>CP053125.2:12500000-13750000 GCA_022674325.2 Grapholita molesta
ACCGGTTGGAATTTTCAATTTGTACGTGGAATGCGGCCAAGAACGGCTAAGATCTGCATGTAGGGGTTTTCAATCGGTTCTCGATTTATACCAGTCATTTTTAATTCTTTTTTGCTACCTACATGTTGCCTGCTCTTTATTTATTCAGGTCTTATGGAATTCTTGCCCTATCCGATCCCGAAGCCCGAACCGATAAAGGTAACATATTACCGGATTATTATTAAATTAACAGATGGTGTAAGCTGTCCTTTTTTATGAGTCTTTAGAATTCGCCATAAATGACTACAAGAGACACTTTATACTATAAAGCCGTATCAAATTCATTACGACTATAAACCCCCAAATGTATTTACGAGGGATCATACCATGAATAAATTTCCTCAACGAAATTTTGATGCGTGAAATAGCGGTGGCAACTGTGACAAAGCTTTAAATAACTTTCCATCCCAGCTTTTCACGAACCTTCTATTTTCATCTAATTAGATTACGCTTCTTTTAACTATTTTAAAGCACACTAGTATTTTTTCTCTTGTTTATTAAATTAACTATTAATTATCATCTTCGTCGCGTTTTTTGGCATTTTTCTACGGCTCATGGGAGGCTCGAGTCCGCTTGGCAAATATCAAATGATATTTCGTTCATAAATTCCAAAAAACTGATAAGTACGAGCCGGGGTTTGAACCAGTGACTTTCGGATTTCAGGTGATACGCTCTTACCGCTATACCAACAGCTCTTATTTTATTCAAGATAATACTAAATTTAGGTCACTGATATAGTTAATTCCGTACATCTAATCAATACTGTAATTTCTAAAATACATTAACAGTCGTCAAAAAAGCCATGGTGACTTGTGAGTACAAAAAATCAGTAGGTATAGAAAATATGCCATGAATCATATCCGAACATTATTAACTTGTAAGAAACTCATTAAATTTAGACATGAATACGTTACCTATTAATTGAGCAGCCAGCAAACATAAAAGTTGGGCTCCAATAAACAAGGGTGCGGGTGCGCCAAGTAGATAAACCTTTACGAACGTTCAAGACAAGTGACGACGGTCACGTTTTTAATTACCCGGTCGCCATCCGTAATGTGTCACTGCTGCGTTTGCACTCTGTACGTAAAACGCGATTTTTAGAAATATTAATGGATAAACTACAGTTCTTAGTTTTATTATTGCTTGAATTATTTATTGATTCGGATCAGGGACATTTTTATTTTTTGCGCTGTTTGTAAATTAAAACTAAGTTTTGTGAGACACATACTATATAAAATAAAGTGAGTGTCTTTCATAACGACATTGGTTTTAAGTAACGATTGTTCAAAGTGCTGTTAACAGTTTTATTACAAGAATATAGCGATTACCTTTTATAATTAAGAGTAATTAATTAAAAAAATCTCGAGCAGCAAATTAATGCAAACATTTGAAATCACATGTCAATTGTTAAGTTATTTTAATTTATTAAATTATTACTAATGTATCAGTAATCATTTTATAAATTAAACTTAACAATTTATTGCGTACCCAATTAATTTGTTTGAAATTATTATGTTTTTATTTTTTTACTAAATATATGCTAATTTCAGTTAATTAGGACTTATACTTTCAGCCTTAAAAATTAGTGTCGTTATGAAAGACATACACAGACATAATAATGATCAAAACTGTGCAAATTAGTACTTTACAGTTTGGTGTTTTAAAATTTTCTTCTATTATCCAAAGGTACTGCTCCAGATTTTCAACGCATGCACCTACACCTACGCGCCCCAGTATTTATTTTTTAAACGGAATTGGATGGGCTCCTTCAAGAACTTCAAGGCACTCTTTTTATTTAATATTCACAAATACAGGTCAAGTAGGTTTACTTGAGAAGGCAGCGGCTTTAAACCGTTTAGACGCCAGCGGTAAAGAAAAACACTCTTAAATAGACTTCTTAGCGAGTTCGTGGAATAAAACATTAAAAGCAACAAAATGGAGCTAAATGTGTTGTTATGAAGCGGCACGGTGGAAAACTATTTCCCGGATTATTTGTGTAACTTCTCCAGTCTGCCCAACGAGTTGTTATGAAAGAAGTTATCGCGCTTGAAAATTTTAAAAGCTTTTGCATTTCTTAGATATAAAGTAGAGAAGTTGAATAGTTCCTTTGCTGTGTTTTAATTTTTTTACAGGTGTGAAACTCTTACAGTAAAGAAATCCTGCCTGCTTTTGAAGAAAATTCTTACTAAATAGTCTTCAGGTGTTTGGAATGGCATCATAACCAGATTCTGAATATTTAATAAACAAGTCCCTGTCGTTTTGCAAGATGACATAAAATGTATTATCAATAAATAAAACAGACCCTCCAAGCTGTGTCGGACAGCATCAATAAAAGTCTTATTTCGATTCGGCGTGGAGGGGACGACCGCTTAAATATCCTTTGTTTCCACGATGAATCACGAAGTGGAAAATATGATCAGTTGACTATTCTATTTTTCTTTATTTATAAATCAATACATTTACAATTTACCGAAGAAGAATTGACATTTCTAGAAACAAAAGGTAAAGAGATTTTAACTTTTTAAACTAAGTAAATAAGATTTCTGAACAGTTCCTTTTCTACTAATTCTATACTTTAAACCCCAACCAAAGACGAACGGGTACGTCTTAGATACGTGCTTAAGTTCAAATGGTGTAATCGACAGCTAAAACGGCTGTTAACACAATTTCTCTAGCAATCTGTAACAAAAACGTGTTGACCTCGTCTTTGGGGGTTGGGCAGTGAGCACAAACTCGTAGTTAGTCAGCAAGCCAAGTCAGACCAAGTCCCAAGTGATTTAATACAATTTAGCCACTGCAACCGAGCAAAGTTTTATCTTCTGATTTTATCTAACACTGTAAATTAACTACAATCGTGGAAAGGGCTGGTCTGTGCGCTTAAAGCAAAAAAGGTAATATAGGGAAATAATAAAGTTGCTAATCATAATATCATGATAATCAAGTTTTTATTTCTATTGCGTTTGTAATTTTATTGTCCTGGTAGTTTTTGCTATTAGCAATGTTACTTGTTATGATTTAAGCTGCATTTTTTCCATATTATTTATATTGTTGACTTCATTAAATTGTTTAAATATATTTTTAAGATTATATATTTTAAGTTCAAGGGTCCGCTGAAAACTGCGTGCGACGCATGCTCAGCGGATCCCTTTTTGAAACAACACGTTAAGTGTCAAAAATGTTTAGTTTTAAGTCTTTGTTTTGTTACGTTGTTTGAAATATATATTTTTTCTTTTTTTATAAAGTGTCCAAATATAACTTCGGATAAGTCAACTTAATTTCATAAAATCGTCAAAAATGAAGAGTTTTATTTCTTACATTAAATAAGACATCTTTCAAACAATTAGGTCAACTCAATTATTGAATTGAACCATTTTTCTCTGTAGGAAAAATTTCAACGGAGCCATAACCTAACTTAATCAAACACATGTCATTTATTTTTTAGAACAATTAGAACAACGACAGAAGAACGGCAACATGAAATAATGATAACTAGATTTACTTCGTGAACAGTTTTATAAATCTGTAAAACACCTTAAGCTTGCCTATAAAACTAAAGAGTTGCCCTTAAATTGTCTAGAATCCCATCATCAGATACTAACATTGTGCTAATGACAACCAATGCTAAATGACATAACCGAGAAAATAGACGCACAAATTCGTCAATGCGTTTGTGAGTAGTCGGGGTCCATTCATTTTTTTTTACGCTGAATTAAAAATCTCCTCCTTTTTCCAAATACACTCAAGCTAAGTAAAAAATATACATATACAGGATTTTATTAGCAAGTTTAATTTTCTAACATATGGGATGCAATCTTTGTCCGTCAACAACGGAAGTCAAGAGGGTGATAAATAAAACGGCTTCCCCTTTCCCCAATTTTATATAAACACGCGTCCCATCCGCAATCTGCATGTTTATGAGCAAATATTCTATAAACAATTCAAAGAAGAAGGGTAGCAGTAAGGGCAAGTGACACGAATAACGACTAATTTTGTTAATAATATATCATATAATAAATATAAATACCTATTTCACTCATATGAACATTTTTATCATATATTTATACGAATATTTGAATTACCGGATTTTTATCTGTGTCCTCACCTTGTTTTGTTTTAACAAATTCCATATTGCATATAATTTTTACCGAGATTTCCAGACAGATAAAATACCATGATATTATTTGAAATACGTATATCCCGAGCTTTATTGGGGGAGTTATACAGACAGCAATTCAGAGAATTGCATGCAAATAAGCTAAGAGTGGGCCATAAATACCCCCATTGTTTTGTTATATTTAGCCGCGACTCCATTTCCTTATTGTCAAGAATGTCAAAATATTTTATGAGTTCGTTGACTGTAGCTGCTGTTTGACTTTGAATAACTCCACATATATTTTGGTAGATAGTTTATGTCCCAAAAAAGTTTACGCTAAAATAGCTAGAGGCATTGAATGACGTAATAAACAAATTATGAGCCGCCCTAAAAATAAGTATGGATAAAATTTTACAAGGTTGTGGCGCCACTGTCTTAAGTGATCATTGTAAATATGATGACACACAAAGAAATTAGAGATTCACGATTAAATGAAATAAAGTAACATTTTTCCAATTTGTACTAGGTTTCAAAAGCCAAGGGATTTATTCGATATACACTGAAACGCTGATTATTATTAACATACGTTTAATATTTGGCATTATGTTCTGATTCTACACTTTACTAAACTACGTGGCGGGTGGCGAGTCCAACCTTTCCAGGGACATTTAAATTATTTGTATGGTCAAAAAAAAACTTATTCACCTACCTATATGATTATTTTCGTAACGTTACATAATCTTTTAATGTAACGATTATTTATTATATATATAATAATATTAATTTCCTTCAATATTTACACATAATGGGTTGTGTAGTCTTTAAATATAAGAGGAAAAATAACTTCAATATTTTTGTTCAGTAATAAATTATATGTACTAAATAAGCTCTGGATATTGCTGAATAAAACAGAGCTCTTAATTGTTTTACTAAAGTGAACCCATTAACATTCAAAATGTCCGTCCTTTCGTGGAACAAAGTCGTTCACATTTTATATACAGCATTATGTCTCGCTCTGATAAGATAGTTTATGTAGTTTATAATGAGTAGTTGTATTTTTTTATGCACATACACCACGCCTGGAAACTACAACAACATTTTGATTTAAGTGGCCGGTTTTATGCCAAAGGTAAAGTTTATCTATGTCAACCTACAAATGATAAAGGAAATTTGGAGATAACCGTTTGATAAGGTATAACACTCGTCACGTCTAATATTCACGTTAACAAGTTAAAAATTTAAGACACGAATCATGTATGTTGTGTTTTGTAAAATATTTATCGCCAACACCGATTTGCAGAAGAATTTATTTGAACAGGTTCGTAATGGGTAAATTGGACTCAATAAATTTTAAAACTACATTACGACTTATTTTATATCACATATTATCTCTTTTTTGTTCTCTTGTGCCATTTTGTATTATTGTTGGTTTAAATAAACTTCTTATTACTTATTTATTTACGTTGACTTGGGTACTTTACTTTTTAGATAAACCTATAACAAATAAATCAAATGTCTGTGTAAATATAGAAAATATGTATCTGTAAAATAAAGATTTAAGTTGTTTAAGACAGCCACATTGTGTCTTCTCATCACTATAATATTAAATACATACATACATATATATTACATACATACATACATATATGTACACATTTCAAGACAGCTTTACACAAATTGACTGTGCCCCACGGTAAGCTCAAAAAGGCTTGTGTTGCCCACAACACCCATACCCATATTCAGCCAACGATATACATAATATATAAATACTTAAATACATTAATAAAACACCTATAACTCAGGAACAAATATCTGTGCTCATACACAAATAAATGCCCTTACTGGGATTTGAACGCAGGACCAACGGCTTCATAAGCAGGGTCACTACTTACTCGGCCAAACTATATCATACTGACATACTATACCATATTAAAATTACTTCAAAGGAGCAGCAGTAAGCAACCACTCTCAATTAACTTAAATAAGCTGAAAATATTAATGCTTGACAGTAAATCACTGGGGATGGCTTCTTCATCAAGCTATGTCCAAACAAAACGGCTCATTGCTTTCCTGATTAATTGCAGAGAGAGCCGCGGCGACATTACGATGTGGAAAAATATTATCTATACATAAACAAATATATCGTTTTCACAATTAGCCAACGACATTATAGCGTAGGGAGCTAAGGGGCGGGATTGCTATAGCAATCCTCTGGTAAAGTTCAAGTTTAACCTTTTGAAACGGTAAATCAAGTAGACAGAAAGTTACTGATAGTGGCATACTTATGAACCATGTTATATGGCGTCTGGCACACAGTCTGACGTCCTTCGTAAATGAACTGGGCAGTGTGTAAAGTGAAATGATGTTTGGTCATTCCGATCTTTACAAATTCTAAGTTAGTTTTGATAGTAAGCCTTGTGTTTTCTAAAGTAACTGTACTTTACAGAAAGCCAAGAAGCGGGCGTGGCCCAAAACCAATAATGATGTAACGCATTTTGAGATAGATCAATCATTCATTACAAACGGTAGTCCAATGATGTATCAAATATTTTAGTAACATTTATTGTCAGTGTATTAACTTATAGATGTCATATAATTGTTAAAAAAAAAATGTTACAACCATAATTATTGACGACAAATTCGTACACATGTAGGAATTTTCAATTAAAAAACCGCTTTAATGCTTTAATAGTTAATAGCGTGACTAAAACCAAGTTGTACTCTGACATGCAAAATATAACAAGCACCAAATACAACTAGTGACTCTTTAAAATGGGTAAGCACCTACATGTCACTTAAAGAACACGAGCCTGTCATGTTTCACACAAGTAGGGATTTGGCAAAAAGGTGGTAATAAGGTATGCAAGCCCTCTTTCCTTTGTCGGCCACTCGCTCGCAACGTGAGTGGAATCTCCAGTTGCGGCGGAGATTTGCTAACTCCACGTTAAGAAGTCGGCGTGTGAAACGTAGACGCACTCATGAAAGTGTTCAGTCATTCATACTTTATGTGTTGGCTTTTTACACATTGCCCATATTAACGGGATACACAAAATTGCGGGCTGAATACATTTGTGTTATTTAATATACGAGTGTGCGTCCTCATTTATTATAGAAACTCAAATTTGTATCAGAGCATAAAGGTAAGGTCGGGTGTACACGGGCGGGGTCGAACGGCCGCATCATTGTGCGGGCGGGCCGCGGGCGCGCGACTACAATGCCGTCGCACTGACATTTTCGCTAATGGTTCCAGGGTAGGCACAATAAAACGACAATACGACGCGAGATAAGGTGGCAAGTGAAAATTTTAGAACGAGATTAATTTAATTCTTGCGCCGGTTTATAGATACCTACTCGCCGCGACACGCTCTGTTCCGGGGGCTTCTGAGGATATAAATTATCTTAAGGAATTTCGACAAGAATTTTTCATATCACGATCAAACCTTTTTAAGGCCTTATAATCTAAAATCTGTTGCATATGAAGGAGGATAAAGGATAACCATTTTTTGTAATGTTGAAGGGTTTCGTTTACAAATAATCATCAAAAAGGCCATAAACCCAAAATCCGTTTAGAAAATATTCGCTATGACGGTCCGAAGCGTAACCGAAATTGTATTCTAAAAAAATATTCAAGGTCCATTCTCGCATTCTGCCGAACATTGTGACATTTTGACCCGCACACCGTTTTTCAATGAGGATTTTGCTACCAACGCTTTTCAGCCCTCGAAAGGGTTGTCCACGTTATTCATGCTTATATATTTTTATTATCGTCGGAGAATGAATGCTTCAAAGTGACTACTGAATATCCATTTACAAATGTATCACTGATGTTGGTTGTGGAAAACAAATTTAGAATTTTACCAAGGTTAATCATTTTAATGAAGGCTTAGAACATGTAACTTTGGATGTATATCACAAAACAGAACGTTATATTATCTTGTTCATTATTTAAAATAAGTAAATCATGGCAGTGAGAAGCCCTACATAAGAAGTGTGTAAAATCTGCATTGAAGTCAAGTAAGCTTCGGCCATTGGTCGATATAGAGTGTAAAATCAGACGGCCATGCAAATGTTCCCGGAGCATTACCATAGCCGTTACGGGCCTCGGAGTGCTGACTTTACCCCACACATCCTAGCTAAACAGATATCTTGGACACGGCTATTTATTTAACGTGTTTTGTAATTTAATTACGAATGTAGGTATTCGGTTTAATTTAGAAACCTTCGGGCCTCCGTTAAAGCATATTTTAAAGTCCAGCTAAAATCATGTCGGGTCATTTGTAATGCAGGGTTCTGTAGTCGCCAATTTTTTAATTATATCAAAGATCATGAAAATAATGGCAATAAATATCCAATGTCTATACAAAGTAACGTTCTTTCAATGGTGGAAGAGCTATTTATGAACTTGTGCAGAGTTATTTTGACAATGAGACTTCACTATAGGACTAGTATATAACTCAGACCCTGCTGTTAAACGTGATGGATCGACACTATACAATCGTAATAGTAATCATAGCATAATTAAAGGGACAGAGACAATCATTCGAAATTTGCGAATTTTGATTTTCTCTTGTACTACGGCCGGACACTCATTAATTTGCAGTGCTAAGTAGAGCCTTCTTTTAAGATAATTAAACATTTTAGGATAAGTTAAAACATTACTATTTTTAGACAGTAGGTAATCCTTCTGTGCGATAGTACTATGATAATGATATCTTATGGTGACTTACCAATAAAATTAACATGTAAAACGGCTAACACGAGAAGGCGAGCGAGGGGTCGGCCACCTCGCGTATTTTCACCCGCCATCTCTCAGCGCGCCAGCCTGTGCTGCCATCTACTGCCCTCCGACTGTAAACTTTTCATGTTGAATCGATGGGATTACTGTCTTAATGGTATCCTCATAGTGCAGTCAAGTCTCCAGCACAATTTGATTATCTGAAAAAGAAACGTAATATATTAAGAAAATAAAAACAATGTTCTCCTTAAATGACTGAAATACATACATTACATTTATTCAGAATATCAAACTAAAGTGAGGTAGCTTTTTAGTTAAATTTAGAACATATTATAATTCTTTATATATTTTACATAAAGTATTGGAAGCTTGTCTTAAGTGTAGGCGTGTTTGTTCCCCGGATTTTACACATAAATATTTTGAATTAATGAACCAATTATCATTTGATTTTATGAATGTTGTGGAAACTAAATGTTAGTAAAACTTAATTTCCACTCTGTGTTAATGATTAGATGACAGTCACTTTTATAAATACTCCTTAGGACTAGTCCTAAGAACATAACATATGTTACCCAGCCTCAAAATTCGTGGATGAAAACTGGGACGTCACTGGAAAGATACTCGTATTCTTTTTGAAAATTTGTTTTATATTTATTCTAAAATATGATTCCCCGCGCTGTGTTCGTAAAATTAAAACGACGTTTTACTGATAGTACGCCGTAGGTGTTTATGAGACAGTGAAATATTCGTATTCATAGTAAACTGCGGTCTAGTAACAGTCGAATGCTATCTAAAATATGAGAGCGGGTTACGTGCAGGGTGCTCTAAAAGAATATTATATGAAAGATTTGCCCGTAGTGCCGCGCCAGAAAGCGGTGCTGGTGCGATGTAAAGATTTACTGGAAGAGATGAAATTATGGATTTAGTAAAAACGGTCAACGAAAATCTTGCTTATGAAAAATTACTTGTGTTGGGGTTTGAAACAGAACTCTAGGAATCGGTAAATATGCTTAAAATGGCTACAAACATTAATCTCTACTAATCGGGAAGTATTTGTACCCAAGAGAGTGTCACATATCTTTATTTTTCATATAATACAGACCCTCCTTAACTGTGGGTACTATGTTATACAAGTGCATGTAATATTGAACCTTATGGACTTACATGTGTGAGGATATAGTATATTGTATTCTGCATAATGGATTTAATAATTTTTCTCTTTGTATACATTTTATCCAAACAATTTTTGAAATCTCTTCCAGAAGTCTTATATTTTATTATGGGATGTCCGTCTGTACCTATATCTCGAATATAGCTGTCTTGCCCCTTCCGGTTTTAAGTAATGGGTATTACACTTTTTCTATTTAGTTAATGGGTATTTTTCATGAGCATTTCTTTTGTGGTTCCCGATTCAATAATATAGAAGAGCATTAACATGAAAAGTAGGAAAGTATTATGCTGTCTTATATTAAGTAGACCATTACTTTTAGGTAAATCAGACTTTGCGTTATATGCTTTATTGAAAATATTAAAAAATAATAATAGCTCGCATTTTAAAAGGAAACACTAGCATAGCTATAAAAATAAGTATTGTATTTCACTCCTATTTAGTACCTGTTGTAAGCTACAAGTTACATTATATCAAATTGAGTAGCTAAACTGTAACAAGCATCAAATTTCTCTATTATGACATTTATGACATTCTGAGAACCCATAATTAGAATTACTCATACATATGTCATTAATTGGGTAAATGTATAATGACGATGTGTTAATCTATTGTCTTTATCCAAGAGGTTTTTTTAGATTTAATAAAACATGATTCACGTATTGACGATTTTAACACACGTCTAGTCGGAAACTCGCTTTGTTGTTTTAAATTTGATCAGAGTTCTTGAGTAAATCTGAGCACCTTACAAACATGGAATGTGTTTTTCCGCCATTGATATTCACCAATCAGATGAGGCAAAAAGACCTTGATATAGACTGTTAGTCTAAAAGTAGAGGTTATAAATGCAGTGTCGATTATTGCAATTAAGCCACCAGGCACTGAAACGTTTACCTTGATAGCTATCAGGGTAAGGATTAGGAATAACAAACGGAATGATAAACAGAGCTTAGAGTTGACAAATCGTCCCCAAGTGGCTGTTGCGTGGAGTAGCGATAATGCGATCGCCAACGGAAAAGGATCGTGTTAATCCATGACGACACCACATTATTGGAAGGAAACATCGGTGGCCTAACGGTAAGAATGTGCAAGTTGCTAACCGTAGGTCACATGTTTTAACCCCGGCCCCAATTAGTTTTTCGGAATGACATATCATTTGATATTTACCAGACTTCGACCAAATGCACATATTTATTTTATTCATGTACAAAACACACATAAGCAATCCGCAACCTTATAACCAGAGCTTAATAATAATGAAAAATACCAGTTGTTTTTCGGTAAAGGAATCATTGTGAAGTAACCGAAATAACACCAATAAGGCCTAGTTTACCATCTGGGTTGGACGGTCAGATTGCAGTCAATTTGTAAAAAGTAGTGCTTATGCCAAATCCTAGAAATAGTTGCCAAGCGCCCCAGGCTCCCATGAGTCGTAGCAAAATGCCGGGACAACGCGAGGGAGATGAAGATAATGATGACCACATTATTGCAAGCGATTAATAGTAGGATATAATCTGAGGGCGATCCGATCGCTTCAATAAAATCATTATTAAATAGCTAACCTTTCATACATTAGCAACAATAGTTCAAAGAACATAATATTTTAAGCTGCCTCTTTTTCAATTGTTGTAAGTTTCAACGATATTATACAGTGTGTATTTTTCATACGGGCGTATAAGTTGCCCACATACTCTTTTTGTTTTGCCTAAGGGAATTAAAATATTCCATTTTTTACTACGCTATAACTATAAATATAAGTCTGTAAACAAAATTACTAGTGATGATTAGGAAAAACAAGGAATGAAAATACGCAAAAAGGGGTTTTGGCTGGAGGCTTAAAGTAGTGGGGCGACACATATCCTTTATAATTTTACGTAATCTGAATACGACACTAAATGCACTAAATCTGCATTATTATACACTTATGTTTCTCATGACCACATAATATGAATGGTGTTTCCTGTAATAGTAGCAATAATTTTAAGGATCGCTTCTACACCATGAACAAGAAACATTTTATTATTTACATTTATTTACATTAAGGCTGTTACTGAACCAGCGTGCTACACCTTCGACCTCGTCGTCACTTACCATCAGGTGCGACTGAAGTCAAACGTTGGTCAGTCTTGCATAAAAAAAAAATAATAATAATTTGTTCTACAACTTTAATTTTTTTTTGTAACTTATTACTTGTGATTTTTCGAACAAACTAAATAGTATTTTCAATGCACAACATCCGTCTGACATTTGACGTCTGATGACGTTTACTTTCAGCCTACTTTCACAATCGATTGCTTCCTTAAAAACATGTTTTTATTTAGTAAACTAATTTATTTTTTACTTTTAGTGTAGAAACGATGCCTAAAGTTGCACTTGTTACAGGAAACACCAGATAGAGACCTCATCAACGTTAGGTACGTATATGTCAGTTTCTCGAGTCAAATCGGATCCTGTTGATTTGCGTGATCGCTAAATGCTATTATCGCTGCACGGTTTCATTGTAGCCGCTCGTAAGTCGAGTCTGAGTTAAACAGCAGACTCTTAATGTATGCAAAATAGTTGTGCAGTTTTTAGAAGTACTGTAAATACGTAGCTTGGTTTAGATTCAGGTTTAAATGCTTAAAACGAAGCTGTGTATAAGGTATAATTATTCTAGTGCTTGACACCTTGATGCCCAATAGTTGACACCCTACTATCACCTTTATCATCATCATCATCTTAGCCATAAGACGTCAACTGCTGAATATATGCCTCCCCTTGGACCTCCATTAGCTTCATGGCTATGGCTTTGATAGTTACTTTATTTCATACTGACAATATAGTAAAACAATAGGGAGTTATAAACTAACTATAAACTAAAAGCTATATAGATGGCTTTTATATTTTTTAATTGTTTTATGTTATTCTACAACCATTTGTTAGTTAGTATGTTTATGGATTTTAGTATATTACGTCAATTTAATTTCACCTCAGCTGCTCGAACAAGCCTACTTACCTGTGAAAAGCAGTGAGGCAAGTGCGACTTTAAAATGCAATCGCATTTATTTTTTACGTAAATGTAAATTTTCGATTTAAGGGTTTGATCCTTTATCTTATTTATATTATATATATATTGGTTAATGTAAAATTGATATTTTTAGGATCAACGAAAGGATATCCTTATACTTTATTAATTCAACACATTTACGCATTTTCAAGAACGAGTATCTTCAAAGACATGTCGGCATTTGATTCCAGTTTGTTTAATAAATAATGTTCTTACTTCTACAGATGAGCAATTTAGCAGTTTTCTTTTGGCTCATGTAAAAAAAAACCATCACATTGAGAATTCATTTATTTACCTGCTTTGGTATACGGAATAGTAAAAAGAGTTTGTATATTGTAAACGCATAATTATATTGTTCCTCGGTAAGAATCTTTATTTTAATTCTGTACATTATTTTAGCTAATATAATGAATGATAATCCGTACGACGTGCATAGTTTGTGCCCGAACGTGGCATTCAATCATGTATCCCAAATAGTGCACCACAAATGACAAGAACAAAGGAATTAGCTACGTCGTAATCTCTCTGACAATGATGCGATTAGTCTGCCAATAGCAATCAACTGATGGTTTTGTAAGACATACATTCAATTTCTCTGTTAAATACTTATTATATTATACTGTTCATAAACAATAAAACACTCTATATAATTTTGTAATCAATACATTTTATCTACAAGTACTAATTGTATATTGTTACAAAATAGGAATATTAAATAAAGAAAATGTTAATCTCGTATTTTACTATTATTATACAATTGTTGAATCAATACTACTACTACTTACAGTAAAACAATGTGCCTTTGAAATCGAGTGGTAACTGGACTTACTTTTCGCCAGTATACTTACTGTGTTTTTAACGGCAAGCTTTGGTAATAGAAAAGAGCGAATGAATGAAAGCATTTATTTTGGAAATTGGTCCATACAAATGAATAATTAATTAATATAAATACTTTTATAAAAATACATCAAATAAAATATTAAAAATATTATAACTTTTATGACCGTTTGAAAATGTTTTTTAGATTGACAACCTGTTTTTTACTTAAAGTCATGTATTAATAAATTATCAGTTTTATAATAATATAGAAAAAAAACTACTTTGTTAACGTGCATTGGAATATACATTTACATTTTTTTTTAAGTTATACATTTTTCTATCCGGTCCAAATTCAATTCCAGACAAGAAAATATACATATTGCTTCAAAAGGTTACATATTAAACCTCACACCAAATTGTAGATAGAAGAAATCTTGTTCCGGGAAGTGTTTGCATTTTTAGGTTTTGTCATATCAAGCTGTAAGGGAGCTAGGAACATTTTCGTAATACGCTTCTACATAGCTCCAGCTTCTTTCGTATTCATTACTCGCCACGTGCACACGCTCCACTTTTAGCTTGCAATCATTTGCTAGTGCATCCTCCGTGGGACCGTTTTCAGGTTCTTTTGCTTAAATTTGAAGACGCGGTATCTTTCGAGAATCCCACGAAACGCAATTTAGGATGAATGGTTGTTTACAGAAATGATGACGATGATAATGAGTAGACGTTGCCTACTTTTGACAAGTGTTGATACTTTTTGTAATGAGTTCATGTCTGATATTTAGGCGTTTTCAAAAATCATTTTAAGATGACATGTTCGTTCGTTTTTTTTTATTTATCCTTACTCAAAATGAAAAATTAATTCTACTAAGGGTTAAAAGTTTTGTTAGCAATATTATACCGAGATAAATTTGGATTTTTGTATGTTATAAGCATACCTCGAACAAATCATGCGGATGACGTCAAACCACTCATAGGATGATTTCAAAAAGTATTTTCATAAACAATTACTACTTATCAATTATCAATCTCTTTAATAAAACGATATCACCACTTGACGTGAGCCGAGTAGGTACATAACATCTTTGACTGACCTTGTCATTCAGTTGAACAATAAGGTGACTTTGTAATTATTTACAATTTTTTCAAAAGACGCAAAAGAATAATAATAATTATAGACTTGTTGGAGCAATAGTTTTGTACATGATGTCATGTCAATAAATATTTTTTAATAACATATTGACTTTTATTATCAATTATTATACTTACGTAAACAAATCTCGTAGCATTTATTTTATTCACTAAGTACATCATCCTATCATTCAGTTAATTCTGTATAGATTTCTTGAAATTATACGCGGTTAATCTGTTACTTCGTGCAATATGTCATACGGATGTTGCAATACAGACATCATCCTGTGTGCAAAATTAGCTACGTCATTTTTACGTCATCCGCATGATTTGTTCGAGGTATGGTTATAAGCATCACCCAATACTTCTAACAACTGGTATCCCTGTCTATACCTACATCTGCATAAGTAGTGGTTGTCTTCAATATGTGTAGGTATGCTCTAATTGAACTTTACTTCCTTGTAAAACAAATACTTATTATCACAAATTAACTTCGTACATTTCAAAACTAAGTAATTTTGAGAATGATTTGTACAGATAAGTATTAGTTTTTATTGCTCACATAATTATTGATAGGTTTGCGTAGATTTATATGACAGGTGATATGAGTACACATTTTTGATGAACTTTGTTCAGACATACTTAAATGTGTAATTTTATAATTATGTACATTTATATTTGTTGCCTTGGAACTGTTCATATGTTTCTGAATTTAACGTACGGAACCCTCTCCACGTGAGTTTCAGTCGCACTTGACCGATTTATTATTTTTTATCTAACCTCCTACAAGGTGGACCGACAATCTGCTAAAGTATGCAGAAATCCGTTGGATGCGGGTGGCGCAAAACCAGTCATAGTGGGTTGTTTTGGGGGAGGCCTATGTGCAGCATTGAACGTCTGCTAATGACATGATGATGAATGTTTATCTAAACTTAAATCTCTTGAAAATGCATTTGAAACTCGGATATGAATTAATTGCATTAAATTAAGTCGAGTAAGTCTGAATTACACAAGGCAAACTAAGATCTAACGCCAAATCACGGAACTAAATCTGCCTGCAAAATTCGATTATAATCGGCGCTACTGCGCATCGTATTCGCATGCTAATTGCCAATTCCTTTAATTATAGCCCGAATTTCAATACTAAACTCCGATACAAATCAGCGGAACTCCACTTTATCAGACAAATGGTCTGATTAACACAATACACACAAATTAATGAACGATCAACTGAAAACATTTTCGTATCGACGATTTGGCAATTCCGTGATTCCGGACTCGTTTGTGATGTGACGGCAATTATAAACGCGTAATCAGGATGTAGGCCCGGTACAGCTCCAAACCCTGCATTGACCAATAAACTGATTTCTGTCCCTACTTAATTTTGCTATCGGTGCACGGTGGTTACTATTTGACTTGAACCACTTTTTATTTGCAGTGCGTGAATTATAAATATTTGTTAAAACAAAACTACCGATGAAATAAAACGGATTAAAGGACGTATACTAATTTAAACTTCATCCCAACGTTTCGAACCCTTTAGCAGCTTTCGTGGTCATCGGGTGGACTGAGGAAAAATATAATTTAAATTAAATAATTTTTTTTATTAATTTATAAATTTGAGGAAAAATATATTAGTATACGCGATTTAAACCGCTTTATTTGTTTTATTTCATGAGTAATTATCGTGACAACCGAAGACAATATTACAAAACTACCGAATTAAGAAAATATTGGTCATTAAATCTTTGTTAAAAATCTAAATTATTTAGTTGAAAACCCAATCTTATATACAGCCTTAGCCAGAAGTATTGAGCACCCATGCATTTTATATGAAATATCGATATTTTAATGTAGTATTTACATCTTTTCTAGTAACATGAAAATGTATGACTGGTGACAGACAATTTGCAATAACCCACTTCGTTGTAGATCACTTCATTCTTACTTCAGACGTACTTTTAAGTGTTATTATACTGATGTTTTCTTATTGTGTACATACATTTATGCAGGTCTAAAATATTAGAAAAATGTTTAACTGCATTTAAAGACACGGTTTTTAGAGTTAGAAGAAAAAAATGTGTGCTTAATACTTATGACCAAGGCTGTACAGTCAACCAATTTGATTTCTAGGCCACTTCGTCCCTTGTCACAGTGAAAATCTATATGAAAGACGCAAAGATCTCTTATTAACGTCACTGTGACAAGGTTCGAAGTGGCCTAGAAATCAAATTGGTTGACTATACACCCAATGGCTTCACCATTTCCCAGCATTAAAATTATAATATTATTATGTAGGTTTGCCTAATATATTATATGGATCTATTTTCCGATTAAAACTTAATTTCAACAAAGAGTAGATCAAAAAAGTTTTTTTTAATCGAAGCGGGTTCTGCTCGTTAAAAATGTAAGTGGTCTGTTTAAATATTCTAGTTGACCAACTAGAAAATTTATAACGCCGAATTTAACCGAGCATGCCCATGCAAGTATTCTATTATATACCTAGATATTAAAAATAGCAGGAGTTTTCAATGTCTATAAAGTCGATTTTATTTTCGATGTCTATTTTACAGTCGATATCGTTGTTTGTTACTATAAGTGCGTTGTTTTAGTATTTAAAGCCAAACTGGGGAAGTACCTCCCTCCTTACAGAAAACCACAGCCATGATAATACCTTACAGGTATGTAGTGTTGTGTTCCTGATGGTGAGTATGGTTCCCAGTGCTTCAACCCCCCTTAAAGGCCGGCAACGTTCTTGTAACTCCCTTGGTGTTGCGGGTGCCCATGGGCGATGCTAATTGCTTACCATCAGGCAATCTCGTTTGCCACTTTTGTCATAAAAAAAAACACAAGTCTTATTGAACATACTGCAGGACTAGTGCGATTTATGTAAGATTGTTCTAAAATGTGTATAATATGTTTATAATTTGTGCACGCAAAATTCCATGATAAAGGCCAAAAAATACCACCAATATAAACTGTTTAAACCTAACCGAATATGTCTCCGAGATCTGTGCGAAAGACCGTCATGCTGGCCACGTTTCCTCGCTGAATGGCGAGACCAATTCTCTGGCCAAGAAAATACAAAAAGGCAAAGAACGTCCCACTCAAGAACGCCGCAAACTTGAGGTAGTAGCACTATTAGTTAAATTAATTACTATAATATACAATGTGGTGTAAAATTGCTCCAAATTAGTTACACTCTGTGTGTATCGAAAATAATGGTTATTCGTTCATAGAAATAGGCAATCCCTCCTAAAACACTTATTGCTACTTGTTTAATGCTCTTGTTAAACGGGTGACCAAATGGATGACCACTATTTACGAGTGGGTAACATTATTTTCACCTCACTAGCTCGGAAAGAACTATTTTATTCTTTAAAAGCAGATAGCAAAGTTGCATATTATTCACAAGTGTGCAAAGTAATTTCATACAAATTGTTCACAACTAATCGAGTATTTTTTTGGCCTGAGTTGGTTGGATGTTCTTTGAATTAATGTTCATAGAAATAGGCAATCCCTCCCAAAACACTTATTGCTACTTGTTTATTATGTTTTTGTTAAACGGGTGACCAAATGGATGATCACTATTAACGAGTGGGTAACATTATTTTCACCTCACTAGCTCGGAAAGAACTATTTTGTTCTTTAAAAACAGATAGCAAAGTTGCATTTTATTCACAAGTGTGTAAAGTAATTTCATACAAATTGTTCAGAACTAATCTAGTGTTTGTTGGCCTTAGTTGGTTGGATGTTCTTTTGTTTAATGTTTTTGAATGATAAATATTGGATATCAATAATTCCGACTACAGTTTTAAAGTTTTAGAGTCAAAGCTTTCTTCGCGGTAGTGAGGTGAAAATTGTGTGTTGCACTCGGCAGCAAAGTGTGTTCTTCTCTCGTGCCTTGAGACCCTCCCAATGGTCAAGATTCCACTCTTTGAAACACTCGCTATGCTCGTGGTTCAATTGTGGAACCTTTCGCTAGCTCGGGTCTCATATTAATACGAGAAAGTAAACACTGACTTTGTTCCCTTATAATCCTTATATAACAAATTTTAATAACTATTTATTACCCATAGTTGGGATTTGAAATCTCGGGTTTAGGTTGTACAGTCAGTAACATACAGTTAGTAGCAGTCAAAGAGGTCAAAATATTTATACCCTAAACGAATAATTATACTGAGATTTAAATATGGAACTGTACGGAATTTGGCAAATTTGTTCCATATCAACCGTTTGAAACTGACTGTACAATAGCTGAACATTATGATATTCAAAATTGTATTATTTTGATCATCTATGGCATTAAATTCCACGCTGTTCGACTTGTTTAGTTCACTGATTGTAGAGGTCAATGTAATTAATTTAAAACTGCCTATGTAGCCTGTTAATTGCGCGGTCAGAATAATTACTCTATTGTTACTGATGGACGCCTGCTCAATTGTTAATCTCAATAAATCCAAATTACGGAACTGCACTGATGCAACATATCGAAAATGTGGTAGTATAAGCAAATCGGGGTCAAAGGTGAATAAAAAATCAAACAGTAGTCAGTGAATAAAAATAAACCGGCCAAGTGTGTGAAATGTGTCTAACATATTATGGCCGTTATGGGTAGCATTTTACAGCATACTGAACTCTTACTATTGTTAAAGTTGCTGCGCTAGTTTATCCCTCTAATATTATAAACGTAGAAAGTTTAAAAGATTTGTTATACATGCAACTTATCGATCTGAAACTGATGAGTTGAAACTTGTATTTCAGAGGTGAAAATAATGTATAAAAAGACAGAGATGCTTGAACGTCATACCTTCTAAGCAATATTATATAGTTTCCATATAAAAAAAAATTCTCATTGTGAAAATAATAACATAATAAGTATATGGCCTAGCTCAGTCTCATGCAATAACATTATTACGAGTATTCGCACGACATATAAGCCCCATTTAGACCAGGCAAGTACTTGTATAAAATTTTCATTACATTGCGGGCTATCGGCGTACGGCGAATTCGGTCGCTTTATATAACCCCGCAATGTAATGAAAATCGTATACAAGTTCTTGCATGGTCTAAATGGGGCTATAATCCGGGCCAAAGCGATTTTGTCGCTACACTATCTTCACATACTCAGATTTTTTCGCATCGACCAAAATGCGACAGTAAAAGTTTCGGAAACTTATTGTATGATAGTCAGTCGTATTACCGCCAGACTATTCAACGTTTTACGAAGTGCTGTCTCTGACATCTGCGCTAATGATTTATTAAATGCATTCTTCTTTTAGCATCATGTTTATTATAGCGCCGCCTATTCGCTCTACGTGGCACTTTCTAAATTGTGCATAGTGACATTTAGATGTAGTTAAGTAATATATGTATTAATATATGTATTTACACTGACAAACAAAAATACTACGAGTATATGAGTCCGGTAAATAACTCTCTTAGTAAACGAGTAAAACCTGCAGCCCGATTTTCGAGAGTCGTGCAATCGAATTAAAAAAACTTTGAGGACGAAAGTAATCGCACACAGATTTTGTTTATTTTATTTTTTTTGCTCGAAATGTATAATTTAGATACCCAAGATTATAAATTTATATCGTTCATATTTCTAATATACTATTTCTACGTTTTATTACTTTGGTTTAATACTTACACTGTATTTACTTCAAATACAACAACAATTTTTAAAACATTTTGGCGATTAATTCTGAAAATATTCAATTCATTAAGAAATGTTGGAATAAAACTCATTTTATTTTCAAAGTCCTATCGATTAGTGTACAAAATGTTACTATTTACAAAAAGACATTTAATTACATTTATGGACTGCTGCCCATTTTGGCTACGGAATAGGGCTCGCGATCGTGTCCGTGATTCGTGACCCCTTGCCGTGCGACCGATTTCGTGAATCACGTTAACGGTTTTCTGGTCCGTTCCGCACGTGACATTCTGTTACGTGAAATTAGGGTACGTGAATCCGTGTAGATCCGTATAGGCGTCATCACGCCTTCACGTATCTTAAGAATAAAACTTAGTCCGTATTTATTATGTTCCCGGGCGTGGCGAAATTACGAAACGTGCGATAAGTATCCAACGGAATCGAGCCCGAAGCTCCACACACGGACGTAGGTACGGGCTACGTGTCACGGCGTGTCACGGCGTGTCACGTGAATCTGGATACGAACGTAGGTACGTGACACGTACCTGGCCGTGTTCGTGAAATTCGTGATCTTAGTACCGGCGGTGTTAAGAACACCTAGTTACGGGTCGGCCATCACGGATACCAGGAGCCCTACTACGGAACCCTAAAAATGATTGTCCAAAAAGAAATATTACTCAGAACCAAGACCAGGTCAGTAACGTAATATTTTTATTTTTATGTTTTATAGTGCGCTGAAATATCTACCCTCTTTGTTGAGAATGCTGACTTTCATTTCAATCCTTTATTTTTTACCATTATGCTTTATTTAGAGCCTCGCTAAATGTTCGGTTATTTATTCGGAAGAAAGATTTATATAGTTTTTTTTAAATATAGTAAGGTTCATCTTACGCCCTGTAATTCCCCACTATGTGTTTCAATAGATTGTTGAATATGACAAACTATACTAGGCTAATTTGAAAATTGCGGAGACCATAACAAAAACAAGGTCTCGGAATACAAGATGGTGCTTTACCATTTGAACTTTTGTTATCCAATATTCCCAGTGTGCCTGCACACTTGCATATAAAAAAGATTGTACAAAACATGGGCACTAAGGAAATTTGACCCGTTCACGTACTCGTATTGCAGTGCTTAAAAAATCTAAATATTCGCACGGCGCATTTGTTAGGGGCATCCTGTAATTAATGTGGGCACGGAAACTGGAGAGGGCCTAATGAATAGGGGTGTGTGACGCAAAAACTGGCCAGTCACAAAATACGCCGAAAACCCAGCCAAAACATAACCCTATGGTATAAGCCTGGAAGCTCTAGATGGCAGAATGATAGCGATATATTGGCTATTGATTTCCAACGGACAGTGACTGACGCTGCGAATTTATTTTTAGTGAGGGGAGCTTAAAGAGGATACTTTGTGTTTGTAGTTTTGTTCTATTTCTTGTTTAAAATTAAATATATGAGGAAGTTTTGGCGCACTTTAAGTGTAAATTATCGTAGAGAGGTCATTAAATCGCCATGATCATGTACATTTAGTCCTATAGCTGTCGTAAAAAAATTAAACTGTTTAGTTTAAAAATATCATAAGTTCTTCCTTTATAAGTGCAATTGGTTGTAGAATGTTCATAATGCAGACATTTGTGACATTATCTATGAAAAGGGAGCTTATTGTCGATGGCGCTTATGTCGTTGTTCAAGACGATACAATACAAACGCAACGCGATTCGACGTAAGTGCCATCAACAATAAGGTCCCTTTTCCTAGATAATGACACATTTATCGTATTAGTCGGTGAAATGCAATAGCGAAGCAGTTTAAATCATAGCGTAACACCTGTTTTAATATGTACTGTGTGTAGATGATCGCCTGTGAAATAATATAAACTATTATATATTTTTTACTACTTTAAGTTCTCAAGTACAACTGATTCGACATAGTAGTGTAACTGAAATGGATGAGTATGGCTTAGGACTTTTCGTAGCATACCGTGGTTCTAAAATCTTAGGAGCCGCCATGTGCAAAATTTTCGAAGTCGAAGTCAAAGTCAAAAAGTATTATGTCTTATTAACTATAATGATTTATACATACTGTCACATCGTTACTGAGTGAATTTTAATCGAACGTAATGAATGTTATCATAAACCTATATAATAATACTAATTACTGATTACATGTGATGCTGCAATATTATTTATATAGTTATACATCCTCTTTAATGCCCGTGTTTAGTGAGTAGTGCTAATTCAACCGCAATTTATAATTATAAAATATTGACATAATCAGTTTGATACGAGACCGTCAAATTGGTTTTTGATTTTATCTAAAATTAATAATATTCCCACTTCCGAGATTCAATAGTGGATTGTACATTCCTATTACCATTTAAATGACGAAAATGAAGTTATATTTGATTAGGATTATGACGCACTTATTCCACACTTCCTTTCTCAAATATGTAGAATTATCGCTTATAGAGAACTGATAGAGTTGACCTAAAAATATTTCATTAATTAATTTTATAACAAAATTAATTAATGTAACACTTTTAGGTTTCCTGGAAGCTTCAGTTTAAGTTTTATTTGTTGAAATTAACGTTATATGTATTTTCTAGGTTTAATTTTTTATCATCGTTATTATATATTCATGGATATATAGTAGTAAATCAATGTAATTACATTGTACTATTTTTTATTAAATGTCTTTTTTTCTTTATTATATATTATTTTTCAACTATGTAAAAAATCAATAGAATATAGAAGCATGATATGTTTCAAAAAGTCCTAAGCCTTTAATAGAACTTCATACTTTTTGACTTTGACTTTCAATTCCAAAAAGTCACATTCGGTGACTCCATGGATTTTAGAACCATGCTACCAAATGTCCTAAGTCTAATAAGTATAACAAATCAGTAAAGAGCGGAACTATAGTGCTGATGACCGACGTATGACGTCAAGCTGCACACAGAGTGTGATCAAGTACCTAACACATCGTTCTATTGACAACTGAAATTTATTAATGTAGTTTTGATAAATATACAGACACCGCAACAAACCGTCGGAAGCAGTCGGGGTTTCCGAGTTTTGACGATGTAATAGGATCATGCACTAGACCTGTACTTCGTCATCAGACGAAAAATTTAATGTGTTGTTTCATTTACTTGAGGAATAATATATTTTTTTAGAATTAAATTACCCAGAAAAATTTCGTAGGATTGTTTTTTAAGATTTTTAATAATATTTTATGTTGAATAAAATCCATACATTTTTATAAATAAACAATAATAATAATTTATTAATAATTACATACAAAAAAAAACATATATGGCACTTAGCGTCATAATTACAACATCGGAATTTTAAGGCTGGGTTTTGTGAGAATTTTAAGTTTTGAGTCAGTTGTTAAAGGTTTAGACATTATTACCATATTTGAGTAATGAAGTAAAATCTATTATACATAATATGTAGCATTATATATATTGAAGCTACCTGACGTCCGTAAGACACCCGGTGAAAATAAACTACCCGTACCGAAAACTTTGTAGTCTTTTACAAGTAATTGATATTTATTTATTTTTAATTGTGATTTAATCTCCATAAGTCGGAGCTGACCTTGCTAACGTAGTAGTAAGACCATTATTTTAGCTACTGAGGTTTAGTTTGTTTGTTACTATATTTGTTCCTAATTATTTTTTTTTATTTGCCTCACTTGCTGACTGCCCCATGTAACACTATTCATTTATTAAAAAAAAAAAACATTTATTCAAGACAGTCTTAAACATAAACAGACAACACATACAGGGGACTAGAACATTATGTGAGCATCAGGAAATATAAACCAACTCAGCATAAGCATTGCACCCAGCGGTGATCTTCCGTAGGGTCCACTCGGTGATGCCACGACAGATAACACGAAAAGCTACTTTAAAATAACGAAACAAAACAACAAAAAAGAAAACAAATAAGTAAAACAAACCAAAAAAAAAATCACAGATAGAAGATACTTGGAAAACTTGCAACGATATTATTACAAATAAATAGACATTAAAACATTTAATATCCATTAATAAATTTAACAACTTCCCATTTCACAGTCTGGTAAAATGTTTAACTTTAATACTCAACTGCTTAAATAGAGGAGTGTTTAAGTATTCCGCTACATACTTTTATACCCTTCCACTCCCGCTTGTGACGAGTAATGGATGCGTCCGCAGATATCAGTGGTTGCCGTCTTTAAATTACTCACTGTTCAGGAAATATAGCCTCACTCGCGACTCTAAATCCATTTAACTGTATTCTTCGCACTATTAAGATAAGAGTCGAATTAAAAGTAAGTTTATCACCTCGCCGAGGTGTAATTGATTTTTATTACGTCCGGCCAGTAAGGTGGGAGTGCTTAACATTATTGTGTCGAGATAAGGGTTAAGCTACGACGGAAAATGTGATGAAAGTATCCTGACGCCAGTCCGCATTGTATCAGGCTGGTTTTAGGTATAAGATATTAAAAGACAAAACTCAATATTAAAAGGAGCGACTTAAATGATATAATCTAGTAAATAATATAATATAATGATTTGACTTTTTATTTTCACCCTACCTAGTATGCCTAACACTTGTGTATGTTATAGCAAGTAGACATGTATACTTAAACATAAGTATTGAGAATCCAGCTAGGTTGGGCGGCATTCAATAAATTAGCGGACATCCTAAGACCGGCTGACATTCCACAATGCCTGAAAACACGCCTCTTCAACCAATGTGTCCTGCCCACCATGACGTATGGTGCCGAAACATGGACGCTCACTAATGAAGCTATGGGTAAAATCCGTGTAGCTGAAAGAGCCATGGAGCGCGCCATGCTCGGTATCAAGTTTCAGGATCGAGTAAGAAATGTCGAGATCCGTCGTCGCACCAACGTGCAAGACGTCAGTTTCGTCATTACAAATCTAAAATGGAATTGTGCAGGGCATGTTGCTAGGCAGAGTGATGGCAGGTGGACTAGAATGTTAACGGAGTGGTGGCAGCTTTCGAATGAAATAAGCCCCTGGCGTCCGTTGGCACGTTGGGTCGACGACATTCGGAAGATTGCGCGTCAGTTCTGGATGAGATTAGCTCAGGACCGGGACAAGTGGCGTACTAGAAGAGAGGCCTATGCTCAGCAGTGGCCGATAAAGGGCTGATATGAAGATGATGATGATTGAAAAATAATCACACATTATACTGGAAATTTATGGATAACATTTTATACATGGTGATTAATTTTATCGTGCATATCTCAAATGCTTAGTAGGTCAGTCAGCCTATTAATTTGTAAAAGTTTGCCTTTAAGGAACACGAGTTTAACGGAGGCACTAAATGAAAAAGTTTTACTTTGGTAGTAACTTTACTTAATTATCTTGTTAACGAACAAACCATTTTCTATTTACAAGTTCTGACATTAAAATTATTTTAGTAATTTTATTCGTTGTAAAATGTTAACTGCGGGCGAACAGGCCGATACTATGTTGAAATAGTATTTTATCAATTGCATTTATGTTATTTAAAATGGTTACTTAAAATAAATTCCTTAAAGGTATATACATATTTTTTTGAATATTATATATTTTTAATTTGTCTAATAGTGCAAATAATTTGAGAAATGGGATAAGAAAAAAAGAAGCTGCCCATGATGATTACATTCAGAAATTAATTAAATTTTTATTTCAATTACAATATAAACAAAAATAGATGTTAATATTTTGATAATGATACATCGCTCTCCTAGTATTTCAAAAATATGGTATTTAAGTCATACTATTCAAACAATTTACTCTACCTACGTTATAGATATGTTTAAGTATTTGTTATATGGTCTCCTGGACATCAACACATTTGTACATTAAGTTTTCTTTTATTTAATAAAGATTAAATTAATAGATGCATAGACTCAGGCAAATCAACTGTCCTCTCTCCTGGCTGAACTGTAGAACAATTTAAATTGCGGACGTAATCGTATCCCGGCGCTTAGGGGTTCAAATTGGGTTTATCTTCGGTTCGGTATGTAATACTGTCAGCATTAAGTTTCTGGGGATGACAATAGTTATCTGTATATTTCATATATTTTTTATTAAATCGAAATAACGCTTGGCATAATATAAGCATCCGTTTTCTTTGTATACAAATTATACAGACGATCCAAATAGAGCATACTTGTCCGTACGTTAATTTATTAAGCCCGTCAAGGACGTGCTAGTAACGGGAACAGAGCTCGTCACTCCACTTACTCCTTAGTGTTTCAACATGGATCTACGTTGTCCGAAATATGTCGCGTGAACGACACTCACAATGCGTAATGGCTTAAGAAAGTTTTCACTTCTCATGCTCTAAAAGTGTGTCATGTTATGCTTGCCAAGGCGGACTAAAGTAATACATTTAGCCTCTTGGGAAAATATGTATACATATTTATGATATACAAAACGTTTTAAATTGACCAACCAGAACACTTCATCTTATTAAATCCACCAATCACGACACATATCGAAGTTAATCGCAACTCTAGATTCTTTTTTGGTGCGAATACTGTTTAAAAATGTGAAATCATTAAAAAAAACTTTGTATAAAGTATCAACCAATCAGACAATACCACAATATTAAAATCGACCAATGAGGAAACGTAATCAAATTGTCAAAGCATTAGGCGCTTTTTACAGGCATTAAAAAAAAGTTTAAATCGTTGGCAAACTCTTTGAAGCCCCAATTATACGTTGTCTATGGCATTTATTCACGGCGTAGATGTATCCTATCTGTATCAAAGCAGTGAAAAAAATACAAAGACTACCAAATTAAACATTTTTGACTCAGAATTCATTGCGAGTGAATAAAATTGTATTTGTTAATTGTTGAAATGTTATTTTATCTTATTTTCTCGCAATCGAAGTGAAAACTAGTATGCATAACTCGGGTCTGAACGCCATATTACCCCTCGAATAAATATCCATCTCGTGGTACCATGGCCTACTTTAGCCCCTTGTCAAACAATCTACTATTAAATACATGCGGTTATAATATCATATTCGTCCTTACTGATGAAAAAAAATAAACTAACCTATGTAAATTTGTTAATTAGTGTAACAGTAAAAAAAACTATATTATATACTGCTTTGGCATCCCCTTATGAAAGCACTACCTACGCGCCTGCGAGCTTCCTAACCACCCTAGGATTATGACAGACAAGACCATGTTGACATTGGCGATCTACAATTCGGTATTTGAACTTTAATATTTAAATAAGGAGCAATTTAAAACATGTGTATTAAAATGTATAAACTGGGTACATTTTATAAAATAAAAAGTATGCAAAAAATTTGATGAGAATCCTGTAGAAAATGAATTCTGTTTATTAACATAATAAGCTATTTTAATATTGAGTAATAATGTTTGTATTAAGTATTCCAGATGACACTTTCTGCGTCGTGAAAAATATGCCGTATGCTAGATGTGTTTATAGTTATGGAAGTTGTGCTAAATATGAAACATTACGAAAATGCCTCGAGGTTCATCAATAGTTCTTTCCGACGCAATACTGACACTACTGTCACATTGTTTTTACCAACGGAAACAGTTATAATTGGAAGTCATCAATCAATCAAGAAGAGATATTGTATAAGAGACCGTATCTTTTACCTAAATTTTAAGGTTTGTAGTTAATCAAAGGGTTAAAATACAAGCCCATTGCTGTCACTCTAGGCTCTGCCTAAATGTCCGTGTATGACGGGTTTGACATGTAAACAGAATGCGTTACCAACTTGCAGCCTAATTACGAAACGTTCCTACCAACATCGGTAAAGGCACAGCATTCGAAAGTCTAATCTTGACTGCATCACACTCATAACAATGTATGTTCTTATCATATATACAAGTGAGATACAATAAAAAATTTAGTAAATAAGTTATCCTCCACGTCCTCTATACTTTACAATATTATAAATAATAAAAGGCCAAAAACATGTCGGACCATGCTCGGTGTAGGGCTCGGTAGTCTTCGATACGTAACATTTTTTTTAATTTTTTTGACTACTTTGTTTGTGTGTTTGACTGACATATTCATATTAAATTACAGCTCTTAAAACTAACGGTCACTGAGCATGGCAGGACAGACAGACATACAAACGCTAGTTAATTACGGAACCCTAAAAATAATTAAATAAATTCGTAAGCATTAAAAGATTATTTTATATCGATGAGCTTGATTTAAATAAACAATTTCAAGAAAACATTACACGATTTCGTACAAAAATGAATTGAATATTAAATTATGTTGGTCCGCGTTTTCTAAAACTGACGAGGCTTCTTGTTAAGCTTTCAAGAAGCTTTTAAGTTAATGAACAACTTAGAGAAAATTCTATTGACTTTTGTATAGAGTGTTTTATACAAATTAATATTATTATGATAACTGCCCCACGTTACAAAATTACGAAATGGAGGTTTTTTTATTTGATGAAAGTAGACTGAAATAACATCAACATGGTTTGTTAAAATTAAGCAATTCAATTAATTATTGTATATTGATGTAAATTTATATTAAAAGTAAAGTTGCTTTTAGGATCCTGGCTCCTTAGATTGTCTCATCTGCCATCGTAGTATAATATAATTAATAACGTTAAAGTAACTATTTCGGCGCGTATTTAACCGAGTTTTGTGACTAGTTACAATTGAAGGATATTAATTCTTCATATGAAACAAATTGCAACAAATTTTGTTGTAATTTGAAAATTACGACGGAGCCCCAGTAGCGTGGCTCCTATTTCTGGGCTGTTTAACTATTTGAAATCAACTAAATAACCTAACCCACCTTTTGCGTTTAAAGTCTATTCAAATATTTTTATTAGCGGTTACGAAGAGTGAAAATCTTTTTACTTTGTACCGGACACAATATTCTGTACGCGGGCGGAAGGAAAATAACACTTGTTTGGGTCTCGTCTTAGTAGGACCTAAAGGGAAACTATTCAAATTAAAGTCATTACGAGTAGATGTAGAAATTTGACCTACGTACACCCGGGTATCCCTTTTTGGTAAATTTACGCATGCTAGATTTGACCTCCGCAGTGCTCACGTATTTCCCTTTTGATCCTTTCAGGGATTGGACTCAAAAAACCGTCCTTACTGAGCACTAACGTTATTAAGGGTGTGTAACGCTGAAGTATACCAATTTCCTTAGAATTCTTGATTTTACACCTGATGAAATTCGTTATCCCGTGGATTTTTTAAAATACTTCAAAAGTGGGGTTAGCTGGTCTTTAAATCCTGAAGGTAACAGTGAGTTAATAAGTTTAACGTGTAGTTACAAATAACCTTGGGGGGTTATAAGGGGAACTGTTTTTAATATTATAGTGAACGGAAATAGTTTTTTCAGACTTTTTTTTTATGACGTGTTACTTGATAACTGGAGTAGGGTACTATTCTAGTTGATACTTCTACTTCTCAAATGACTTACATCTCCTGGGATATCACTCAAAGATTACGTCGATACAACTTTAGAAGTTCTAAAGGGTGTGGAGAAAAAAGTTAGTAAGCGTTCAATGGGAAGATATTATCAAATTCATAACTACATATTGTAATTGTTGTATATAATAAATTAATAAAAACATGTTAAGTGTTTAATTAAGTTGTTTTTTCCTCTACTTATGTTACCCAATAAATTCATACAATAGTATATCTTTATGTGTATAGTCGTACGTACTGTTTATTAAACACAAGTTTATTATTTAATAAACAGTTACTCATAAGTGTTGGATACTATCTATACTCGTTTAAAGGTGTATTTTATACTAAAGAAGCCGACGGAAGGTGTAATATACCTCTTGCTGTAATCTCAATCCAAACATCGGTACCTCCTGTTTACATCCTCTTCAAAGTACACACAACAAGCTTTACACTTAAATGCTGGTGTTTTAATTAACAAAATATTTATTTGTTTTCATTACTTTACTTCATCTCACTTCCCGAGCTCGTCCGACGAAGTTATATTAAATTTCGCCCAAGTCAAACACTCGAAAGTTTGTGTATTCACGTCGGGAGTGGAGAAGTGGGAACTAAGCTCGTCGCGGTGGAGAGGTAAAGTTGCGAAGGCGCGCGACACAGCCCGGCCGCACGGCTCACTTCGCACTGACTTCACGCGCGCGGTTCGCCTGCGACGACGTTGCGATTCATGCGCGGATCACTGGGTAGGAGGAGTCTTAAACCAAACCACGCCTACCAAGGAGCTACACATTTCTTTTTCAATATGTGTAATTCAATTTCGCTTATGTCTTCGCTGGGAAAGTTGATGCCCCGTTGTCGTTGAACGCGATGTTTTTTATGTAAAGTGTAACATAGTCCGCGAATCGAGTCGGCCCGTAATGCTATACGCCACTTTTTTTTTTTCAATTACTTTATATCTCCAATTTCACAAGCTTCTTTGTTTATTCCATATGTATTTATATATTTAATCTTAATTGCAAAATCTTACAGTACAAAAGGCGGATTTAATGCTATAAAGCATTCTCTACCAGTCAACCTTTAGGCAAAACAGAGAAATTGTGATATCTAAGTCAAATATAAATCCGTGCATAAGTGACGTGCATCACTGACTTAGTCCTAAAACATTACTAAGTTAAAGCCGAGGTATATCTACCCTACTCATAGCTGCGTTTTGAGCAAGGGTCTCCGCGGTTGCGGCTTCGTCGTAAGCGTAGCACTTTAGACCGTAAAGGAATGTAGTAAATTATTACAATAAATTAAACGCTAGTTTCATTTGCGTTACAAAGTGAATTATGAGTCGGTGTCTTAGTTCTGTCACCGCCAAAATTACTACGGTTCAAAATTAATACAGTACCATAAGCCAGCGTTAATTCCTCTACACCCTCGACTCCTACATGCCGTATCAAATTTAACAAGACATTCAAACTATTTTCAACCATATTACGAAACGGTTAAAGCGTTGTTCACTTTTAAGCTGGGGACAAGTAACGTCATTATGAATACCTGAAATCATTATTAAGTGTACACCTATTTGTTTGCTGTCGTATACATGTAACAAAATCCTAATGACGAGTGACGTTTATTAATTGTTGTATTCAGAATATCTTGAGTTTACTCGACTTGACTAATTACAAATAAAATCCTTGTTTTCATCTGAAATTATGATTTTTCTTTCATTTTTAATATAAAAAAAAAATATAATAAAAAAACATAACTAGCTACAACCGAAATTACTTAACGTATAAAATTAATATTATGCTAGTACCAGATGTCCAGTCGCTTGAATCAAATATCGTTTATTTGTATTTTTACCTTAGTGCAATTATTTAATTTTAACTATAGTTATGCTTGATGCTACTTGCTCGAGGAATAAACTAATTTGTACATATTATAAAAGTATGCTTCGATGTTTTCGAATTGGCTTCTTTATTAGCAAACATGAATTTAAATATTTAATGGCATTGGCATTTGTGGAAGGCGCAGGATCGGTCTTCTTGGGTGGTTCTGGGGGAGGCCTATGTCCAGCAGTGGACGTCTTTCGGCTGACATGATGATGATGATGATGATGAATGGCATACTGTTAAATGATAACGAGAAAATAAATTCCACAGAAATCTTCCTTCATTCTCAACTTTATTTAATATATTTAACCGGGTCAGGCAACTCAAAAACTATTACTTATATGTATTATACAGAGTAAATTGATTTAATTTAAGAAAATTCTTCCATTCTCCGCGAAAATAGCGCTACACCATATTCCTCTTGATTGTTTGAAGTCGATTTTTAACCGGCTAGCCACTCGCATCCCTGCATAATGCAGGGTCGTCGTTCTTAAAGATTTACCGAGTACTAGTCAAATAATAACCAGTATAACAGCTCTTTCAGACTAAACACAATAGAATAGGATCTAAAGTTCGAGTTACAACGGTAATCCGACATATCGACCAACTCTCGAGCTCGCGTAATAATTTGCAGCAGTGAACGACTAGAACTTTCGCACTACAAATACAAACTCGGGGCGGTCAAGATCGTAAACCATTTTGCCATACTATAAAATATAATTAGATAAAGCAAGTTATTTTGTAAAAAAAACATGCTGTATAATTCTAAATTCCAATAATCGAAAATTACAGACATTAAAAAACTGTGTTCCTCATTCCTAAATCGTCTCAATCCTAAAAAAAACTGAAATAATAACGAATTCTAATACTTATAGGACAAAACATTGTAGTTAACGACCTGATAGCTTGCTTAATAAGTACGTTGGTAGAGACTTCTTCTAAGAAATAAGAGCTCTTAGGCTCGAATTTATTTCAAGGGTACGGATTTGTATCTTTATCACGGATACCCTAGGTTTACGGTTAACTATATGTACGTATTTTATTATTTCCATGTATCTATTTATTACACGTATACTTATTTAGACGTCTATTCTATAAAACAAAGCCTCATTGAGATGATTCTAGTACTACTTGTAGTTCGACTTATGTGTGATTGTCCTAAAATATATTTTTTTACTTTCTACTTAACTAATTTAAGCATACAACGTTTCCAATAGATTTAAACAATTCGCCACGTAATGCCCTAGGAGATCTGTGTAATCCACGGCAAGTTTGCAACGCGATCAGAGCGGGAAAAAGCAGAGGCCGATCGCGCTTCTCCCTCGGGCCTCGTTTCAGCCGGAGCGATTTTCGCGGTCGTTCTTATGATTAAGTCAAGTCTAGCGGGATTCGATCCGACTCCGGCTAACGCTTGCTTCGACAATTTTTAGCTACGTTAGATATAATAAATTGCTTCAGTAAATGAGATATCGAGCTTGATGTTAATTGGGATTTTGATTGGGACAAATATGAACTGTTTTGTCAGAAAAAATCCAATATATCAACCATCAATTATAAGTTTTTGGCTGGAATTTTCACGTGTGACACCAGTTTTTAACGAGACGACTCAAATAAACTGAAACTGACCGAGATTGCTTGTATATGTATTGTTAGAGGGAACAGGGCTGAATGACTGCAACAAGCGATCGACAGTCCGTCAGATTTCGGCCGAGCGTCCCTACACTACATCTACATCATATCAATTATAGTTTCATTATAGAATTTTCAAATCAGGATTAATCAGTTGACGTCAGATTATATTTAAATAAATTGTATTCATAGTGAATGTGTTCGTCTTTTTTAAAAACATGTCAACAAATGCATATTTGCTAACATAATATACATATATCACTCACATTACAGTTATTATTTGTAACGTCACATTTACCATCATTGTTTGGAGTACTCCGTAAAGCATGCAACTAAGCGGAATTATCAGGAATTCAAAAACACAAGTAAGAAGGTAAACACCCCGTTCATAATAGTAGTTGTAAGATATTATTACAAACAAGGTTACTTTATTTGAAGGGTGCTCGGGACAGGTTAAGCCTAGACTCCATTTAAAATAAAATAGGTTATCCAGACATGGCTATTAATCAATCCGTTTCAACGAGATGTTAAGCCCCAACTGGCTCGTAAATTCGGCCATCGCTGCCTCCCTTGAGTGGTCGGTGCTAAGTTTTATTAAAATGTACACTTAAATATTTATTAAATTTTCTAATAACTAGATTCAAAGTACCACTTTAAATTAGAATGCAAAAATTCCTACGAATACTTTTGTTTCCCATGCACATGAAAACTGTTTATGTAAATGCTATTATTTAATTAGTAGAAATTGACAGTTGTAGTGCAATTATTATCACGTTATCAATATACCTGTGGCCCACTGGGTACCGATATATCATGTAAAGTGAAGTTACAGATTTAGTGTTAATAAATAACACTCGCCTTGGGCTTCACAATCGGGTTTTTGCCAGTAATAAACAATATTTACGAGTATTAAATAGGTAAACTATTTTTGTCCTAAACTGCCAATTAATTCCATCTATACAACATTTTACTAGTAGAATCTGTCTTTCTATACATGTATAACACGATCCTATAATAGTTTGATAATTAGCACAAATCAAACAACACAGCATTAATTATCGCAAAATGGCAAACAATCGTTTAATTACCTACTGGCATGGAAACCACCAAATTAAGCGGTAACATACTCTGTTGTAAATATTGCACACTTCCGGGTGTAATTACCTTTATAAGCTCAAAATGAGTAATTGACTGTGAATATTCCGGGCCATCGGGGACTTGAGTGGACCAGGTTCCAATAATAGGCAAAGAGGTTTGTTTAACAAAATTATAGGATCACCTATAGTGAACCAGAACTTTGGGAGTATTGTCAAGAGGGCGCTCGTTTTGAATTTTATATAGCAACAATTTGTATAATGGGGACAATGGAAAATGGCAGATGAGTTTTGTTTTATTCCGACAACTTTAATATGTGCTAAGCTTGATGTTTGGATATTTCTTCGGTTTTTACGCTATGAAATTCGTGAATTTTACGACGTATGACACATAAATCAAAATCATCCAAATCTATTTTCTTTTTTTTTAGGTTTAGTCGTTTAATTCCGGCCTTACGCCAATCCGTGACACCGATGTATGCGATACACATAATACACAAACCAAATTATTACAAGACTTCAACCAAATCGTGACGACCTGTTTGTAGTGACAATTGTCCATAAGTTTGAAACTTACCCGTCAATTCAGATGCTAATTTCGTTATGTTTTCTAATGGAAGAAATTTCTCTCCCGCACGTTTCTTTCCCAATAAATAACTATATACACTCTTTACAACTTTTTTCTCTGTAAAATTTAAACTTTCGGTATGATTATTGCAGTCTAATAATAATTCTCACGAAACTAGACAAAGCAATGTTTACATTGTCAATATTGACAACTATCATAGAGGGTAGATGTTGTCTATTATTAAAATTGTTGCCATTGCTAGAAATTAGTACCAACAAATTTCCGCAACATGGCGCACCCTCAATAGATCCTGGTTCACCTAAACATGTAAAATTTATATTTCCATGAATAACGTTCATTATACTTAGTTCAAATTATGTCAGTCCAATACTCGTAGCAACGTCGGTGCCGCTGTCAATGCCCTTTAGACAAATAACTTTTCGTCTAATTTATTTAACTAATTTGTACTTCCAATAAAGTTACATTTTGCAGTTTACTAATTTGAACATATTATCATTTTCAAGTTGTACATATTAAGTCAAAAGTTTCAGTTATATATAGCAAATATGTTCAAACTGACTCTTAGCAATTTATTTTTAGTCATATATGGACCAAGTATAGAAGGAGCAAAATAGCTGAAATATTTTCACTTACATTCACAATACGAGTAATGGCAACTTGAACTTTCCTGAATAAAAAATCATTTCTTATTGCAAAGTTAAAGTTACATTACGTTAACTGGTTAGTTAGGTTAAATAAGGTGTAAACTGTGTACTTACATATGTACTAGTAGCTGCATAAATAAACGGTCCAAAGAGCAGTAATGTTAACTGTTTTATCACAAGTTACCATAATTACCATACCCTGACACTTATCACGAGCAATAACAATTTAAAAAAAAAATTCCCCTCACTAGCTCGTAAAGCGCTTGTTTATCCTTTAATACAAGAAGGTAAAAACACATTTTATCGGCTAGTGATTAAAGTAAGTCGACCTTGATATATACTTACAATTCACTTCTCATAGCTCTTATTACTATGATTTTAAAATCTAAATTCGCGAAGTACAGCTCACTTGCCCATGCGGCAGCGGGCGCGGGCGAGTCCCGCACACGTACCGATTTGAAAATCGAATTAGAACATTCGAAAATCGTACTGGCCACCACATGCTAGTAAATTATATAAGGCACCTTTGTTTTTTTGTAAAAATGTTGAACGTCTAATTTCTAGACGCAAAGAAAAGTAAATGCGATTTCAAAAGTATTTTTGCGTATTTCACTTTCCTCGCTATAGTGAAGGGAAAAGTTTTGTGTTACACACGGGTGCAATTGTAATTTACTTCTCGTGTATGGAAACACTCGCTACGCTCAGAAAGACTCGCTTCGCTCGTGGTTCTAAAATAGAATCGATTCGCTTGCTCGTGTTTCAATCCTCCACTCGCAGTTAAAATACAACTTTGCACCCTTGTTTAACAAATAACTATTTGATTGCCTCTACTAACTACACACACGTAGTGGTAAATACCACACGAATCCAAAGTTGAAATTTTTTGTACCTAAAAATGAAAGAAGTGAAAATCACGAGCATGAGGTGATGGTCCATGCCTCGTACATTCCAGCCAGCCTAAGCCGCGTTGAAACTCGTATTAAACATGAGCCTAACAAACTTTTAGTACTTAACTCAGTGTCGGGATATTCTAGTAATATATTTTATTTATTAGGAAAGTAAAGTACCTACTAATAAGCTCTAAAACGTACGTGTTCTGTTGACATAGGTAATTATTTTTTGGTTCCTACTACTACTGTGTGATAGAGTTTGGCCAGTGAAAAAAAATTGGTTTACTCACTTAAAGCATAGATGATTGAATCATACCGTCTCTTTCTTTCGCTTGCACTACGACCCCAAAAAAAGGGATGAGTATAGTTTATTTCTTCAACTTTAAGAGTAACAATCGAGTAATAATTGGTTAGCCAGACTCTAATTGTTAATACTAGCTTTTAGTAGTATCGATTTTGTCATGTCATTTACACTTCTCTCAGGTGCCTTACTTTGAACTTAATTAATAAATATATTTTGGGATAAAATATGTTATATGATTTTCAGACTTACCTTTACTACCTTTTCAATTTTATAAATTTTGAGATAGTAGGATCATATTTATAATTCATTCATCACATATAAAATACTTTACTTACAATAGCTGACACATACTTAAGAATGCCCCAGTCCATTGATGTCCGAGCTAGGCTTATACTTAGCCAGACAAATATAGATCCCCATAGTATTTCCTGGAGTTCACAGGAATCGACTGATATTCAGTGTGAATTGTGCCAATTTTGCTACAATATGAAATTGTTACCACATGAAAAATTGTTAGTGGCTAAAAACAACCACAGATATCAAAATATCAATATACAAACTGATATCAAAAAGCCGATTTCAATTAAAATTTGACCATCGCAAATGTCAAGAGAGAAAAATATTTAAAGTATCGGTAGCGTCAGTTGATTGAATACATTGCTGCCAAAAGCGAATTCGGAATGTGTCAACACACGGTGCTTAGAATAAATGAATTGGCCCAATGGATCACGCTGGTGTCATGCTGCAGTAATAAATAACGTAAAATTCTGGACAGGCGAGCTAGCCTGATGTAGGGGTGCCCGCTTAAAAAGGACAAAATACACACGTTTATATTGAACTCGCCAGAAGGTACCCTGTCCATGCGTCTTTTCCTGTTTGATCTCATCGAATCTTAAATACTGTGTAACATAATCTTATCAAAATTGTTCTTGTTAATAATAAAATCCGTCAAAACCACATTAAAGAAAACTTAGATTTTACGTAGCAAACAGCGAATAAAAACATAAGCATGACCTGCATTGAACGCTCACACTCAAACATGAATTCGAAGCATGTCACACAGACCTATACCATAAGTTATCAAATCATTTAATTAAATATGGCCTTATATTAAAAAAAAAGGCTGTGTAGGGTATGTTAACTAATAAGAGTTAAGCATAACTGAGCATTTCAATAAAGATTAACTAACGTTTTACTTAGGTCACTGTGTTTTGTGAGCAGTTAGGAACACGTAATTAGAAAATAACATTGGGTCCATGTTTGAAAATGGTTGATTACAACATTAAACTTACTTGGTTCATGCATAACTTTAATATGCCATCGAAACGAAAATAGCAGACAATTTATTTTCGCCCCATAAATTATACCTCTTTCCAGAATGAAGATAGTATTTACAGTTTCCATAGTATAACATACTACGTATCGTTCTCCTTTTGTACGTAATTTCAAGCTTCGGGGAGCATGCCAGCATTTTTAACCGGCAGAATTGCTATTCGCGCAAATACGTACATATTAAAATCAACCCGCGTTTTGTGTTCATTCGTCTCATAATTTTATTTGCAGCCAGCATGAATGCGCTTACTAGATGCTTTATAAATGATGTATTATTGCATTAGTATTTTAGCAAGGTTTTTTTTTTACTGGACATAAGTAAATTATCCCTTTAACATACGCATGTATCTACGCGTGCTAACAAATAATAAAATAAAATTGTATGAAAACATCTGTTTAACTTTACCTAAATCTCAATAATAGGGTTCAACAACTATCGTTAGGAACCATAAGACAGTTGAATCATACAAATAAAAAAGGGAAATAATCATAATATTTGAAATGGAGTATTTACATAAACGGGACTAAAATAATTATGTATATAATAAATATTATTTAGTAAAATATGTAATACACATTAACTTATGGAAGTCCATTTGAACAAACTGCGTGTATAACTGTACATCTGTATTGGTATTTAGTCATAATTATGATAGTAGTAAAATATTTCGCTGCTTATAAACTACCTATGCGGAGTCCATAGTCGAACCTACCTATGCACTAGTATTAGCAGAGAAATATTCGCCTACTAAACTACTCAATCCACCATTCGCGATAACAGCCCACCAGCAACAAGACGATTAACATATTCATACAACTCCCTTGTGCAATTTTGAGTCAGGTCCATAACTCAGTACTAGCTTTGTTGCGGTCTAAAATAAAATATTTAGTAAAATGTGGTCGCATGTGTAAAACTGCTCCATAGGATATCTATCGAGATAGTTTACACGCCTTTGTTCGAGAAACGTTCCGACTTAAAAATGAAAGAGGGTTTTCTTATTTTGTACCTTTTCGTTTAAGCATTTTGGTTTGATTTCGTCTGTACCGTTTGCAAAGTTAGAGTAAAGGTTTAAAGGAGTTTGTGTTGCGTGCTCCCATAGCGTAGTAAACGTAGGACTGAATAAGTAAATGCCTCGAATAAATCACGTTAATTGCGCCTGAGCACCTCCTCGTATGAACCAGCAGCCCTCGAGTTCAGTTTTCGATAGTACTTGCAGCGTTCGCTTCCGGAACCAATCTGTTTTAGAAGTTCTCCGATAGTTTATGTTCAGATAACGTACTTAGAATTTAAATAACGTTACTTAGACTCGTAACAATCACAACCCAACCATTACCCAACTGTAGTAATGTACATACATAAATTGCTGGTAATTAGGTAGGTGTTTGCCCTGTTTTGAGACTTTGATAAAAATCCTAGTTAGTTATTTATTTTTGTATCCAATTATGATTGGCAGACATCTGGATCATTATATTTCCATAGATTTTTTATTACCTAGACCACACTTAAATAAAAACACTAAGCCTTATTGATCCAACATCTAATTTGGACGTAGCAAACTGAGCTGAAACCCCCAACTTGTGAAGTTGAAAACTAATAATGTAACAGCTAAACACCACCAGCGCCGTCGAACAAAAACTGACGCTCGCCCGACCCGGCCACATTCCATTACGTTCCGCTATTACTACAGATACTGTATAGCTATTTAAAATATGTAGCAAGTAGGATACTTGTAATAGAAAAATGTTATATCTTGCTGTTTGTAAAGACATTAACTTTACATAGCAAGAAAAATACAATAAAAAGGATAAACTTAAAGTAAAAATACATTGTAAAAATATGTCTCAAATCGCTTCCATTGGGCAGGGTGCCCAGAAGGCTGGTTGCATTACCAAGTTGAATGGCTATTCCTTATTTGCTGATTAAAATACTGGCCAGCGCTCTGACTAGAGGTTGACTACCTGTGTTGTTTAGAACCAAACATATTCTCTGGAATAATTAACGCCATACTCAGTTACAACAAACTATACACTGGGAATAATTCTAATCGCTCAGAACTTGATTGCACATAAATGGTGTCTGAAACCGAAACTATTGCAGCACTATCTGCTTCATGGTTTGCCCGTTTATCATCTTTAACACTACCCATATTAAAACTAAATCGTCTTATTTCCAATGCGATGACCGCGAGTACTTATCCAGAGTTGTATAGTGATGAGTCTAACTGCAAATATAAGAAGTGCGATATAATATATATTTAATATTTATCATTGTTTACCAGATTTAAAGGCCACGTGGAAGTTTATTATTTTTTGTAAACATACAAATTATATTCGGAGAATTACTATGTCTGATTCGTCATATGCCTACATGGAAAAGTGCTTTATGGCGCTTGGCGCTTACGCTATTGTTAATGACGCATCAATCCTAATGTGACACTTTGCAAACGTAAGCGCCAAGCGCCATAAGGTACCTTTCCATGTGGACTACCATATATTGTCAGTTCCATATATTGTTTCTGGGCAAACAAAAAATTAACGATTTTGATTTTAATAGTTACGAAGTAAGAAAATGCTAATTCTTTTTCTTTATATTGTTCTTAATTTTATTCTGAAATCCGTAAACACAACAGTACATAATAAATATTTAAAATATATTCATTAATATGTGTAGGGTTCGAAGCCGTTGTGGGATATGTGCTCGTCAAAAACCACATAGGCTACTTAACTGATTTTTATTGTATTGGTCGATTCGTTTGGTTGTACTTAAGGATCAAATTTATCTGCAATGGCACTATTTGCCTTAAAGCAACTCAAACAAAAATGAGCGTCAGTCTGACATTCGCATTTATCCCGCTCGTAACGATCCTAACAAAATGATAGGAACCTATGAATGACATTACTCATTCATAGCCGCGCGCTTTAAAGTATTAAAAAATAATCAAATTATTGTTTAGACCAAGCAATATTGAAATATAATATCAGTTACTTCAGTAAAACCTGAAAATCGAATGGAACTTAGGTTCTAAAAAAAATTGCAAATAAAAAAAAAAAATTGTTTTGCAATTGCAATTGAATCTTTGAATCACATCTATATAAGTATTTTGAAATTTTAGGTTTTCTTTATTTTTTGATATTCATCCTTATTTAGCCAGTTTACTTCATTCTGCTAAAAAAAAATATGTGTCAACATCCCTATTGAGTCGAGTGACAGCCCGCTGCCAAACGCCTTCCCGGGAGGTGCGCTTGCCACTACATTATGGCATCTCTCTCATCTCCTTAGAATTATTAACTGATTGATCAAAGTAACTTACTTGTAAGTGGCGTAAATTAATAAATAGTTATTTGTTATACAAGGGGAAAAGTTAATGTTTACCTTCTCGTGCTAATATTGAGACCCGAGTTAGCGAAAGATTCCAATATGTAATAGAGTAGAATCTTGAGCATTAGTAGTGTCTCAAAGCACGAAAGGGGAACACACTTTGCTACCGAGTGAAACACAATTTTTTTAATTTTTCAGCGAGGAAAAAATTTAAACGAAACTTGAAATAGTTATTTGTGCAACAAGAGAGGAAAGTTGTTTTTTCTTGTGAGTGTTTATTTTGAGTCCCGAGTAAGCGAAAGATTCTATAATTGAATCACGAGCGTAGCGAGTGATTCTAGTGTTAGAATCTTGAGCGTAGCGAGGCACTCAAAAACACGAGATGTAAAATAACTTTAGTCTCGTGTGACACATACAACTTTTTACCTCAGTAGTGAGAACATATTAAAGGTTTAATAAGTATCTGCCAAAATTGTCACTTTTGGTACAAGTTTTTATTGCTGACTGTACTTTTTTGCACAATCGTCATCTAATCATCGAAAGGTTTCTAATCTCGTGTATTTTAGGAGTTTTGCTACCCTCTGGTTCCAGCATCAGATCAGATCAGTGGTACCATAATATTGCATTGTAACCGAACTTACATAGTAACTTAATAAGTATGCTAAATTTCAGCTCAATAGGTTAAAGATCAAAAGGTCGAAATTGAGTTGCTAGATTCCACCCGGTTAAATATATACATTAAGTTAAATAAAATCTTGTAAAAAAATTAACATCAAATAAAGTTAACCACATTCATTTACGTGCTTTATCTGCAACTGCACTAGGATAAATACTAATTATTATTTTTTTATATTTTTCATTTTATAAATATGTACATTTGAAAATTATAATATTTGATCAATTTGTGCCTTGTGCGAAAATAAAATTTTAAATAAGAACTATAAATCGACCTATTCCTATCACTTTCTGTTCTTCTGTCTTAAAGAATAGAAAGAGATAGCCTATTAAGTTCAAATACCTAATGTATTTCGAATTTGTAATATACCCCGAAAAATTAAGTGGCAGTTTATGGCCTTCACTAAATTAAATCAATAAATAAATCAATATTTCGGGACAATCTTACACAAATCGACCGAGTCCTACGGAAAGCTCAGTAAGTAGGTACTAGACGTCAATATTTATAATAGATATATACTTATAAATACTTAAATACATAGAAAACAACCATGATTCAGGAACAAATATCTGTCCTCATCACACAAATAAATGGCCTGACTGGGATTCGAACCCAGGACCATCGGCTTCATAGGCAGGGTCGCTACCCACTAGGCCAGACCGGTCGTCAATTAAAAAGCTATTTTGTCTCACTCCCTGGAGTGACGAAAGTAGCAACTTTCCTCACTCCTTTAAAAGTGAGGAAAGTCGCACTTTCCTCCCTCCCTGGAGTGAGGAAAGTAGTCATGTTCGAGCTGCTGAGGTGAAAAAGAAATATTCTAAATTATTGGCATCCATCATTCATCATTCAAAAACATTAAATAAAAGAACATCCGACTAAATAAAAAAAAAAACACTCGATTAGATAAATAATTTGCGTGAAATTACTTTGCACTCTTGTGAATAAAATGCAACTTTGCTGCAAATGCAAAAACAGTTCTTTCCGAGCTAGTGAGGTGAAAAGTATTATTTTGTTGTATGAGTAATTCCTGATAGATGACGTTACACCAACACTGAGTTACATTAAACTGACTAGACAATATCCTTCAGAATTGAAAAAGTCTGGCAGAGAGAACATTCTATGGCCATTAGACAACGCGACTGCAGTGTGCCCCGGGCAAATTTGTCAGAGGACGTAAAATTAACACTCGCGAACATAAGTTACGACGCGACGCGATTGATAAGCGGTAGCGGGAGATTTCCCGTTAAGGCTAATCACAGTACACCCATGCAGATGCGGCACGAGAAAAAAGTGTGCACTATGTATACATACATACATACATTTCAGCCGTGTGCAGTCCACTGCTGGACATAGGCCTCCCACAATGACTTGTAACATCTTGGGGGAAGTTGCCATAGTCGCCACGCTTGGCAGGCGGGTTGGCGGATTGGGTTTTGACGGACGCTGCTGCCCGTCCGTAGGATTTTTCCTATTACGACACGCGCGGGAGGAGATGGGGCGGAGTGTTATCTTGCATCACACGGCACTGTGTATATTTATATTTAATTACTGGTCGCACTATGTACCGTTTATTATGTGCATGGATTAAGAATAAATACCATACGCGACAATACCAACACCCAAGAGCGAAAACGATGGTCTTACGAAAATTTAATTTCTTCTAGTAATCTTTTTTTAGCTGACTTTTCATTAGATTATAATACGTCACAAAATACACAGGGTTGTGTCGTTTAGCAGGAATTAAAACCTTAAACGACCAGTATTATGAACACTTAAATTAAACTTGTGTACAGTTGACGTCAAAAATATGTTCACAGTTTTTTGCCTTAATCTTTTTTAAAAAGGTCCAAGAGTGTAAACATATCGTTGACGTCGACTGTACTATGATTATGGATAATCATAAAATTATAAAATATATAACTTCTTACTTCTGTTTTATTTCAGTTTTACACCGCTACCGCTAATATTTAACACTGCTTCCAAATCGTAGAGGTAGACTGTACTGCGGAGTCCCGCGGGACGATTTATCGATATCTGGGATATCGAGCTTTATAGAGAGATCTAAACTTGGCTAAAATAAAGTAACTCAATCTACCCGTATCGTTTGTCTATGAAAGTGCCTTTGAACTGACATAAAATGTTAGTCTGCTCAAAAAATACTTTAAACTTTAGGTAACGATGCATTAGTTGTTTTAGAAAAGATGATATTATAAGATACTTGATTTAAGTTTCTTTTATTTTAATATTAATTCGAAGATTTGTATAGGTACTTTCATTGTAGTAAATTACCAAATTATACTTTAGTCGCTTTTAAATTAAAAGGATTCACTTCACAAATGTATCTGTCAAATCGGTACTTGCCACTTAGATATTTTTTTTTCTATATCGTTAATTTTTTCGCTATACTACTACGTAAACTTCTTTTCGCTATGTAAAAGTAATTATACAGATTCAAGGCCTCACTAAGCTACAGTTTTAAACTAGACAAATAAGGTTCAGTCAGTAAGGGCTGAAGGAAATAGACAGTTACATTCCTATTCCTAAGTAATGTGTGAAGTTAAATATCGTAAATAAATACTAAATCCTTGATTCCAAACAATTTTCAATAATTGGCAGGATCATGTATTTTTAGAATACACTCGCCATCCTGACATTCTGAATGGCGGGTGTACCTTTATTTTGTAATAACTTCAAATGTAGAGAATTACTCATTTTTTAAATAGAGGTACCAAATAGTACCACATAGGTACTAAGTTTTGGTACAGTTTTCATTTATATTTGTTAGGGTACACCCGCCATCCTGACTCTCACACTTATACATAGCACAAAACTGTTCATTACATGTTTTCTTTTAATTCTACCTGCAACTTCAAGCAGTAGTAACTATAACTCATTCTACGCGCAAAACTGCAGTCGGGAGTTCATACCTCAAAAGAATTTAATCAAAGAGAACGTGTCTTCTCGACTCAACGGGAGCGCGGAGGTACAAGATGAATAAAGTGGTGCAAGTAATGTATTAGTAAATGTTATTTATAAGGTTGTCAAGTAAACATAAAAAACAAACCTAATCAGAAGTTCAGTTGGAGCGTTGTTCTCGGCGCATTTTCTTGTACCGATAACAGCGGCGGCGTGGAGTCGTGTCGAAACTCCCCCTGAAACTTCCCGTCATTATATCCGGTATCTCAGTTACTGTGGATATTATAAACTTACTTTAACAGGTATGCATTCTCTTACATTGTTGGTTTTAAAGAGTTTGTAACTAAGGTAATAATGAAGATTAAATAAATAAATAACAAACATGTGTTGGTAAAACTATTGATAAACTAGTACACCTACGCTTGGAAGTAATACCATCTTAAATTGTAAATGTTATCACACTAAGCAATTATTGTGAGTCTCATCCCTTTATAGTCAAAGTATACATTTATTACTGTTAGGTACTTAAAACGGTATAGTTACCATGAGTTTCCGATATTTGAGCATTGTTGCAAGCGCCATCTTCACGGAATACTGAAGTACTGAAAGATTTAACGGTGGTCAAACCAGTTTGTGTAATATGATTTTTACTACCGTTCACATTCTTATGGCGCTTGTAACAGTGCCGAAATACCGAAAACTCTCTTAGTCGACCATCTTAGTTTAAATTCAAAGATATACCTATATCTAATAAGTTGGTATTTATGAGATGCATTCAGACATACTCATTAAATTTATTTTCGGGTGAAGTTATATAAATATTTGACTGCTCGCTTTAAGTAACAATGTAGTCTTGAAAGATTTGATTCAAACTAGCTACACAAAACCCGGTCCCTAAAAACGTTGAAAGTATAGAAGTTCTAAACAGCAGCAAGAAACATCTACTCCATTCTCTCGGATTCAGAGATCTGTAAAAACTTGGTTCATTTGGCCGGATGCATTGGGAATTTTAATACTTTTCGTTATCTAGAACTTTACTTGTTAGCATTTTATCGAGTATCTTACTTCAGAGGTCTTTAAGTTTCCTTATTACATTATTCCGCATCATATATTCAAGGAGCAAATAGTTTTTATGGGGTTGGTTAAAATCTTACCGGTGTAACTTGATAACTAACCGCGACCGATTTAGCTCATACGATAATTTTGGATAACTTTGTTGAATGGCTGTTGGGTTAACAGTGGCAATCGGGCCATAACTCAAACGGCTGCAAAAGGTTGTCAAATTTGTAGCTGATTTCTCGTTTTGGACGCCCACGTAACGTTACAAGTCACAAGGTTTTAGTTAAATGGTTCGTTGTACAGTGAAACTAAAAGATAATCTATGCGGTAATAGTTCCAAAATATGTATACATATGCTTAAATATTGAGACTATAAGGTGCTAAGATGTTTATATATTATGGCATTTTGTTCGTATCGATATGTCTGACCTTGACTGTACCACGCATAATCGTCAAACGTAATTGGCCGATGGGCCATAATTGGCCGTAGGCCGATGGGGCTACGTACTGTAAGACGCGGATTGTCCTGTATAAGGTGGCGACCCACTGAAGGCAAATAGCGCCATACCGGTCGTTTTGGCGATCCTGGGGGGAGGCCCATGTCCAGCAGACGTCTTTCGTAATATACAATGTAGTTTTAATAAAAGTAATTTATACACTACATAAGATTTACTCCAGCAAAATCGCCTTAACTTTTTTGGAATAGAGCCGTAACTAAAAGGCTTCATAACTCCGCCAACTCGCAGCAACAAATATCCGGCTCATGATTGCATTATTAAATCCTGCACTTTATTCCATTACAATGCTCGGCGAGCTGCGTCTCGCCGTACTTCCTATTGCGCATAATTTTACTTGTGCACTTTGCGCTATAGCTTCCTGAGTCCTTCAATCGTTCTGAATTTCTTTGTTATTTAAATTTATAACACAATGTATTAAAGTAAAAATATCAAATTCATCATTTAATTGTATAAATTTTATAAATAATGTCGATGTCACGATTCTGGTCTCGAAAGTCCACTTCCCCGAATGTCCAAAGCCTGTAAGTCCAATTCCCCGAACCTCCAGTACTTTGGGTTGTTAGGCTTTATTTAAACGCGTAGGCGTGTTGATAATTAACTTGTATTCAATATTTGTACGTAATAATATTGTAATTCTCTGGTAAGCTGTTCCGAGTGTTTCACGTTTACTATAACTTGTATAATGTATATGTACTTAATTAAATATTTAATGTTTGGGACGTATTGCCAAACCTGCAGAGGGGAAAATAATAATTAATATAGTTATTATAATTATGATTCATTTAATAAATTAGCTGGTATTTTGTTTTATTGACATTGCTCCAAGCTTGATATCTAGATCTACACAATAAATATAATAGGAATTGTATCCCTCTAGCCATTAGCATGTTACGAGAAAATTGTATATTACCGCCATCTTTACGCTTGTGTTTAATGTACAACAAGAGAACATTTAAACTTACACCATTATGGTACCCCACTGTTCCGTAGAAAGCAAGGTGTGTAAATAATAAATATAAAGCCCGTTAGATGTCGCGCATTCGTACATGAAAAAGTTTACCCCCTCTAGCTGGCGCTTCATCATGTAAGACATAGATGGCGTTTGCCTTACAAGTTCTTGTAATTTTTATGTACGCGGATTTGGAACGGTGAAAGTACACAGCTTTTCCATTAGATGGCGTATGTAAAAAAGTTTTTCGTTAAAAATTACTGACTTACTTGAACAAATATAATAGTTTTAGTTTTTGTGTATGTTATTGTCTTTCTTTTCCGTACACGGAACAATGGTGTTCCGGACATTTGGGAGGCGTACGCGGAGCCAGATCGAGCCAACGCGCAGAGGCCCTTTCGACAATTTAATGAAATGTAAGGGTACACTCTCTCTTATTGTGTTTATTAATATAGTAACAATTGTAAATGTATTTGTATGTATAATAATTAATGTTTTATTATCAACCCTGTTATAAGAAACGTAAAGCATCGTAACGATTTTTTTTAAGGATTCTTAAAAGATACCAAGTATTGTTATTCTATAAAAAATAAATGTATGTGCATAATTTTTATGTTTTATATACTTAATATCATTTAAATAGTTTGTATAATAAAGGAATATTTTAATACTGATTCAAATAGTTTCATTTAAAGAATGTCTGCGTATTTTCGTTATTAAAATTATTCAAACATATAATTACAAATTAAACTGGATTCAATCGCGTTAAAACTATAGGTATTGTTATCTAGATTTTTGTCGACGTTTCGGATATGCTGTGACTTCCATGTTCGCGGCTAGACTCAAACATGTCTGGAGTAACTGGCACTAGTTACACTTTAAGTGTTTTTATTTACATTCATTCGTTCATTCCATTCAGTCGATATTTTTACAATCAGATCTTCATATGTTGTGAGTGTAGCTGTGTGCGTAATTCATTCGCCTCAACTCTCGTGAAACTTACTTACCTATACCACTGTAAAAAAACTTCCACAAGACGATTCCCGCCAATGTCCAGGTGGCGTCTTTCGGTTGAAATGATGATGACTCTAAAACAACAGTCAGAAGAGTAAGTACTATAAAATGTGTAAGGTTTGATTTATTTTAAACACATCTTTGTTCTTATTTTTACCGCTTTAAAGTTATTTTTGAACCTAGTTATAATGGATGTATATTGTCCGAAGTTAGATTTGAACAATTAAAAAAAAAGAAAAAAGAGAGGGAACGGTCAGTTAGTACGAGTACGAGAAAAAAGAGGGGCGATTGTAAAGAAAAATGGAGTAAAAATACATAGTTATTTACTTAATTTACTACATGAATCTCTTATTATAGAAAGTCTAACCAATGCAATAACAGCTATAACCTCCGTGACCGTAACCATCGTATATTATGTAGGTATGTATCAATAATAAATATCTAACTTTTGAATTTGTACCTAGAACAATCACGGCATATATTTTCTTTCACACGCTATTTTATTATAATTAAATTTATTTTAATATTAAATTATACATAAATAGTTGCAGGAATATGCAAACAATTACGCTGAAATACAACATTCGAAGTTCGAATTATATTTTTTCTTTAAATCATTGTTAACTGCCAGTAACAGATCTTATGGCTAGACTAGTAGTATCACTTGCTCCATTGATGTCACTTCGTTTTATTTATAACAGAGTGTCCAGCCCCGGCTTTGGTTGTGTAGATAATAAGTATATATATACAAAATATTAAAAAATTAAATCGCCAGTTAGCCAAAGGACGTCCACTGCTGGACACACTCCCCCATAGCGAACCACAGTGACCGGTATTGCGCCACCCACATTCAGAGGATTCCCGCGATATTAACCATGTCGTCTATCCACCTTGCGGGGGTCTACCCACGCTGCGCCTTCCGGTCCGTGGTTGCCACTTGAGAATCTTTACGCCCCAACGGCCATAGTCTCTACTTGCAATGTGCCCCACTCACTGGCACTTAAGTTTAGCAATCCGGAGGGCCATACATATAGGTTACTTTGGTCTTTGGTTCTGCTGCGAATGACATCATTATCATTGACGAGTGACGACCGGTCTGACCAGCACAGATATTTGTTCCTGAGTCATGGGTGTTTTCTATGTATTTAAGTATTTATATATATCGTCGTCTAGTACCTACAACACAAGCCTTACTGAGCTTACCGTAGAACTAGGTCGATTTGTGTCAGATTGTCCCGAAATATTTATTTATTATTTATCATTACTGATGGATCGCGCATACACTCACGGCATAGCCATATCCATTGCAATTTGGGTGAATTTAAGCATTTTTATTATTCTCAGATCGGTTCAGTAGTTCCGAAGCCTGAATGTAAACAAACAGAAACAAATGAACAATTAATTATTTTCCCTGTAAAAGTAGTGTAGATTAAGTTCTAAATAGTACATACATAGAAACCACTGTTCCACACACATTTGCACACATACAATACATTTGCGTCTCTAAACTGCATTTGCTCCATAGTTCTACTAAGCGATTTACGTTTGTATAAAATAGGAGCACCTGCTCTAATTCTATTGCTTAACTCGCTTTGCCAGACCAATGTAGTTCTTACTGCATCGCAATAAAGGAAGAATTTTACCAGAAAAGTGTGTATCTCATACGCTCGAGTTTCGCGTATACGTGACAAGTCTGGCAAAGTTCTCTCGTCTTGTTACGAGTACCGCCGAGTGTTTGGCAGATTGGATTTGTTTTCCCGCATGCTAATAACACAGTACGTGATGTCTGTAACACACAGGATTAAGTGGATAAAAAAAAATACACTGGAGCGGAATAAAAACCCATGTTATTCACACGCTGGTCTTATTATCACAAAAGTAATTATCTCATCTGAGAACCCTGTTTTAAAATCTGGTTGTATAAAAATGGTCGTAGGATAATTTTTATTGTATTTTTAAACTTTTGTCCATTAGGCTGTTAAAACCTTTTACAAATATAGCTTAATCAGCTTAATTTTGTGTTTTACCCTTGCTCAAATGAACCTTAGTAATAACTTGAGAAACATATTGTGTAGCATTGTGTAACGTGGTCATGCAATCTAGGAATATTGAAGAGCATAGAAATTATGAAAATAATAAAAACCACTCAAAAAACATCCCATGTCAAAAGTTTCGTCAATTATGTCAACATGAGGGCAGCATGAGAGTGATTGTTCTAAAATTTATAGAAGCAAGAATTTGTCAATCGACGTTTCGAGTGTTTATATTATTAAATCCTAAAAACGTTCATGAAAGTATAAGATTTAAACCTTTCTGATATGATGAAAATATCAAAAAATGCTTCTTGAGCCTGCACAACCTACCTCATACCTATATTAGAAAAATATAAAATTAATAAATGGGTGTCGTTGTCGGTTTTTAAAAAGTCCGGCGATTCTACCATCCTAACGACATTTAGGAATTAGGTAAATATTGTATAATATATTGTAGTATTGTGAGTCAAATATTTGACATTCAAAATACAAATGTTCTCGTAACTTACTACCACAGCAACGTGAACAAGTTTCCCTTGAGGACCTCTCTCATTCAGGCCACCCTTATCACATTACCTCCTCCAGAGTTACGCGGCAAGGCACAATTGTAAGCGCAGTAATATGCAACGGCGGCGCAGCGTGTAAATTGTTAAAGTTGGGCGCGCGGTTGCAATTTTCACAGCTGTATAAAATATTGTCAGGAGCAATAACAGACGTGGTCCGGAAGCGATGGATTCTCACTGGCTTTTTGGCACGTACCGCCATGCCACCGATACACGTTTGCATGCTCGTAATTGTTTCATGGTCTTGACATGTTCTATCCCGTCAGGCTTTTGACTGTGTCACAGACGAAATTTAATTACCGACGTGCAGTCGACGGCTGCGTAAAGGCCCTATTATGGTTTCGGCATCACTTTGAAGTGATAGTTTGAATTGTGCTGAAATGTCACGAAACAATTTAAGTGGTACCTCTGTTCATTTCTACAAATGGAGCAGAAGTATGAATTATGAACAGAATAACTTTCGAACTCGACTGGTTACTATATTTTTATGGTTGGTGTGATAAACGTACTGGACATGCCAACATAAATAATATAGGATAAGCAATCCACATGATAGTCTTAGCAAACACGACGTCGGTATGATTGCTGCAAATGTGTCGAGTCCACAGAAACTGATCCGTTGTCATTGAGCTTTTGCTCTTGAGTGTAGGATTAACCAGAATCGACCTTAATTAGCCAATACGTGTCGCCTTGCTGCTTGCGACAAAGATGACATTGAGATATTGGAGAAAGCAAAAAAAGATTTTTTTATCGGTCATCATTCGTACACAAAAACTAGCAATATTTGCACAATACCTTACACACATAGGTATGTGTGTAAATGACTAGTCATGAGCACGTTTTTTACGTGAGAACCGGTCATTGGCTCTTTAACTCTAGATTAAACTAATGTATTATGCTGTTGGTTTCCATTTGTAACAAATATAAAAATAAAAATTTTAGCGAAAAAAAGACAAATTTTGATATGAAAGATGCTTTAACATTAGTAATGATTTGTAGTCGCATAATATGATAACGATGTATTAGTTAGTTTCATTTGTAATCCACCAAAATTTATTAATACACAGTATAACTGAGGCTAGTTGGGAATTCCACTATAGTATTTAGTAGAGTACATTTCGAATTAGCTACAGCTGTCAGATTTAGGCAAACAGTCGTGCAGCTCGTTTGGGCCGGGGCTGGGATCCGCTCTGTTTCTCACATTAGTTCAGTGCCGATGAATTAGGATATTCGGAGAATGGTAACGTTGAGGTTTCAGCTATTTTCGAGGTATATCTGGAATGGCATAACTTTGTTTGGACTAGTTGCTTCGAAGTATCGATGTCAAGTGTTTCATGGTGTTTCAAGTTGAACTGCGAAATAGAGTTTTGATTAAACTGTATACGTCCAAGGCCTGTTTGGCTGAAAGTGCAATCATGTTTTGATCAAAATTAATTTTCCAACATTTTTGAAATTAACATTTTATAAATGTAACGGCTTTACTTAAGTTTATTGTACAGTCAGCAGCAAACGTGGGTGAGCGGGTGAAGTGTTCAAAATGAGTTACACGCGCTTTTATTCTTTTGACAATAGAGATGTGTTGACCTAATTTTGAACACCTCACCCGCTTAGCCACATCTACTGCTAACTGTGATGATCGACATGTATGCGCCGATTTTTTCCCCGTATCGTAAAAAATACAAATTTTGAAATGAATTATTTCAAACTGCTAAGATTTTTATAAAAACTTTTACCTATAAACAATCTTTATTATCCGAGCACTATATTTGTTTGTGTTATAACATCTAATATTTACAGTGATTGTTCTCATTACTTTCTCTCAATTAGGGTCATTCGTAATCACAATTGGTCGTTTATATGAAAGAAAAGCGCAAATAGAGGTTCTTATCAACAATTGATGAAAAAAGATGTTGTTATTATGAATAATGTTGTATTATAATGAATAAGTGGTCCATTGTATAGTTGTTAATCTATAGCTGTAAATCTCTTACAGGAGTAAATACGAAACTGAATAATAGATTCGTCGAAGACTGGTATTGTTTTCTTTTTGCTACAACGAAATTAATAACAAAAGGAAGAATACGCAACTGTACACAATAAAACAATAAATTGCCTCTTCTGCATGTACATGAGTAAGTACAGCACTAAAACACAGAAAATGAGTCCTAGTTAAGTAAATTGGGCTCGACTCGGTGGGTTGAAGTTTGTTTTGAAATGGTTTCTTAATTAATAATGCCTTGTTTAGTAATATATTAAATAATTAGTGTATATATATATATATATAATTTACCTATTTCAACAGGTCATTGATTTAAACTGCTCTCACTTAGAATATGTAGCTTACTGTAATCCAACTAAAAATAAATAAATAACTAAACATATTATGTATTATATGAAATTTGAGTCATTTCTTCAAACTTGAATGATATTATTAAAAGGCCAAAACAAAAGTACTTATTTTTATTCTGCTATAGATTAAGGTGTATAAGGGGTTAAAATCATAATGCGGTAATCGAATGCTACTTATATTAATGTTAATAGTTACTATACTATAGAATGTAATTGCATAGTAGCGGGTAACTCACGTTTTATAATATTCGACATATAAAAAGAGGTTACGGGCTTCTATACAATTTATATGTTTAAATATATGTCATTACTATTATGCTATTATATATGTATTGTATTGATTATTCGAAAGTGCCAGTTGCTAGGCCTACATGAAAATATTGAATTTAAATGACCATAAGCAAAACATTTTAATACGAGTTTTAACCGTTTTAACCAAATTAATTAATTTGTACTAAAAGGCGTTGAAGTACGACGCTGAAGCAATTTGCCATACTGCGGAAACCTTATTAACCGGTTTAATCTAGAAGGCAACTGAAAGCGAGCATAATTCATTTAATTTTTGAATAAATCTTTAGGAACCTTACAATCTTTGCTGTATCAACATATATTATATTCACATGATACATATATAAAGAAGATATAACCGCGCTAGTTTCTTTGGAAAATATTTAATATTTATTTTTTTGTGCTTCAAATGGAGGCAATAAGGAAACCAACACTGATACAATACTAAATACTATACTATACTGATTTAAGTTATCTAAAGTAGTAAACAAGACAAATATCCGATTAATGCTGATTTAAGTACTTTGCTGCGTAGTGTTTAGATTTTCTTGTGCAATTTTAGCAATTTAGAGTCTAATATATCGATACACATCATTATAGCTATATTAATTAAGATCTGTATCGATATATTTGGCCATACTGACTGCAACTAACTATATAACGCTGACTGTATAACAGAAATGAACTAACAAAATTGTGTAAATTTTATGTTTTCAAGTGGCTATTCTAAAATAAACTATTGTATTCAACAAACAGTTTCAAGGAGTGACTGAGAATGTAGAAATATATGTATAATACCATAAAGTATTTAATGTATTTATTTTTCTTAACTGCTGTGATTGATGCTTATCTTATCAAAAATGTAATGCTAAGGTATGACAATTAAAATATATGGAGATAACAATTTGAATGTATACTGTAATCTATAAACTGTAGGTACCCACTAAGTCTCCATCATCATTTCAGCCGGAAGGCGTCCACTGATAGACCCAGTCCTTCCCCAAATATTAGTTGTATCATCATAGGCAGATATTGATATAGTTGCCACGACTAGCCGGTGGCTTGGAATCCGTAATAACTGTTGATTCGGTTTCGACGGTCGCTGCTGCCCTCGTAGTATTAAGTATAAGGTTAAAAATAGTAAACCACCATCTTTTACAAATATATTAGCCATAGTACGACCTGTATCAAGGTAGGACAAAAAAAAACCGTTGTCAAAAACATTTTTTCAGCTTTATATATGTACCGGTGTAACGAGATAGGTGTATCCTTGCTTTGAGACTGGAGCCCCGGGCACTAGACGGGCTTTTAACACGTAATTGCTTTAATGTGTCCCCACGTACGACACCTACCAAATTAGGCGGGCCTACGCTTTGTGCCGTTGTAATTTTTCGTTCACGTGCCAATAGTCATATGTTTGCGATGTGATTTTTTGAAAAGGGTCGCATTATTATCTAGCGAAAGAGCTGTCTAAAACGCTGATTGTTCTGTAGGTTGATTGCCAGAAACGTGTTTATAATACGGATGATGTGACTTTAGTACAATACGTAGAATGTTTTTTTTTTTAGTTTTATTAAACACATATTTTACGTAAAAGTGCTAAGCTTAAAACGGTTAAGCTAAGGGTATCAAATATTTAATTACAAGCCACGTTTGTCAAACATATTGTCAAAATATTAAAACTATAATTATAACGATCCACTTCAGCAATCTTAGATAATAACAACATGGAAACTACCTATTTACAACAAGCTTTGTTTGGAAGAACAACAATTTTGACAAAGTCATCATACAAAACTTAACAAAATATATTACACTTAATATTTTGCTCTCTTTTTGTTATATTTTTTAGTACAAAAATAAATTACCCTTGGTTAAGAATCATTTTTATCACAGAACCCACTGCCTGTCGTTAATTGGCATTCATACATTCTCTCTGACAGTCTCGATATGCAAAATACTAAGCTTACCTTTTTAGGCGGGCAATTTATTTTTGGCTAGGCGGGCAACTTATTTTTGGCTTACCTATCCTAGGACTAGCTGTAGCGCTAGCGCCATGTCTCGAAAGGCGCCATGTCTTTTTGAACTTCCCCTTAGATAGTGAAATTAAAATTAAAATTTGATCCCCGTATAAATGACTGTATCTAATGAGTTCAGTTTTTGAAAGAGTTCCGTTTTTGCCATTTTTCTACCGGAATCCAAAAAATGGTAAGTTTTAAACCTTCAGTTTTAATATAACTCTATAGAATTAATTTTGTTTAAGCAGAAGCGTTTGCTAACGAAACCATGACAGAAGTTACTGTTCATATATAATTTAGTAATAAGTACACCCCGTTATCTTATGCTCAGTTTAGGGGCAAGTGATTGGGCAGTTAGGCATTAGGCAGCAAAAATTAAGTTGACTTACTTACTCAATAATATGTCATAAGATCTTGGGTCCAATTATTGAAAAAGTCATCAAGTGATTTCCATAGAGAATGAAACAGAATCACTATGAAGATAACTCCTATTTCAAAAATCGAAATCCAAATTGCGATATTCAATAATTGTCAAAATTCGATATTCATTTCATAATTGTCGCCCTCCGAACTGATTAAAAAGAGGAATGAATGAGTTATCTTTCGGGCTTTCACTAAAAAAGAATTTTAGTTTGCCAAATAACTTTTATGTATGAATGAATCGACTAATGTGATGTGAAGCAACATCATTATTTTAGCTTGCCCCCAAAATGAGCGTTAGATAACGGGGTTTAGTAATAAGGTAGCGCATGGATATCGGTGAATGATCTATAATTATGACTTAAGACTCCGATGCCGATAAAAGTGTTAACACATTTACGGTAGATGTCGTTAGGCGCTTTCTAAGAGCATTGAAGGATTTGGTGGTGAAATTAGCAGCCATCGGGTGTGCCTCTGTAGTTCGGATGGTAGAGCGATGGTCGTGTATCCCGGAGAATTCCATAGAATTGATAAAAAATGTAAGATTTTCTGAGAGAGAGAGAGAGAGAGAGATAGTTAATTCGGTATATTTAGAACTATTTTTCCACACCAGAATTTGTCATCAAATCATAAAGAATTTAAATCACTTTTAACTATTATAAAGGTATTACAAATAAGCATGGCTGTAGGCAGTTTGGTCATGAGTTAACAAGAGCTATACAGCTGCGTATTTAATCGAATGTCCGTATCAATTTCCTCCGCTGACAGTCAAAAATACTCATGTCAGGTGCCGGAATAGTCACCGCTTCACTATCGATTTACTTGGACATGGACATTGCACTGCTGCTTTTGACATGTCCTATCAATCCCATCATCTCCGATAGGCTTCTAAAATTTTCGATGTCCGTATCTAAGAGTATATTGGCTAGTAATAGAAGCCGGACATCTTTGATGTATCGACTCTCTTATCAGATTGGATGGACGCAATAACAGACCGTTGATTGCTTCCAAGTGGAGTTGGGAGATTGATTATTTTCTCGTTACTTCGCCGTGTCGTGCTTTGTTTTCTCTCACAACGTCCCTAGGAATGATTAGTCGGTAACTAGCTGTGGTGCAAATTTGTGGGGATATCCTGTTGATAGATAGTTCTTATATATTTCTTGATAGGCATAATCGTTACTATGAAAATATATCAAACACATATGAATCATGAGTCATGACATTTAATGACAACTAAACAATGTTACATAAATAATTAATTAATAAACATGACGATCTTTAATAGTAAATTATAATAACGGTAACATAGTGCTCGAACATTGCGTATATTTTTTGTATTGTGTGGGACATCATCATGACCAAACCTTGAATTTAATCCTGAATTAGTAGTAACGAGCTCACAAACATTATTTTAAAGAGTTAAATAAGATGGGGCTATCTAAGTAGTTGCATTTAATAGTTGCTAATGCCACAATCTTAATTAATGCGTTGACATCCAATTAGCGTACCATACGATATGATTATGGTACAGATGTATACTCATATACTGTTTCAGTCAAATTTAATCAGTTGAATGATAATACGTAGCACAACATTTAGAATAACAGGGTAGAATCCATACTAGGATTAGGCCTTTTTTCAAAAATATACGAGAATGTCAAGAGAAATACTTATAATTTCTAGTGTTTATGAATATTTGGATAATTTTTTAGCCTGTATATGTGTCTCACAGCTGGGCAGACGCCTCTCCCGTGAACTTCCACACTCCCGGTCTAATGCCGTGTCCGGTTAAGTGCCGAGGAAAGCATCTAATTGGTCCCCCCATCTATGCCCAGCCCACGCCTGGTGGCTACATATGCCCACCAATGTGATCCCACATCCCCACAAGACCACCAGATGCATGCGTCAGACGTGATCGGCCCAGTCTGGCTTGAGCCTGGTAGTCTTCTGACCAACGTCAGCTACGCTTCTCTTGGACAAATATAAGAACAAAACAATATAAGATTGACAAATACCAATAAGTGCGAACTTACATTGCATGACGTTACTTAATATAAATTCTTGGGCAGGCCCTCTAAAAACAATGGGCATCCAGGGGCACTGTATATTTATTTACGCTTCTAAAATGGTATTGCAAAAAACAGCAAACATTAATGTGAAAATATTGTTGGTCAAGCCGGCAGTCCGTCGGCCGCTAGCCAAAGCTCATAAATAAACAGAAAACTGGATGCTTCGTCGAAAAGTTCGTAAAAAAACCGAAAACAGGAAAATTTACAACCGGGAATTCAAACGCGTTTTAATTACCCTCCGCACCGTGGCACGGCATCAATGCTATTTGTATTGTATTTTAGTAATGAAATATTTATTTACATGTTGGTTTTGTAGTTTCAGTGCGAAATGCCATTGCAGTAAACACAGCTAGTTTACTTATATAGACATTTATGAAATTTACGACTTATGTATAAATTGCTAGCATATGTATACTGACAGGTGTCATATATGCCCGTGCGCAATATACCTAGGTCTAATTTCAAGTTAAGTAGATTTGATTTCTCTGTCTGAGCCTACAATATTTGTTTTAAGAGACCTGTGTATTTAGTCACACTATCTGGTGTTTTTTGTTTGCAACCCATATGTATAAAAGATCGTTAATATTAAGTTACTATTTCTGAGTGAATTACTTTGGTTTAAGTTATGTAATTCATTTTTGTATCTAGACATATAATGTTATTAAAATAAAATTGCATGTGCCTATATGTATAATTGTGCAATGCGTGTTATAGAACTTAATGCTAATATATGTTGCAATATGTGAGATCCTATAATTGACTCTTTATCTCTATTTTTGTTACTATTAGCATACTTATAGCTGTTGGCTCTCCATGTAATAAAAAAAATAAAATAAATATCGTTAGCCTATTACCTCTGGCTACAGTCAGCATCATAAAATTCGTAGCAGTCAAAGTAGCGAAATATATTGTACATAATATACGTACTGCTATTCAAATAAAACTGTTTGACGCCGGCTGTATAATGATAAAAACAAAAGCATTCGATTTTTTTATTTTTTTATTTTACCTACGGAGTGTCCAGCTAATATTATAAATGTGAATATGTCTGAAGAGGTTTGTAACTTAATCACGCAGCGGCTGAACAGATCTACATGAAGTTTGGTGGACATAGACAAAGATCTGAAATCAGGGACAGGATACTTGATATCTCAGTAATGGGTTCCCGTGGGCAATCTTACGCAGATGAAGTAACGTGACACACTTGAGCCGATCCACTACCGAAATCTAACCTCGATTGGCAGTGCGTAAAATATATTTGTAGAAAAGCCTGAGTTCAATTATCTTTCCTTTTCTTTAGCCCTTTTTGTTGTCGGCCTAAGGCAATCCACCACACACAGGTTTGGACCTGAGTATGTCCTTAAACTACGTCCAACAATGAGAGGTAGGGCACAGCGAAGTACCATCACGCGACTGAGGTCAAACGCTGTCTTGTCTAAAAAAAATTACGTCCAACAATAAGAGGTAGGGCACAACGAAGTACCCTCACGCTTGAGTCTGGAGAAGCCTAACTGGGGAAGTACCTCTTCCTTACAGAAGACAACAACCATAATAAATATCACTGCTACCTTTCAGGTATGTAGTGTTGTGTTTCTTATGGTGAGTAAGGTTCCCATAGTTCCAACCCCCCTTAAAGGTCGGCAACGCGCTTGTGACTTCACTGGTGTTGCGGGTGCCCATGGGCGACGGTAATTGCTTACTTCGTTTGTCACCTTTGGCATACAAAAAAAAACTGTTCCTAACTTCAGCGGAGCTTCTAGTCTCGTATCTTCTCAGTACCACTTCATCCCACTTTCATATCAAATTGCGAAATTAAATCAACTTGCTAATATTCCATTTTTGTATAGATAATAATACAATACTAGCAAAATAATATATTATATAGTGTTATAACATACATTACATTTTTTTTGTACCTGTGGAACTTAAGAGGATACTTATATAATTATTAATTTTAATTAAATAAATGTGAATTTAATCATTAGTTAAAAGTAAAGTTAATAAAAGTGTGTTTAAAATTAAATTTTGTGAGCACTGGTTTAAACAAAAATGAAAAGTTTGTTATTTCGCCAACTTAGTTGGTGGTTAATTTGCATACAGCAAAACACGCCGCAGAGGGTAGGGTAGGTAGGCGTGTGAAAATGGCAAAGTTCGCTCGCATAATGAAGATGAGTGTAGATGTTGCGAATAATCCGCCAACTTGGAGCACATGGACTACCTCCCACAGAATCCGCACGGTTAACGGAAACTTCCTGCAAAAACTTATCAAAAAATATCGAGAGGTGAGGGGCAAAACTCAATATGTTGAAATAATTAAAAACCCGGCCAAGCCGGCCCGGCATGTAGGGCTATACTCAGTATAGTTTTGCGTCATTCTCGAACTCAAAAACTGTTCAACCGATCAAGGTCAAAATAATTTCCTTGAGAGTTTTTCTATCTATCAAGATTTTTTCATATGTTTTGGATTTGCGGATCAAAATGTTGAACTAAAAAATACTATTCACTTCACTTACCACATTACAACTCTCGAGGACTAGCGATCGTTGAGCATAGCCAGGGAAAAAGAGGCAGGCATGGCGTAACTTTAGTGGTCCTAGTTGGTCCTAAAAAAAAAAAACTCTAAAAAAAAACGCCTTACCTTATTGTATATATATATACAATATGTTGAAATAATTCATATATCCAATTTCAAAATCTCATTTGCTAGTTGTATCGACCGCCCTTCGATAAATTAAAATAAAATTTATCGGGTTTAAATAGTGAAGGATTAGGTAGGTACCCGTCACGAAACAGATAACAAATACAATGTTGGAAGCAACCAAACCTTTCTAGTTAGTGTGCCATATCATACTACATCCGAGTGCTCGACATTCAAATTACTTTGCTATTGAAATTGTATTCTTTGGTTATAATATGTACAGTTGGCTGCAGTAGTTGCGAGGTGTTCACAGTGACCTTAACACGACTTTATTTTTAAGAGAATAAAGAGTGTGTCAAGATAATTCTGAACACCTGACCTGTCTATCAACTTCTGCTGCTGACTGTACAGTCGTCATCAAATATAGCAAAGCTGTGGAAGTGGGTGGTCACAATATCTGAACAACGCCTCTATTGTATATAGCAGTTCCACGAAAGTTGAGGCGAATGGATTACGCACACAACAATATAAAGTACTGATTGCAAAAGAGTTAACGAATGGAATGAATGAGTAATCTCCTATCATTACATGAGATTTTGTTGTGTGAGTGACTTCAACTCTATGGAAATTACCAATATTTTTGACTACCTGCAAAACTCCGATATATTTGATGGCGACTGACTGATGTACATCATGAACTGATTTATTTTCATATTTTGACGTAATTTTATATTAGCTTTTGCCTTTTAAGTCATTTTAATATTTCCTAATTAATGTTTCTAAAATATGAAATGTTTTTAAAATAATATTACTAAGAAATGTTTGTGTCTTAACCTTAACCCGTATAGTAACGTGAAAAACTGAATACATAATTAACGTATGTCTTTGACTGTCCTGTCCATTTTCAAAAGCTGGGGTAAGAATAACTTAATGTGTTATATATTTAAGTAGAAGTCAATATATTTATAAACAAGCATCAGACCGTCCAAGATGCAGAAGCAGTTGGTATCTAAGTATAAATATATGTTTTGTTATATCCATGAGTGCAAAGTAAGTGATCTGTGCACAAACCGCAAGCGTGGCGGGGTTTCGAACTTCACTTGTTACGTAGTTGACTTTACTCGAGTCACACTTCACACCAAATTTCCTTTGATTCGAAGGATTCAAGTTGCAAAGTTATAGTTAGCACTCATAATTTTGTGTGTTCAAGTGTGAGAAGTTACCCAAAGTAAAATTTGTATTATTTATTAAAATAATATTTAGCTTCCTGCGTGTTATCATTTAGGCATCACATTCATATAGGGTAGTAAAATAAATAAATGTGGTATTAATAAAAATACACGTAACCTGTAATATTGTATTTTAAACATATCTTAATAATTATATACTTTATACAATGTTATATCACAAACGAGGCTTGAGGAAGTGGTATATCCAATTTAGGCCATGATGACTGTTCTTTTAGTAGTTTTCGTAACTAACTAGTAAAACCACGCGACTATTTGAAGGTTGTGCCGCACGGCACCAATATTTTCTATAACCAAATGATTTTCTATTCGGCAAATGATTGTACAATATACAAAGTAAGTTAATACTTCGAGCATTACTTTTGTTCATAATTATATTGCCAAATAAGAATGAGTTTTCTGAGTAAAAAAACTATTATTTTTTTATTTGTTTTATTGTTTTTTTTTTGTTGGCTAAAGATTTATTATTATTGCGCTTGCGGTCGCCACAGTGCCTTAGGCTATTAGTCTCCTATAAACCCGGTCGGCCGCTAACGGCGTCAGCGTCACAGTGCTGCCTATCCCTATAGACATGTACATAGTCAGGCCGCGGAACTTTGGTGCCGATGACAGACGCATGACGTAGCGGCTGTACACAGAGTGTTTTTATCTAGATGACAGATAATCATTAATTACTAACAACTTATTGGCATCTTTAGTTCACGGATGTTTTATTGACACTTGAGACGGCTAGTACTTGCAAAAACATAATCACCTAACTGTCTTTGTCATTGTCATCAGAAAATTATCGAAAACAATATTGTACATCGTTATATGATATTTTGTTCGTGATTATTAGAAATGTGAATTGATAAGGTACAACATTTATAATTAACTCATTATCAATATCGCTTGACCGCAGTCGCCATGGAGTCGATGCAGCCGTTTTTGCAGACATTTCCTTAGTCGAAACTTTCTTTAGTTTACTTGAGTCAAGTTTGACATTGCTATTAACTCGGCGAGCTAGTGACAACTGTCGCATCTGTCAAAGTGTGATAAAAGTTAATAGTTATGTTGTGTATAATTTATAAGAACATCCTATATCCCTATTATTTTGCGTCATAATGATGTCATCGGCACCAAAGTTCCGCTGCCTGTACATAGTCGTTTCTCTCGCATGTCGACGTCGGCGTCTTTTTTGTTAAGGATCATTGACGCTGACGTCAGACGCTAGCGTCAACTTTCCTGAACAAAAAGACGCCGACGTCGACGTGTGACAGAGACCACAACGGTACATCTCTATAGGCAGAATTGTGTAGTTGACGCTGTAAGCGGCTGACAGCGTTTATAGGAGACCATAGCCTTACATAGTGACTGATGACGATGTAATTTTTTTTGGTACTGTAACCGATCTGTTATTTTTGTGACCAATTCAATTGAATTGGTCACAAAAATAACAGAAATTCTTAATTAACAAGAATTCTTAATTAAGAATGTAGTTCACACAGACTACATTTGTTTTGTGTATAATCGTTAAACTATACCTGTTTTTGAACGTTACATTTTTAGTAGTTTTATAACAGGTAATATATATGTTTTTTGAATAAATAAAGGGAACTAATGAATATACTAGTTGCCCGATAAACTTCATGTTTGAATTTCGGCATAGAGTTAATTATAAAAGTTTGCGTAGCCTAGAATCTATGCCAGGATGAGAATCACTCAGCCGAGTTTAGGAACTGTATTTACATTATTGGTTATTGGTACATTCCTTTTTATACAATACTATAAGATTACCTACAAGAGAAACACATACAAATGTAAAGCATTTAGAACTACCATTCGTTGCGCAGAGACATATAAAACTTTATAAGATGTTCCATTCTGTGTCCCTCTAACATAAAATACAAAACTCAGACCTATGAATGGAGTTTTGGTTTATCTCTTAGTAATAAACACATATCTCAAATTAAGTTTAACATAAATTAGGCTAAATAAATAGTTGGTTTGACCTTATTTTAGTTTTGTGACTAACTTAATAAAAATCGGATACATGTAGCTACATGCTATGTAGCATGTAGCTACATGTATCGATATATGTGTATCCGATTTTTATTTATTTGTGATTTTGAGTTCACAAAATTATGATTTACTGTGAGTATGTGTAGCAACACAACGTCAGTAACTCCGTGATAATGGAGTAATTAATTGTACCAAAACATATGGAACTCGAAAACACAAATACACTTAAGTTAAAAGTAAAGTTGCCCTGATGTTTGTAATGTAGTTAGCAGAAATTCTTTCGTTTTATATAACTTTCCACCCACTTAAAGTGTGTTAGTAACTTGTTTTGCTTATAGTTTAAAATAAAGTAAGCTCTTCGGTTATTAAACGCGTTATTAGTTAAAAACGGGTTTTTGTACTCTCTCTGCTTGTTAAACAACTTTCAATATCATACACCAGGACGAATTAATATAATAGGGTGAATGTTAGTATTGATATTCAGGATAATTATTATGTTATGTATCTATGTAATTAATTAATAATCAACTTAATTTTTCTAACAATTGATGACAAGTCGATTTTCGTATAAAATACTTTCTTTGAAATAAATATTGCCTGTAATCGTAACCTCAATTTTACAATAAGTACTAAGTTACGAGTACATAACTTTGAGTAGGTGCATAATTTAATTTATTAAGATAATTTAGTTTTATTGAGATATTCAGTAGTTAACGTGTTATGTAAGTATAATTCATATTAAGAGTAATATTTTGTAGTTGATTCCTATCTACGATCAAATATACAGGTTATCTCTTGGAATTAGGTTAATGACTTATTATTAGTAATACAATTATTGTGGCAAAATAGTTTAAGTAAATAAAATATGGGAAAAAGCATTTTAATGTTGATTGTTTTAGTGAACATTCATGTTTATGGAGAAATTAAATTAAAATACATAGCTATTACTTTAGAGTATTTAATAAATGTGTTAAGTTTAGATTTTATCCTCCTGCCTACATATGTCCTGTTAACTTTTTGTCAATTTGACTGAGTTAAAATTTAACTAGCAAAATTTCGGTTAAGTAGGCACGAGGTTAAAGTTCATTTATTTATCTAAAAAAATGTAACCAATATGTTTCTAGTTCACCTTCGAAAGGTTGAAAAGTTGTTTTTTCAGATTGAAACAACAAACATTTTTGCGGAAAGAATATATTGCAACAAAACTAGTAGTTAAAAGATGACTGAGAACTTATTACGAATGACACATGAACATATATCTACCCATTTAAAAAGCTAACAGCTACGCTTAAGAAAATGTATACTAACGATTTAACTGAATTAAAACTACTGCTCCTATTGAGCTCAAAATCTGAATCCTCTATTTCTAATTGATTTAATATTTTACTAACTTTGTTGCTAAGTTTTTGTTTCACTGAAGGGGTAAAAACAAAGGAACGATTCTTCGTTGTATTTTCTAGGACATTTCGAATATTGTGGGCCCTTTCCGTAGCGTAATAGGAGGCTTCCTTGTCTTCTTCGTCGTCAGACCTCTCAGCAGAGCCAAATTGGTCATCAGGACCTTCCATGGGCGTTGAGTACTTGAATTCTTCTTTTCCTGTCGCTGGACTGGTATTGCGTGCGGTTGGTCCAGGTATTTCTGTAAATGTTGTTGACATTAGGCAAATAATCCAATGACCAAATAAAAAAAAATGCTCCCGCACGGGAAAAGTGTTTAATTTATAAAAATGACATAAAATGGATACTTAAATCCAGCCAATATTATCATTTCATAATAAATAACATTAAATAAGTATTTTCCACTTTTGAGTCTAAAAATTCAAATGTGAAGTGTATTTAATTTGATACCTGACTTTAAAGCTACTATTATTAACGGGAACTGAGTATTTAGGTACCATATTGATTTGCATTTTGCGTACACTCAAGGCTATCGATAATATCGATATCGATATATATATAAGTCAGCAGCAAAAGTTGCTAAGCGGGTGAGGTGTTCCTAATAAGATAATTTTGAGCACGAGACCCGTTTAGCAACTTCTCCTGGTTTCTGTGCCTTAGGCTATGGTCTCCTATAACATATTTTGGCACTTTGATCGTATCGATATCTTTGACTTTGACTGTACCTACTCGATTTTTGTGCACATTATGATGATGTTTATAACCGTGGTAATCAACGAACCATGTAAATAAAAGTTGTAAATAAAACATCTCTTTAAATATCGATAATAATCGGTTTAACAGCTGAATGTGTACGTATATTCATATATAAATACACGGTATCAAGCTTAACTAAATAGCTCGCATTAGATCATGGCTTAGCCGGGTAGATTTGCGAATGATGTAACCATGTAGGCAGCTGTGTTTGAGTGTTAGACAAATAAGAAGCTTGCGGAAGGGCGCAGCTAACTAGGCCTACTTGTATAAAAAAGAAACTTGTTGAAACATCCCAAACATTTATATTTGCAGTAGTCGTTGTGAATTTTGATTTCATCATCATGTTACTCTATAGTAAATACTATTATTTAAGTTGTATTTTAAGTATGGGGATAAATGTCGTTAAACCTAAAAAGTGGATTTTTTTATGCTTGTTTAGCTAACGCATATATGGTTCAACAAAAGGAACAAAACCTTTTAGAGAATTATAAATATTATACACATTAAAGTATTATTCACATGTTTTTAGTGTAGGTTAAAAAACTAATTAGTGGAAGTGTTTTAAAATTAATCAACACAAACTTAAGTCTACATTATCTGCTTTATAAACATGAATCAGATTGTCAATTAGTTTCAACGTTGTTCACACTTGTTCGGTACATGCGTATAGAACATGGGCGCCAAATTTTTTATTGGACCGTTTTAAAATATTTTAGGAACAACCCTAGTCACAGATATGACATTTACCGTAAAGTCTGATAACGCTGTCAACTTCGCCCAAGGAGTTCTTGGCCACGCAGCGGTAGCCGCCGGCGTCGGCAGAGGTCAGGCGTCGCACCGTCAGCGCCATGCGGCTCTCGAAGGAGCTCAGCGCCGTGTTCACCACTTCGTACTTGTTCGACGATATCACCATTTCATCTGTTGAAACGGTAATATGGTAGTTATATATAATAATAACTATAGGACCCGAATATTGGTCCTAAACTGGGACCAGAAACCACTATTCGAGTAAGACGGGCAGCAGCATCCTTTTAATAGTACAGACTGCGTGCCCACTTGTCACCTAGCGTGGCAATTATGGCATTAGCCCTATGGCCAAAGATCGCCTGTGGCGATATACCCGAGTGTTGTAGAGTCGTCACGGTGTGCCGTCGGTCAGACCTCAAGGCAACCCGGAGGCATCATGCCTCCGTCGGGCCTAGTTGGCTGTCCAGTCGAAGCTATATGATCACTCCTGTAAGCATATAGCCATTTCACGTATATCCTTATCTTATTTCACTTCTACCCCTAGACGTTAAATAAGATTCGATATGGCAATGGATTCTTCTCTCATACACTCACATATTATTTGGGTTGAGCCATTCATCGCTTAGGTCCACTTGGATTTTCCAGGGTTAGCAAACTAATCCAGGGTTCACCGGTTAAATTCATGCATGTTTAATTCTTAATTATGGGTTAATAGGAAACACCTGGATGGTGCAAGTAGGTCTTAGTATCAATTGCGTAGTTGTGAAGGTACAAGTCACAGGTAAACAAACCAAATACATATTTGTGATCATAGTTTGTCTCAACTGCGCGGTAAACATATACTAAAAAAGTATTATTAGGTGAATTTGGAATCGATAATACCACTTCCGTTTCATTTGTTAAAGCGAGAAGTTCATAAATTCAGCACCGATTCCTTGTGGTAGAACGAAGAGCTCAGTTTGCATGCAATAGTACACCATTGCGTGTTTCCATAGATGCAGTTCGTAGCATTGAGTTACACCAAACCGTTCTTGACATTAATTGAAATGCCAAGGGTCGTAGCTAAGATGACAATCAGTGTTATAAAAAAAAACGCAATCAGAAAGATAGTAATATTTGAAAATCACGTAACTTTTCGTTTGATCTTCATCATATCGATACGTTTAGTTTTGTTTTGGGACCCCTAGACTTTCAAATATGGCGTCGTATAATAATATATATAAATAAGCAATATGCATACTTAATGTATTGAAGCCCCTTTCGTAATATTTTTTATGAATAAATAATTCTCGGAATAAGTTACAGGAGATGAGTTGATTGTTGAAAAAAAGATTTTGTCCTTAATATATTTAGCTTTCATTACTCAGCCAGTCCGAACACAAAACCGAAACCATTTAACGATTCATTTCAGAAATGTCTCGGCGGGGTCGTTTACTATTTATCTCTGAGAAAACTGTTATTTTTCAAACAGAAGTAAATGCGGCGACGTTTTCCTTCAGCCTTTAGTCGCCCAAACAATCCTTCCGTACTGTGTCGTCGACGCCGAGCCAGCTAAGCCCCAAGTGTTTGGTGCCCGCAAATGATAAAGCGACCGGCTCTCTCCCAAAAACTAAATACATCCAGCAAATTTCGTACAACGAAAATTCTTCATGTTTCATTAAATGTAAATCCGGAGATAGGTGTTAGCATCTTTGACGCCAAAAACCTACACAACATAAAACAACATAAATTTAATTAAGCATAAATTTCTTATCCTGAAACTTTACAAGGAAACGATAACAGCAGTCACGCTTTCTCACTCCGATCGCAACTCGATTTTGTTTACTCTCCAGCGTGCTTTGACTTCAGTGGTCGATGACCCTCTAGCAAAATTACCCGCCGAACTCGGGTCTCGCCCCCACCCATTTCATTATAACAAGAAATTTCATCTCAATTAATGTCTAAAATAACACTGTAACACTCTTAATTACGCTCGAGTGAGGCCTGCTTAATTAACACTTACATGTCAGCGGCCCTAACATAGATTGATGACAAATGAAAATGACGATCCCGCGGTGTTCGCTCTTTCGGGTTGGTTTTCGGAATGGCCCAGAAAGCGCTAGTCACTTCGCGAGTTCGCAGCGAACAAAGGTTTGATCGACGGGCCATAATACACGGGCTCGTATCACAGCCAGACAAGTTGGGACCCTAATGCACTTTAATAATTAACGCTTGTTGCTTGACTGAGCGCTGGACTACGCTTGCTTAATGTTTCATATTTTTTGTTTTCCTGATGTCGGGTAATATAGTGTAATAATAAAATAAGTAGGCACCGAGCTAGCTTTACTCAGACGAACGCAAGATTAAATAAATATTATATTGAATGAAATAAAATTTGTTACTGAAACAAAGGCTTTTTCTCTGCTTCTGCATTCGAAATTTGAAAAAAGCTACATAATGTGTATGTGTACCTATGGGAATATATTAGTTAGTATACATTTCTTTATAGTTCTAGTCGTTTTATACAAATTGTCAACAAATTATATTAAATATGATTGGCCTGATATAGCTCGGAACTCGGACGAGTGGAAGTTGAAGAATCAGTGGGAAACTTAAAAAAAAGATTGATGATATAGATGATCGGATGGTGGACATTACCGTTGTCGCAAAAATGACGAATTTTAGTGAAAACTAATTACAGTATGTCTACAAGAATACTTAAGAACTAAAATTAACAAGTTTTCTACCTAGGATATGATTATGTATCATACATTACAAAATCGCTTCTAACTAGGACAGCATTGCAGATGAGTGTAGAATATAATGTCCAACTCAAAAATGTTCAGAAGCTCAAAACCCGTTCCTATTGTAAATTAACCCGTAAATTTCAGGCGACAACTGCCGTTCCGAGGGAAGTTTGCGAAACCGCCGGCGGCGCTGCACAGCGAACTAAATATGGAGTATTTTTTATTAAAATATTTACTAAAATAGCACGATTGCAACGGAAAAAAAGTTATGTGGGCACATTGGTTTCAATTATTTGTCTAAATATAATAAATACAATTGAGAGAAAAATGCTTTGTTTATGCTTAAAATTACCTTTAAACAGCACAAAATTATTGAACGATATGAAATACCTAAAAATGTATCTTTTTAGTAAAGATAATTATTTTAGTCTAAAAACGTTAGTATTATTTTACCAATTTTAGGCCTTAGTATCTCTATAAGCTCTCTGCGTTCTCAGAAGAAAAAATATATATATGGCAAACCATTAATTTTTAATACTTATTTCCTCACTCACACTGTTACCTCACAAGCCGCCCGCTTTTTGTATGACCCGTTCCGGTGAGCCTGATCTATTTTTGATCATTTTTGGGTTTCAAAGGCATATTTGAGGCAAATGAAATGAAATACGAGTAGATCGTAATCTACCAAATCTTGAATGTTAATTGCAGTTGATCGGCTTTTGCTTATCATTGTTATTTTTTAAATAATACGGAATTAATTTGTGTTAAGTTAGACAGGCATTTCTTTTACCACATAAAAGTCGAGTTAATTTAACAAAGAACGTACAAGAAAATAGAAGAGTGTGTGGTTTATTCTTCAGTATTCGCAACAGAACTAGTTAGTGCTCCGTTATTTGTAGCTGCCGGGGGTTCTTGGAATATTTCACTTTTTACCTTTTTTTTTCAATTTCCACACTCCTGGCTCCGCTAACAAATGCAGTGTGCTGAGATATTGTCATTCTTCTTGAATACGTAATGCCGTGATTTGGCGCTGGTACGGCCAGATTCTCCCGACACACGCTGTTATGAGAGCATGACGGCGGGAACGTGTTATTTTATTACGTAACTTACTTTGTTTTATTTTACGCGCGAATAAGTGTTAATGGATTTTGCACTGAGTACATTGCGGTGACTTTTATTATGATTCCAAAGGTATATTTGCACGTGGAAACACATATTTTCAGTGATATTGAATGTTTTCTCGCAATGAGCCAAGTTACGAGGTGCTGCTTTCGTGACCGGTTCCAGTATTAAACTTCTACCAATATCAGCAGATTGCAATGACTGAAATCATTTAGAAATTTTTGATAGACATAAGTTATTAACAAAACATATTACATTAATACAGACCCCGGGAAGTAAGGGCTTGCCGATCGAGTATTATGTATAAGTACTGCAGATTGTCACGAGGCTGTCAACCCCTTTTCATGCCTCGGTATGTACAGTGCTATTCTCAAACATGCAAACAAAAAAAAAATACTCCAAGAAATAAGTTTTATTTTCAGAAAAACTAAAAGTAAAATAACCAAATAAAACTATACCATAAAATATTATTGCTTTTATAGGCGTGGTAGTGGAATGTCATCGATCCAACCAGAAAATGTGACTAATATTTTTAATGACCAATCGCCATGATGCTGTTTCACATATTTATAGGGAATCGCAATGAAAAAAGATTAACTTGACGGCCTAGGCTAGGCCAGCCGGCAATGTTAACCTTAATGATCTCTTGTGACTCATCTAGCCATAAGGAACATAAGTCAAGATTGTAGTGCATGTTTGAGAAAATATATATAATTTTTAATTCAACCTTTTATTTCCGACTGTACTTTTTGCAGATTCATCAACATATCGATAGGATTCTGTCTTCGGTATAATTTTTTTAATTTTTTTTACATGTAGGTGCTTGGGAACTTGCGGGTATGGAACGTCGTTTGCAACAGTAACAATAAAATCAAGACAGACAAATATAATTTATGGTTTCTATCATCGAAAATACTCGCAACGATCCAATTTTTTTCTATCTTATAACAAGAATCAGAGATTTCTCGCAATACGAACCGGAGAAACCCTCTCACCTCATACATGGCAATATGAATAAAATATGGTCTCATCAGTTAAACAAAGGAACATTTCACACCTGAATACCTTCGTATTCATAAAAGGTGTATAAATATCATTTAGGCTTCTTCGACTAAAAACGCGAGGAATTTTTTACTATGTAAGATGCTGGGATTATTGAGAGGTCTAAAATTATTTTCTTTTCCAAAGATATTAAACTAGACCAACTTGCAGATTTACAGAGTCAGGAATGAGTACACATAGAACAATAGCAATATTATCAAGCTGATGCGGATTTTCCAAAATCACTATTATCTCACTATCATCTATTATAGTCTTTAACTTCTTTATTAAATCCGTACAAAAAAGAGGAGTTTGAAAAATTGTGGTCACCATTTGTATAATAATTTGAACCATAATATTCTCGCGTTTATTTATATTCTTATTTTTACATGAAATCCTGTATAAGTATGTTATCCTATGATAACATATATGTATAGCCTACTGTATGTATAATATATATATCTAGTCGGCAATAGTCTGTACTATTGCCAATTTGTGGATAATCATTATTCCTCGATATTATTGACTTGGAGCATATATAGAGATAGAACACACAAACGACAAGTTCAGAAGGCAAGTCAGTAAGTTCATTGACTTACGGAAACGGAAACTTGGAGGAATCAAAAGCTTGACTTAGTTGCGGAATGTTTGCTAGCGTTGAAACTTGTCGGTTACATTTGGACCGCCTCGTTACGATCAACTTGGACTGCTAGTGCTGAGCTAAATTTTGATAAAGGTTGAACACGCCAAAACGTGGGCATATAAAATTACAAATGAATAGAAAACAAAGGTCTACTGAAGCAAAATATTTTATTTATTTTATTTTTTATTTTATATTAACTACATGGAAAACCAACAGCTTAAAACGTTAATTAATCCAGAATAGACTTACAGAGCCAATTATAGGTTCTCACTTATAAAAACAAGCTAAACATAATAACAACTTAAGCCCAAATATACAAAGTTCTTACAACTTAGGATACCTTAGCATGTTACCAAAGAACAACAATATAACAAAATCCGAAAACTAAACCTAAAACATTTCTCTAATAAGGTCGATATTAATATTAGCAATTCAAACCAGAACCTGCGCTTAATTACCCATATACAATCTAGTTAACTTGTTTTTAATTCTAGATAAACTATCATTATATATGTCAAAGTCTACTTTAACTAATGCCTTATTTAAAGTCGAACCTGCTCTGCCTAGAAAACTATTTTTCCTATAGTTAGTTGACGCCTTATAAATACTAATGGGACGAAATTGCCTAAACCTTCTCACAGGAACACTGAAGCAGATTTTATTAAGTAAATGAGGACAATCAACGTTGCCTTTAATAATGTTAAGTAAGTACATGATATCCGCAATTTTACGTCGTTCAATAAGTGGAACCAAGTGGTGTTTTCTACATTGCGCAAGGTAATCAGCAGAACTATAGGCTACACGCATTTTGTAACACAAAATTTTTATAAATTTAGATTGCAGTCTTTCAATCCTATCAATATATGTTTGATATTGGGGGTTCCAAACCTGAGAAGCATACTCCAGCTTGCTCCTCACAAAAGCACAATACAATATTTTTAATGTCTTGGGACGAGCAAAACAAGCTGAACTACGTATTAGAAATCCAAGGGACTTGACAGCTTGACAAACTACTCTGTCAATATGTTCGCTAAAAATAAGCTTGGAGTCATGAACAACACCTAAATCTCTCATGCTTGTAACTAGCTCAAGAATGTTACCTTTTAAAGAATAAGAAGTAGGGATTATATCATGTTTGCGAGCAAAGGTTACTGTAAAACATTTGGAAGTATTTAAGTCAAGCTTATTTATGATACAATAGTTATCTAATCGCATTAGATCCAATTGCAATGCATAGGAGTCCTCAACAGAAGCAATTTTAGCATATATTTTCATGTCATCTGCGAAACTGAGTAGCCTTGAATTCAGAAAGCAAACGCTAATATCATTAACAAAGATGTTAAATAAAAGCGGGCCCAATAAAGACCCTCGAGGCACTCCACTAGGTATAGATACCCAGCTAGACATGTAATTATTGATCACAACGGACTGGCAACGATTTAATATGTACGACTTGAACCATCTTAAAAGATCCCCCCTAATACCTATTAGAAAAAGCTTGGAAATTAAAATATCGTGATCAATACGATCAAAAGCCTTACTATAATCAGTGTAGATTACGTCCACTTGATATCCACTATCCATTGATTCGGAGACAAAATCATTAAGCAACACTAGATTTGACACTGTTGACCTATGTTGGACAAACCCATGTTAAGTACTGTCTATGGAATGTTTTAGAGCGGATGACACCTGTATGTGGACAAGTTTTTCCAGTACCTTAGCTAGAATACATAATTTTGAGATCGGCCTGTAATTAGTGACATCTGTTTTAGGACCTTTCTTTAAGATGGGAGTTATAAAAGCTGATTTCCAGATAGTGGGAACAGTACATTCTGCGAACGAACGGCGAAACAAAAGCGAGATGGGTTTGGTTAAGACTTTAGCGCAGTTAATATAATATAGAGCTGGCACCTCATCCGGGCCTGCTGATTTACTAGCATCTAATTTAAGTAATAGTTTCGTAATTAACTCATTATCAACTGAAATACCAGCTATATCATTAACATGTTCTTTATACTCATGACAGTTACTACCAAGCACTACAACTAATGGCCTAGATGATGTAGGATTCAAAAAACTCGCTTTAAAGAAATCTGAAAATGCGTTGCAAATATCAACCCCTTTATGCATAGTGTCGCCGCCATAGCATACACTACTAGGTATGACAAAAGACTTAGATCTAGACTTAATAAATGACCAAAACTGTTTAGGATTTTTGGAAATGTTATTTTCTACCATCTCAGTGTAATTTGAAAAACAACGAGCTTCCATACGCCTAACCCTATGTCTTTGACACTCAAAAGCAAGTAAATCGCACTTGTTACCGTACAGCTTATACCTACGATGATATTTAAATTTTTCCTTAACAGCTTTGATCAGCGAAGACGAGTACCAAGCTGGATATGAAGCAGCTGTGATTAACTTGTGAGGAACAAACTTATCTCTTAAGTATTTCAATTTCGAATAAAAGAAATCTACGCATTGATCAAGTGTACGTCTTGAGAATTCATGGTCCCAGTCTGTGCTTAATAAATCTGTTGTAATTAATTGATAGTATTGAATATAGTTAAAAATATTATAGTTTATCATGCTAATATATCATAATTTTCTTTGTGATGACCAGGACACTGGCACTTTGCACGACATAATTACCGCATGTTTAAGTAATCTAAGCCAGAATTATTTGCTGATTAGTTAATTATATAACTTTAACAGGTGTCTTATTCAAATGTTCCTCGATACAGATCCAGTTCATTGGCATCTGTCTTAATTTAGAGCCACCCGCCTTCATTTAGAACCGTCCACCAAGAGTACAATTTTTGCACTGTTAGCATGTCTATCATGTTAATACCCCTTTCGTCTCTGTTATAGTGTATTGACGACATGATAAATGCTACCAAAATAATCACTATGAGCTGTGACTTCTTTAAAATAGACTCAAGTCATTTTCACAAATATTTCTTGCATTAAATTTCTATGGTCAATGTCTCTTATGCGAATCAATTAACGGCGACGATACAATCGCAAGTAGCTTGCTCATCCAATAAATAATAGAGATACATAGCATAATTTTTATCTTGCAGTCTTCTGGAATGTATTAGCAACTCATACAAGTCAAAGTTTAAACTAATTGATTCGTTATATATTAATATTTTCACAAGTTTCTTTAGCCTAATCGAATTTTCCAAGGCTGGTGGTGCAAAGTGATTTCGCTCCATCATTGTTTAAAGCTCGCTACCATGAAAACGTATAATTCTATTTGACAACTATTGTAGTATCATATGTTCTCCATACTATAGATATTTTAATTTAAGTAAAGAAATAAAATTAAACCACCCATGACAAAAAATATTAGCAAAAACGTGTGCCCAAGTTTTGGCGTGTTCAACCTTTATGACTTGTTTGAAACATTCACTGGGCCGCCTATTTACGTAAAGATTTTAAAAAACTCCACATTACTTCGCATAATTTCAATAAGCTGATACTTGTTTACAACTAGTTTTAGGCATAAGTTTACAGTAAGAACTTACATGTTACCTATTACGTTAAATGGGCACCATCGTGCATCGACGACACGCCACGTTTTTAGTGGATGTGGCGCGCGGTCGTTGGTGTTTGCTCTTGGATGGACATAATAATATGTATAGTTAGTTTGCATGATTTGATCAGTTATTAATAAAATAGTCATATATACGCTAAGGTCAGATTTTTCAATCCTCAGATAAGCACATATCTGACAGATACCCATAGACTTATTCGTCGATTAGGGCTTATCTGAAGAATGTAAAATCGGCCCTTAGAGTACTATTTTCTGCACATTCAGAGCGCTTCACTCGCTAAATGTAACACAGTTTTGTGAAAAGAATGTAATTAAGTACTTATTGTTATATTATTGGGTTAAGTTAATAAAATAAAAGCAATTGCATAATTTTCCTTTCCATAATTTTCATTAAACAATAACGATTCTTAATCTAAATCAATTTTATTTACAATTATTACCTTAAGTTTTCGAATATTCAATGTTGCATGGTATGTAGAGTATATTTAAAAAAATTAAACCATTATCAAAACAATTATAAAAATCAGCCTCAAATAGACCGGCTAGATAAAGTTAAAAGACCATTGTCGGCGAAGAGCGTTATAAACGCCACGTTCTCTCAAATGGAACTAACTCGCATTGTCTTACCACAATAGGTCAATTTTCTTAAGAACTTATCCCGACGCACTCGTAAATTTCAACTTAATATCTCATTACTTGCAAGCATGGTTACGCCCAGAGAAAAAGATAATTTTTAAATTTAACTTCAAGACATGAAATAAGTAACAATTATTTAAAAGAAGCTTTAAATAATTTTAAGCTAATTACTCGTGACGCAGAACGAATATTGGTAACATTTACTTACGGAGTAAATCTATCTTACTTTTTTATGGAATCCATGTATACATAATGACTACAATATCACAATAAATTTATTTTCATAAAAGATAAGATCCAAGGCTATGCAGGATATAATTTGTTTCTGAAAATAAGTCAATTACTTACTATTATATTATTTCAGTATAATTTTGCATCATACAAAGTACCGCGTTTGATCAATTATATAATAAAATATAAAGAACATTTCTTACTTGTAAAAGAAATCATTAACTAGTTTAATATCCCTAAGTAGATTTTGTCTTAAAGTCTGCTTCACTGTTACAATGTCCACTTGTTAATTAATCTCATTTTTCATACAGCTGATGATTACAGCGCACTAATTAATTACCTCAATATGCTTTACTCGACCATTTACTATACGATAATGGAATTTGTTCTGCTGATTGATTTACGTTCCAAAATAAGGTAGCATTTTCATTAAACGTAAACTGGAGTTTCGGCAGTGGTGAGGCCAATTCCAATATTTAAATATCTCGCAATTTTATCGTTCTCTTTTTTTGTGAACAATGCAGTAATGTAACATGTTTTGTTTTTTTTTTTTCTCCAGCAAAGACAGAATAGTATGTAGAAATGTTGATAGAATAGTTACCTTTAAATAGCACTTTCCAATAACCGTCTCCGCTAAGTGCATTATGGCAGCCTAGCGACCAATAGAGTTCCGAAATATAGCCCGGATATCTCGGTGTAAGATGTACTCGTAATTCTGTCAATATTCGTTAAATACTAGCATTCCATTTTTGCCATTCGAAGTACCATTTTAGGTATGATACATATTTTTTTACGAGTGTATTATTTTTGTTCTAAATCATATGGTTACATCATTTGGTGTGATAAACTATATATTTCTTTATTTATCTTGTTTCTTAAGTTATTGTTATTATAGATTTAAACTATATTTTATTATTATACTTATTAGGCTATGCTCACATCCACTACTTATAACTCGAGAAAACTTCAATTTAAAACTTTAATTTAAACTGAACGTTTTAAACTAAAAATAACATTGTCAACAACATCTACAACCATAGAAGAAGTCCTAGATGCATTAAATTTAAAATATCTACGTTCAACACTTTGTGCGTTGTGTATCAATATTTTTGTCAGACCGCACATAAAATTAACAAAAATAAACAATATAATTATCTGAATTGAAGTACGCTTCATTTTAAAGTTAATTAAATATTTTAAACCAAGTTGAATGCATGCGTTTCACTTATCAGATATGTTTCATATTCTATTGAATAAATAAATAAAATTTTGGATGGTTCATGCGTTTACATTTGTTATACTTTTGAACGCCATCGAAGCATATAGTAATATGCTGACAATATTAATGAATTTAAAGTGACTAAATTTAAAGTAGCGTATTTAGTTTTATAATAACTACCTAAAGCTAAAAGGTTAAAGATGAAGACTTCGCCGGCCAGCCAACGCAAACAGATCATGATTGTGATCAGAGTTAGCACTCTGAGCCAGAGCGAACCATCTCGAACAATATTCAACTTATAAAACATGACTAACATGAGTTATTCGTTTTACAATAAATACAATAACAATAAAGTTCTTAATTTTGTGTTTAAATTGAAAACCATATTGTTTCATGTACCGACTCTTACTTTGATATTATTTCTTTTCGAATACCCTACTAGACTATGCGAACACGTGGGCACCGAAAAACGGCGGCAGCATGTGTTTTCAGCATGAAATCTCGGCGTGATCGTGTTTGCCGCTTTTATATATTAAAATCCAAATTAAATCTTTCTATTTACTGTTTAAGCAATCAAGCATAGATATAATTTTTCGTTATTATTTCGCTATTTGTAGGTCACCGTGGTTTTTCATTCCCCAATAAAAAGTACGGTAAATACAACATTTTAATATATATGCAAAAGCCATTGTATGATAAAATCGATCTTATACTGCTAAAATTGCTTGTATTCATTTTATAACCATTTCTGTCGCTCTGGTCTAAGCCAGAAAAAGCTATTAATGAGCGTTTAATGTTTTACCTAATAAATGAGAAAAAGATGTCTTAATAAAATTGAAAGGATATTCTTCTAAGATTATTCTCAATGCTCTAATTTTGTTTTAATTTCAGCCTTGCAGTAATGACACATTTGCGTGTTTTATGTATATCAACTGCGGAATCACGGGACAATCCCGAAGGATCCCATTGAAGTGTGACTTAGTAAAGAGTCCTCATTTAGTAAAAGTTAAGAATGGGTTTCCATGTTTGCTTAGTTTAAATGTTAAAACCAGAAAATCTTGACTTCTTAGCAACCGTTAGTTGCTATGAATGAGTGGAATGTAAAAATTTCAACCCTTAACAAGTTATCAAACAGCACGTCCAATTATATTACATCACCACGTCCTCTGCATAGTGTGAGTTTGACTGACGAGTACATCAACTGTTTTATGAAGTTTTAAACCAAAAGTAGATATTCCAATTAGAGAATAAATCGTGATGTTTTATTTCCAGCGGATTAATAAAAACCATCAAAGTTATTTTGACCTATTTAATGCATGTATGGTTTATTTTATTGTACCCACAAACGAAAAGTCAAAAATGATGACTTACGGCTCCGAAACGTGGTATTTCACTATCGGCCTCGTTTCAAAACTCAAAGTCGCTCAACGAGCTATGGAGAGGGCTATGCTCGAAGTTTCTTTACGACATCGAATCAGAAATAAGTAGATCCATACGCGAACTAAAGTCACCGACATAGCCCACAGAGTTAGCAAGTTGAAGTGGCAATGGGCAGGCCACATTGCACGCAGAGATGGCCGATGGGGTCGAAAAGTGCTCGAGTGGAGACTACGGAACGCTGATCGAAAATTACAAAAACCGTCTATATACTTTTACAAGGTCTAATAGCGAATAAAGGATTGGTGTTATAAAACAATAAGTACTCACTTGAATCTCTGACCCAGTAGTTTATGGACTTAGGTGAGGACTCAACGTAGCACTCAAGGGTGACGTCAGTGCCCAGCGGAGCACCCACGAGCTGGTTCGGCACCTGGATCACTGGGTGAACTGCATCAAAGTAAAACGTATCATTCAATAAGAATAATGTTATTTGGCACATCTATACTTTTTACATTGACTGTACAATTAAAACTTCATACTTGATTTATATTATTGTCCACATTCATGATCTCAGCGTAAGGAAATTAAGGACCTGTCAGTTTTGGGTGTTAAAACGTATGGAGTGATGTAGATTATTGAGCACACGGGTCATGTGTTTCTTTTTTATTCAAAACTTTACAAATATGTTAAAATATTTCTGTAATATAATTGATGAATATAAAATAAGAATATATGTCAAAAATATTACCATCCAATAAATTTTTACTGTGATTTGAAAACATATACAAAGTTGCAATTGCCTTCGCCAACGCCGTGACGAAAACATTTCCAGTCAGAAAATAATTAAAGGCTGACGTTGAATAACGTCATTAATAACGAGCCCTACGAAAGATTCCAAAATAAACAACGGGTACAATACAACTGATGCTGACCTTAAATTGGGATTTTGCGAACATAGTAAGAAATTAGAAACATGCTCGTACAAAAATAAATCAACGTTAACATATTTCTTGAGATGAATAAATATTGTGTAACCAAGAAACTTGGATAAAAAAAATATGGGAGATGGATAAAAAAAATATTACGAGTCTGTTCATATTAAAAGTATTGGTTATGGCCCATATCTTATGGGCGTGGTGCCTGTTTTTGAGTATTTATGTAAAACATATACAACAAACATATATTTATCTTCACATACCACGAGCCTTTTTGAGGTTCCTGTAGTAATAGGTAATTTTTGTAAAATTTACCCAGAATATTTACTTATTTGATTTCTATTTTTAATTTCAATTCCATGCCATTCATACATTGTTTATTTACACTTTTAACTACATATAACGGCGTAGACAATAATTCGTTTCTTTTTGGTTTCAATATAGTTTCAATGAAATTTCAGATTCCATATTACTTTTCTTCTAATATTGGGATATAATATATCCCAACATCGATACACAAAACAAAAGTAACAGCTTCATTTCGGCGCAAACATTCTATTCACTTATGACATATTTGGCAAACAAGAGGGGGTAAGGGAAGTCAAACATACAGTGCACTTTGATCAGTATCCTCTTGCTCACAGTGGGAGGCACGCCGTTGCTCGCTATGCAGAGGTAGGCGCCCATGTCCGAGCGGGAGACTTTACTCAGAGTCAACACCTCTTCTTTGTACATATTCACTGCGGAACAAATGTTGGATTAAAGTAAAATAAGATTGATAAGGTATTATTTACAAATACAGTGTAGCATTATATTTCTGTAGGCATCTACACAAAACCATAGTCTATTACTATTAAGTATATATTACGTGCTAAGTTTTTGAACTAAATGAACTAAAAATTTTCAACTAACATGTTATTTTGTTTTGGGTTTGTAAAGTGATTTGACTACTTGAATATACCTTGCTTCGTATAACTTAATCTTCCATAAGCAAAATGTTTCATAATGAACATAAATTTATTAAAACAACGGATTAAAAATTAAACTACTCCAAACTAATTTTCAATAATCGGTTTTTTCGCCAAAATATCCTTCACCAAGATATTTCTCGAGGGATTGATGTTGAAGTTAGTTAAAAAAAAAAACGAAAATCAGAGATTAAATATAACAGATGTAACAGAATAAAGCATGAACCCAGGGATTGTCCACGCGTGACCTCTCTATTGACAATCTACTAACCTTTGTTCTTGCTTCCATATTGGTCCCTAAGGACAATGTCCGCGCCGTCCTCTCGGCGCCATACCACCATAGGGGTGGGAATTCCGCGCGCGCGACATGATATGCGCACTGTTCCTCCTTCCGGTACCATGACATCGCTCGAAGTCTCTTCGGGAATGAAGTCTGGAGGAATCACAACGTCCAGGTAGCCCATCTGTACCAATTTTAAAAATTATGGTATGATATTAAATTAAGAATAAAGAAAAACGAATCAGGTTCAGTGAACTGTGTCATTGGCTCAAGTTAATTCCTAGTGGATTAAGACGTAGACACCATAAGCAATTTAATTTGTCTTATAATAAAATTGTATTTATAGACCAGCATGGCGTAATTTTTACCCTATTCCGTCAACTGGCGTCATGCTGCGCGGACGTCCCGTCCCATCGAAGCCTGGCAGCTGCAGAACACGCATAGGACCAAAAGGTACTAAAAACCTTTTGGATACATCAACACGTACGCCCTTTTTCATTAACACGCTTGCACTGTCGCCAACGATTTATGCCGTTATCAGGCCTGGGTATAAATTACAGTGCGGCGCAATAATTTAGGGGCACCATGCACGAATCATTGCTTGCTGCGTTCCTGCTGACCCGCACTTTAATTCACTTTATCTTTTCAATGTTAATTGTTATTACTATTTAATTAGAGAAATAATACCGACCTATTTGAGTAACAATTGGATGGAGTGGATAATACGAAAAGAATAAAGGTTATCTTAATTTGTTTTAACGTCTTTTGTTGCATAATTTAACGACAAAACAATACAAGGGCAAAATGGCAATAACGCTTCTCACTATTCTTGATATTTTCACATCATCGGGAAGATAAGCAAGGGTTGAAGTTTCATAGTTTCTTAGTCCTTCTGATATGATATCTGTATTGATTAGCTACACTATCCATATGCATGACTCTTATGTTTAGCTTTATTACGTTCAGTGGGAAACAAATAATGTCTTATTATCACGGATATGAGGAAAATGTTAGAGATTGGTAGAATTATTTCTTTGGCCCGTTCATGTCTGTGACAAAATTAATAAGACTCTTGGGTTGTGTATTTTTTTTGGAAATTCGATATGACAAAATAAGAAAAAATCTTTTACTGAATCAATTTACAGTTACAAAAGATTTGTCCGTGAATTCATCAACAGCTTTTTTGAACCAGCAAATCGATCATCACTAATTTGATGTGAAACACGTGTAAAATCAAATGTAATGAAAATATTGTTCATTGAATTTGAATTAAAACATCACAAGCAATCGCCAAAACTGAACATCTAAGATCTAATTAAACTGAAGAAGGTTCATTGACAGTGTTGAAAATACTTTAGTCTTTTATTAACGGTTTCCGATTTTATCAACAACAATGTCACTTATTAAGTTATCACCGACCAAGTCAATAAATATGATTATAAAAGTATAGACTAAACTATATATACAATTATTATATATAGTAAATATTTAACTTTAAATACCTACGAACATTCACCGATGAAACCACTTATTTGTTGTATTATTGTTATTTTTTTAAATAGTATAAAAAAGATACTTGCCCACATATAAAATTCAAATATTTATATATCAAATAAACAGTTGCTCTCGCCCCCCTCGAAAACTAATACGTGTGTCATTATAAAATATATTAAAGCGTAGTGTAGGGTATACAGGTTAAAGGTGTGACTTTCTTACCTGACTCTGCATTGGATCAGTATTAATTTGGCACATGTATTGGCCCCGGTCTTCCTCCTGTACATTCCTGATGTGCAAATTCCAGACTGTCTGTCCGTTATGGGACACTCCCACCCTGTGGTTATTTGTTATAACGTGCACGTGTATTGCTTGAATTGCTTTCGTGTCGGCCTTCACCCATCCTACCTGTGATTTAAATTTCTTATTAACATTGCATTATTATTTAAGCAATATGAATGGTCGGAATAATTTATAACAAATGCTTAAGTAATTAATATAATTATGATATTTATTTACAGGTAAATTATACATGGGAAGCATATTGTTTTACTCAATTAGGTATGATACTTAATATCTTTGTAATTGAGGCGTCTAGACTTTAGTAATGTGCCTCCATAAAATAACCGTTACGGCCAATGGTAAATTCATTCAATGTTCTATCTTACACTCGTGCAATAAGTTCCAAATTCAAACTCTTTTTCCAATGGTCTGACGGTTTTTTGTGTAGTGGAGAGGTGGTGCGATCATTATCAATTATAATTATATTTAAACTTACTCTGTATCCCCCGAGGTTTTGCACTAGACACCTAAATGTGGCATTGCGACCAATAGCTACAGTTAAATTTGTTATTGGTTCTACAAACTCCGGTTGGAAAGCCTGCCCTGTAAAATGAAACGGCTTAGTATAAATGACAATATATTATACTGAATCTATAGAAAACTCGGGAGCTGGGAAAATGCTTGTGTATATTTGCTATTGCAACGACTACCATTTATTGAGGGGTTTGGTCAAAATCATTGTCAATTGTGGTTGATAAAAAAGTTGGCTGCATTATGCTTAATATTTAATTATTAGGTAGTGTGTAAAATACTATACTTAAATAAATTATAAAGTTAGGTCCCACAACTAAGTTGCCTGTAACTAATAAATTATCAAGCAACTTCTTCACAATCCGCCTGAGCTAAATGTAAACATTAATAGTAGTACATAAAAATCTACATTAAAATGAAGTTACCTGCAAGCTTCGAATCTAAACCAAGCATGAACACCGCTAATAAGTAAAGCGACCACCAAGACTGCATATTTTCCTATTGCGATTGAAACTCCGTCGCAAAGCTGCAACAAAGAGAAGACACATTAGGAAGTGAATAAAAAAAGTTTACAGTCTATTTATAATAATTACTACTACTACTACTACTAAACATGAGCCCTAAATGATAAAGAAGAGCCCTTCAGCTTTTTTACGTATTCGTAACGTATTCGTTCAAACAGGTTATTATTTCAGTAAAAAAACTAAGGTAAATTCTATTAAATCGACTGAAAATATTTTATTATTCAAATGTATTTTATGAGTCGCAACCATGAATGAAGTACGCCCGCGGCGGGCTCGAACCTCAATGTAGAAAATACATCGTCAGTATATTTGCAAGGATGACAATTAGGAGGCCCGTGTGATGGCACGACACGTGGAAAGCTTCCGGTCCCTTCCGCACGACGATTTTGCGATTTGATCAGTCAATAATGATTCCCCCCATATCTATATGACAGCCATATTTGTAACACGTATCGCCATTACACTGGAGTGCCGACCGAAAATGTATAAAATGAGCGCGGATGCGATCGCGCACCGGTAACTACTTTTCCGCACAAGTGTGATAATGCTTGAGAAAAATTCGAGGCGTTCTTAAAGATCGTATGAAAATGGTGACCGCCATATTGAGACTTGTATCGTTCGAGCTTATGGGAGTATCAGCAAAGATTGAAAATAGCTGCTATGTGCAGTAAGCTAGCAATGCCTGATGTTTTTGTTTTAACGAGTTGTTTTTAAAGAAAACTGTTAGTTGCTGTATCATAATAGTCATAGTGTATCGTTTGTAGTCTTATTATTTAATCGATCAAAATGTGGGACATTTTTATATTTCAATAGCTAAAAAATATATACTGTACCTGAGTTGTATTTAAGTTTAAAATAAATGGATACATAATATAGATTCAGCTAATTTCATTGAACGGTTTTGCCCGTTACATTTTGAAAGTCAATTTTTAAAGGGTCTTTATGGAATACTTATCAAAATCTAGATAGAAATCTTAATTCCCTAAATCCTATACCTTTGTAGCTATTCCATAGCTATTACAAATAAACATGACTTTTTCTACTCCGGTACTTTTATCTGTAAATTATATGCTCCCGCGAACGAATATAAAAACATGTCTTATGCAATTTCTCAAAATTCTATCTAGTCTATACTTCATAAAGACCCTAGAGTTATTATGTGTAAAATGCAACTACTAGAGTTGTCTAGGCCCGGTATCGCGAACATCTAAGTTCGTATGTTTCGAGCGTCTATCTCTTTTACTCCAATTAAGGCATCATGAGAGTGACAGAAACAATCGTCCAAAATTTACGAATATAGTTTTTCGCGGTAGGGCCGCGGTGAATCCAACAGATAAAAATAATAAGCAAACACTAAATTTAGAACGAAAATCAAAACTGCTAACCTAACCAACAACTGAATTTATATGGTTTGATTGAAGCAGTAACAGAACTAAAATAATTGCTGCCAACATAAGGAAAAACACAAGTACGTAAATGACAGTTGAAAAAATTATATATTTTACTGTGTCTATGATTACGTTCTGTCGGCTGTCATTTGTCAGCAGCGCTACCGCGAACAACAATATTCGTAAATTTCGGACGATTGTCTCTGTCACTCTCATGCTACCTTAATTGGAGTAAAAGAGAAAGATGCCCGAAATATGCGAACTTCGATGTTCGCGGTACCGCTCCAGTATGCAACTTCCCGCTCTTTTTTATACTGTATTGCTGTGTTTGGTTAGCATTGGAATAGTTATAATTGCGTTTTATTTAATCCCTAGTCGTAGAAAAAGTATTGTATGCAACGTTATATAAAGAGGTCAAAAAAGGCTCATGGCGTCTACATTAACAATTTTCGGCTTCGCCTCAAATTGTTACACACGCCACTCACCTTTTTTGAACCCTCTTATACAACTATTGCATAAAGTACTATAACCGCGTTAATAAAAACTTCAACGTTTCGAGAACGACATTGTCCTCGTGGTTTTGGATGGAGACTGGCTAAAGTTCACCTTAATATCTTGTAGCCGCGCGAGTTTTTCTAACTACCCTCACTTGATCTTGTTTATCAACTTGAACGTTTTTCGCACTGTGTGTTATGTGTAAAAACCGTGAAAGGTTAAATCAGTTCAATATTTACCGCTGTCAAAGGTTTACCGCTCTAGATTAATTTATGAAAAATGCAAATAAAATAAAAGAACAGTATAAAAATTCCGAATTGTTAACAGAACTCTAATCAAGGCTTACTTGTACTGTCGAATAACAGATGGATAACGGAGACCCCAAATATAATCACGGTATTAAACACGATAAAAATTTACTGCATGACAGCGGTATCAAGGCATAATCCGGGGTTCAATTGGGAATATTCCAATAATTTTTAAAATCACTGCGAATTCGGGTTTATACTTGTACGGAAGCGTGATTTATACGGGTGCAGAGTTTTGAATTTGTATTACTTCAGTGGATTAAGGTACACCTGCGGAGTCCCTTGCGATTGTTACCCGTATGGTATCTTAAAGTGTAGATAAATGTGGCTCTAGGGAATCTTCTATGAAACTATGTTGAGCAAATTGCCAATTTAAGAATAAATAGGTATTTTGCATCCACAGGCCGATTTTTTGAGTCGTGCACTCGATTTCAAAAATTGTTGAAGACGAAAATAATCGCGCTTAAGTTTAAAGTGTCGAGTACCTAGGTATTCGACGCGCAACAATTCACCCTCTCCCTCTGTTTTTTTATTGCTGTAGCTTCGTTCTTGTATCTGGCAATTATTGTATCATATCTTACGAATAAAAGATTCTGTTTTAAATATTAATCGTCAGTAAAAACTTCACAAGCAGACCCACAGATGGGAGTTTAAAAAAAATAGTGCCCCGATTAGTGAAAGTTGTTAAGAAAAGTTAAATCACTGTCAGTTTCGTGGCGACAATTAAGCATACAATTTCGATAAAAAATTAGTTTTGATGCTCATTTTATAAACTACAATCGATATTACAACCTAATTAAAGGCAAAAACTCGATCTTCATAAAGATTTCATGCTTAATTGTCGCCACGAAACTGAGTGTGATTTAACTTTTCTTAACAACCTTCGCTAATTAGGTGTACCAAATTTTGAAAAATCCCAGATAGTGACACAAGTGAACTTACTTTTCCGTCGGAGATGAATATCAAAGATCGTTAATCAATTCACAGAAAGAACAACGCATTAGCGAAAATACCGAAGAGCTGGCGGCTTCCTTGCACAACGTATCATTGAGATACAACGAGGAAATATCGCCAGCATTTTTAGTACAAGTTTTGTAGATTTAATATAAAAATTAGTTATTATTACATTTTAATCCTTGTATGTAATTTGAAAATAAAATATTTTGAAAGTAGTAACCTAGTAGTATTTTATTATTATTTTGAAATGCTAATACAAGCTAATTTGATCTCAATTTGAATCAGTCAACATTCCTTTCGCCAGTAATGTCTACCGAATAAAATATGAAAGATAATTCGCAATATCAACTAGGTAACCATATTTTCCACTACATTGATGTATATTGTCTTAGAGCGGGTCTCAGAGCTCGAACAACTTGGACGTAGAAACTAAGTTTACAAACGCCGTCGGAAATTTCATACCGACCGGTAAACTTGTTGTAACTATGTACCTTGCTTCTGTATAGGGATTTCAAATAAAGTTAACTATCTGTATGTCTTTTGTTTTATTTATCGTGTCTTTTCTAAATTATAAAATACAATTTAGCACCTCAAGTAGAATGTTCTGGAGTAAATCTGCATGATATTTGTATGATTCCGTTTATAACATATATAGAGCAGTACCTAGGTAGGTAACGGTCTTCTAGACTTAGGTCTTGGGTTTTGATCTTAGAAAGAGCATCTATTTATTGATAATGTCAATAACCCTGGAACTACTTGTGATTAATGAGAATATCTAAGGGAAATTTACACGTCGGTTAAACGTGTTCCATTCTTGGTAAGGTCTTGTCGGGTCTGTTTACTTAATTAAATTAACAACTTAAAAGCAGAAGGAGGCTTTTTACTATATTTTTCATACATTTCGTTTCTTTTTGTCAGATAAAATATTTTGACAAAAAGTAGATAAAAAACTTTTGGCATACTTTTATCAATTATCATAGATGGTTTATAACAATTTTATATTTTAGCAACTTTTTATTTTATTTTATTTAAGATTAAGTATAATAATTAATAAGTATTATTTATTAAACAAGTTAAATATAATAAATTAAAGTTTTGATTAAGAACAACAAATAATCGTTGAATGTACTTAAATGTTGTGTTGAAATTGTATAATTCGTTTTCATCCTAAATATTTATCGTTTAAATAATAAAATTGTATAATACAAAGCGCCCCATGGCTGCAAATGATTAGGTAAGTTAATAACGATCTGTTTATCCACTTCATTAAAGTCAGAACTTTTTAAACACTCTGCAAACAAAAGAAAAATGTTGCCGGATATTTATCAAATGACCTTAATTTGATCGTTAATCAACAAGGCGTTGTGTCGGACTTTGTAGAGAACAGGAGTACACTGCAGACTGGCATTGTTCATAAACGTTTTGTAAACATGTCGACAAAATATCTGTTAGTTTGAAAAGGAGAAACTTTATTTGTGATTAAGGTTTTTATGAATGAGGAGGTTCATTTATACCTATTAATTTGTGTAATGTAATACAACTGTTATGAAGGATGCTAAAAGATAAAGCTAAACGCGAAATCATTGGTGAAATGGACAAAACCAATATGTATAACACGACGAATGAGGAGTAAAAAACACAGCAGTGTAGCTTGTCTGCGAGTTAGCAAGACATTACGTTGGTACGGTGGTGCCGGTGGTTAATTAAGAATATTTGCTTAACTCTTTTTAAAAGTAAAAAATATATTTATTATCAACAAATCATTCAATTTTAGAAACAGAACGTAGCTATTTAAATCGAAAGAAAAAAAGAAAAATTTGACTCGTAGCGGGACTCGAACCCACAACCACTGGATCACTAGCCCAGTGCACTACCAGTTGTACTATACGAGCGCCGCCGCTTAAACGTGCGACGCAAATTTTTGATATGCTAGCAGACGTTTCTGCTTAATATAAAAATAATTTCAAAATGTAACTCTTAGGTACGTACGTTTTGTCCTAGAAATTATGTGACACAAAAAATAACGTGTTAGTCTCATTTCGTTTCCATGTTGTAAAAAAACGAAGGAAGTTTTAATCTATAATATAGTCTGATCAATATTTTCATTACGGTAACAAGAGGGCGAGCAAGCAATAGATAGATAGCTCAACTACAATAGCCCATACTGTATGTAACTGGGGGCAAACTGTAGCAGTGTAGGTATACTTTAACGAAATGTGTTCAATTTAACGGCGAACGTGTTAAACTGCAGTTAACTTCCGGAACTGATATTTGTACGTCTATTAGTTCGGCAGCCACTTGCGGCGTCGAAAAGAATGACGCTAATTACTGAAGAATCTTTCCCACTTTAACGAAAGGAAAAGGAGTTTTTTTTCCAAGGATCGAATACCGGTATTATTATATATAAATTAACCGGTTGGTGTTCAGTTTCGGTATCTCTGTTGTTGTTTGATCTTTATGCATTTTATTGAGGTAATCAGATACTGCTGATGCTGCTTTCTTACCTAACCTTATATAAACGAAAAAATTGGGAATAACTTCAATAGTTAGATATTCATGAATACCGGTAACGATCCCTAATTTTTTCACACTTGTATAGGTACGTAATTACTAATTGGTACTGTTTTAAGTACAAATACCTCTTTTATTAAGATTAAGAAAATAACGGCCGATTTTGCCTTCGATAATACATCAATTATTTCAGTAATCTCATAATAATCTCAATAAAAAGATTTAAGCTTCCATTGTTAACGTTATGGTGAAGAAAATAAGAGGAAAATATTTGACTGCTTGTAAATTGTTCCTTAAAATCGCACGATTTTTCTAATCCTAAAAAAAGAGCTATAATAGTTTTACTTTGTTTTTGCATTTATGTAGGTACTTCCAACCCTTGTTTTACATATTTTATGAACTGTTGATAACATATTATGCACTTAGTAAAAAAATAAACTAAATGCGAAACCTGTTCAAAATAAATAAGTAGCTATTATTTTTAATATGCTTATTTTATTTGTTTTTTATTTATCATATTATTTTATTTAGATTCTTACATAATTTGTACTATGCACGTTTAGTACAACACTTAATATTTTTCTAGAAAATAAGTTCTTATAAATAATCGAACAAAAATAAAATAAATAAGTTGATACTTCTTTTCCAAACGGTTTTGTATTCGCAAATACTTGAAACATGATGTTGATGACATAAAATTATCGCTATATACTTTAACGGAGGTATACAAATATGTACATAAACAAAAATAATCCTAAATTAAAAATCAAAAAACCAAAAATCCACAAAAAAAAACCACTTACCTCATTCCATTTTCAAACCAGCCATGCCGGTTAATATTTGATTCCACAGCAAAGTTACCGCGTGCTAAGTTGGATCCCGCAGGAGCGTGGGCACGGCGGCGCGCGACCCGAGCATGCCACACACTGACGGCAATTGTTCATTCAGAGCTCCGCTCCGCCGTAATTCTTACGCAGCTGGATCGTGGATATGAAGCCAATGGAAACAGTCTTAAGAAACTTGAGGTTTGCTGTAAGTTGGCGCACAATGGAAATATGTAGGTCTATTGTCACTGGATACCAATAGTTAAATATTAAAACGGATAACTCACGTCCATACGTCGGACTATAGGGGGCAGTTTAAGGGCAAGGTAAAGTATACAAAAAAAATCTTAACTTACGTATTATAATTTACCTAGTATTTGTAACATAGTTAATTAAATTAGTTACCCATTATCATTATTCTTCTTTAATGTGTAAATACTCTTTGAAGTTGTGTTTTATTCCTTTCTCACAGCTGCAATTGTCTGAGTGACGTATAAAGCCAAACGAACTTTTTCGCCATTTTGACTTATGTGTAGTCCAAGTACGTTTATATATAACGTAGTTAGTTGCTATGATATTTGGAATTTCACATTATAAAGGTACCAAATACTCGAAAGTAAATTGATTGATTCTGACATGCCACGAAAATGCCCGCTGGAGTCCGACATATGCTCCCGTCTTTTAAGTCCAACAAACTAATCTACATCAGATAGCAGACGCTAAAGGCTTTTAGAACGTTTTAAGCAATATTTGGCTTAGTGACTCAGTTTAAATATAGGTGTTTAATTTGTTAGACTAATTTCAACTTAAGTAGGTATAGTTTGCGTGATTGGAATACACACTAAAACATTCGATTGTAATATCTGATAGTGGTTTTATTAGTTTTTGCCAGTATTTTAAATTGAAATTATTAAGATATATAATTTCCCTCAATATGACGACTGTTTGATCACTGGGAACGTGAAATACTTGGTGTGTTAAATGACTGTAAAATAAACATATCGAGAGTGCCAAAATAATAATTATCTGAGGGAAATGGGTCTCTATTGGTTCCCATAAAGTTTGAAGTTTGATTTTTGAAGTAAATAACGTTGTACGTCACATTTTTTTTAGTCATATTGTCATAAGTCATAAAAATGAACAGTAGAAAAACATAGAATTATTAGTCATAAAAGTCGATGCTCATAACATTTAAAATCCATACAGCATCATTTCCAGAATGTTAAAAGCAATAACCTTCCTTATTATAACTGTTACAACGTCTAGATTCGCAATGATTGGTTTCTATATTCGCAAGTTGTAATGGTTGGTATTCTATTAGTAAATAGTAAGAGTATTATTTTAAAAGTCAGTAAATGATATGGATATCAATTTCTGACTAACGAAATTCAGAATAATAAATATATGGAAAAGAAAGAGATGCCGAGGGAAATACGTATTTAATGTATAGTATTACAATTTTACACATACATACAAACACGTAAACAGTAGGCACGATATATTTTCCATTATTGCCTCAATTTTTTTAAATAAGCAATTGACCTTAATTACTTTGTATAAGATACTACAATAATAGTTATTTGTTATACAAGGGAGCAAAATTTGTGTTTACGGTCTAGTGCTAATATTGAGACCCGAGTTATAGCAGCGACTATTCCAAAACTAAACCACAAGAATAGCGAGTGTCTCAAAAAACACATTTTTTTTACTTCACTACGATGGACTTTCTGAGCAAGTGAAGTGAAAAAATATATTTTGTTATTTCTTATTCTTATACATTGGTCTACACTTAACTTCGCCTACAGCATCTATCGGAAAAAGTGTCATAACTAGAGATCGTTATCAGCGTGCTGTATTGGTGGCAGAGTATGGTTGGCAAAAAAACAAATACACAAGTATTTAAAACATTATATACTTAACAAATTATGAAATATATACATATTTAGAATTACTTATCCAAATTACATTGAATAAATAACTAAAATGTGTTCAACAGATTTGGCTGTCAGTCGTTCACGTCGATTAGAAAAAATCCATTTTAAATAACTAAATGACCTTTCTACGTTGACAGAAGTTACAGGAAGGTAATTTAACTCTTTAAAATACTGCACGCAACTTTTGTTGACGCCCTCCGGCATATCCACCTCTTTTCCTTCTATCAGTTGCTGCACGACTTTTACAGTACTATAACCAGGGTTTTTCTTCAAGACATATTTTAGTTTAAAATAAACTTCTTTACCCGTGGGATGTAATCTCAATTTCGCCATTTTTTTTATCAAGTCAGAGACAATTTTCAATGAACTTTTAAGTTCTAGTTTTGGGTCCTCCAGCAATTGAATCGACTTGGCGATAATGTTGAAGTTTGTGTCAACGAACAATAAGTCCGATTTCAAATTGCGATCGCGAAAAATTTTCTTGGCCTCGACAATTGCTCTCGCTTCACGTGAATCTAAAGCATCGATCACAGCCTTGATTTCATTGTAATATTTGTTATAGTATGAAGCAGCGTTTAGCCATGTGCCCCATCTGGTTATCACTGGTCGCGGAGGAAGTGAAATGTTCGGATACATCATTCGAAATTTTTTCGTTCTAACCGGAGCTTTAAGGAAAACTTTTTTTACACAGTCAATCAATTTGTTTATTTTAGGATAAAGACTCCTCACTTTTTCTGCGACGCGATTCAGTCCGTGTGCAAAGCATGTCACATGTGTTAAATTCGGATATTCCTGTGTAAGACATTTCCCCGCCTTGAGCATATATGATCCAGCATCAGTTATGAAAAACAGTAATTTATCTAAGTTTTCATTATATTGTTGACCCCAAAGATCTTTAAGCGTTTCGTTTACGAGTCCGGTTGTAGTTAAATAATTGGTTTCCTCCAAAACTTTTGATGCAAACAAATGCATTTTGCTGCTTGTTCCATCTAATGCCTGAATCAAAACGTTCGATACTTTTTTCCCACATGAATCAGTGGTTTCATCAACGCTAAGGCATATCGTCTTATTTTGTAGTTCTTGCCTAATCTGATCCTTTTTTTCCTCGTAAATTTTTGGAAGATATTTTAGCCGTATATTTGATTCACTGGGTAAATTCACGTTATTACCGTATTTATTATTTAAGAGGTTCTCCATAAAATTCCGAAATGTTGGGTTGTCAAGTTTTGACCACGGTATATTACATTGAATCATAAAATCAGTCAAGTCTTTGTTGAACTGTTTTTGTCCATTTTTTGTACTGGAAAATGTGTGTAAATCAGTTTTCATATGCCGGTCCAAACTAAATAAAGAAGGATTAAATGTCGAATCACATAATTTACAAAATAACTTATTGTCTTTGATTTCAAAATCAGGGTTGTCTTTTAGGCTTTGCTGTAGCTTGTAATGAGAATGTGAATCGTTTATTCTATCTCGATGAGATTTTGACTGTAGGTGCTTGTTCATATTGTATTTTTTCCTTTTAATATTGACATTGCAAATAGTACATCGCGTGCCTTCGTCCGTTGTTATAAAATCTGGGTATTGTGTCAAATCCATACTGTGAATGAGGATACTGAGATTATTCGTTCACTTTATTAAAGTCCTCCGTGCTCGTCTTACTTCGTGCACTACTTTTGAGTTGAACTACTCGAATAACAATTCTAGATAGTCATATCTAGAGTGCATTTGATTATTTGGATTAAAATAATATACACTTCGCGTAATGTATTTTTATGACATAATTAATGTCATTTGACGTATATTGTTTTAAAAATATATAGTTGGTCGGAAAAGGCTTTGTACCGTAGAGGTGTAATCCTAAGAAGGTAGGTAACTATTTATTTTGTAGTTAAGAACAAAGTGAATATTTCAATGGAAGTATTTGTTTTTTTTGCCAACCGTACCGTTTGCCACGAAAAGAGCACCTTGATAACGATCTTTAGTCATAACTCTCGTGATTTAACACTTTTCCAGATCCCAGAAATCGGAATGGTTTTCCCAGAAATCCCAAATATATTCTACAATAGTAACATTTTGGTTTTTATAATCCAATCTAATATGAACCTTACAGTCGAATGCTTAGGTAGAAATTAAGTTGACACGGATGACGTCGATAAATCTTACTATGCCTGGTAAAAATAATGACATAAAGAGGAATCGAAATGTAATTTAAACTTGACCCGGGCTATTTATGGGACAACTAACTTAATGAAATGGAGATAGAATAATTAGCCACTTTCCGCTAATTTCCAAAGTTATTAATTGAGGCGTTAGAAAGGCCGTCATCTGGTCGGTCACGGGAACGGCGGCTATCTAAGCTTATGTGTGGTAACTAAGTGACTTCTTTTGATTATGCCCTAACAAACATTCCGTTAAGCGTTTTATAGTATCATTGTTTGAAATTGGTAGAATATGTTTCATTTTTCAGCTATGGACTAAATAAAAGTTGTAATAAATCTTGGCCTATGTCACTTTTATTTGTTAATTAATTAAGTCATTTCAAAAAGTCCATATACTATGTTCTCAGGTAAAACCATAAAATACTGAATGCCTAAGCTATTTATTAAATATTTAACATTTAGGTACATTAATGTTTTATTCAATCAGCTAATAATCGCACGGGCATGCGGTTTAAGGCTACTAAACATGAGTTTGAATCATTTACAAAATATTACACACAAAAGCAATAATCATATAAATCAAAGATCTAGAATACATACATGTATTGTTGTTACCTTAATCCAGGCAAACACACTAGCGCCTTTTGTCGCGTTTACGCAGGACATTTGGTTTCCTTACTACTATCAAAATAATTCAATTTTAGTTAACAGATGGCGTTATAGCATATAGTAGCAAAACCTATCTACCGCAAAGCCTATGGGACTTTGTATAGAACTTCCCGATCCCAATGATGCTTGAAAAAGGATACTATTTTATTTGTAAAATGAAGGTAAGCCATATCATCGTAATAAATTATAGATAGGCATTTGTTTAGGTTTTCTTAGGTGGGGCGGGTGGACAGTTATATCCTTCGTGAAACTCCCTGTAATAGGTCCAAGGCGACTGAAGCTCATATTTTCGATTTTCTTGGGCAAACTCTACTGGCTCATATACGATCTTTTTCAGTTCGTCGTCGTAACGAACTTCTGTATAGCCTACCTGGGGAAAATCTTTTCGCAATGGGTGCCCTTTAAACCCGTAGTCGGTTAATATTCTTCTCAAGTCCGGATGATGCGTAAAAATTATGCCGAACATATCGTATGTTTCTCTTTCAAACCAATTAACTCCATGCCATAGTTCGTACGCTGAGTGCAAAGGAGTTAATTCGTCCGTGTACGTTTTAACTCTAGCCATTGAAGCAAATCTGAAGCTACGAAGCATGTAAGCGACTTCAAATCTATACACACGTGTAGGCACATCTATAGCAGTTACTAATGAGCATTGTCCAAAACAGGCATTTTGGTGATGAGCCATGAAGCTTAGGACACAGAACATACCATCGGGAGCAACAAGAATTTCGAGCTCATCTGTATGGGTCATCAGAATTTTCTGAACATATTTCGGCAAACATGCAGCAACGTATAAACCAAATTCATAAAGCATTTGTCTTTGTTGGTTGTTATGTTTTCTCAAAGTAGAAGCTTTGACTTCGATCGGCTGCAGAGCAAGCCCTTTCTTTATTAGGGTCGTCTCGTCTGTGCTTACACCTTTCCCTTCACATGGATCCTTAGGTTCACAGGGATCCTTGCTTGAATCATCACTTGACACAATGTTTGTAATGCGGAATGAACGTTTAAAAACATGCGCTAATGTATTTTTAACTAGAGAAGACAAAATTCTATTCATTTTGATATTGGTGACAACTAAATTTGGGAATAAATGAATTATGCCCTTCGAGTTTTGAGTGAAACTTGACACATTGATAACATTTAATAATATTATTGTCGAAGTGCCCTGGCAGCAAAAGTCTATACCATAAACAACAAACAAAATGATATGTATGTGTCAAATTCAATAATGTAATTAATGTATATACCACGGATGTTTTACCCAAGGAAATTTTAGTATAACTGGAATAAGCCCTGTGAAAAATACCAATAAGTGAAACGTGCTTTATGTACATATTATTAAGGTTTACTTTCGCTCGCCGAATATGAAGAAAAAAAACGAGCCGAGTAGGACAGCTAGTACACAGACCTATGTCCCTTTCTAAATGATGCTATTCCAAGAATAATATTAGATCTATGGCAACCCAAAGTCAACTAGATGCTAGGGTAACCATGCTTGTACATGGAAGAGGACAATTACACAACAGGACAACATTAATGTTGGTGTTGAGATAAAGTACATTAAACATATTTATTAAAATTTGTAAAATGTGGTTTCATTGTCGTTGTATATTATAGTAGAGGGAATATAGCAATTGGGGCAAAGTAATTCCCAAAATAAGAATCGTAAATAACAAAATGGTGGTTGAAGAACAAAAATATTTTTCAAGTAAAATCAAAATCTATACATTGAAAACTGAACGTAACATTTTATTGTTTTACACATTAATGTACGTTGTAATAAGAAAACCATATTTAATACATAAATATTTCCGATTATATTATATTTTATAAAAGTATAGGCTGTATTTTAATCAACACGACAAAATATAGGCCACTCCCATAGACTGCCACATGGAGCACACACATGATGAACACTTTAACATACTGCGGCCACCGACTACCAGCGACCCGGTCATCGGTCCGTCTGGTTTGTTGATGTCCGACATTACCGATTTACATATCTAAAAAATATGAAGAAGGCTGTTGTCGTATCATAATATATAAATAACCTATAAGGCTGTCGGAGAGAAAAGAAGATTGGTGTTTACTCCACCGACACACTTAAATTTGAACACCGCAAGAGCTTATTTTTATTCTTTCACCATCTGGTTATTTATTTTTAATTTTAGAAATCATCGTCATAACCTCTTTTACATTTAATTTTTTGTAATTTGATACCACAGACTATTTTTAATAAATTTTATAAGTATTCGAAGTTAAAATTTTTGGGAAACAAAAAAACGCATGTAGTATGTCAAATAGATACACAATGTGAAATGTGACGATTTTTAATAAATTTTATAAGTATTCAAGTTAAAATTTTTGGGAAGCAAAAAACGCATGTAGTATGTCAAATAGATACAGAGCTGCCGGCGTGGTCTCTACACCGATCTAGTACATAAGAACACTATTGTATTTAATAGAATTTTCCTAACTTCTAAAATTAACGTGGTCACCCTATAGAAAGAGACAAAGGTCTGCGTGGTAGCTATCTCACTAGGCTGGCTATTTTCGGGCTAGTACTCGATCTAGTTATATTAGTATATCTATGGTTTTACCTAATAAGTCCGTCAAGACTCCTTGACCCAGCGTACTCACGCTGGATCAGATTGTACGTATGCTGCCGAAGGGAGGGGGCTATTAAGCAACTTGTGGTCTAGGGAATGGTTGTACGGTACCAGACTGCGAGGAAGATCCACATGAGGTGGACTAAGCAGATAAAAGAGGAAGTAAAGGGCTCATCATCACTGAATGGAAGCACTAATAGGGCAGCCATTTGAGGCGTGTTTTGAAACTTGACTGAAGGACCATACACATCGTCATGACCATAGATATGGTCCTTCAGATAGTTTCTTACTTCATTGTTGTGTAGAGAATTAATATGGAACAACATTGGACGTCTTCTGGTTGAGATGATGATGATGATGATGATGATACCTCAATATTTATATATACAGGATGGCTCATTTAGATGTGTTAGTGTGGGAAAATCTAAAACTAGAAGATTTATAAATATCTGTTCCTAGGAACCATGTCATCGATTTTTGGGATAAAAACTGCATAAATGCGATTGTCTGATACTTGTATGATGTCATGTCTGATAAAACGTACTGTATCCAACATTTATTTATTATTATTTTTTTAATACCAGATGATGATACGGACGGAGTTAAGATACTGGACCATACTTGTTTTACACTTACATAATCATATCCTTTGTAATATATTAAATTAACAGATATAATCATCATAATATTAGTCACGGTATTTATCTACATTTTTCACAACTAGGAACACGTCAAATAAATTTTACGATGTTACTACGATACAAAATCTCAATAACTTAATATGTATGTAAAATACTTGTACCTTGGCAATTAAATTAAACATATATACAGAATAGAACCTACAGCTAGCTACCTAAAAATATAAAACCTGTAATTATAAATTTTTCATCATCATCATCATCTCAGCCATAAGACGTCCACTGCTGAACATAGGTTTCCCCCTTGGACCTCCACATGTACCGGTTGGAAGCGACCTGCATCACGTTAAAAAGGGTGTTGAAAATTTGTATGGGGATTCAATATTAACATTTTCTGTAAACACTCCTTATTCCCCTCATGCCCTAAAGGATCAAAAGGGGGTTAAAAGTTTGTATGGGGATCAAATGGAGACAGAGTCAAATGTCAACTCAGAGAATTTAAACTTTCTCTTTAAACTACTTAGTATAACGTTTCACGTTGTGTTTAAACTCTTTATTTATTGACAAGAAAACAACAATAATAATTGCTACCAGTTACAGGGATTCTTCTACGCGCGCGATGTCGCGGGCAAAGGCTAGTACAATATAATATATACAGTACACATTAATTAAAATAATGTTTGTATTATGCAATCTAAAATGTTTGTTACATCTATAGCAGTGTTATTTGTTTTTATACTTAGGCACTTTACTTACCTACTAAGTGTAGTAGTAGTAATACTAAGTGTACTTGAATGCAAGTCTGACGTAGAGCTAGTTTTTATTACATACTCTAAATAAGTTGTATACTTGAGTAAAGTTATTATTAAAAGCTATTGATTGACCTTTAAAAGCATTTGAAACCAATTTACTTCTTAATTAACTGCCTGTGAAGACCTAGCAAGTATCTCTTACAAATAGCTACGAAATTAACTTTATACTTTGAATGATTCGTCTACCATAAACTACCTAAATAACCTTTATGTCTTTGAACTCTAATGCTCATACCGACTGTAAGAGTCAAAATATCTGTATTAATGCTTATGATATGACTAACAATATCCGTCAGAAATTACTTATTACATTTGCAACATTGTATTAATATTATAATTTAAATATATGAACCTGTATATTACGAAAAGCTAACTTGAGTCATCTTTGATCGAGAAGACTTTAGAATAAAAAAAACCGTTATCAATTCGATGCTACTAGATACCACAGGCCAACCAATGGGCCAGGAATATCCGTAAGTATGTTCATATTCTCTTTGATACAGGCAGACTCCGGCACAGACGAGAAACAAATGAAAAACATATAATATTTATGGAGTAATCCTATATTTTCATCAGGGTCAAACATAAAAAATAAAAATATTTACTCTATTAAAGATCCAATAATACGTCCATGATACCAAGAGGCCCCAAGGCTAGTAAAATTACAAGTAAAAGTTATGTTTTCTTAGGATATAATTACATGGGCATATTTTTCGTAATAACTAAAATGTATGCCTCTTGTCTCGTCTCCAACTTCTCAACACTCGCCTACCTATTTGGCCGGTAATCGCTATATTTGCGGCCCTTGCTGTAAGCATCTAATGATCTATTTATTTGGAAACGGATCGTCAAAATTGTGCTACAGCACCACTATTTAACTAAAGGCACACAAATAAACATTTGAAAGAAGACAACATTGAATATTCGCAAGGATTAAGTCGGTTTTGATTAGAGAAGTAGTCTGGTCGAGGCGCACCGCGCTCCGCCCCCTGTGGCCGGAAAGAAAGATTTACTCAAGTTTTCAGCTGCCCAAAGCACCCAGTTTTAATTTTTGAATATTTAAACGGGAAGCTGAAACGGGTCAAGCGGAAAGGTACGATAAATCTTGTACCAACTTTCAAAAGAAACGTTATACTCTATGTTATAGTGACATGGATCCCATGGGGCTACTTAAAACGCCTCCTTTAATATGAAATATACATTTTGGCGATTATAATTATTTTGAGAGACAATTGTACAGTCAGCGTCATATAGTTGGTAGCATCCAAAGTACTCATAAATTTCGGTACACCATAGAATTTGTATGGTGTACCGAACTATTTGACTACTATGAATGCTGCCAACTATATGACGCTGACTGTACCAAATATCACTTCATTTAAACATATAGAATTATAGATTTTATAACGTGGTTAATTTGGCTACAATTAGGTACGCAATAGGTAATAGGTATGTATCTCTGAAATTGTACCATACTTAAGTGTTTGTTGTTTAATAATGGTTTTTACACATACTAACGTATCAGCCAAGAAAATTCACTGCTGTACACGGGTCTTCCCCATTTGACCACCGTAGTCCCCTGTTACCTTTTAGTTACGAAATAGATAAAATTTGATTTATTACTAGAAAAATAAATAGAAATCCACGCACAATTATAGTGAAATGAAAACGTTACCCATTTATAATTTACAGTCTCATACATAAAACAACTCGGGCTGCACTTGATTCAGTGTTTCCCGCCAGCCAACTCCAGATTGTGCCCGCAACACCGCAACTTCCGGCTTCCGGTGTCTGTTTGCGCCTGCGCGCTGCCAGGCGACATAGCAACTGCCTCTTTACTAATTAAAAATAAGAGTCTGGCCTGGCTAGCAACAATTGAAATAGTTGCATAAAGATTTTATAGGGTCGACTCTTACTTCCCTTCACCATATGTGAGATGTGTTTATTCATCATTGGTTTGTGACTCGTCACTTTCTCCATAATAATTCTGAATTATGGAAATAATCATACTTGTTTGCATCTATGAAGGTAGTTTTCCACAGGCAGGGCGAGACATACGTTAATTAGGCTATTCTCGCGCTTTTTAGAGAAAGAGATAGCTATTCCAACATGAAATTATACTAATCAAATTATAATTAATGTTTTTCCACAGTTTCAAGTACATTTTTAATATCGATGTTTTACAAATTGAAATTAAAAAAATTATTACAGGGACTTACAAAATCGTAATCTACACCTAAACAGGTTTTAATAATTCGTATTGTTCGTAGTAAGAATATTTTGAAACTACCTTCTTATACAAATCTTTATAGATAGAAGACACCGAAGCTTAAACCTACGCATTACTTCCACTAGAGTTTAAGATTGTATAGGCCCTATCAAAGACAACTAAAAAATAAAAACGATTAATCATCTTACAACGTTGCATAATAGCAAATCCAGGTCTCAGGTGTAGTGCCGTCTCTATGTTTGTTATTATGTAGGCAGTGAGATTAAGTTTTCAGTCATTATTTTTTTGGGTAGAAATTGTAAGCTGACTCTAAGCTGAACTTTGGCACAAAATAGACAGATACAGAAATCAATCTCCATACAAAGCGCGCTCGATCAACGCACACATAGACACTGCTCACGGATACGATATCTCGGACCAGTTCGGACCACTGCAAGCGTGAGTGCCATCCGAAAGAAAAACGAAGATATTTCTCCCCATACAATCTTTATCAACTCGAAAAAACTATAAGCGCCGCAGGATTTCTTACATCTTACGCGTTTTGGTAAAAAGGTCTCTGCTATCATCGTTCGAGAAAGGCGGAAGCGCCGCAGGATTTCATACATCTTTCGTTTCTTTGCGAGTATTTTATATTGTTCCAGCACTAAAGTTGTTAAGGCGATAGTTTCTTAGAAATTGTTAATAAATTAGCCCTTATTCCCTAAGATATGGCTGTCAAAATCTCTATTGAATGACAAGAGACACTTCATCTCTTCAGGAGCGGTACCGCGGTACCGTATATATGTGACATTATCTATGAAAAGGGACGTTATTGTCGATGGCGCTTATGACGTTGTTAGAGATGACGCGATACAAACATAACGCGATTCGACGTAAGTGCCATCGACCATAAGGTCCCTCTTCATAGATAATGCCACATATTTCGGGCATCTTTCTCTTTTCTCCAATTATAACTGCGGCGCTACCGCGAACAACGATATTCGTTAATTTTGGACGATTGTCTCTGTCACTCTCATGACGTCTTAATTGGGGTAAAAGAGAAAGATGCCCGCAAATTACGAATAACGTTTTGGGCGGTAGCGCCTCAGACATCCGTTTCTTGGTTACGTTATTTAATGCGAACTTATTACACTTTAAAATATAATAAATATAACAATTGTGCTTTTTGCCAATGTCGAAATCGTCGCAAGATATTTGCTGTGACAAATTTGTAATATAATAATAACATTAAAATAAAAATATTCTAGTTATTATTAATTCTTCGTCTGCATAAAATCAAGGTGATGATGATGATGATGATGATTGACAAAAACTATCCTATGTCCTTTCTCGCGACTCAGACACTCTCCATGCCAAATTTTATTTAAATCGGTTCAATATTATTAAAAATAGCGTGAAAGCGACACAGACACACAGACAGAATTACTTTCGTATTTATAATATTAGTTAGGAAGTTATATAGTCAGGATTCTTTCCGTTTCATTCTCGACAATTAATCACAAACAACTAGATAGGAGCGCCAGTACCACGATAGTTTTTCGTGCATAAGCATAGTTGGCAACCCTAGAGCGACCGCCGGGAGTAGGTATGAAAAATGAAGTACATACATTTGATTGACTTCTGTATCTGTCTATTTTGTGACTTTGGTGTCAATATTGAGTCCAAAGTGAATTCTTCAAAAGAGCACCGAGTTCTCAGACTCATTGGCGATCCTGAGTTGGTGAGTGTAAGGTTACAGAGCCTTGAACACCGTCGCAGGGCTGCTAGTTTTACAGGATACATTTTGAAGAGTGTGCACGGGAATTGCATGATTTAATTCCGCCATCTCCATTCCACCACCGGACGTCCAGGCGAGGGGAGCGGTTTCATCCTTACATTGTGAATATTCCAATCATTCGCACGAAGTGATTCGCTTTTACCTTCCTAATGCGGACTGCTAAGCCCCTGCTGACTCCCTTCGTCTGTATTATTTTCAAGGCACGACTAAATTTGCTGTTACAGAACCAGCGTGCTACACCCTCGACCTCGTCGATACTTACCATCAGGTGTGACTGACGTCAAACGCTGGTCAGTCTTGTATAAAATAAAAAAAAACAATATTATATCGTATTGATTTATCAGACTAAGATGTAACTTTAAAAGTCTTGTTTCTACTCAAGTAATGCAATCTTTAGTACGCATGCGGATTAGTATAAAACACAACTGTACATATTATTTATTGGTCTCTGGTTCTATCTAGGTGGGATGGAGTCTTGCGGGACACATGTCGAAACTTGGAGGGCGAACTTCCTTCGAACGAAGCGTGGAGCCTTGTTCTCCTTGTAACGCTCTCCGCATACCCTTAGGTATAAAATCTTTATAATTTATAAGACAAGAAATTTACAAAAGTTTTATTATTGTTGAGATCTGCAAGTAATTAAGCCCCAATAGGCGCAAAGTTTTTGTTAGGAATTATGGATGCCGCATGTGTTCGCGGGGTATGGCTAAAATTGGTATTAATTTTCTGACGGGAATTACATGGTGTTTACACATTTGTATACATATAACATACATTTTTCTTACTGCTGAGTCGTTTATCAAACTTAATTATTCATTACGATATTGGTCATAATTAAATTTCATAAACCTTTAATAATTGAAACTAATTACTTTAGCAACATTTAATAGTGCTTAATCAACTTAGCGTGTGCAAACATTTCGTGTGAAAATTTCCATACGCATACAACATAATCAGTTTTTACTTTACAACATAAATAGTTTTTTCCTAACTAGTGCGTAAAAAGTGCACTTTCGCACGCTTCGCGTTCGTAAATTTCACTTTTTAAGGCACTTGCTATGAAAAATTAGGTTCGATACTCGTGTAAAAACTTCTTTAAGACTCGGGTGATTGTCACCCTCGTTTCACTCGGGCTCCAACGTTCACCTTTGTCGAAAAAAAAATTTTTTTTCTCTATTATCGAAATGTACTACTATTCCAGGTTGTGTCTAAATTAAAGCATATAGACACCATACTGTCTTATTCTAACACTAGAACTATTTAAGGAAAAGATATGAATACCTACATGTAGTATATTTATCTTCTGATACTTTGTCAAACGTTTGCATATATTTCAATTGCAGGTTCAATCTGCTGATGTGTGAGTCAGGGCTTTGCAGGCGAGGGGAGCCACTTCAGGTTCGCAGGCGATCACGGGGCTTCTTCGTGCAACCGGCAGCAGAATCATTATAACTTCTTACCACCGGTAAACCAAGTCGATTTTACACTAAGTACTATGGATTGAATACTAGTTTATTTATCAAAATCTTTTTTTGCAATCTTATATCGTCAATAATAATTAGCTATATAATAAAGAATTTATAGCTAGATATCTGCATAGTCAGCCACAGGACTAGTTGGCCAAGTGTTTAGCCGAAAGCGCGTCTCAATAATATTATAGAGACTTCGCCATACTTGTCTAAAATATATTTTAAAGGCAACGCTATTGTCTGGATAATTTAGAACGTGTATACAATTAACTAGTTTTGACGCTGATGTTTAGTTATATTTATTTTTTGTGTGAGAATTTCAAAACAAAGTTTCACCGTCTGCCACAGACGTTCACTACTGATAAAATATTCCTAGTATTTTTTTTTTATGTAGTCCTATATGTTTGTAGCTCATCATTAAAATCTTTGCACCTTTATTCATTTCTTTGTTTAGGCTGCTGGAAAATACTATTAGGCATGAATTCAGCCATTTTCACGTTTTATGTACTGCAATCAAATTAAAATAAATAAACATGAGTCCCCCGTACAAGTATAGGGGTCATATGTTTTACTTCCAACGCGAACCGGTCATGATATGCTGCTCGTTACGAAGCGAAACTAGTCGAGCAATAATCGACTTATAAAACGTGAGTTACTTGTTTCTATAAAATAATATCTCAACCATATTATTTTATAGAAACAAGTAACTCTTACGATAGTTTTGTTTTTGAAATTACATTATTGGTATTTAAATTGCAGGCTTAGGTTTCTGGTTTGTGAGCATAGCTTTCAGCTCTAGCAGCCCCTCGCCAGCGAGCGGCGCCGCTTCCAAGATGGCGGGCGGCCGTTGGAGCTCCATCAGCAGCCGGCGGATCTGCAGCATAAGCAGAGCTTCATTCCTCATCTGCCGGTAAGCCAAGTCCATCTTGCTTAGCACTAGTATGAACTGAAATCAATTCGAGAAGTTTTTATCTAAAATACTTCGAAAGTAGCTTGTATAAAATTTTATTAAGCATGTTATATTTTTAAAGTTTGCTGTAAACCTAACGCACATTTTTTTCATAGATTACCAAAATCCGTATATAATTGTCTTTCATAATAAGATAAATGGAACGTATTATTTACCTTAGCTTGTTTGAGGCATGGTTCAGCCAGTAATGTATATAGCATTAGAGCTGCTGCCGATATTTGACATAGGTTCGAGGTGTCAACTACAAATATGACCTGGAAAAATAAAAATAACAAGATAATTTTTCCTCGGTCCATCTAATATTGTAAACGTTAAGATTCAAATCACTCGAATAAAGATACTCGAGAAACAAAACTGCACCTTTATGGGTTCTAACAAAAAATAGTCGACTTCTACCTAAACAAACATTATAATGGATAATTCAAGTACTGCTCAGTTATTATCAATGACTTATCAATTATCATGTTTAATTAGGACCACATCACCATATCCACTGACTTTCAAATAAAAGACATGAATATCAGTTGATTAATATTCACAACATTAAACTTTTAAAACCCTAACCCGTTGACTACGCCTTTACATTACAACCCCTGCACAACAAACATGTATCTGGTGTAATTGAAACGTTTCAAAAAATATATTTTTCTTAAGACATTTGCAAAATAAGTCAGCAAGTTACTTATTTGGTGCATTCACAGAGACAATTATACAATCTTTTTTATATGATATAAGATATAAGTATTACTTTTACTGACAACATTGGATAAATATAGTCATTTTCTTCAACTTACTGGCAAACTTAAATTTAAGGTTATATGTGTTGTTTGTCAGTCTCTTGAATTCTTGATATATAAAAAATTATACTATACTTGTTAAATGAATAGTGTCAAATAAAATAATGCAAACTATTGGGACATTGAACTGAAAGAACACCTGGGAAAATAAAATAAATAAATAATAATTAATATTTTATACAGTAAATCATCCTTTTGTTCAAGTAGTAGTTTTGTAAATAGTACAAGTCCAACCACTTGAAACAGAAAGAAAGCACTAGGAATGCATTTTCTGACTGTTGATAACTGGTAATAAAATCCTGAATTTCGCAGTGCGGACTAGTAGTGTGTGTACGGACATCTGGAAATAAGAAATGTTACCTTTTCAACTCCATCCAAATAATTATTCCATAGTGACGCCATCTCTCCGCCGACTTCTCTTATACTTAATGTTTGTTTTTTTCCACTCCTATTCAAGTAGTGTATATCGTAAATATTGATTCCTATGGTAGGCACAGGACTATAAGTATTGTCAATGCCTTCGGCCTCTTGTAACTTTTTCAACAATGTCGTTTTTCCTGATCCTTTCGGGCCAAGGCAAATAACACTAATATGTGGTTCTTGATCGTCCACTACTGGAGACATATGTTTTTTATTCATTTTGTTCAATATAAACAAACATTTACTCTAGCTAAGGTTAAGACCGAACTTAATATTTCAATAAACAGTAAGCGCGCTTAGCAACGAAAATGATTTTCATACAATTTAATAGATGGCGCCTCTTGTCGTTGGGGAACCGCGCAAAAGCGTGTCAAATATCAAAATAGTTCATGTTTTCTGTACTCAATATCTGCTAGTAAATAACTCATTGAGATATCTAAAAATACTTTTTTCTTTCTTCTATCTTTTTCACGAATAATTTGCCCACTAAATTTAAATGTTTTGTGCAAAAGAATTATAAATAATAAGGAAAATGTTCTTGCTATTAGAACATTTTCCTTATTATTTATAATCCTGTTTCGTGAGATCTCGTGATTGTCTAACATTTTACCCAGAAAATGAATGTGGTTTAATCGTTTTCAAAAAACGGAAGAGTATTGTAGTTAAGATTTTATTTTGTAACGGAGTATATTATAATGATTAATGTGGTACAATTTATTATGATTTATAACGAAAGTTATTTAAAGCACTTTAAATAATATAATAACTAAGTAATAATGTACAGTCCATGTACATAATTGTGTAGAATATTCTTATGGAATGTACGCCAAAATTTGAATAGAATGCCAACTTGCAAAGAGACACGTTACTGTTACAGTATGCCTGGGGCGACCGCCAACTCGTCAGCCCTTGCTACGTAACCGAGCTGCCAATCGACTGTAGAAACGCAAACGAAACGAAAGTCACTTATAATCTCATGTCAGATCTAAGGACAAGTCACCTGATCTTTTCCATACATTTCCAAAACGCAATTTTTTTCTAATCACAATCGAAACGACGTTTCTACAATTGATTGGCATCATGGCTACAACTCCTGGGTCCTATTGCATAACAATTCGTAACTTGTAATACAAGCGGAAGTCCGTTTCCAATTCCATTTATTTGAAAGAGAGCTCCGCTAATAATGTTATTTGTAAATTGTTATGCAATGGGCCCGTTGTTATGGAATGGGCAAATGTTAGGCATAATAAAGAAATTCTGGACAGTGCTACTGCCAAACAACAGACACAACTCTAATTAATTTAATTAAAAGAATTTAAGCATCTACAAACTGAAAAAGACTTTCCTTTTGTATTTTCCCCGAGCACGCAAGCACGTATGCGAAAATAAAACCATTATCTCGTGTAAATAAAGAAGCCTGCACATTTATTTACAGAAGCGCTTTAAAGAGGTAATTTGTTAATGGAGTGGCCGCAAATCTGGTGCTATCTGATGGCCCAACGACCTTTGTCCAGTGTTTACTACGTACAGTAGGTATGTTACGTGCATTTGTTTGTTAATTAAGAAACGGGGTGATAATAATAATGTGTGTCATATGTGCATATTATTTATTGACACATAATAATACTTAACAATATTATATTTCGGTGAAACGGACTTTTACTCGTCTCAAAACAGTTTCCATTTAAAATTAATAAATCGTCTCAAACGTTTTAACGTACAATATAAAAGGTCACCGTGTAAAGTGCATTAAGGTAAAGTATAAATAACTTTCACGTATTCCCTTTTTATTTTATTAAACCACATTGTTTAGTTTTAGTTAACTAGGCACCTTGCCAGGCAAATAATTCTTAAATGTCATAAATAAAACTACATAAACGACTATTGTAACCGATATCACTTTCTTGTTTTTTGATTTATGTCATATACCAGAAATATCTATGAATTTTTGTTGAGATCATTTCCGTATTTATAATACCCAAATATTGCTCCCAATTTACCTACTGCTACTTAGTTCCTTGCAGACGTTACAAAACAAGTAAACTCCCGCGACTTCCTTTTTTTTTAAATAATGTTCGCGACGCGGTTGGTTTAGTACCCCTTTCGCGATAAGCACTCTTAAAAAGATATTATAGGCTTTTAAAGAAATTGTCTCAAGTTTTGTTTAACTTGGTTAAACTACGGAAATCCGAATGCTACTTTATATTTAGCCTTTTCGCCGGCTATGTAAATATCGCAAGGCTATAACTGCATTAAATTTATCGTTTCATCCACAATGTACGACACAATGTTTCCTGAGTTTTAATACTCTTCTTTTCTCCTCTTTATTATTCACCACAATCGTATCTTTGTGTGAAGTCGCATTTTCAGCAGATTTATTTCATGTGTTTTCTAAATAATAAACTGCTCTTATATTTGTACAAAAAATAATAATAACGAAATCCATTAAGCATTTTTTACACCTACAAAATGAGATATTACTAAGTTCAATCCTTCCACACCATGTTATGATTGGACCATAATCTGTAGAAACTTTTTGAACTTGATTATGTAGTACTTTTGCATTTCACTATAACCAAGAGTAAGCACTTTTGTCTTTTTCTATAATCAGATGATTATAAGCCTTAAATAATCATGGTTTATGTGTATGTCTGAAGTCTGAAGAAGTAATTTTCCTGCACCAAAGCATATTATTAATTATGCCAATATTTAATAAAAATAAAAAAAAAGATAAAAGATCTTTTTTTTTCAATTTAGGCACCCCTAAACCCTACACCTCTGACCCGTGAAGATACCGGCAAGAAACTACGGCGGGACTTATTTTTTCAAAACAGTGATACATCAAATCTTAAAGTAGGTACTTACATAATTATGCGTAGTCCGATAAGACTACATATCAAACAGTTTATTACAAGATAAGAAAATATTAAAATATAAAAGTAAAAATAATAATGTATAAACAAATTCGACTTTACAAAATAGACATACTTTAATATGCTTTCTTATCTGAACTGTGTCATTTACATTATCTGGCAGTACATACAATTGTTGAATTAATTGCTAGGCGGTTTTGTTAGTTTCTGGTTTGGGCCATGCATGTTTGTCTGTCAAATAATCCTCTACTCTGTAATAGCCCTTAGACATCAAAGACTTTTTTAAGTAATTATTAAGTACTGGGAAGGGTAATTTTAAGGCATCATCAGGTAACTTGTTATATAAATGAATACATTGCCCAAAAAATGATTTATACACTTGATTTTTATTTTAGATTTGATTTAATTTCAAACGAAATCTATAAACGGCTCAGAGCTATTTTGGATCACAAAATTATGACACTGATAAATATTAACACATTTGATTGGAACTCTACTTATTCGTTTATTCGTTAAATAGGTCAAAGGTGGTATTCTATTTTGACCCTTGTTGGAGTATCCAGTAAGTATATTTTTTGTGCATTTATGTACTTCTTACTTTGATTTCAAATGGTACTAAGAGTAAGTGACATTATATATCCAGGAAGGTTTTCATACATACATACAAAATCTGTACAGAAATCTAAGTGTTTTTTTTTTTTAATCCGCCCATAGAATTATCTAAAAGTATTTAATAGCTTATAGCCATTAGCTTCGTTCTCTTACCTAAAATGTGTTTAAATGTTAACGGACGAAATATGGGAACACAATCACACCCTTACCGTAACCGTCATCACGTTATAAATGCAACCACATCGTGTTGTGCGGTTAGGGTAACCAAACGGCTGTGTGGAATGGCTACATTTTATTCTACATTGAATAGTTCAACGTACATATGTTTAATACAATCTGCTGTACTTTTAGTTTCAGTTCTTATTTTTATTATTTAATATCGGTACCACGATGAAAAACAATGTAACGGTTTAGTTTTACATCACCGGTGATCGTTATCAACGTCCACTTTTCGTAGCAAAGGGTATGGTTGGCAGAAAAAATAAATACATTTGATTATTTACTTTTGTTCTTAACCATAAAATAAATACTTACCTTCTAAGGATTACACCTCTAGATATAAATCTTTACGGTATAAAACCTTATATTTTTAAAACAATGTACGTCAAATGACATAAAATGTCATAAAAACACAGCTGTAGTTGAAAAAATTATACAATGTGAAGTGTTTATTTGTATCTAAATAAACCACTGCATGTCGTATCTAGAGTTAATATTCAAGTATTTCAAATAGAGTCCAAATAAAGTGTAAGTATGATCACAGTATGATCAATTGATTTAACACAATACCCGGATTTTATTACGACGGATAAAGCCACGCGATGTACTGTTTGCAATATAAATATTAAAAGGAAAAAACACAAAATAAATAAACACTTAAAGTCAAAATCTCACATAAATAAATGGAAAAGCGGTTCATTCTGTATTTCTGAGCTACAAAAAGCTTAAGAGGTAACAGTACCAAAGCCCTTTCTCAGATTTGAGATTTTGGAACGACTATATCTGTCGCGCTGGCGCGCGAAGTGCCCCGCGGCCCCATCGTGCCTGTGTGTGTGGCTCACGCACACAGACTGAGCCCGCGCACTTCGGCCGCAACAAGTCACTAAGCCACTCGCTATTCTATTCATACCGGCACGCGACGCGAAAATATGGTTTGTTTTAATTTTGACCACGATTCCGTTTATTGATACTCGAGATTTAACTTTATGCAATTAAATTTTAAATTTATACTTTAACATTACAAGCTGCAACATTATCAAAACCTTTCGTAGTTACTTGAGTAAGTAGGTACCGACTCTTTAACACTTGGGTATGTTTTATTCGCTTTGCAGGCTGATGTTGCCAATTGATAGAGATAATTATATACCTATATGCAATAATAGTTTTCCGTATGGGATTGGAATTATTTAAGTACTAAATTTCGTAATGCAAAAGTAACACCACCCGGTGTTACTGTGCAGTTTAGGTACATTTAGCCCGCGAGCCTCTCGGGCAGGCGTATAGCAGCCTGTCGCTTCGAACCTCCCTTTAGTACCATGTCAGGGTTTGATGATGGAATACCAGGAAAATGCTTCTTCATATAATTTCTAAAGCTATTGAGACATTTGTCTATGACCATCATCTCATAAAAAAGCGCTTGGTGGCCTAGCGGTAAGAGCGTGCGACTGGCAATCCGGAGGTAGCAGGTTCGAAACATGGCTTGTACCAATGAGTTTTTCGGAATTTATGTACGAAATATCATTTGATATTTTACCAGTCACTTTTCGGTGAAGAAAAACATCGTAAGGAAACCGGACTATTCCCAATAAGGCCTAGTTTACCCTCTGGGTTGGAAGGTCAGATGGCAGTCGCTTTCGTAAAACTAGTATCTACGCCAAATCCTGGCATTAGTTACCAAGTGGACCCCAGGCTCTCATGAGCCGTGGCAAAATACCTGTACAATTTGAACTTGCGACCTCCGGATTGCAAGTCGCACTCTCTTACCGCTAGGCTACCAGCGCTCCAAAGATGAAATTTATAGCATTATACAGGGTGTCTCATTCAGATCGGTCAGTATGGGGAAGTCTGGAACTACCTATAAGACATACAAAGATTTGTGCTTAGGAACCATGTCATCGATTTTAGGGACAAGAAAAACTGCATACATAGATAAAAAAAACAAAACTTGTACTCTGTTCCAGAATCGGACCAGGTTATTTTGGAAAAAAAAAATCTAAATTATTTCCGTTTGGATATGGATTGTATTGGTTATAGGCAGCAAAAGTTACGATGAAACATGATGTCTCAAATGAATAAAATGCATTGTAATTTATCTTTTAATTTTATTTTTAACAACTGGGGTCGCTTCCAAAACTGAACACATTTTTTTTAAATCCATTTATGCTGTTTTTCTTGTCCCTAAAATCGATGACATGGTTCCTAAGAACAAATCTTTGTATGTCTTATAGTTCCAGATTTACCCATACTGACCGATCAAAATGAGACATTCTGTATACATATAATTAACTAATTTAAAAAAAAAAAACTTACAAATAGTAAACCTGTCCGCTACTATGACATGGGCCTCCCCCATAGTCTGTTATAAGCAGCATGAGGGGTTCCGATCGAGTAAATAATAATGTTTCAATAAATAAATATTACTGGACATTCTTACACAAATTGACTGAACCCCACGGTAAGCTCAAAAAGGCCTGTGTTTTGTATGAGTACTCAGCCAACGATATATATAACGATATATGCAAATAATTTACCTATAATAATTGTTCAATGAGAAAATGCATTTTATGTTTGATTTTTTATTGTACTTACTGTCGTGTTATTGGATCTGCTCGTATTAGCATCTATATATATATACAGTGGTTCTCATTTAGATCGGTCAGTATGGGGAAATCTGGAACTATAAGACATACAAAGATTTGTTCTTAGAAACCATGTCATCGATTTTAGGGACAAGAAAAACTGCATAGATGGATAAAAAAAATGTGTTCAGTTTTGGAATAGACACCAGTTGTTAAAATTAAAATTAAAAGATATTGGATTACAATGCATTTTATTCATTTGAGATATCATGTTTTATGGTAACTTATGCTGTCTATAACCTACACATTCCATTTATCCAGACGGAAATCATTTAAAATTATTTTCCAAAACAACCTGGTTCGATTCTCGAACACAGTACAAGTTTTTTTTTATCTATGTTTGTAGTTTTTCTTGTCCCTAAAATCGATGACATGGTTCCTATGTACAAATCTTTGTATGTCTTATAGGTAGTTCCAGATTTCCCCATACTGACCGATCTGAATGAGACACCCTGTATATAAACGTTAGTCCTGACTGACTGATCGACGCCCAGCCCAAACCGCTTAACTTAGATATCTGATTTATTCATAATAGGTAGTTTATGTATCGCAAGGACTCACTTAGAAGGGATTTTCGGAAATTACACCATTGAGGGAGTAAAAAGGGGGTTGAAAGTTTGTATGGGGATTGTAAAATTTTAAGCGAGAGACTTGAAATTTTGTGTAAACACTCGTTATTTAAATACAAGAAATGACATATCAACGTTTTTTAAAATTCATCCCCTAAGGGGTCAAAAACGGGGGTTAAAAGTTTGTATGGAGAAGGAGTCAAATGTCAACTGTTACAGGTATTCTTTTGCGCGTGTGAAGCCGCGGGGAAAAGCTAGTATAGTATATTTTATAGACTTCTCACTACTACATGTAATATAATTGACATTGTTACTTCAGTAACATTTACTTGTTACTGTTCTTCAGAATAGTTATTCCGATGGCATTAACTGTACCAAAATTCGGTTTATCGATAATCCATTACATCACTAGATCATCGACATTCAATGTCGACTATTGCTCATGACTATTTGACTGTGTACATATTTAGTAGATTGCCTACCCCTCCAAAAACAGTGCGATAGGGACAACTGCAGCTCAGGCGAAAAATCCCGCGTAAAAATCTCAAAAATCGAGGTTTGGCTCTCGACGTTTTCCTCCTCCAAAACTTAACCAATCTGAATAAAATTTTTGGAACAGAATGATGAAGAGTTATTCTGTGTCGGTACGTTTTGCTTTTTGTGTTTTATGCTATATTATTTGAATAATAAGTGAATGTTTGCGAGATAGTTGAGTGAGCCGTTTTTAGCAATGTTTACATAGCTCTAAATCTTAAAAAAACTAAAAAATCCAAAAAAACGAAACATACCGACACAGACATCGATGATATCAATCTGTGCTGAAAAAATCACTACTCTAGGGTTAAAAACCAGGGAGGAAACAGTCGAGAGCGTTTGTATGGAAAATTGCATACTACCGTTTCCTCTTAAAGACAACCCTGATTTTGAACTCAAAAACAGTAAGTTATTTTGTGCATTGTGTGATTCAACATTTCATCCCTCTTTATAAAATATATAAAATTTGTAATTAGTAAAATATATGATGTTTAAAATACTTGCGTTATTTGTTTTTTTTTTTGACAACCATACTTTGCTACCAATACTGGACGTTGATAACGATCATTGTACATCCAGCATATTATACTATAATAAATAATAACTAACGTTTTAATAACTAACTAACTAACTATTTATTCTAATAGTACGCTATTCGTAACATATTATTTTAGCGTTAAAATTGATAACTGTCATTTATATACGCAACACACTCGTGTTCGATGAAAAAATACGTAGTAAGTATAAATAAAATGTCAGGAAAAATCAAACATACATAGTCTCTAAATGCGAATGCATTTACTCCTCTTTCCTTACCGTACCTTGTAAGTTTTACCTTACATATTTTATTTCTGATTTAATATGCGTAACTAATGCTCAGCCTCTTTCAGAACTGAAAGAATCGAAAGAAAGGATCACATTTGAATTTCAATTGCATATAATTATTTAAAAGCTCTTAAAGCGTTGTCGTTGCTATTTTTTTGAAGAAAAGAGATAAGTGAAATAAATATGCGTCTTGACTTGGTGCTGTTTTTGGTGACTGTTCTTTTAAAGCTATATTGTTCTCCTAATATAGAGGTCAAGATGAAACACTACATTCTGTCTGTATGATATGATAAAATTGTATGATATAATTATTATGTAATTTACACGATTTTATTTTATAAATCATTAATCTCATCTCGTAAAATCTCGAAGGTTCATAAATTGTTTTTTTTTTTTTTAATTTATTGCATGATCTACATTTAAGTCTTGATTAACTGCTTATCGATTGTCACAGTATGCACTTGGTACACACATTCGCAAAGCAGGGCGCGGGCTTTGCCACTCATACTCTCTATGTAAAGTCTGAAAAATGATGGTACTTACTCACTGACATAAAGAAATAGACTCCTACACGCGAACAAATTATGTATATAAATATGGCACAAAATTACATTCCTATCACGTTCCAGTTTATGCTAATAATGCTAATTTATAATCTCTTTTTAGATAATATAAACAAACAAAAAATAGCTCAGTGTTCTAATTATTAAGTATCAAACTTCACTACTGATAAAGTAATCACTTTTCAGTCATTGTTGACACTTGCATAAACAGCGGTTCAAAGAAGACTAACTAAATGTGCCGCCCAAGTTATTCGAGCAGCTGTTTTTAGAGCCTTTTTTGGGGCTGATTGTGAATCTACGTTTATTATACATCGATGTACTTACTAAAACATAATTTTATATATTATTCACACATATAATACAATTAATTAAGTATACAATATAAGAAGGTGGTACCTACAATTGAGATGATTAATAAGAGCTGCAGTCTTGAAAGTACGTTAAAATCCTTTCCCACTAACATCAAAACACGCGGGCACCCTACCCAGAATATAGTTTACGTATTCTCAGCACTTATCATAACAAACTGCAGTAGCCATCTTGTTTACGTTCAGCCACTTGTGGCGTTGCGGTAACAGCGCTAAAGAAACAAACATCGTGTGTTTTGCTGTTTACCCATAACGCCCGCTGTCGTAAATTAATTATCAAATAATAATTTGAAGTTGTTATGAAAGATAGATCAATCGGAATAAGAAAAAGTATTGACGGAAGTTAAGTAGAAAGCAAAATGTAATTTTAGCTTCTAAAAAGCATAGTTAATTAGTGCAGTGGAATATTTTTACACATTGTTTTTTATAACCGTTGCTTTTTCAAATAGCTTTGTTTTAACAGGATTAATATATTGTTATTCTTAGAATCCAGATATTATTGTTTAGGAACTAAATAAAATACAAGATAAAATTTAAAAAAGCTTTTATTCAAAAAACTATTATGCTCGTAATAAAATAAAACTGGTAGGAAAAATTGTTTATCTACGTATATATCATTAGTGTACTAAAATGTGTCCAGAAAACGTAGGCAATGACCAGCATTTCCAACTATCAGAAATGAATTGCGATGTAATGTTAACATTAACCTCCTGAAAACCATAGGTGAGTATGAGTTTAAATTTGGAACATCTGTCATATTCAAGTGGGGTGTCCATTCTAGTATCTATAGATATTAAAACAGTCATTGATACGAAACGCTTATTTGGTATGTTTTTTTTAATACAAATCGAACGACATTTGAACTCGAGTGACAATAGAATAGGGAGGAGTTCATTCTCTTGTCTATGGTTTAAAAAAATATATTTGACTGAGATACGAAATACGAAACGCCGCCATTCCAAGCTGTTTTGTTCGTTGACTTTTTAATTTTTACAGGTAGTACTGGTAATAATGCAGGTCATTTCCCTGCGGTCCCTGAACCAATCTTAAAACACTTATAATATGTGTGTAAATAAAGTAGTGTATGCAGTTATACATAATTAGGTATTACAACCATCGTGTGATATAAACTCACACTCTTGTTGTATTGCCCTTCATTATGCACAGATACATAAACTACTATTAATCACACAATATTTTCAGTTATATAACATTAAATCCTTTTGTTCACTGTTTTGCACATATTTTGTGTACTTTTTTGTACAATCCAATTATTTTCATTTAGTTTCTACATTCAGCTTTTGGACATAAAGATTCAAGATAAACCCTATTTTCGGTAATACATTATATCTACTTATATTGTGTTACCTAACATCTATATAACCTGTGGTGTAAGTTTCATTTACCTTACTTGAGACTAGATAAATATTTATTTCATACAAAAGTAATAACGCCTATTTGATTAGGTAATAATATTAACATAACGTACCGTACTTAACGTACATATCTCACGAAATAATCTATTATTATTATTGTGAGCCTATTGTGTCCCACTGCTGGGCAAAGGCCTCCCCCCTCTTCCTCCATTCGTCCCGGTTTTGAGCTACATCTGGCCAGTCTTTCAAAAAGGAGTCCAAGTTATCCCGCCATCGCCGACGGGGTCTGCCGGATCCCCGGTTTGACTCGTGGGGCACCCACTCCGTGTTTAACTTGGCCCACAAGTCATTCGGCATGCGGCAGACATGACCAGCCCAGTCCCACTTTAACTTGGCCGCTTTTCGAGCTACATCCTCTATTTGAGTTTTTGAGCGCAGCGTGGTGTTCCGGATGCGATCCCTGAGTGTCACACCTAATATGCGGCGCTCCATAGCTCTATGGCAAACCCCGAGTTTCGACTTCTGAGCTTCCGTCAAAGACTAAGTCTGAGCACCATAGGTGAGGACGAAATAATCTAAATAAAATATATTTTAAGAGTAACTGTCATAAACAGCTTACATTGTATTTAATATATATATTTTTTAATAAACTTAATCATAAATACCTTGTACGTTCTAGAATTATCAGTATCACGTAAAATATATATTTCATCTTTTTTTAACTTTATTGAGAACGTATGAAAGCAACTTCCGAAAGACGTAAGGATTTACGACAAATTTACGAAAGTGGTCTTTTCTGCCCCAAATAAAGGTTAAAATGCTTCCGCTGAGCCTTTTATTACGGACAGACAATAATCCTACATCGACAACTGCTTTAGTTGGGAGAAGAGTTGGAGGCCCTTTGATCGTAGAAAAAAGTGGTTAATAATGACGCATCTAACGGTCGTTGAAAGCAACGGGTTCCCTCCAACAAGCTATTCTTTCTTGGGTACTGTTCTTAATGTAGGCTACTCTTTATGTATGGTTCTAAAGTAAAAGCTCTAACCAACTGGTCTGGCCTAGTGGGTAGTGACCCTGCCTATGAAGCCGATGGTCCTGGGTTCGATTCCCAGTCAGGGCATTTATTTGTAGCACATATATTTGTTCCTGCGACATGAGTGTTTTCTATGTATTTAAGTATTTATATGTATCTATCTATTATATATATCGTCGTCTAGTACCTACAACACAAGCCTTACTGAGCTTACCGTAGGACTAGGTCGATTTGTGTTAGATTGTGCATAAAATATTTATTTATTTATCAGCATTGCGATACAACGCGGGAATGCGGCCAGCCTTCTGGGCATCCTACCCAGTGACCGAGACCTGGGACAGGTTTATTATTTATAAGATTTTATTTTTTGTTATTAGTTAATTATATATAATGTTACTGTTTACACATTTGTTATCCTGTTTTTCAAAATAAAAATTAAATATTTTATTTATTTCTTTAAGTATATTAAGTCGTATATGTCGTTAATAATGTTGCAATTTTACTGACTTTGCCTAAATAGTATTTATCATTTGTACTTTTATTATTACATAAAAAGATAATGATTTAATCATTATATTCCATTTTCTAATCATTACTACTTACACGGTTTGTATGAAAACGTGGGCCGTGGACGTAGCGTGCGCAGCAGTGGATTTCCGGCCTAACTCAGTTGGCAGAGAGACGGGTTGGTGTCAGAGGCATGAGTTCAAGTCTCATCCGACTCAATGATTTTCTAATGTTTTCCATTATTTCTATAAATAATGACATTACACCTGCGTATTAATAACTAAGTTGGTATGGGATAGTGTATTCATATTGGTGAATTTTAAATATGACTTGAGACATCGGTACCCTTACCATGAGTTGTGACATGAAGGTTTTCGATAACGAGTATCGAGTTTACTATCTGTACATCTCGCTTGTTCTATTTTAGTGCGAACGAGACGCACAGATAGTAAACTCGATATTCGTTATCGAAAACCTTAATGTCACAACTCATGGTAAGGGTACCGCTCGAGTTAAGTATCAGCACATTGACGATAGATGTCGCTACGCGTCACTTTAAGGCCCACTAGTCGTAAAATTCTCATAGTACCAAGTGTATGTACACAGACATGCAGACACGTCTTTGCTTATATCAAATTATTTTAATGAAAACGAAATAAAACAATACGTATTACCTACGTATGTTGCCCAATTGCAGAATTTTTTTAAATTCTCAGTTTCTTTAAACGAATGTATTATTGTGGTAATGAACCTGAGAAAAGGGTCGATTTTTATCAGTATCGTTACAAAGTTACCGTACACAATGTATTATTAATTGATATAACAATATTGAGAAAAAGATGTGGAAAAGCAAAGGTAAAAAATTCTGCTATTGACCCATGTATTCACTTAATTTTGAAATTCTGATAGGTGTTTCTTGCAGGTTTTCAAATGAGCAACAGTACTAATTACTCCAATAATTAGCTTCAGAATGCACTAGCAGTATCTTCTTAATCGGTCAAATATAATATTCAAAAAGTTCAATCTAGGCGAATAAAGGGCGTAATAAAAAAACTCGAGGCTGAATTAAAGGGGCGACGGAGCGAAGCTCTGAAGCAGCCATGAATAACCCACCCGTCAGCACCACGCGAGCTCGGTGCCCAATTAAAAACCTACTCTTTCCACGATTTTTAGCTTAGAATATTGTATAATAAGCCAATAAAATACCCCACTTAACGCCCGCGAACGGCCCGCCGCTGTGAAATATGCATCTCAAGCTCACTCTCATTACGCAGTTTGAAATTAAATGCAAGCAAAATGTCGCTACAGGACGGTGCTATTGGATTTTGCTAAGCATGTAAAAGCGCCCTTGATGCCTACTGGTTACGGAAAACGGAATGTCATTGGAAAATGATTTACCTGTAGACTGGAGTGACTGTCTCTTATTGTTACTTCAAAGGTGACGTTCATGTATTAAATTACCAACCTATAATTGTTCGGTAAATGAATCGTTACTAATTAACGACAAAGTTTGAAAGGATTTAAGAAAATGCTATGAAATACTCGTTAAATCTGTGAATACTTTTAAAAAAAATAATTCGTTTTAAATTTTTGCAAACACTATTTTAAAAAGTTTTTTTTGTTGAATCCAACTTTACTTGTATTGGTAAAAAAGATACAGCTTTCAGTGTTCAGCGTTTTTAATAAAATAAAGGATTACGTATCCTTTATTTTATTAAAAACGCAACAATGTATAAGTATTTTGCGGGTACTAATAGTTGTAGTGTCTATCAATGACAATGTAACAGAATGATTGAATATGGAATAATTTTGTCTTCGGTTGCCGCGATAAGCCACCCGATGACCACGAATGCTGCTAAGGGTTCAAAACGTCGAGATGAAGTTTAAATTAGTATACGCGATGTAATCCGTTTTAGTTGTTTTTTTTTATGGAATAATTATTATATTTATTGAGCGACACGAACTTGAGTTTAATAGACGCCTGACCATTGTTAACCGTAACTTAGTAAGTACTTCTATTACTTCCTTCAATATTGTGCTCCTAAAAGGTAACCTCAATCTGCTTAATGTGTGCATAAATAAATTCCTAAATGAGGCAAGTTACTACAGCAGACTGAAAAGTTAAACATGCGAAATTAAATACCTAATACATTCATATTTACTAACCGCACACTGTTTACACTAGTTACCGCATTACTTCAGGAAACATCTCGCAAAAACGGTCAGTAACTGAGCCAAATCTCACATGAATTATTCGAAGCAAATATTCATATCATTTCCCATAATATATCAAACAACAGTCGCGGCAGCATGGCAGGCTAATTTAGCGTAGCGAGCTAGCGGGCCGGTTCGCGGGATTTACTTTGCTTTTTTTACATCTGCATATATTTGCTTACGTTATTTTAAATTTCATACTTTAGTTTTAAAATTACTATTATTACGGCTCTGGGTTTAGCAGCGTGAGGTTTTGTAAAAAATGTATACATTTCTTCTAGAAATCGAGAGGAGGCGCGCGGAACCTATTTCACGGGCATTGCGCGTCTGATTTATTATGTATTTATTCCTGTTTACGGCCCTAGCTAAGCATCTGTTCATTAACTCTTATTTTGTATTAACACAGAAAAACCGATTCGTTTGAATGAAAACTGAAGAAAACATGGCAACAAATCTAAAAAGAAACTGGAATAATTTTTATATGTAGTCAAGACTTGTACTAGTTTCTGAAAAATATAAATTTCCTCAATCCCACGGAAATTCCAGCTGTAGCTAATACACTGTTACGTAGGCTGTCCCGACTTAATAAGTACTTATTAGGGTGATTCTAAACAATGATACCATTGAAATCCGGGTTGGGTTGAACAATCTGGTATCCTATACTTTACCTAAGACTTGCATTGTGTGAGTATCATTCAATTTTTTTAACTCCATTAGGGTAAACAACACTGTTCTTTACTTTCAAAAAGTCCAAAAGAGTTGACCATGATATCATTATCATTACTTTCATCCGTACTAGATGCAGGGTCGATCGATCCGATGACGTAGTTAACTTGTTATTTGGCTTCAGAAGTTGATAACAAAGTAAATGTCCAGGTATTTTTGAAATGTATTTTTTTTTAAGTTAATGTATAAAATAGTTGAACGAGAGGGAAAGAGGACATAATTATATGATTCATAATATATTAAACCTTAAATCGAATCATCACTGTTTGTATTCCAACCTCTATAGTTTTTTTTGAGTACCTTTAGTTCATCTCCCAGAGAATAGTAATCACGTTGAAAACAGAACTTTGATAGCACTAGACTTCGAAATGATAAACTCGTATTTAAAAAATAATAATGCTAGAAATAGTTAGTGTTGAAAATTATATTTTCAGTGTGTTTTTGCATCTCAAATGTTTGTCTTCTTCAAAAAACATCAGTTGAAGCTATGATTGGTAATTTCCATTATCAATGCCAGGGCCGATCTACCCAAAACAAGTATCGTAACAGCTAAGGTGTTAAGAATAAAAAATGTGAAAAATGCATGTGAAATAAATAGTTCCTATTAACTTTTTTTTTTATGACATAAGCGGCAAACGAGCAGACGGATTGCCTGGTGGTAAGCAATTACCGTCGCCCATGGGCACCTGCAACACCAGGGGGGTCACAAGCGCGTTGCCGGCCTTTAAGGGGGGTTGGAGCTCTGGGAACCTTACTCACCACCAGGAACACAACACTACATACCTAAAAGGTAGCAGTGCTATTATGGCTGTGGTCTTCTGTAAGGAGGAGGTACTTCCCCAGTTGGGCTGCCCCAGATTCAAGCGTGATGGTCATCGCTGTGCCTTACCTCTCATAAACTCATATCATAACTTTTTGTCCAAGTTGTGATATGAAACTGAAATTACAGTCGGCGTCCATAAATCACTGGCAATCCGAGTCTTTCTCCTAGTCACCCGTGTATGGAGTGTCGCCGGTTGATTACCTCCAGTGCACAGCGGAGTGTGATATTATATCGCCCGAGACGAGACTGTCCGGCGCCTTGCGGAGGAACGACCACTCTATGGTTTTACAAGATGCCCTGCACACATTATACGGTATTTTAATAATAAATACATGTACGACTAACTAAAAGTAGTACCATGTAGTAGTAGTATTATGTTGGTGTTTTATAAACACATTCAGTTTTGTTTCTTCCATCACCTCAATTTTTAAAAGCGGAATTTGGTATCAATTGATTTTTTGTTCCCTTAAATTGTTATCACTAAAATACTGACCAGTTCATTTATAAACGTCTCTCAAACCTACATTACTTACATTATGTTTTGACTATATTACTATATATAATTAAAAATTGATTTCAAAACGTGTTTCACCACTATTTTGGTCATCACCCGGCAGTCCCAGGGTCACGGCCGCCTCTTAGCTTCAGTCCAGCTACCACATTACAAAACGCAAGGCCTACCGAACAACGTCATGCTCTAAGGGCAAACTTATGTGTTATTTACTTATTTGTTATCGTACTTGACATTGGCGAAATCATCGAATGATTTATTGATGGAAGCCATATTATTTTAAGAGAAGAAGAAGAAGACTATATTTTACTAACGTAATACGGGCCCCGTGTGATGCCGGCTGACTAGAATAGCACCACCCCATGGCAACTACTCCCAAGATGATACAAGTCATAATTGTGGGAGGCCTTGGTCCAGCAGTGAACTGCATACAGCTGAAATGTATGTAATGTAGTAACGTAATAGCTAAAGTGACAGAAGGACAAAACATCATTTAACTAGAGTAGGCTTCGCTTCAATACGCTTAGAATATGCTGGTTCAGTTGGTAAAGCCATGGGCATTTATCCCGGAGTCGCGATTTCAACTCGTGAATCTCTCAATCTACCAATTGACCAAAATAAACAGCGGTTGACCTACAGTTCATATTTTAATTTTGCCTTTATTTGTAAGATTCATATGTACGTATTGTTGGAGCAAGGCGTCTCTATGTACTCGTATTTGACGTAGAATGTACCCTTTTCAGAAATATGAAACTTGTTCATGAAATCACCTAGTGTGTGTCGTCTTCCCTATTATTGAACTTTAACGGTTCACGAGTTACAACAGTACTTAAATATTCTGCTATTGCTATAAGTTGTCGTTTATTTTTAATCTTGCGTTCATACACTATTACAAACGATCTGAGTTCTACGTATTATTTACTATACGATACCAAAGTGAACGAAAGGTCTTCGATACAGGTCATATTATTTAACCTGATTGTTACAACATTTTGTATTAAAGCATTCTTGGTCACCGGGTACGGTGAAAGATTTCGAAAAGGCAGGATCTGATTTTAGCGAACGAAGTATACCTAGTCAGTTTTTTTTTTAATGAAAATAATAGTATCATGATTTTAGACAGTTCAGCTTTTGGATTCATTGGAGTCTTCGATGCTTAGATCTATTGTAATGTCGCTATATCAATGAAGTATTTATATATTAGATATTACCTATAACTTGGAGTTGCGAGGTCTACAGAGCCACAAGTACTTAAATATCTGATAAACTGGCTGTACAGTCAACCAATTTGATTTATGGGCCACTTCGTTCCTTCGAGAAAATCTATATGAAAGACGCAAAAGATCTCTTATGTCACTGTGACAAGGTTCGAAGTGGACTAGAAATCAAATTGGTTGACTATACCTACAGCGCTGGTGGCCTAACGTGCTGCTTAGCCCGGCTTATACCTACAATGAGTTTTTAGAGAAGTTATGTACGAAATATCATTTCATATTTACCATGATGCGCTTATAAAATAGAAGAAACCCTTTCTTATAAAAAATGACATGCCGTAATTTACGAGTACATTTTCAATTTATCGAAATATTTAATTACTTATTAAATGCTCATAATCGATTTATGTTCCTTGCAAATTTTAGAATGAATACATAAAATAATATTCATAAGAAACAATACCTATTTGTGACAAAAGAGACAAGTCTCAGTTCCTGTGAAACAAACCCCTCCAAATCGACTATCGCTGTAATGACGTCACATTATAACTGTTCTCGTATCTGAGTGCTCATACTCGATGTCCAATAAAGTTTTGTCAGGGGATCTTTGCCGGTACATAATAAAGTATTACAAAAGGCAAAGACCGTCATTGTTGCTGGTACTTCAATCCCGAGCGCTTGAGTAGCGTTCAAATCGGGCGAGTGTGCTTGAACGTAGTGAGACATATTGCTAACTAGTTAAGGTTACAAGTTGTTATTTTTGTTTGAACTTTTACTTGTATTATACATGCTCATTTTGACATCTAATAAAACAGTAGCACACTGCACACTCCAATCAAACCTACGTATTAGGCTAATAAAAGATGTTGCATATTAAATAATGCAGACAATATTATTAGAATCACTCATTTGCAAAAATTTCAAAAAAGAAATTGAAATTTATTAACCTACTTAATTAAAACATAACATTGGCGAATAATTTTTTGTATGTATCTTTGGTCGTATTTTGATTTCATGTAGATTTTAACGCAGAATATATTATAACGCCGCTAGCATAATAGCCACTATGCAACAAGCGGAGCTACTAGAAGAGGTATTCTTTTTATAAATTACCTATTAAGATAAATTACTTCTAAACATAGTTGGAAATAATTTAAAAATGTATTGCAGTAAATAGTTAAATACTCGTAATATTGCACTTAATTATTGTAAATAAAGATTGCTCGTTACTGAATATTTTATTTCGCATAAGTCAATCTGTATTAGGATTTGAAGGTATTTAAAATATTAGTAAAATATGTTACATGTATGTTACGGTTGTTAAATAGAACAATGTACATTATATCATATTTATGTTTTTGGTTACCAACTTGCTAGAACACAAAATGAGTGGTTTTAGTTTAAAAATACATAAAGAAATAGTTTTTAATTAATTCTAAACATTCGTTCTTCTTAAGTTTCATAATGAACATATAAAAATTATAATGAACCCTAAAACGTTTCATGATAATGATAAATAATATAAATGATGTTTTATTGAAGAGATTTTGTCACTTAATTAGTTGTAACTAAACTGCTGCAATGCCGATATTGCGGTACAACGAGGAAATGCCGGCGGCATCCTTGGTATAATGCCTCCAGGGCCTTTTTTAGATTTAATTACTACTTAACTAGTTAAGTACTCATAAAATGAAATTATGAATGTAATTATTTTTGTACTTTATTAAAGTAATTATTCTAACTCATACAAAAATAAATTACTGAGCAACCTTAACAAAACAAGCATTAAATTTACAATCTAAGAACTACTTAGTAAAATATTTACATCAGTACTTGCTTTGTAATTTAATATACAATCACCAGAATTAATAAAAAAAGGCTTTTGATCTTTCTAGGATCAGAAGTAGCTGTAATAAACATTCTCAAACAAAAGAAAAATCGAATTAGTCTTCGATTAATCGGTAAGCACACACGCATACACAATTGCAAATTTCATTGTGTTGAGAATACATCATCCTTTGAAATCTTTAAATCGTGTCGATTAAATAATATATAATTGTCTATGGATACAGAAAGACATTATAAAAGTTTTAGACATTCTCGGTTTTTACTAAACCCTATTTATTAAAAATATATTATTGGCTAATAATAATAATTTAGAGAAATATTAACGAATTTTAATAATTTGTTTGACCGAAAACGACAGTTAGGTAAGTAGTTTAGTAACTTGCACCAGTAAATTAGGGCGTTCAAGCAACGGTTACGTATCAAACACGCCCTCGACAGGGCCAGATAAGGTTTTATGAGCCCGCCACGTCGTTTCTGCGCGGCGAACAGCAAATGCATGGGTTTGTAGAGAAAACCAATACCCATGTGTACGCTTTCTATTCATTTAGAAGATTAGATTTCAATTTTAGGGGTTCGCTTACGACATACAAATTTACTTGGTTTCGACTGTCGGTTACTTGGACGTTTTATGAATCATTTAATTAACATTTGATTGGTGGCAGTAGTAAAGTATTTATTGCACAAAAATACAAAGTCAATATAATATTCGCATAAGAAGAAGATATCTCTGTAAAAGGTATTTATAGATCGTGTTCAACTTCAACAATTTATTTAATGGATTTACTTATTATCTATGACTGAAAAAAGTTCATTTTATCGTACCTATGTATTATTTGAAAATTAAGAAGGTTTTTGAGCTCCTGAAAAAAATAATTTAATTGTCATGATAACGGACGCACACAAACCTCACATCGTTTTTCTCTAGCCGGTTAAAAGCAAAACGCTTTCTTCATTGATAAGAAATAAACCACCCAAAAGACGTGCTGCTACCACGTAAACGCGCTCATACACCTATTCTCATTTCAACTGTATCAAAACTTTCTGTTTCTCTTTATAAAAATATACTAAAATTATTTATGCCAGATATTTAGGACATTAACCTAGATACTTTTTAACACGATAGCTAAACTTAAGTGGCAGTAGGCGGAGCACACAACACGTAGAAGGGACGGCCGCTAGGGCCCAAACCAGGCGCGGCGTGGGCAGATCTCCACAAAGTGGACCGACATGGCGCACACTGGATGCGGTAATACCAGACGCATACAAAGGGGTGTTATGAATTTGAGTTTGTCTGTGGTGCCTTAGCCAATCGGATGAACAAAGTTGCACTATGTGACTAAAAGTTTAATTAATTTACGGGCAGGCCTTTCCTAGTGAGTAGTGACCCTGTATATGAAGCCATGGGTCATGGGTGTTTTCTATGTATTTAAGTATTTGTCTATTATATATATTGTTGGCCGAGTGCCCACAATACAAAGGTCTTGAAATTACCGTGGCGCGAGTCAACTTGTGAATGGATGTCCCGTAATATATTTCAATTCTTTTATACGACATTCATTATATATTTAAAAAAAGACAGGTGGTATTGTCAACGCTCACAATTTTTTCTATTTTTAATTTTTGCTACAGATACTACAGATATGAAACTACTTGGAACTATTTTTTTATGGTTTTAAACTAATTGAATTGTACGCATTTATTATATATATAATATATAATAAATGCGTTGATGGAAAGATCTTAAGAAGTAAGCAAAGTGTTGAGTGTAAGGGAGTGAAAACAAAAGTAAACACATACACAAAAATACACACTAATTAAAATTTTAATCGAACAAAGAATCTAAACAGACAGGTGTAAAATTATCCTTATTAGTCTTATTACGTACCTCATCATCATCATACTATAAAATATATGCAATGACGTTCTGATATTTGAGAAATTTTCTTTATAATTCATTGTTACTTGACGAGCGCTGTTTGAAGTTAGAGAGTTGTAACAATCGCGAAAGAGTTCTTCAGCAGAGAGCTATTCGCGGCCACTCAAATCGTACGCTTGTACGTAAACTGCGGATGGAGCGAGATGAGTGGTTAGGTCTAATCAGTTTAAGTGCTTGTGTTAGTGTTGTACTTACTCATAGCAACTGAATCAACCTCCGCTTTAGGGCTGAATCAAACGTTTCATGTCGTCACTACTTTGAAAAAAAAAAAACACGTATCCCTATTCTGTTAATCAAAATAATAATGGATTTATGTATGGGACGCATATATAGTTACTAATCAAACTCAAACGTTTATTCTGTAAGTGCAACAAGGGCACATTTACACGTCGAGTATACGAAAAGTACCTAAAGGAGAAAAATAAAAACCACACCGGATCTAACCCTACCATACACTTCAGGCCCGAAAAGCATTTTGACTTTTATGGCCGGCAAGAAACTAGGCGGGAATTATTTAAAAAATCTTAAACATACATAAAAAAAAATATTTAGTAATTTTGGTTTCAAAATATACACATAAGTATAAATATAATATGCTTATTACAAGCAACATCAAATTTTCTCTTAATTTACTATTCGAAAGCATCAGGCTTGGCCGTCGCGTCGGCCATGGCGTTACATGGCAGCAGCCGCCTTGTTCTTATGTTAAAGAAAAATTACCTTATTCTTATATTTACGAATCAATTGTATTCTATTTTATTGAATGGTTTCCCTTGGTCGTTATGGCGGTTACAATATAACTCTCCGTGATGCAATTTTCTACGCGCTCGTAACCGTTGTCTCTGGTTTTCCGCTTTGAAATCCAATCGACCTAGCAGGCTTCTGCCACTTACAAACGTTTACATACTTTGTTATTTGAGATATTAAACATCTTGGAGTTTAGATAAAATAGCGTAGGCAGCTGCTGCTAGGTCTTGTACTATTACTTACTGCTACGGACGTCAACTGGCACATAGAATGGCGGGTTTAATATTTAACGGGTAAATTGTTCTAGATGCTTTGATATACAGAGCTCTATCATTAGTAGCTTATCGTAAATATCTTAACTAAACTTACTACTTGAACCTAACACAATACATAAATATACACAAAAGTTTTATCCAAAAATTTCCTTGCCGATTTCGTTGCAGCGTCCTAAACAGAATCAGCATGCCATGCCGGCGCATTCGCCTTAAATAAATCCGGGCCTTATCGGGCGAGTATAACCTGGTCCCTGTATATAACCGGGACACTAAACCGTGTCACTCCTACAGCTGTAATGGAATTCTCATGCTCGCCCCGCTGACGGTTTGCAGCACTTCTAATACATACTTTAAATTTGCACCGGTAACGCCCGCGAGCGCTCCACGAAGAAACTTTTCACAAGTTTTAAATGGGCCTTATTTCAAGCTTTATCTCTGTATAAAACGGCGAAAAAGTGTCGGTTTTCTGTTAGTGTCAACTTTTGCACGTTGCTGTGTTTGAAACTAATGAAATAAAGAAGACAGTTTTCTGTGTCTCAAATCGCGACCAGTTTAGAACGGAACGACCGAATGAAATCATTTTTATAGCCCTAATCAAAACAATGAATTAACGATGTAGAGATTTTTATTTTCATATTTATATGTGCGATCTACTATAATTTGATAAATCTACTGCCATCGTAAATGTTCCCTGTGTATGCAATAAATACACGAGAAATGTTATTCAGCTCTTTTTGATTTTCGCTCTTAACTATAAAATCCAGCTTTTTTTTTTAAATGTATCATGTAACCGTCCAGGGTTTGACTAGTCATCACATGATTTATTTGTTTGTAAACTTAATTTAGGTTCAGTAGTTTCTAACATTTAAAAAATATAGCATATTATATTAACATTTTATTAAAAATATATTCATTTGCAGAAATTACAATCGTATTATGATAACTACAAATACTTAACTAGTTAAAGTATAAAATCTAAAAAAGGCCCTCGAGGCATTGTGCCAAGGATACTGGCGGCATTTCCTGGTTGTATCGCAATGCTGATACGTTGTGCGAGGAAGCCGCTAGCTCTTCGGTATATTTTATTTATCTGTCATCGTATGAGATTCAAATAAATCTAAGACGTTATTTGCAAGCGAATTTTCATTTGGTCGACTTATGTCGGCTCGCAAAATTATTTTTTTTGTTAATAAAACCTCACAAATTGCGGAATAGGAAGCGTAATAGACATTTCAAACATAACAATCCCTAAACCAAAAGCGTAATGAATCTAATTACATAACTAAAATGCCCTCTGCCGAGTTTTACCCGTTATTCATACCAATTAAGCAATTCAGCGCAGCGGGCACAGGATGTAAAATAATTACTTTCCCATAAAGAAGCGTCGAACTGAGCTCGTACCTCAATAAATGGGCGCTTAACCGACGAACAAACAACGGGAAGAAATAAAAAAAGCAGTGCATATTGTGGATCGTTTGGAGCGTTCGCAGTCTACGGCAAACGGGGTTGTACTGAAAACGCTACTCCAACAATCCAAAAGGTCCTATATACCTTTGATTGTGAATGTTCTTACTACTATTTTAAGTAACACGAAACAGTCACTATCTGCACACTCCGGATATGCACTTTTTAATCCTGAATTCGATACCGTCTTCCTCCTTCCTTAGATCTTTTTATGGCAAAGGAAGAGAGCAAATTAGTGTTTCGATCTTTGAACTTAGGATAAATTTCTTATTTCACACAAACAAAAAGTTTCGTAGCAAACTTTGTTTTCATATAAAACCTAAGATTAAGACTCGAAATCAAACTCAAACGTTTATTCAGTAAGTTACGATGGCACTTTTTCACGTCGAATATACAAAAGTAAAAGAGAAAAATAATAAACTACACCGGTTCTAACCCTAAACCTCTGACCCGAGAAATATGTATTTTGAATTTTATTTAAGACCGACAAGAAACTCGACGGGACTTAATTTTTTAAAAGAGTATCACACAAAGTTTAAACATATATAAAAAATGCGTTATTCTATAAGAAAACATATAAAGGACAATTTCACTTTCAGGTACACCCAATTACCTTAATTGTCAAATAAAAGTTAAATCAGTGGTCAGTTTAGTGACGACAATAAGCTTTAAATTTCAATATAATCTACTGTTTTATGTTTAATCCATAAATAATACGTGTTGTACGTTTGTTATTGTAATAGAAAAATGCGAATTAAGATGATTTACATAAATATTTCAAGCTTAATTGTCGTCACTAAACTGACCACTGATTTCACTTTTATTTGACAATTAAGGTAATTGGGTGTCCCTGAAAGTGAAATTGCCCATAAACATGTTTTGATTTACCTTCCGAAAAATAAATCTTTTCGTCAGTTAGATGAGATGACGGACTAATTATTTATTATAATTATGATTTCTGTCCCCAGTCATCGTCCGTTCTATATGGCTTCGTTTTTTTTCTTCAATTAATATTAAATGTAAAATACACAAAAGAAATGCTCTCGTCACACGGAGTTAAATCCTCGGCACAATGACATGACGAGGCCTTAATGTTGCTAAATTTAATATAATATAATTATTTATGTAATGTTTATAAAGAAGTGAAACCATAAAAAATGCAAGCTATCATGAAACGCTTAACACGTCTTTAATAAAACAAGTTTCATTTTGATTCTAACCACAAAATTCTATCCCAAGCAATTCAATTAAATCCTAATAGAATTCTGATGTAGGAATGCTTTTTGTTAGACAAAGAACCTACAAATCCGAAACAGGTAATTAATCCACGTGGAATTCTTTTCAGGAGCCTTTATCTTTTTGCTAAGATGCCATCAAATCGCTACAAGTCAGTTTTAGTATCGGCACAATACAATTATTTACAGTAGCATAACATCTGATTAGATTATAAATCGGACTATCTCAACATTTAAGTGTAAAAACTACAAGTGCTCTTTATGTTCGTTGCTACTCGAAATGGAAAAGAAAGTTGTACGTCAAATTATCTACATTGTGATTAAACTTCTATGTTTATAAGTACTGTGGCATGAGGAAAACAAACTTAGGAAGGATTTTACCTTTTCTTCTTAGAGTAATAAAGGTGATCAGGATTTGTCGCAGAACAAAATGACTTGTTCAGGGCACCGCTGGTGGGTCAAAGGGGCTTTTGTTTTCTACATAATACTACGTATTCCAAATTTAGAAAGCGTAGTAACTATATCTATTCATAAATTATTATATTAATTATATGTCCTCTATTTTCAATCTATAATTTATATATGTAGTAGTGTTACTACTTACAAATCAAAGCAAATCAAAGTATGTATTTCGTAGAATACATTTAATTTGTTCCGAGTTGTATATGTATATTATTATTTAATGGTTCAGTAATAATATTTCCTTCAACTTAATTGTAAGCAACAACTTTATTCAGGAAGTTACGAAACGCTGATCTGCGTTAGAGAGAGCAAGCGTTATGGTTATCTCGATTTACAGATATGAAAGACGGGCCGAGTAGTTTCCAACATGGTACATAACTATTTGTTTTATTTATCCTTGTGGGTTTAATAGTTATGTACCATGTTGGAAACTACTTGGCCCATCTTTTATATCTGGAAATCGAGATAACCATAATAAGTTTATATAAACTTGTAAATTAGATCATTATAGGTCGAAAATGTGACTTATATAATTTAAAATGTTTCACTACTCCGAATCAATAAAACTCATTTCATTTTAAGTACGTTCTCTTAAAACTACTATTTATTCCAATTTCATTAAATGTATTAATTGACATATAACTGACGTAAGTAAGCATAACAATACACCAAATCGTTTACATACGAAAATTTATTAAAAGCACATAATTACATTCTTAATACTAAAATTGATGTTACATTAAACAATAAAGGCTTGGGCACATTGGCGCGTTTTGTGAGCGTGGCGCACACTAGTGTGGCTAATGTACCCGGGTATGTCCTTAAACTACGTCCAACAATGAGAGGTAGGGCACAGCGTTGACCATCACGCTTGAATCTGGGGCAGCCCAACTGGGGAAGTACCTCCTCCTTACAGAAGACCACAGCCATAATAGCACTGCTACCTTTCAGGTATGTAGTGTTGTGTTCCTGATGGTGAGTAAGGTTCCCAGAGCTCCAACCCCCTTAAAGGCCGGCAACGCGCTTGTGACTCCCTTGGTGTTGCGGGTGCCCATGGGCGACGGTAATTGCTTACCATCAGGCAATCCGTCTGCTCGTTTGCCACCTTTGTCATAAAAAAAAAATGTAACAAAATAAGGCACACATTCGGACGGCAGCGTCGCGCCCCGCTGCGCCACGCTCAGAAAACGCGCCTATGTTTCCAAGCCTTAAAAAGGAAGTAGCATAGCTTAAAATATAAACTTAAAATATGTAACAAACAATTTTTTAATTGATTGTTTATTAAGATATATGTCCAAGAACAACATAAACTTCCTTCCAAGACCATCACATTTTAAATATAACGTTATTAATACAAAATTGAAATGCTGTCTGAAAAGTTTAGGTTAGAGTTAGAAATGCTTACAATATAAAGGATGATTTTATACAATATGTAGGGTCGTAACCCGGAACCAGTAAAACCATCACATTAATTTAAGGTGACCAAATAGTAAGCAATTTTTTTCTACTTACCATCTGAAAAATAATTATAATTTTTGGGAATAATATGAATTATGATTACCATAATTAGCTTCACCTATTTATCTACGTCTGGCCTTGTTATCTTGCTCCAAAACCTCGAATTCTCACTTTAGTAAGTATTATAACAAATAATTAAAATATGATAAAATAAATGAAGATTCAATTATGCTTACTGATCTAAACTCTCAACATTTTCAAACGTAATTATTGTAACGCGAGCAAGTCCCGTTTAATTTATAATTGAGCGTTTCTCTTAATTTTTGCCACTTTTCTCGACTTAAAATTTTTTGGTAAGTTTTATGTTTTTTCTGGTCAGAATCACCAGCTGATTCGATTTATGCAATAAAAAAATATGTCCCATAAAATTCCATACATTTTTGAATTTCCTATTATGTTACCTCTATAGAAAATATATAGAAAAAGGTAACACAATAGGGAAAAAATCTTTGGGACACATTTTTTTCTTGCATAAATCGAATCAGCTCGCGATTTTGACAAGAAAAAACATAAAATTTATCAAAATATTTGAAGTCGAGAAAAGTGGCAAAAATTTTAAGAAACGCTCAATTATGATTAATACCTACTATGATTTAATAAGTTTCTTTCATAAATATCATTTTTGGTACAAGCTTTTATTGCCGATTGTACTTTTATTAAACAACCATCAACAACTCATCGATAGGATTCTAACGAGCCTAAACATGATAGGTTTATCTTGTGTATTTTAGGAGTTTCTATGACTGCCATTTGGGTCCAGCATCAGATCAGTGGTATCATAAACCATGATATTTATTTGTCACCAAACTCACATACATACTTACTTCCATACATATATAGTAAGTGTACTAAATTTCAGTTCCATCGGTTAAAATTTACTGAAACTTCTGAAAGAAACGCGATCTTTTTGACTATGGACACTGGTCAAGAGTCACGAGTAACTATTTAATTGAATCACAATACTGCCTTATGCGTTTCTAGTTTCACTAATTACTTAATCTCTCAATATCTTAACAACAAAGTAGCCGTAAACAGTCAAACAACCTTACCGATTCAGCGCACAGTAAAAGAATGGCGGCCTTATGTCGGAACTAATGAAAAGTTCGCTGCGGCGCAGCGGGTAGCCGATGGCGGCACGGCCAGCCGTGGTGAAAATTTAAACAGACAGTACCCGGCTGATTCACGAAACTGCCCATCTCGATTGTTAGCACATTTCTATTATAACATGACCTTGGAATCCGGAGCAAGAATTCCTTACGAAAGATCACACGTATACTGGCTGTTTGTTCGCTATGCACAAATTTAACTTTGTGAACCTTTTGGATGCCCGCGCGGCACGAGCAAGACAATTCCATTTACCTGACCGAAGTCTAGCTCTTAACCCGGAGCAAACAACGAATATTTATCTTCATAAGACATCTGTAGGGATTATCCTTTTCTTTCAAGTCTCATTTGTTGTTCGTAGGCATCCCTTTGAGTTTTATATGTTTAATTGTTTCTTTTACCTTTTACTTTGATTTCACATACCTACACACATATTATGTAATAATTATAAGTTAAAGTAAGTATTCTTATACTTACTGTTTTGATTTTTTATACAGAATATTTATTGGAAGCCTTCTATCCTCTTGTGCCTCTCTCAATCTTTTCATAATATTTTTATATCATTTAACTAACCATTAGCACAAGTTATGAATGATTGCTGGCTACTATAAGAATTACTGCAAAGATTATTTTGTGTTTATAATTGAATTTTTTATCAGTTTAATTTAAACTGTACTAAATACATAGACTTAAATTTCAAAGTGTGGTCAACATTGCACTTAAAATTTTATAACAGTAACAAGGCAAGGCATCACGAGATATCATAAGAAGATATTATCCATCTTCAATACTATTAAAATGTAATACCGAGCATGAATCTAGGTAGTAACCTCGGCCGCTAACACAGATTTCCACCTTCCTCGCCAGATAAGTACCTTTTAAATCAGAAAATGGAACAGAGAAGTTATAAAAAGAAATACGACACTCCTCCTCTCTGTTTATTGCCGTACATTAGTTATACTGTTTCCGTAGTGTCGTCACGGCATGAAATGGGAACTAATGAGATTTTGATGTTTTTTTGACTGTGCTTTTATTTTCCTCGGTAAATGTAAAGATGCTTCTGCGGACCTCTGCATGGAACGTCTGTGTATAATATTTAGTTTAACGTTTAGTGGACGGTATATGAAAGTTATATTATGACTTTTATGCGACCATACGAGTATAATTGTAGTCTTATTTTATTATGTTTGATGTCATTTGTCCAGTTCTTACTTAAAAGTTGATTCTATATGAAAAATTTAGATGATAAAATAGTTTTTCATTATTACCTATTGGGCTTAAATTTTATGTTTTATACTCAGCCGATTTATAGTGGCAGGCAAACCATTGTTAGTTGGTAAATAATTGAATCCACCAAAAAAAAAAAATGATTAGACTTACTGATTATTTTTAGGATCACTAAATATTTCCACGACCATGAAAACTATACATCCTATATATCTTTTTTTACACTTGCTTGTAAGTAGGCTCCAATGCTTACTATTATGGAGACCTGGTTGCCTATTTGATAATTATTTGAGATATAAATCATAATACTCCATATCGTTGACCGCACCGTACGTAGGGAGGTGGCTATTGACCGACGAGAATCCTTGGTAATAAATTAAATTCAAAAAACCTCACGGTATAAATCATGTGCAGTTGCGTTCTCGAGAGGCGCCGTAAATCTAAAAAAACCTCTGACAAACCCACGGCGAATCAAACGCAAACCGTGATCAATCACCAGCTATCGGATTGAGTAAAGACAGTGAAACATATTATGTGCAACAGCCAATATACCTTTATTTATTTAATAACGCGATGATATTATTAGCTGGGCACATTGCAGGTAGAACCGATAGCCAATGGGGCGTTAAGGTTCTCTAATGGTAAAGACCGCGGGAATCAACTGGATGCGGGTGGTGCAAAACCGGTCGATGTGGGACGTTTCGGGGGAGGCCTATGGCCAGCAGTGGATGTCCTTCCACTGATATGATGATTATAACGATGGTGTATCGATAAATGCTCTTATCAAGAATCAATACCTTGGTACCGACTTAACACAGCATAGGATTACAATAGGTTAGTACCCGTTTGACGGCGGAATTGGTTTAGTATTCAGACTGAAATTTTAAGTAATAAAGTAATGTGTCACCAGAATTTGTGTGGAGCGTTGGCCAACTAGAGATAACGTATCACATACAACAAAAATTCTTGCAATTATTTTTTAGTCAATAGACGATACCAATGATGCCCTGAAACGGATTCCCAGTTTTTGAAGTATTAGTAAATTTGAAAATGAATATTTTATTTTTTATTTAAATTAAAAAACTTCATATTAAGTCAACAGACCATGCACAGCCATGCATGGTTTGTTTCGCTGTGTTTTCATAAACATTTACTAAATATCACTCATATGACAGGGTTTATATTCTATAAACTAAAGTTTTCTTCAGAACAACCAAAAAAATAAAGAAAATGTAATGATGATTTCGAAGGAAGATGTTCAACTAAAAACTATCGAATTAAATAAATCACTTATATTATGAATAAAATATATCGTCAATAAACAACCTAATGGATCAGCAGGCCTGGAAGATCGTAAGCTCTGAAATAAACAGAAGTAACTAATTTTCCGTACAACTTAAATTCGAATTCGCAACAAAGCCTGCATTCGAAGCGAGGACTACTGAAACTTCTCTCAAACTGTTATAAATGCTTATATAAAACACATTTTAACTGTTATTAGCAGACACCGACGACATACATTAAGTAATTAGTTTGCAGGAAACAGTTGCATCTATGCGTCCTTGCACATATTTATGTCACCACGAGTTTAGTTTTACTGACATCATCTACTGATACATAAACTAATTTGTATCAGCATTCCGCATAACAAGGAAATTCCGCAAGCAACCTTGGTACAATGCCTCAAATGCCTTTTTTAGATTTATGTAGAAAGTAGCAGAGGCGGCGCGACAAGTTTTTTCTTAGGCAAGACGGAGCCGATATGTCTTAGCCTTTTCTTCTTGAGCCTAGGAAAACCGTTGAACTGCAGTTAAGTTAGTCAAGACGACAGGAATTGGCTTGTATAAACACGCCGCCACTGGTAAGTAGTTAAGTACTCATATTTATATGCCCATTATTATGAATCTTGTTGTTTTTTTTGTAGAATAAATACTTTTTTCTTGTACAGTTTTTTATATGTGTATTTATGTGTGTAAATATTTTTTTAACAGATTCGTCTAATACATTTCTATGTCGTCTGCTTGCATGTGGTAAATATTGGCGAAGAAACAATATGTTCGGCTATTTATTTGCAAACTGCGGCTTATTTTGCGGATCACCCCGCAGCTACATTCACAAACAAAACGTAAACACGAATATAATAACAGTCAGTCCATCTCGCTCACACAAATTTGGCTGTACTCAGAGGTCGAGATGAAAACATTTAACTGTACCCTTACCATGAGTTGTGACATTGAAGTTTTCGATTCGATTTACTATCTGTGAATCTCGCTTGTACTATTTTAGTGCGAACGAGATGCACAGATAGTAAACTCGATACTCGTTATCAAAAACCTCAAAATCCCAACTTATGGTAAGGGTACTGATGTCTTAAGATATATTTATAAGTCGGTATCGTAAAGTATAGTCCAAATGTTCCCAACTATGGTCCAAAACTAAGTTTAATATCTTCGTTTAGGTGTGAGTATTATTTGAATTACGCAGTTACAAGATAAACACTATTGATAAACGAATCAATAAATACAGAAAACAACGAAATTTTATCGGGATTGATACTTAATTACGATTTGGACTTCTCGTATAGTTGAGTGGTTTTACGGTAGACTCAGCTGCAGAAAAAAGAACCCCCCTATGTGCCAGTATGTACGACAGAGGGGGTACCTTTTCTCTGCAGCATGTACATCATCACTTACAATAATAATGCCCCTTGATATTTGTACCTAATAATATGTATAATAAGGCATTCTTTCACTTTTATATCTTGTAGGTACTATAATTACCGTTAAGATCAAAACGACTGCAGATGTTATTAAGATATCGATTTTCAGGTCTAAAAAAAGTCTTAAAAGTCTATATTTTTTCTTTTAATTGATAATTTTCAATTTTACCAAGAAGTAGTATTAGTAATATCTTTTTATATTATATTATATCAATCAATATTATAGGTATTTTAAGCCGTTCAGAATATAATAAAAGACATTTAATACACTAATTTTGGAACATTTTTAAGATGGAAGCAGTTTCATTAGAATCGCGAGTGGTGTCCTAGTTTAAATTTGAATACGCACTGATACGATGCATAAAGCACTACTTCATTTCAATTTTGAATTTGAAAACAAATAACTTGACTAAACTAATTCTCAATAGCGCTCTCGCAACTCGACTTAAAACTTCAATATCTATTTTCTGTTTTAGTTTTAAAAATTAAAATACGTACTTGGTTTGAAATGTTTGATTACTCACTGAAAACATTTAAGAAAGTAATATCAACTGGTATTATTTGGAAGTTTAATATTATTGAAGTTGTATAAATAATTACTTATTTAAATGCATTTGTGTATGGATTTTCCAAGTGTATGCTGGGGAATGAGGATTAGGCATTAAGTAGACTAGGGCTAATGTTGGAGTATGTTCTATGATAATATTGATAATGCATTGCAATACATTTCTAATGCAGCTAATTCGAGTGGTAAAATAAAAAGGTAAATATCAATAATTACAATTTAAGAGTTAGTTAATTTTAGAATAGTATTGAACTCAAAAAAAATACTACTTCTGTTGGGAATATATATGGACTACTCATTTTATTTAATTTGAAAAACTGGGGGTATGGCGCAAAACCCGATATACAACTAAACTGCCCCTATCATTCATACATTTTTTGACGTCTTTTTATCCTACAATATATAATAAGAAATGTTCATGGACCCTTGTTTAATGTGTATTTAACACTTTTTGTATAAGAAAATTAAAATCTTTTTTCGCAGTTATATATTTTTTGATTTAAAACAAAAATGTTTTAATTTTATATAAATTTTTTTTTTTCATTTTAATGTATAAGTGAAAAAAAAAATTTTTTTTCGACGAGGGTGAACGTTGGAGCCCGAGTGAAACGAGGGTGACAATCACACGAGTCTTAAAGAAGTTTTTACACGAGTATCGAACCTAATTTTTCATAGCAAGTGCTTTAGTTAAAAAGTGAAATTTTTACGCACTAGTTGGGAAAATGATATTTTAGAAAGTAGTTTAACAGTACATGTATGTGTCAATGTTGTCACTTAATATCCTTTCAAAAATGTCAATATATAACAATATTTATTTTTAAAATGTGTAATGTAATAAATGCACATAGTATTTAAAAAACACACTGTATATTTCTTTAAAAATAAAATAAACTCACATTTATATTAGACTAGCTAAATTAACATCACATATAAAATACTTAAGTACTACTAAGCTGACTTTTCGTTAAAAATCTTAATTTTTACAATTTATATACAACTGGTATCATTACATAGAATAAGTTGGATGTCACTTATAAATTACAATGAACAGACTAAAATCACAGCCGTTCTCTTTGAAACTAACTTACATGTAATAAAAACATATGTTATTTCCTGATGTAGTGAATAATCTCTTGCCATTTTCCTCGAGTTCAGTACCCATTGAGACTGCGTAAGGGTGTATCGCATATTACAAAAGTTAATAAGGACTATGAAGACAGTGGTTATTACTGAATTCAGATAACTATAAGGTATGACAAGATTTTTTTTTCTAGTTTCTGATACTGTGGCAAACATATATGTAAATTAAAATTTAATTTGACATGTATTATTTATTTAAAATGAAGCATTATTTATAAACAAGGATAGGACAAACGCCCGTCATTTTGAAAATATAACCCTGTTCCGTACAGCAGAGACTTCCTTATGTTAATAAAAAAATACTATTTTATACATTTATTAGACCATAATTTATATCCAGTGACAAATTAATTTATGATTCACATTCCGAAATTTACTGTCGCCAATAAAATAGAATGACCAAGATTTTTTCTAAATTTTCAGTTGTGAGTGTGTGAAATGTGAATTTATGACCCATGTATGCTTTGAAAAAGTCCGTTCACAGTCTACGACGTCATAGGGGCATATGTAATAGTTGACATTGGTATACTGTTCTTCCAAAATATTTTAGCATCATAAAATAAGGAAGTCTCTGCCGTACGGAACAGGGTTATATTTTCGAAATGACGGGCGTTTGTCCTATCCTTGTTTATAAACCCTTTGTTTAAAGAACATCTAAATATAAACAAGTAAGTTACTTTGTTTCGGGTAAGCTCTGGTCCCATCTTCAACATGTCGCCTAGTGCGATATAATTACACGTGAGTTTATCCGTTTGTAACTAAGTAGTAGTAACATGGCTCACAACAGTTTTAATTGTATAACAAGTAAGTTGTTCATTTTATGTAGTAATTAGTAAAAATACAAATATGAGATATTTAGTAAACATATAAATATTTTTGGTGGTTTAATCAATTTATAACAGGTACCAATTAATACAAGAATACGATAAAACCATTCGAGAAGATTCACGAATTCCTAATATTCACGATGGAAAGGGATTATCTACTACACCTGTGTCTGGTACCTATAAGGCACTTTTACAACTTTAAGATGGCATTAGCTTTAGTCATCATATTTTTACAATAACTCTATTGTACACAATAGTATCTAAGATTTCTAACTTAACTACTAGAATTCAGTAAATGCATCGTTTCTTCTCTCGGGTGGCGTTACATAAAACAATTATTTACTAATATGTACCATGATTTCATTAAGTTTCTGTCTCAATTGACGCTAGGTATTTACAGTTTGTAATAAATATTAAACATACATTCTTATAAATAATCTTTTCAATCTCTAATTCGCACTTAAAACGATATTTTTTTTCTAATATTTTCGCATTTCTAAATACAAAACGATTGTTTACTTATTTATGGAATAGTATTCTGATATTTATTCTGAATAATATTTGCGTCTTATTATGACATTCGTATAACTTCCTGCTCTTTCTTCTTCTGTCGTTTCTCGCTTCTACTTAAGAGTATCATATCAGGTATCCAAGTAGCTAACAGGACCACTAATAAAAGGTTCTGTGCCGTTATGCTGGCAGTAAAACTTCCGGTATAATCCCTTATCCACCCGAGGAAATAGCCTGCGGGTGGTACAATTATACCCATGGTTAACATGCCCAGGCCCACGGCTGCTGGAACTTGGTCCATCCTGACCTGCTCTGATATAGCGATGTTTCTTGCGACGATCACCATACTTCTTCCAAATCCGTAAATGGAAGACATAGCCAAGAGAACCATCTGATTTGTTTGATACGCCAATACTGGAAACAGATTATTTAGATTTATAACTACGGTAGTCTACACAATACCATGGTTTGTTTTGTCTTTTATATTTACATTATAATATTTAAGATTTGGAAAGCTTTATATATATTTTTTTTATGACATAGGCGGCAAATGAGCAGACGGATTGCCTGGTGGTAAGCAATTACCGTCACCCATAGGCACCCGCAACACCAGATGAGTCACAAGCGCGTTGCCGGCCTTTAAGGGGGGTTGGAGCTCTGGGAACCTTACCTTTACAAGAGAGCTATTTAAAAGGCTAAGCCAAAATTTTAAGGCTAAGCCTTCAATTTGGTCAGACTCCTTCACAAGTAGTTTGTCATCATTTGCTTCTAAGTTAGAAAGTAAGTAAAGTTTGCGAACTAAGGTCAAAACATGACCTGAGTGATAACATGACAGTCACACTAAGGCAATCATAAACTTACTCTGTCTAACTACTATGAGCCATACACTGGTCATAATCAGCATCCACCTGGCCTTTATCCTGTATTTGTCTTGGAAAATGGGCAGTATCAACCTGCCAGCAATATCAGCCAGGGCTACGGCAGACATGCAGTTAGCTGTTTGCTGTTTATCCATATGAGCTACTTTCTGAAAAGCATAACAAATGGTTAAAACGGTTAAACAGCTAAGCGTCTCCCTTATTGACTGGTGGTGGAAAAGTAAGGTATGTAACTCAGTTATCATAACCGCGGCGCGGGATGCTATACCGGAGTCATATGTTCGAGACGCACCCAAGTCAATGGATTTTTTCATTATTTCTGAGCATTATGATATGGTCAACAGACGCCTCTGCTATTTAAACATTACATTATTATTCACTTAGCAAACGTTTGATAAATTTTATCCCTTTCTAAGAAACTGAAACTTAAAGACGGAAGGATACAAACGATGACCAACGGGTTGCGAGGTTTGAATATGAACAACTATTATATAAGAATGTTATGTTAACCATTCATTTCGTATCACTTTGATTAGCCTTTTTTGTTCTTTAGTGAAGTGATGTTTAATTATTATTTACATACACATGAATTATGTGTGTGTTACATATGTCTTTTGATACAGCGGGAGAGTAAGTATAGTTAAATAAATATAATTTTAGTGAAGTAATACATTTATGTATGTATTAAATTATATGTTTGTATTAAACTAGCTGTATCAAAAACTAACATAAATGAAATATTGCATAGCATAAAAACTAAACAAGTGTAGGAATTTTTTTGGACTCTTAGTTTTGTATGTCATTAACAGGTTGGATTAAAATGCCTTTGTATGTATGTGATACTTAACTAACTTATAATTACTACCTACTAACTGCGTAAAATATGTACTAGATACGGTCATACGGAAATTTTGGATTAATAAAACGCCTACATAAAATCGAATGGCAAACATTCAATAACACATATTTAGGCATCAATTATTAGGTACTCTTCCACAGTAAATCCATCATCTTTACATCCCATTAAAAAATATATCTACTTTATTATTTCTACTCTTTCAAAGTTTTCTTATATCATTTCCCAGACCTGAAACATCTACATCCAAAATTTAAGGCAGCAAACCAGTTAATGGTTTAAAATTATAGAGATAACAGACCGACCGACACGCTTCCGCAATCATAGTGTTAATTTTATTATATAAGTAAAGTATTGATATGAATCTGTATTAACTGATAAATGGTAATTAATGGTCAAGATAATTTAATGCACGTGTATATTTTTACAACTAGTTTGAGTTGAGAAGCCATGCGTATGTCACTATATGTGAGCAAGATATCAGCAGCGGCCAAAGAGTAATTTATCACCATTTTTGTCATTATCAGTTATTTAATTAGGTAGGTATGTCATTTATAAACATCTAATATTCCCATCATCGCCGATTTTTCTACTTGCCATCTTGAAATGTTTGTTTATTAGAAAGGCGCAATATTTACCAATGAATTGCTAGTTTTATGAATAAGGGTTTTAAAATTTTACCGATTTTTACAGGACAGTCTGTTATAGTATATATATTTAAATAGCGTTTCTACAATAATGTAAAATTGGAGAGAAAAATTTTACTTACCTGTAAAAAGAATGGATACAGCATACTGAAATTTTGTATTGAAGTTACCGCCAGAGACGTTCCAATAATAATATTTAGGAAACGAGGGCTCGATAAGAGAGAAATGTCGAATAAATCATACAACTTCTTAACCAAACCCTTCTTGGGCTTCGATACTGCGACACCATTGTTATTCTCTGAAAAATTAAAGAAAAAATATACTTATTGGTTTTTACGACCCACAATGATGTATTTTTGCTAAAGGGCATCGAGGGCAGTAGATAAATTCGCTTACAAAATGGTGTTCAAACAATAAGGTACTTGTAATGTTAACATTGTTGATCTCCACACATCTCAATAGGCTCCTTGTAACATATAATAGCAATGTGTATATACTATATATAATCAAACGTAACAAATATGTGTACCTACACTAGATTTATAAATAAGTCTAGTTAATTGATATATAATGTGATACTATGATGTGTGCATGACACCCTTTTGTTTAGCTTGGATTTTTCCACTAATAAGTTTTATAAATGCGTAAATCAATATTTACGCATTTATAAAACTTAGTTATATTACGCGATTCATTTATATAATGCACTTTAAAAGAGTTTCAAATTACCATTAAAACCATTTTCTGCTGGCTTCGCACCATTGGTTAAAGTCAATTCTTTATTACTACTAAACTTTTCTTTCCCCAGAGATGATTCAGTGGAGCGACCAAGCCCGCTGTATATTTCCTTTTTTGTGATGGAATCTTTTCTTAAAACAATATCTTTGTGTTGAGTTTGTAATAAATGCAACTTCTCATCTACGGCAACGTCTTCTTCGATTTTTTTCATATGCCATTCAACAGGTTGTATTAGAAGAGTTCCACCAATCTAAAACAATACAAATAGCATACATTTTATTTACAGATTATCTAAATAAAATAATTTTATTCGCCAAAATACAGATTGAATTAATGTGAATTTATGGAAGCCGGTGGACGTGTACTTAGCGGAAATATTGTATTATTAACAACAATAATTTTGCTTTGCTTATCATGTGCATGTGCATTGAATTAAAAAGTTTATTTTTATATATATAATCAACCACTATCAATATTGCTAAAACTAGACACATGTCGAATTGTCGACACTCGGTACATCATCAGGAGATGCCAGCGACGGCGATGTTGTAAGGACAGACGTCCGGCAACGGAAACGTAAAGCAAGTATTATTGTTTTTTTTTTATTATGCAGAAACGTCCGCTAGTGAATATCTTCGATATTTAAATCCAGTGGTTGTGGGTTCAAGTCCCGCCGCGAGTCAAGCTTTTCTATTATTCTTTAGATTTAAATATCACGTATTATTTATTTATAATAAAGTTAACTATGATGCTGTAGATTTGCAGTGTGAATGTGTATAAGTACGTAGATAAGTCTTTAACGAGTATAGTAAATAACTATACGAAGCTTTTTTATTCGTTATCCACTAAAAACGTGACATATTTCAACTGTAGTGGCTCCTGGTAATTCTATTCATTGACGTAGTTAAAACTTTTTTACTAAATAATATGAACATGAAAATTACATAAATGTTTACTTACCCCATTCAGACTTAAACCAGACAGCAGCAAACATGCGCCCCGGAATCCGTAATTTTCCAGCAGGTATCGCACTAAATGGGGCATTACAGTTTGTCCCACACCTGTACCCACGTTGGCGAGACCCACTGCGCGGCTCTTCTTTAGTTTGAAGTAGCTGTTTATGGCGACGAACGACGAGTTCTGTACGAACCCTAGACCCATTCCTAGAACAAACTAACCGCGGTTAATGTTGTATTAGTTTACTAGTTGTTTTAATTTCTTAAATACATTTGAACTCAATATCACTTTAGCTGTATAAGCAATAGTTAAGCATTTATTTATAATGTAATTAAAAAAATATAAATAACAGAGAATATGTTTTATATGGATATTATGCTTAAAAATATTTAGGGCTAACATTTAAACGAATAAATGTAATTAAAATTAAAAATAAAATGATTATTTATACGCAGTATACGCACTATATACATAAATATTATCGCAGCAACCGAGTAGTACAAGTTAGATTCTGGAAAATTATTCAGTTACACACAAAAAATAAATCTTACCCAACAGAACTCCGTACGTCATGATCAAATGGTAAATATTCGTGGAATATCCACTTAGAAATATTCCTGAGGTGCTTAAGCATGCACCAGTCACGGCCACCATTCTGGGTGAAGTCAGTTTTAGCACAGCTCCTGCGACTGGACCTCCGAAGTTTGTCACAAACAACATAGTACTTAGGACTATGGCTGCTCCTGAGGTTTTGTGACCCATGGCTTCTAAATGGTCTCCGTATAATAAACTAAATAATGACAGCATAGATTGATTAAATATCTGGAAAATTAAATGGGTTATTGTTATTATAATTAAAAACCAAAGAAAACAAAAAGAGAAAGGGTAGTGATTGAATATATTTTAAAGCGCGTGTATGTTTGCGCTTCTTGTAGAATATAATGTGCGTGTATAGTAAATTATTAATTTCTTAAATTGTAGATATTACGAGGGCGTAATATTTGTACGTAATATAGGGATATTACGTACCTACAAATATGCGCTGCAATTAATTTATTCATCTTGAAGCCATAAATACGAAAACTTATTGTCTAAGTTGTTATATTACATTTGTTTTCATTATATGTACCTATTATTATTTTTCTAATTTAGATAGATTTAATTTAATCATGTTATAATTTATTTAAGTTTTGTTTATTTCGTTAAGTAATTGTATTTATTTTAAATAAAGATTTATTAACTTTCACAAGACTGCAAAGTAATTTAAACCTACCTATAGGTAAACATTAGCATAAATGCATTTACGAAATTCACTCTGGCCATTTTAGTTACGAAAGTCCCTCAATATGTAACTTATGATAAAAAAAATTGCTACCCAATATAACACGTTTTTGTTTTTTTCCTAAATAATTCCTAATCAGGACCTATTATCTGTGATCACATTTTCAATGTCACGCTACATTTGATAAAATTGATAAAAACAATGTTATTGATCTTTCAGATCAATGTCAACAACTTACTTTACTTTCTTATACTATCTAAATGATGCAATATTTTCACTATTTACGTACCTAATAAAACGTAGGAGACGTGGGCAACCTGATTAATACGAGTTGTTTTTTTTTACTGAAAGTAGTTTTAGAAACATACAGATAAATACCTAGCATAACAAAAAAACAATTCGTCATATAAGTGAACGTCATTTGAAAATCATGTGAGATTTTAATAATAATTAATTATACCTTCTCACTTAACATTAGTATTAGATTCGTCGATGTTCGTTTTCACATAGGTATATTTGAAATATTTTATCTACAATATGCAAATTGGCTAGAACCTGCATGTACCCGATCGGGTCAATTAGATAGTGTTACAATTTATATTACCCCGATATCGGGCACCGATAAAAAGATATTATAATCGCTATTAGTTACGACGGAGCGTAAACACAGCGGCCTTCGGGGTGGTCGACTCTGTCGATAGCGAGATTAATTGTAAAAAATATCCTGTTTGTGATGAAAACAAATGAATCTCGTCATTGTCACAGTCGATAACAAGACAATAACGTCCTTAAGGTTATCAAGCACGAACGGGGACAAGCCGAGTGGATTACAAACATGTTATTAAACCTAACAGTGTTTTCCTTTGAATATAGTTGTATTAATGTATGAAATATAATGAATAATTCTAGTAAGAATTCGTGGATATATCCCTCATTTATACATCCATATGGATATCATAAATCTGAAAATATATAACTCGAACACCCAACATAGTACATAATCCAGTATTAAGTCGTATTTTTTAGATATCAAAATTGATAAATTAGTCTAAAATTATGTTTTATATTGTGCTAAATTTTAAATTAATAACTACTTAAACTTCTAGAATCTGAGAATGTTCTATATATTTGAGTTATCTGAATACGATTAGCACTCTTGACGCAAAACCTAAATAACTTAAGTTTACAATATCAGTTGTCAACATATATTCGGAATAACAAAATATTTATATTTATAGCATAACTAGCACACAATAATTGTTTTATTGATGCTTATTATAGTAGCCTATATTTAATTGGAGCAAAAATCTATCTTTAAACAATACATAATCGGATGGTTTAAAATATCAATCAAAAGTTTATTCCATCATTTATGGTCAGTAGGCGCTGCGCAGATAATAAAACATACACACGTTTGTATTCTTAACGACTGCAATTGGTCGGTTACTAGCTAAATGGTAGTATTTCTCATGTAGTATTACGATATTGTACACAGTATCAAGATACTTTTTTTGTATAAAAATAAGTATCAAGATAGAAATTCATAGCCCGGTTTTTCTCGAAATACGACCAAAACATGATTCAACAACGTTTCGTGAAAAAACCCAGCTACTGGAACCAGTTACTAGCACTTCAACTTAATACCTGATAAGTTGATAACTATATAAGTTAGTCCAATATGGTACAACTAATACTAGTTGTATCAGGCCAATTACCATTGTGAGATATTGTAGGCGTAAATAACTTGAACTTACATTACATACTGCAACTCCCAGTAGCACCATCCATCCCCAACCTCCATCTGGTGGTATTAACTTCACTTTTTTCTCCGTACGTTGAGACGGCACTAGTAAGTTGTTTTCTTTAGTAGCCATTTCTAATATCTTCTAGTCATTAGTTTTATAGGCGTAATCAATAATATGCCTGCAACAAAATTGTTTACATTTAATGATATTCGTAATTAAGTACTAAGTAATTTCATATAAATAACAGAATTAAAAATAAATAACGTAGGGACAATTTTCAAAGAAAAGTTTAGTGCAAACGAAAATAACAAATTCCAACAAATATAAATTATGTTTTGCGATAGGATATCATGATAACCGTTTGTATGTTTATCATAACTAGATCCACTCCATTGTGCTAATATGTAGCTCCTGTATTACTTATTTGCATTGGTTTTATTAAAAAAAAAACTTTTAAAATTATAAACCTACTTTTTACTATAATAGTTAGAGACTAATTTTCATCCATTTTTAATTATTATATTCTTATAATACGTGATTGTATCGATCAATACATTATTTAACACGTTCACTGCGTCATTAGGTCGATCGAGCCCTACACAAGTATGGCTAACTGCGTTGTTGACTAATTGCCGCAGCGGAGGTGTTAAAACTAAAAATCACGAGGCAAACATAATTATAAGCAACTTTTGTTGGTACCTACACATATTTAATCGACATTTTAATTAATGTAACGTCATACATTTGCGACGGGTGTGTCCTGATAAGTGTAGAAATATTATGACTGTGAGATCAAAAGTCAGTCGGTTTACGCGGTAACAGTCTCGTTATCTGACATATGTAGATGATGAACTTTGAAACGATGACTATGTTGAGGCGTTGAACTTGTCATAAAACAATCTGACCTACTCGTATATGTAATGTAACCATACCCTTATTACTTATGGTATTACATTGATTCATAATCGATTATTAATAAATTTTATTAATAACTTCTACCTGCGACTTTTACGCAAAATACGATATACAAAGTATTCTATCTAGTGTTAAGTGGCATTAAAATCTGTTGAAACGTTATTGCGTGATGAGGTAACTAACTTACTTTCACAATTTATACCAATATTTTTGGGATATATAGCATTTATGTAGTAGTAGAGATTATAGTGGTTCTAAAAATGCATAGCTCACAAAAAATATAAAGGAATTGCGAACGCTAGTTTAATCAATCAATGCTATTTCTATGTTAATGTTTTAACATAAATATTAATTTATCGGTATTCAAAATTTAAAAAGTATATAAAAATATGAAAATAGCTATCTACTAAAACTATACTAATGGTCTAACATTATTATTGCGATGCTATCATAATTAATTATCGGTCAGAGACCGCCTGTTAGTTGACATAACAATGTGAAACCAACATGTTTTTTACTTATACATATTTTATCAGACCAATCAAATTACGTAGGCAATACTGATCTTTGACATTATTTACCCAGAAATCAACACATAATATATTCAAAATTTAGATAAGTTGCATCATTTTCTGGCCTAATAAATATTATGTATCATTTTTCAGTAGGGATATTTATATTTATATTCTAAAACTATATCAATATTAGTGATCAACTTCACAATCAGTAGATAGAGTGTTTATAAATAAAAATTAAGTTTATTACGAAGAAAAGTAAACCGTAATATTGGGTATTAATTTTAGTTTAGGTACTTTCAATTTGAAAATTTATTAAGCACTGATTAATTTTATCGGATACGATTATTAATTGAAAGTCAATTAGGTAAGTGGTCAGATGGCGGTTTGTTTATAAAAACTCAGCCGAATTTCAAAGCTGTACCTCTACTAAGAGTTCAAGTACGTGACGTTTTTTTACGTCGATTTGTTAGGCTCCGTACAATTTTTCTTTACAAATATTTTACGCAGACGCTAGCGTGCACGTACGTTTTTGCCTGCTCGGTATTGCTAAAAAGGTACTCTTATTTGTATGGTTATTTAGACACCGATAATATTTATAAACAAAGCTAGTAGCTTCATAAATAGCCTACGGTATTACATTTATATTTCATCTGATGTATGGGCTAGTTCAGTTATAACGAGTGAGCTCGTCGCCAACAAACTGTTTTCCAGTTTGGCGAATATTTTGTTTTGTGTACAAATGTATTATTTTTAATGTTATAATAAATAAATAAAAAGTTAAATAAAATCAGTAGGTTTTCTGTAAAAAAGTAAGAAAATTCCATTACATATAAGTACAATACTAACTAATATAAGTCTAAAAAAGCCCCTGCGGCGTGGTACCGATACCACATTACTTTATTAGATTTCACTTGGCTTTTAAGTTTTTATTGACCTTGAGATTACCCAACTCAATGTTAGCTTATTTTAGTAATCATAATCTTTATCATTCGGTGTGATAACAGTAAAATTGAAACCGCGTGTAAATGAATTTATTTTGGCAGATAATCCAGATAAAGCAATGCTCACTTACCATGACCGTCACACTTAGAATACGTACCTAGTAACACCTGACACTACATTTGTACAATGTACTACATTTGTTTAGGCTTCCTGTTATACTAGGTACGCTACCTATTCTTATTGTCATGATAATTGCTCGTTCATTATTAACATTGAGTCAAATTTGAAAGCCGTAATTATAATCCCGTCAAAAATTATAATCTAGTGACAAAATATGGCTTCATGACTCCGTGAGTCACAACCTTGTAACTACCATATGTCGAATTATTTAGTTCGTTTTCATTCGCGTTTTTGTTTGTTTATTTCTTTGGCTCATTTTTACACCTGAATAATTAGCAAATTTGTGCCCCACTTACATATTTCTCTTCTTATACTTTTACTTTTTTTGGTTGTCGATTAAGTACATGATTTGATAGGTTTTTTTTAAACATTTATCACATGATAATTTAGAAATATAATCGGTATTTTCACTGGCTTATAACATCTGTATTAAACAATTGTTATAATATTTAATTAGTTTATAGATAACAACCGGTATTGATCATTTACTGCGTATTCATTTAGACTTTATTATTCATTTCTCATTCATTGCTGTTCTGTGAATTCTTGTGAAAACATGACGACCGGGTAGGGTATCTTTCTGTTATCTTTTTAATGTGAAATGATTTTGTAACTACGTGTATGCGCACTTCGCAATTTAGAGTTCTACTTTTTGAATAATAATTTGTGATAGACAACTGGTTCTATTATGATACGATAAAAAGTTTTCGGTAATTAACCACAATTTTGACGAATGACGGTGCCGTATTCTAAATTTTTATATATATTTTTTAAATCGAAGCATAGACACGAAAAGTTTATCAGTATGTACTTATATGTATGGAAGTTTGTTACTTTTTTACGCAAAAACTTCTGAATTCAATTTAACTAGCCCATACATCAGATGAAATATAAATACATGTAATACCGTAGGCTATTTATGAAGCTTCTAGCTTTCCCTCGCGACTTCGTCGGCCAGCCATGCCCGTCTTTAAAACACGGTTGCGGGATAAAAATTACCTTATGTCTTTTCGTGTTAGCTCAAACTGTCCCCATACCAAATTTCATACCAATTGGTTCAGCGGTTTAAACGTGAAGAGGTAACAGCCAGATAGGCAGGTAGAGAGAGTTTCGCATTTATAACATCAGTATGGATTGTGTTATTTGGCCTCAATGAAAATAAGGTACTCAAAGTACTAATCATGCGCAGACTAAGTCGCGGGCAAAAAACAAATATGTCATTTAAGTTATGTCATACCATTTTCTCAAAATGAGAAATATGAACCGTGAGAAACCTTATGAGCTAAAACACGTAACAATTTTATTGAACATTCTTAACAATCATAATATCCTTTTACAAAAGTTGTTTGTATAAAAGTGTGTGAGGTGATGAATTAAAACTTATGATTAATAGTACTGACCTTTTGTCACAGAATATGAACTACAGTGCGTTTAAACAATGATTCATAACAAAACGAAACGTCACTAAAGGTGCTAGATCGGCAATTGCGCTAGCACATCTCATGCTAATTGACAACTCACGGACGACCGCCGCGTTCGAGTACTCGCTCATCAATGGATATCGGCACAAATTGATGTATTACGACACTGATACATGTCCATGACAACGATGTTACGTGCGATATTTAATTTTTACGGAAAAAATGCCTTTATCAATGTTCAGCTTGAAATTCGGATAAGGATCGTGGCATTGCCTTACACGAGGAAGACCGACGATCTCGTAAATATATGTTTGATGTTGGCCCCGGAACTGACGGCGGTAATTGAATAAAAGCCACGCCACGTCCAGAAATAAGAGACTGTTTAAAAAATAAATGTTGTAATTATAAATAAAAGAACATTAGTAATAAACTAATACAGGAATTTAGGTAAAGAGATGTTCAGATTTATGTATGCAAATGTCAGCTAAAATACTATAAAAATTGATTTTCGATTTCAATCGTCTACACCACAAAAAAATAAATACATAGCAGTAAATAAAATCATTTGTTACACTTGTAAGTTGTCTTTTTTCATGAAATAAATAAATTATATTTACAGGTCGATTCACAAGAGTCGGTGAGATTTTTGTACCCGACTGTCAAGATTTATAACCGCGTGAATCGAATTGTACGTATATTTGTATTGACTATGAACACTGCGAAGGATTCGAAACTTTAGGACGTAATGTAAATTCAGTAGTTATCACTGGCATCGCATCCATGGAACCCGAACCCCACCAGCTTTATTAATGTTTCCACAGTGCAGCAGATAAATACTTTGGCTCACTGAGAAAACTAAAGCCATACTAGCTCCGTTGGCCCAAGAAAAAAGCTGACCCCCGCCGCTGTTTCATGTTGTAAGTTATATTACCATAGATAGTTAAATCAAGTATGTATGGCCTCTTGTGTCACATTGCATATAAATTTAAAAATACATGCATATGTGTGTGTATTGTATCTAACAATTTCATGATAGTAACAATGTACAACGTCATGTCTTTTAAAATTGTGCAAGCGTTATCTCCTATTGGGTCAGAATAACACAAAGTAATAGTTTAATGTATTGCTTATATTATTTTATCATCTTATTTTTAATTATTATTATTATTTTTTATGACATAGGCGGCAAACGAGCAGACAGATTGGCTGGTGGTAAGCAATTACCGTCGCCCATGGGCACCCGCAACACCAGGGGAGTCACAAGCGCGTTGCCGGCATTTAAGAGGGGTTGAACTTTGGGAACCTTACTCACCATCAGGAACACAACACTAACACTATATACCTGAAAGGTAGCAGTGCTATTATGGCTGTGGTCTTCTGTAAGGAGGAAGTACTTCCTCAGTTGGGCTGCTCCAGATTCAGGCGTGTTTGTTGTAAGTAGTTTAAGGACATTCCCGGGTCCATTAAATAATTACTACTTTCGGGTAATTATTACTTTTCATGTTAATATAAAGGGTGTCTGGCTATGGAGTTTTAAATGGAAGATTTGATTTTACTGACCAGACTGAGCACATTTTGTCCTGCAACTTTTAAAAGCACAAATTAATTCTTAATTTAATTGTTAATATACAAGTTACATGTTATTTTCAATGTAATCAGTCCTACACCAGATTGACAGAATGCTACACTAACCTTTAAGAAACATCAAATGTCAAACAAGGAAATATCGCCCTCATACCACGAGACCATTATTACCATCGCTATAATATCGCAATTTTTGGTACAGTCAAGTGTAAAAATTCATTCACTGCCAAAGTTACAAAATTTTACAGTAAATAAGGTTGTAGGACGTATTTATGAAAGGATTCTTTCGGTACGTATTTCTGCACTTGACTGTACACTGACTTCACGATTAAACTTTGAGGTTTAATAAGTTGTCCAAGTAGTTATTATTTTTTCAATCCCAAAATAAAATTATATCCGTTATGTGTGTAGAATGGAGCTTTGAATTTAAAGCCCCATAGTCGCAGACACGCTGTACGAGTATAAGAAATACGTCGTAAATAACAAATACGAGAGGCACTTTTCTGTAATTTTTTTATGTATAAATTATTTACGTAAACATTGAATAACAAAGGAGAGTAAAACTTCCCAGAACCAAACCTCGCACATGTAGGTACAGTCACCGACTTTAATTGTTGAGCCAGTTACGGTTCAAACTATTTTCTTTTGTTTAATACCTATTCTATGAAATTCCCAATGTAAAGTGAACCCTAAATGGCTTAACAATTAAAGTCCCTGACCGTACCTACTAACCTTTTTTTTTTTTTGTTGACCCAGTGAAATGCGTTACGCATACCACTACGTAACAAGAGACCCCCGGGGTGGAGTCAGTTATTACGTATTGGTTATGTGGGACTCTCCGGTGCATCGCACCGGCCTACCCACTAAAACACTGGGATGCTGCCGTCACCGTGCCTGAGTGGTAGTGTCGCGGGATGCACGAGGATTCTACCACAACACTACCGGCACCAGCGCCCTAGGGCGCACCCTCACCGCAATAAGGCACGCTGTAGCATAACCAGCGTGCCTTCCCGCACCGGCTTCCCTGTTCCCCGAGGAAGCCAGGGTCCTCGAAAGGACCCACCCTCCCCTCACCACTCCGACCTAGTTATAAGCAGCACCCTGCCAACTAGGATCGGAGCGGCCCACCACGCAACGGCGCAGGACCCTAGTTCCCCTGCCCGCAGTGCCCCCCAAAGAGACCGCAGGAGGACCGAGGTCCATCCTGCAGCCACCGTCACCTGCCGCGCCCAGGGAGAACCAGCTCAACCCGGCGCGGAACCCCCCATCCCCCCCACACAGGATATTTGCAGCACCGGTAAGCGATCTCTTGTGAGCCAACAAGAAGATCGCTTACCGTTGCCCCCAGGGTGCACCGTCCAGAACTCTTCCCTTACCTTCGGATCAACCGGATCAAAAGGTATGAGAAGAGCCCTGGCACTCGGGGAGGTTTCCTGTCTAGCACCCCGACCGTACCTACTAACCTAACCTAACCTATGTCGTCGAACAAGCTCCGTAAACAAATAGAAAAACATATTATATATGTATATATATATATAAACAGATGACTATATTTAAGCATTTAGCTTCATTTTCACAATCTACAAGTTGCATTATTATACCCTATATTAAAAAAAAGTTTTCATAATTATAGCAAATACTCAAACTTACTCTAAGGAAATTCCAAACATTTCGGGTTAACTGGGGGCCAGATACGCTACGCTCTAGAAGACGCTAGAGCGATAGAGAGGCAAATATAACAAACGAAGTAATTTGCTGTTATGCTAAGGCCTACACTGACTGTCTAATGTGACGCATTACGCGTTCACACCATTACCGATTCCTAATGGTAATTAGCGGTGAGTATGTTAACAGTTAACTCCTTAGCTCTAATGGCGCTCTAGTTTCTTATCGGCGTAATCGACTAGGTGGGAGAGAGGAGGATGCTTATAGTAAACGTTAGTGTGCATCAAAGAAAAAAATACATTTATTGAACGTTCGTAACGAATATTCTGTTTAGATTAAAATAACAATAGCTAGACGCAAGTATATGGACCAGCACTCTGTGCGTGAGGGTGCTGTTTATACAACTCTCTATACAAGCAGATGATGATAGGGGATGAGGATAGATGTGGCAAGCTTAACGCCAAATGGGTTATTTTGTTTTTTTAAGACTGAAGTATAATGTTCTGTACTGATACAAAATTGGCCTACAGTTCAAGGGAAAAGAAAAAAATTCAAACTATACAGGGTAATTTGCTACTTATAGGCCACTCTCCAATAACTAGTACGATTATATTAAAACTGAACACTTTTTATTGTGGATCAGGGTTCATTTAAGTAGGATGAGATGGATAGTTATTGGTGGGTGGCCAGTAACTAGCGAATCACCCTATTTTCAACAAAGTGAGACGTCACAGTACTCACGGTTCATTGCACTTCTATCAACTCACTACATGCGTTTTGTTATATCCATACATAATTATTAAAATATCCTGGAACCTAATTATCTAAGTCCAGTAAGTAAAAGTCCAGTGAAAGTAAAATTAGTTTATACTTGTTAGTTAAGGAAAACTAGAATAATTCGTTTTCCATTGCGTACAATATTATTGCTGCTACCTATAATATTTTTATATAAACAAACTTGTAACTTTGAAAGCATTGCGTATGTAAAATGAAATCTTTTGAGATATTCGTGAAATATAAAACACTAATAAATTTTAACAACGCACATAAAATAACATCAATTCCAACTAAATATTTCATAACTCACAATTAATCTTACATGTCAAACATACATTAAAAAAAAGGTACACAAGAATTACAATATTATACTAAATTAACTAAAAAGGGACACTTAAAACTAAGTATGTACAAAAGTGTTTGGTCAAATACCTTTCCCCTAGACGTCTCCCAAATCGCTCCCGTACGGAAGGGTGCCCATGACACTGGCCACATTACACTAATAAATTGATATGTATGGGAGGTAAAATATTATTGATACTGAAAAGGTAATCTGTAAGTTCATAATCATAACAAATATTTGTTCCTGTACCCGTACCATGAGTTGTGACATTACGGTTTTCGATAACGAGTATCGAGTTTACTATCTGTGCATCTCGTTCGCACTAAAATATTAAAAGCGAGATACACAGATAGTAAACTCGATACTCGTTATAGAAAACCGTAATGTCACAACTTATTGTACGGGTACTGGTGTGTTCATGTTACCTAGATAATTATTTAGGTATTTTTTATATATGTCGCTTAACTTCACTCGAATAAATCCATTCAGCTTTAAGGTTATTATCTAAAAATATGTATAATAATCTGAAAGCTAATCGATCCTAGAGCAGAATGTATTCACCTGAGTTTGAAGTTATAACACATGTGTCTAGTATCTACGTGACACTAATTGAAGTTACTGTAGAACTATTTTTGCAGTTCTAATTAGCATAAGAAACTTACTAGTTTCAAGAATATCTATTTTCATGGATCATAAAATATTCTAAAATGGAGTAATATACTCTATACCCTAAAAGCTTTTTATAATAAAAAAATAGGTCTATGAATAAATCTTTCCTTTTAGTATATTTACTCATTTTCTTGCTTCAGAATACTATTTTATTCATGTAATAAGCTGTTACCCAAAAATATTTTTTCGCAAACACCAGGAAATCACGGATCTCGGGGACGTGTAAGATTAGGACAGACAGTGTCACGACACTGGCGGTTTCCTGCTACGCGGTGGTACATCTGGCTTCTGTCGTGATGTCGTCTTTACGAACGAGGAAAATCTGGATTAAACATTTTGTTATTTGGGAATTATATGCTTAAGTACGGTGGTACTTAAGAGAATAAGAGATATATATATATGACGACCAGTCTGGCCTAGTGGGTAGTGACCCTGCCTATGAAGTTGATGGTCCTGGGTTCGATTCCCAGTCGGGGCATTTATTTGTGTGATGAGCACATATATTTGTTCCTGAGTCGTGGGTGTTTTCTATGTATTTAAGTATTTATATGTATATATCTATTATATATATCGTCGTCTAGTACCTACAACACAAGCCTTACCGAGCTTACTGTAGGACTAGGTCAATTTGTGTAAGATTGTCCCGAAATATTTATTCATTTATTTATTATATATATGCCTATATGCATGCATATCCCATCTTTCTTGTGTCTTCTTTCGTGTGCCCTTGCGAAAAACATAGTGAAACATTACGTATAAGACCTGCTTATATTATAACCTATGTTTACGAATAAATGATTATGATTTTTACGATTATGGAAAATACACAGATTCACCATCACCTTTTTTCCGCTTTAAAAGGTTGTTTTATGTAGATACAACTAAACTAAACATTTGAATAAAGCACAGACAATTTTCAATTGAAGGGTATCGCAATTTTTAAAATTAAAATAGTATATATTTTTTTAATCAATATTTATTTCTTTTTGTTATTTTTTTTTTAACTTATGGTCAACTTCTAACATATAATAAAAGTGTTGCATCATTATTTTTATGAAAGTTACTGGAACCCAGCGACTTTTCTCAACCACATTAACGTGCTTTGTTATTAATTTGCATGGTTTTATGTTTGTAATTTATATTCGATGGTTTTGGTGTTCGATGTTATTGCCATGTATATAGAACCAATATTTAATATGCCAGATAAAATTTGAAGTTAACACTTGTTTTATTTTAAAGTCCCCGTAGATTAACACACATATACTTAAAATGAACAGTACAATAATTTTCATAATTTTATTGCCATGCCAAAGAACACAGGGATGGACAACAGACGAAATTATCGAAACGATAGGTTTTGGCTACGGAGACTTAAAATTTGTACTTACTAAAAAAAGTAACAGGGTGATAATAAATATAACTATGTAAACTACTCTTCCCCACTGTTACACGACTGACATTCATTAATAACCATATACGCGTTGTATTAAAGAAATGAATTAGGTGTACCAAGTAACTTGATAATCTGGATTGTATTTTTCTTCGCTTGCAATGCGTATGAGCTTGACACACTCAACTTAATATGTATAGAGACACGGCATAATCGGAGATCACAATAAACTGGTCGAGCTGAGTCAAACACTCTGAATAATAGTTGTATACGGGAGCTCTTCCAACATTCTCCATTTATTTATCAGTGTTTGTACAGATAAGATTAAGGATAAGTATTTAGGAATGAAGTTCATGCACTAAATGCGTGTATTGTATACATAATGGCAATGTCATTTGTAGAGGTAATTTTGTGAATTATGACGTAATGTCTCCAATGCAAGGAGATATTATTTTTTGATAGCCGTTGACATACTTAATCATGATAATGATTATTCATGACATAACAGTTTTTACGGGTTTTATTACTTAGATACTCGTATTCCAATTTAGGTTGATGGACAAAATTAGTGTGAAATGGTGATTTAAGAAAATTTACTGTGATATACATAATATTGAAATGGCTATATAGAAATAAGATTATCTGGGGCAGCCCAACTGGGGAAGTACCTCCTCCTTACAGGAGACCACAGCCATAATAGCACTGCTACCTTTCAGGTATGTAGTGTTGTGTTCCTGTTGGTGAGTAAGGTTCCCAGAGCTCCAACCCCCCTTAAAGGCCGGCAACGCGCTTGTGACTCCCCTGGTGTTGCGGGTGCCCATGGGCGACGGTAATTGCTTACCATCAGGCAATCCGTCTGCTCGTTTGCCGCCTATGTCATAAAAAAAAAAAACATAATTCTTGATTGATTAATTGATAATTCAGTAATTTTTGGTAGCAGAAAAACCTTAAGGAGAAAACTTTGTATGTCAGTATGTACAGCTTGTCACCTTTTACTTGAATATTTTTTCTTGAATTATAGTTAACTAGCTTTTCCTCCCGACTTCGTCCGCCAGTCATCCCCGTCTTTAAAGTATGACATCTCCTTTCTCATAGCTCAAAGTCTCTCCAAATACCAAATTTAATCCCAATTGGTTCAGACGTTTAAGCATGAAGAGGTAACAGACAGACAGACAGACAGACAGAGAGAGCTCTATTTTCGCATTAATAATATTAATATAGACAACTATTCGAATTTGCTTGGTGCTTAGGCCTAATTGAATAAAATAAAAAAATTGCTTAAGTTTTTTTAACCAAGCATGAAATAATTTCTAAATAAATAAGTAACCACGTATTTGTGTAAATTTCCTTAGATCAATAGTTTAGATAGCCTAAGAGCTATTAAGTTAGTAAACGGGGCGCGGGCATTTTGCTATTTATAAAGATTACCAAAGGCATCACCGTACCATCCAGCATAACTCAACGCTTTAATTAACTGTGTTGTAACAGATTTACAGGTCATGTTATGATAGGAAATAGCTATTAAGATGAAATGTTTTGTGAACGATGCAAGATTCGCTACTAAGAAAGGGATGTGCCCCGTGACAAGACTCAAATTAACGAGGGCCTGCTTGCCTAGAAATTTACATGGGTATGCATGTAGCGCTCTTAGATACGAGTACTACAGCACTGGCAACTGGATTTAGTGTCTCAAATAGTTTCGGAACTCCCGGTTCCTGCTCCTCTTCGAATAAGGAATTGTAATTAAAGAAGCCTCAAATGAACTGCAACTGTAAGTAACGGAAGTACAGTTTAAGCCTCTCTCATTTTAGTCTTTAGATGAAGTTTTACTGCGTTTTAAATTAAATGATATCGTTATCTTTAATCATTTCCGTACCTACCTTTTATCATGTGATATTAGCTTAAGGTGAACTTTGTATGTAATGTCGTGTGCATATTTGTTATGCAGTTCTTAAGCCTAATCGTCGAGATATCCTAGTTTATAATGTTGAATATTAAACGTGACATAGTAACTTATGAATTGTTAAAAGTTTCTACAATGGCTTAATATATTGATATTAAAAATTGCAAATTCCCGTAAAGACAAAGCTAAATGAAATGTATGCTGTTAAATAATAATCATCATCATGTCAACCGAAAGACGTCCACTGCTGGAAATAGGCCTCCCCCAGAACGACCCACGCCTTCCACATCCAGCGATATCCCGCGACTCTAACTAGGTCGTCGGTCCACCTTGTGGGAGGACTACCTACGCTGCGTCTTCCAGTTCGTGGTCGCCACTCCAGAACCTTTCCATGATGTTAAATATTTAGAACTAAATACACGGTATAATACAACTTGTTCCAGAGCAAAACCTTAATTAATTTCTATAAATTGAACGATTAAAACCGTTATGAAATTGGTTAATTTACCCGTGCCGGGTATCTTTTTACGGTTGTTGTTGGTCGCAGTTCTCGAACGATCGAAATGGGCGATACAAGCTGGGCATCGGGTTCCGACGGAGGGAGCGGAGGAGGCAACAAACCGATAAAATAAGTTACATTTATCTCTTACTAACAAGCCCAAAGTTCCACCGATTCAGTAGGAAATCATAAACCAACGAAAATTGGCAAACTTAAAACCAAGTTTATTTGTTAATTTTGGTCATTTCCTTAGTGGATGAAATACGGGTAAATATTGTTGGAAAGTTTCCGAGTGAAATCGATTTTATATTGGCTTCATGCAATATAGAAGCACGTATGTCATTTTAAATGTACCTACTTTTACCTCAACTATTTTATGTATTTTACCAATACACAACACAAATTTGATATATGAAAATAAATGTTACTCCACGTGGAAACGTACCGTGGAAACCCTACTTAACACGTTTGGTATACGTGAAAAAGGTCTGAAAGTACCACGTAAGTTATTGTGGCGTGTACGCCAATATAATGACTAATGAAAAACAAATATAAACCTTATCTGTCAGTAGGACAGTTGCTTTAACAGCGCCACTTCAGGGGCCGGTGGCGCGGCAGGTACCACGCGACCACTTTAATGGTGCATGGCGTTCAAAGGGTTAAAAACCAATTTTGAAGAATGATCGACTCATTAACATTTATCACTCGATTGTGCGATCTTCATATACACATATTGTATACAAGAGTCTGTAAGTATAGGACATAAAAAAGATCTCTTTTATACATTATAAAGATATTAGGGACAAGAAAAACGGCGTACAGTCAACCAATTTCATTTCTAGGCCACTTCGAACCTTGTGTGAACTAGGCCACTTCGAACACAGTGAGGTTAATAAAACATCTTTTGCGTCTTTCATACAGATTTTCACTGTGACAAGAAACGAAGTGGCCTATAAATCAAATTGGTTGACTGTACATGGATAAAAAAACCCGTAATCAGGTCGAGAGTTACAGACTACATGTCTGACAATAGTGACTGATCCAAATAATATCTATGTCGTTTGTAAATTTATAAATAACAGTTGTACAGTCGACGTCAAAGTAATATTTACAGTTTTGCACCTTATTACAAGGGATTAAGGTGAAAAAGTGTAAATATATATTTGGCGTCGACTGTACTATAGATATCAAATTATGTTTGATAATAAACGACGATGACAAATTGACGATAAAATATTTTTTTAACTTGTCTTAACTTTGACTCATATTGAGAAAAAACCTAACAACTTAGCCACGTTGTATTTAGCCTCCGTTTATGTAAAATATGACTTTATCGTATGTAATAATCTTAAAAATTACCTCTGAACTTTGCGGGCGACATTTTCCGTAGTCCCGCAGTCCCCGTAGGCTGCTGGCTTAACTTGGCATCAATATCTACTAACCGCGGGATTTACCTACCTAAACCTATAACATATTTATAGACGTCCAGAGTCCCAGTTTTAAATATAAGAATGGGTTAAAATCATAATCGCTATATTTTAGATTTAACCCTTACATAGATGATTAAAACTTTAAACAAAAAAGATAAAATTACATGAGAAACACCAACTTCCAAATATATTTTGAAAAAATACAAACTAGCTTTAATTTTGACTATGAAATTGTGTAAAAAAAATTTAAAGCAACTTTTTCATAGTTTGCAAGTAAGTACAATCTCGTTGATGTTTTCAATTAATTTTAATTGAGAATTGTATTTTTCCTCTACCATCATTTCATACTTATTAAGTTGTTATATAATTAAGTTATATATAATAATGTTTGCCACTACCGGTCAATGAATAATATACATCACCTTTTTTCATACTATGAATAAAAGTTAATACCTACCTATGTTATTTTACGAATGTTCTATAATGAGTTATGTAATGTTTAAAACCATTAAATGAAAGTTTGAGATATGAGAATTATTAAAAAAAAAATTCATTGATATTTTTGTTCAAATTTACTCATATTTAATGAATAAATATTCAGGATTTAACCAAAAACTAACAGTTATCAAGAGATTTAGAAGAGACGACTTTTAAAGACTCTGGTTTTTTTTTTTTTTAATTTTGGTACCGTCAGCGTTACATAGGTCGTAGCATCCAAAGCACTCATAAAGTTTGGTACACCACAGAATTTGTATGGTGTACCGAACTATTTGACTAATTTGAATGCTGTCAACTAAATGACGCTGAGTGTACAAGTATATAATACAATACTATCTAAAATTAACATTAAGTATCAACGTCTTCACTGGGAAAAAAAAGTGAGATGCCTATGGCGGCAAATATTTTGCCGTTACCCACTAAAGGGTTAACTCCAAACCATGAGTTGCAAATCCAAGTTTTATAAATATATGAATAATTTAGGCACTGGTCCCACTGCGAGCTAGCAAGCTATGAGCTATCAACTATTTTAAGGGACAAAAGATAATCGCTCCCGTGTAAATAAATGAGATAATATATATTTATAGCTCATCGGCCGGAGATCAACTACGATCGCCCGGCTATGACATATATGTCTCTTTTATTTACACGGGAGTGATTATCTTTTGTCCCTTAAAATAGCTGATAGCTCATAGCTTACTAGCTCGCGGTGGGACCCGTGCCGTAAATGGTCACTACATTTTTTTTCTGGTATCCCCTCATCAGATCCTAAAGTGGGGCTAACGAGACTTAAAAAACCCTGAAGCGATGCGGGCGAAACATTGACGAATGTAGGTTGTCCTTTTTGAAGTAAGATAAAATATACTTACGTTTATAATAAATCCTCGTTAATCGCAATATTTCAGGCTTCGACTGGAATACGCAGCAGCTGCACTGGTGATTAGAGCGGCACAAGACGCGGTCGTGCGTTTACCGTAACACATAGCCCCGCAGAGCGCTTAGCACGGAATTCGATTCAACTAATGCTATCTAATCCTAACCGGCTAGAGATGTGCTCGATACTGTTCGACTAACAGCCAAATTCAAAGCAATGTTTCGAATTTACGCAGCCACCTGAATCACGATCTTACGTATAATACGTATTTTGCTTGCGAAGTGCCCTCCATTGAAATGAGCAATATGCCAAGACGGTGTCCTACGAGGGTGTGTAGGTGTGATGCAGTAATGCAACAGCACTTCGATAAAAACTAACCATAAAACCGTAATTTTTTTCTTACACATCTACATAACTATTTTTTTTGTCAAATATGGTTTAACTAGAACTGCTAGCGTATTACGTATTCGCAAAATATCAATAAATAATTAATATTGACTAGAGATGGGACGTTACCGGTAAGTTACCAAAGTTACTATGCGGAATGTTTTCAAATGGTAAAATTCCCCGTACTAAAATTGGTAACTTACCGGTAGCGTCCCATCTCTAATATTGACATATTGAAAAAAAAACAACCGTATAATCTATATTGAGATTGCCGCAAGTACAAAAACTTGCTCCAATCACTTAAGCCACAACGGTCTGCAATGGTCAGCCCATCTCTATGGACGACACACAAATGGCAGTGCTGCATTCCGAAAGGCCATGTGCAATTCGCAGTTGGTGATTGATGATAATCCCCCAGCATTTGCACTAGCGAAACAATAGTCTGCGACGCCTGTCTCTTGTAAAAATGGAGTTCCCGCTGTGTATCAATTTGTATCTTTCACTTAGTTTCCTCGCTCCTTTGTTTGTGTTTAATATTTTGCGCGGCAAGAGGCTGTATGAACGGTCAGAATTTGTTACCATTTCTAATTGGAAAATATCATGCTTGTAGAAATTTACAAGTTGATATTTTAATTAGTTAGGTACATCTAAAGTTGTGTTAATAGCTTTGTTTCGATGGATTGATTTCATTAATGATGGGTATACAACTCGAAGAAAATATTTGATACTATGTTTTTGACGGATACAGAAAGTACTTATATTCACATAAATTAAACATCATACATATATTCGTATGTATGATGTATGTTCCATTACTTTTATACTTAACGATCATCACCTATATATATTGATAACCATTAAATATAAATTAACTTAATTTTCATCATCTAGATACCATAATCCTAAAAAATAAAGGTAAAACTCTTGAGCTACCCTCGAACTCTCGACTCTGGGATACCAACCCGCCGGCTGCGAATTTTTCCACCATATCTTAATTGGCCTTGTCGTAGGAAGACGCGTGGTGACATCTACCGTCATGGTTATAACACTCAAGCACCAGAAAGCGAGTATATTTTTTCAATTTGCCCCTAAATCTAAATAAGCATTAGACACTACATAACTAACTAGTCTCATTAAATTTTATGATCCCGAGTTTCTATCAAGTTGTGCAATTTCGAGCACATTAAACAAGCCATTGACATAATCGGTACAGCTAGAACATTCAAAGCACGATCGAGAATTAGCTAAACGTATTTTATTGTGAACAAACCCCTGTCAGTTCCGTTGTGTAGCGCGGCGATGCGGAATGGAGAGCGGAAGGTACGCGGAAGGCGGATGGTGTAAGATAAAGAGAACATTTCCTGCTGCACGTCTTGCCAGATTTAGCAACATTCCAAAATGCCGAGGCCTTAAATGTGCTACAAAAAAATGAGTACAGTTTCTTGGACGTGAGCTGGAGACGGCATTGCGCATTAGTGAAATATGAAGGGGTACTTTAGGCTAAAAAATGTTGTTAAAATACGGACCAATCTTAACCTACTGCAGTAATTTATTATATTCCTTTAAAAAATATGATTTTGCCTTCACTTTTAAATTGACCTAGATAATTTTCCAGAAGTGACTTTTGTTGGGAGCTTAGCCTATCGAACGCCTTATCTCTCGTTATAAAATTGGGCGGATATGTCTAGTTTGGAACTCCATAGTTCTCTCTTTACCAGGTCGTTAGTCGCCTTGTCCCTGCCCGCGCCGCGCCTTCCGGTACATGCTAGCCACTTGAAAACCTTTACGGCCCAGCAGCCACCGGTTTTGCGAGAAATGTGCCCCACTCACTGCCACTTACGTTTAGCGATCTGGAGGCATATATGCGGCTGAGGTACGATTAAAACCATATAATTTTGTTCCTAAATCATAAATTCAATTTATTAGAACGCTACGCAATGCTAAATTAATTGGGAAGCCTCAAACCAGGACTGAAATACGTTTTCAATAATTGAACTAGATTTCAGCAAATAATAATCTATCAATATAACGGTATGCCTCTAAAACAGATTCTGTCATTGCTGGATTTGAATATAAATGATTATTGTTCGTAACGTAGTAAATTTATTTATTTTATTTATACTAGAAGATTATGATTAAAAATTTTGTGCACCCGTATACTGAAATCCAATAGATATTGAAAGAATCTAAACAACTTTGACAGAATCTTAGTATATTTTTTAAAGTAAGTATAAACACAGAAACCTGAACACAAAAAAAAAAAAAAAAAACGTTAGTCCACTCAAAATGATTAAAATATTATAACTAAATAGTAATTTCACGAAATTAGAATAACGGTGCAAGTAAAAATATTGCATCGACACGTAGGCCGCCCTTATATAATATAGACATGTATTTCCAAGATACCTATATTAATAATGTTTTATATTCTTCTATCAAATTACTATTAACCCTCCATTACGATTATCACTCCATGATTTATTTTAAATATTGGTTTTCCGTTAGTAACTCGTTACTTCCGAATATTTTGGTATTATTCACGTTTTCCAGAGCTTTGAGTTATCCTTACCTTTGCAAACTTTTCCTGTTTATCAAATTCAGGTTTTATTAAAATGACGTATTTGATCAATTTTACAGGAACATGAATTAATACTTAAAGTATTAAAACATTTATAGAGCACCAAACTAGTATTTTGTTTACGAATTGTAATCGATGCAGTTTTTAGTTTTTCCCGTTTCCCATTTACATTGCATTTGTTTGTTATTATTTACTAGCTTAAATAGTAATTTACAGGACCTCTGCACTTAGCTATCGGGTATCGTCAGTATTATATATTTAAAATACGTACCCTTATAAATAGCGAATAATTTGAATATGTGACATAAATTGACAACAGACTTTTAGCATTTTTTAAATCATAGACAAATAGGTGATACCTTAAGAAACTATTTGTCAACAACATTTTGCTAGTCAGACTTATACATGAAAGTTTAAATTAATGTCCATAATACTATTTTATATAAGATTGTCCAAGGATATAAGTACATTTAGGCTGCTGGCTTACTCAAAAATGCAAAACATGAAATATAACTATGTATTTTTATAGCTATACGTAAACAGCCGTCTGATTCTGAGAAACTAACTTTAAGGAACAAAAACCCTCCAGTACCACCCAACTGCACAATACTGGCTTCCCTTAACTTGAGCTTAAGTTTCATTCACGTTGCAGTCGAGTTGCGTTTATTAAATAGAAAGCAACATTCAGGTGTACAGTTCCAAACGAACTTTTTCAAAGCCAAAGTTTGCAGACAGAAGTATAGTCTACGCGTGCATACGTTTGCTTTTTTGAGGCGAAACTGGTAAAAACTTGCGTGAAAAATAAAAATCTGAAATAATGAATTGCTATGAAAGCTTACGTAATATTTTTTTTATTTTTCTTTTATCGTGGTTTTGTTTAAATTACTGTAGAAAACTTGCGGGTTAGTCTTACATGAACTAAGAACATAAAATGGGTACATTAGCTCATGGCCCAAAATTCAAAGTGACAGAAACACAAAATGCTGCAACGCGTTTAGTCGATGGAGCTCCGCATCTGAGCCCTGAGTGTAAGTTTTTAACGTAACTTTACGTCACGAACGCGGTTGCGTTTCCCATATAAATAACTTTATCACTTACGCGTTCGTAAACGATATTTTACGTCAAAAGAAACTTACACTAGAGCTTCTGGTGTTTTTTCGTATATAATTGTGTAGTAGTCATTGTGTGTTTCGATCATTTTGAGTTATGGACTATGCACCGATGTAGTCAATTTGTGTTCTAGTTCGTGTGTGATATTCAAAGAAATATAGAAAAAATATATTTTATTGTGTTTACCTTCAATAATTTTAGAATGGAACTCAAATATAAAAAGGCATATAAAAGGCTTTAAAATACGAGAATTTTAATTACCCTTCATGTTTTTAGGAAAATAAATATGATTTTCATATCATACTGGTAAACACTAGCGTATTTCGTTGGAGCTCAACCGCAAACATCATATTGGTATTGTACGCTTCAATATTGACAAACAAAATGACCCAACCACAGTGCGGAAACATTCCGTTTATTTTCGAATAGGTTCGTGTTGTAAATTATTAAACAACTGACTAAACGACCGTGTAAAATTACATCTTTAGTTCTATTTCACATTTATTATTATTACAATTGTCTTCATAATCAGCAAATAAGCGAAAAAAAAAACTAACCAGTGTTTTCAATCCTTCAGTGTTCGAAAGCTAAAGGAAACACGATTTCACAATAAAATGACGCTAGGTACCATATAGTTAGGTTAACAGCATTGTAAATTTTAACCAAAACACAAATTTAGACCATTACCTGTACTCTCGGTAGAAGTTGTGGCTAATATAGTAGATTCAGTATAATTTTGTAGCGGTGTACCTAAGTCAGCTTAGTTTGCTGGAACGTCCGGTCTTGGAGATGCGCTGTCGGCGGCAGCCTCTCTCCAGTGATTTGAGAGTGTATAGTGCAGTTAACTGCCGGCATAGTCTTAGAAACTCACAGACCTTATACCTAATCTGCAATAGATGTAATGACGATTATGTCTTTGGTTCGCTTCGAGGCTTTGCTAAAGATATCATTTTAACTAAAATTCAGGATCACATATTTCTAACCTCGTGAAAAACAAAATACCTACATTACCAAACAGTTTGGCATAAAGGACCCTGATCTCGTATAAATTTATTGACGTGTCCGTATTAAAGCGATTAAAATATTCATTTTTCATGAATATCTATAAATATTTTATACACAGAAAAGCCAAGTAATAAATGGTTTATTTTAATTTCATTAAAATCTGACATCAAATTTTGAGTTTACCTTTATATGACATATTAAATTTGTTATGACATATTATTTAATTGATGAAAATGATGAATCATACCTTTATAATAAGCATAAGTAAGTACATACTTCCCAGAATATTTTTGGAATGTTACTTTTTTTTTTTTTTTTTTATGATATAGGAGGCAAACGAGCAGACGGATTGCCTGATGGTAAGCAACTACCGCCGCCCATGGACACTCGCAACACCAGAGGAGTCACAAGTACGTTGCCGGCCTTTAAGATCCCTATACGCTCTTTCTTGAAGGTTTGGATGTCATATCGGTCCGGAAATACTGCACACGACAATTTATTCCAGAGTTTTGCTGTGCGAGGCAGGAAGTTTCTAGAAAACGCACAGTTGAGGACTGCCAACCATCTATGTGGTGAAGATGGAAATGTTGTCGTGTAGAGCGCTGGCGGAAGGAAGCAGCTGGGATTAACCTGAACAATTCCTCGGAGCACTCTCCGTAGTAGATGCGGTAGAAAAATGCAGAGTGAGGCCACATCTCTACGCAGTGCCAAGGGAGTCAAGCCGGTCCGAGATATCCTGGCTGCCGACAATTCTAGTCGCTCTCCGCTGGATGCGGTCCAAAGGGAGAAGCTGGTATTGGGGTGCCCCCTGACCAGAGATGAGAACAGTATTCCATATGTGGCCGTACTTGCGCCTTGTACAGTTGTAGGCGGTGGGCCGAACTGAAATACTGCCTCGATCTGTTGAGCACACTAAGCTTCTTCGAGGCCAACTTGGCCTTTCCTCTAAATGACCGCGGAACTGGACTGAGCTAGAGATGTCGACACCCAGAATTCCGATACTGGCTGTGGCTGTTAGGAGAGTGCCCTCAAAGCGAGGCGATACGACAAACGGGAGTTTCTTTGCCGTGAACGCGCAAACCTGTGTCTTTACTGGGGTTAAATTGAACCAAGTCATTCGGCCCCATTCTGAGACTTCTTTAAGGGAAGTCTCAACTTCAGACACAAGCTTGTTCCGGCTCTCGATGACACTTTCCCTGAGAAATGTTGGCACGGCCGGTATAGCAAGCATCACCCGTACTGTCATCCGCAGCATAGCAATGAATACCGCTGGTCTGCAGCATGTCATTGATATGCAGGAGAAATAACGTGGGCGATAGCACACAGCCTTGAGGACACCAGCATTCACAGACATGGAATCCGAGCATCTCACCGTCGACTACGACCTTAATGCTTCTGTCTGCTAAAAGCTGCTGACCCATTCGCATAATTTCTCGGAAGCCCATAGGATGGTAGTTTCGAAAGAAGAGCCCCGTGCCACACACGATCGAAGGCCTTCGCTACATCCAGACTAACTGCCAATGCTTCACCCTTCGTCTCGATCGCCTGAGCCCAACGATGTGTCAGATAAACCAGGAAGATCACCAGCCGAGCGACCACTACGGAAGCCGTATTGACGGTCACTAAGCAGCTGGTGGTTCTAGGTACCGGAGGAGCTGGCAGTTGACAATGGATTCCATTATCTTCGAGAACAAGGAGGTGATAGCTATTGGCCTGTAGTTGGAGGGATTTGAGCGGTCGCCTTTTAGGGATCGGATGCACCAAAGCTGACTTCCACGAGATCGGGACTACGCCAGAAGAGTAGGAGAGCCGAAAAAGACGCGTTAAAACTGGTTCCAACTCAGGAGCACACATCTTAAGAACAATTGCGGGGATCCCATCAGGCCCACACGACTTATGGATGTCAAGGGAAACAAGAGCTTTAGGCACTGAGCAGTGCCGGAACTGTATATCCGGCATGCAGCTCTCGCACCGCGGGCTGGTCGGCGGCGCGTTTCCATCATCCAAAAGTCGAGTTAGACGCAAAGAGCTTACCCAGAAGATCGGCTTTGTCTTTTGCGTCATGAGCTAATGAGTCATATTCCGTGCGCAGAGGTGGAAAAGACTGCGTGCAGAAATTCCCTGATAGCTTTGGCAGAGACCAGAACGCACGAGTTCCCGAAGGGAGGCGCTCTCATTTCTCGCCAATTCTACGAATGTGCAACGACTTTGCGATGGCAATAACTCTTTAAAGAACCGGGAAGCAGAGTTAAACTCCTTTTTTAAGGCGCTGGTTTTTGCATCCTAAGCCGCCGCTGCATTTACCCAGGCTTGGTAACATTCCTGCTTTCGACGAGATGCCCTTTGCAGAAAAGTCCAAACCAAGGTTGGGATTTACCACCAATGGGAACTGCAGAAGATGGAATGAAAAAGCTCCATTCCCTGCAGAACCACATCGGCAATAGAGTCGGCAGCGACGTTGGGATCAACCGGCGTGAAGCAAACCTGCTCCACGGGTAGGAAGCAAAGAAGGACTGCATTCCATCCCAATCTGCTGACTTGTGGTGCCACACGGCGGCTATGGGCAACTTGCCGACGCGGCGGGCACGTGATTGGCACCGTACTCCGGATCAGGCAATGGTCCGAGGAGCCCAATGGAGCTACAACGGATACTTGGTAGCTGTCCGGATGGGAAGTCAGCAGAAGGTCCAACAGGGAAGGTTCCTGACTCTCCACATCTGGGATTCGCGTAGGCGCAGTGACCAGTTGTGTCAAGCCATTTGCCAGAGCAAAGTCACAAACAGATCTACCCGCATGATCGGTTTTGTTAGAGCCGAGCCATTCGGCATTGTGGGCGTTAAAGTCGCCAAGTATCACGATCTCAGCGTCTCGCCAGTCTGCAGATGTTTGAATGTGCTCTGTGAATTGGTCAGTTTCGGCATTACCGTTATGGGACCTATACAGACAGGAGTAGATGCGGGGATGGTCATCGCTGTCTACCCGCAGCCATAAGATGGATAGGTCCCTACCTTTAAGATGGCTGAGACGACGAGAACTGATATCATCTCTAACGTAGACACATACCCCAGCCCTAGGTACTAAGGAGTGTTCCAGACCGTACCCGGGATAGGAAAGGTAAGATGTGTCCGCCGGAGATGATATCTCAGTCTCGGTGAAAAGAGCAAGGCTGGCTTTGCTGTCTCAAGGTGTTGGTGGACAGCATTAAGGTTTGAATGTAAGCCCCTGATGTTGCAAAAATCCACAGCCAGCGTGGCAGGGGATGCCCTATTCGATTTGCTCGTTGTGCCTCGGCCAGATTTTCGACGACGGAGCGCAGTTTTGCCCCCAATCCCAGAGTTCGAGGGGCGGTCTGGGCGTCCACGCTCAGGTACAAGAAGCCCTGAACATGGAGGTCCAGAGGGGGATTCTCCAGCGCTAACGCAGGGGGTAGCCTCCTGGGGTAAACTATTGGTCTGTGCCAGCAACATTTTAGAGCGGAAAGGGAGTGTGAGCACAGGTAACCTTACTCACCATTAGGAACACAACACTACGAGCCAAAAGGATAGCAATGTTATTATGGCTATGGTATTCTGTAAGGAGGAGGTACTTCCCCAGTCGGGCTGCTCAGGTTCAAGCGTGATGATAATCGCTGTGCCCTATCTCTCATTGCTGGACGCAGTTTAAGGACATACCCCGGTCCGGACGCAGTTTAAGGACATACCTATACTTGAGTTGATTACTAATTTCTAAATTTTCTTAGTTACTAACTACATTCTATCACTAAGTATAGTTAACTATGGACTTCCTATTAACTGAGTATTGAAAACAAACGAGATTAATATCAGTTTAACAGCAATGCTAATCAAATCTTAACATTCCATTGTTTTAAGCAACAAAGCCTCTCATTATCTACTAAGTTCGAGTAATGCAATAATCACAATCTATCACTGCAGAGACAAGGACAAAAAAGTGGGTTTAAATGAGGAAAATAACTTATATTTGTCAATTCAATTTCTCATAAAGTGCAATTAATGTTAATTAATGTTTTTTTTTTTATGTTCTGTGCATATTTTAACTACTTTTTATTGTATTTAGTATTCATGTAAAGAAAATATATGTAGTTACGTGTCAACTTGAGAACCTCCGTTTTTTTATTCGTCGGTAAAAAAAATTGTTCACATCATTTTAAATACATGAAAAAACAAAGTAGATATAGAAAGTAGTATTCGCATACACAGTAAAAATGTACACTAGAAATGATATATAATACATAAGTATTATACAAGTTTTCGCCCTATCTTTGTCATTTTTTATTGTATACTTCGACGGTGGCAAACAAGCATACGTTCCGCCCGATGGTAAGCAGTTACCGTTGCCTGCAATTCCAGATTATACACACGTGCGCTGCCTACCTTTTAAGCAAACAAAACATATTTTTTTTGAAACACCTCATACTGTAACCTTTTAAGGGAAACCCCGATAGGGAGTTTTTTCCACAGCCGGAAGAGAAAATTCCTCTTAACCGCACAGTGCGTGCCCTTTTGGGTTATAATAAGGTAAAAACATCTAATAGTGTCTGAACAGTTTAGTGCCTTAAGATTAATTAATTGGACATAAACGCAATTCGCAAATAATATGACAACTTTCAATGCCGACTGTACCTCAAAACACAGCAATTATAGAAGCAAACTATATTACAGAGTCCAATTTCGTCACAAATTTAGGGACGAAATTGGTTTGCACAGTGGTCATAAAGGCTCTATAACTTCCGTGCTCTGTGTGTGTTGGGCTAGCGTCAGTAATTGTAGATCAATGAATGGGTTAGCCAACGATCGCTGACTGCAACTGGGTGCATGTTGACACATTGTTGCTGACTCTTGTGGGTGTACTGCAATTAATATTGTAGCCATATTTGCATGTAATGACTAACGCCTTTATTCAAAACAATTTGTTAACTTTTTTCTTTAATTTAATCATTTAATTCGGATAAATATTTGTCAGCTACATGTTGATCAAACGTTTATAAATAGTTTTAGATCTGCTATTGGAAACTGGCATGAAATTTCAAAAGGTGCCACATAAAAAGTAATTAGTCATAAAGTTTTTTATTTACATATGTACTAATTAACTGTTGCACCAGATCTTTTCGTAAGTTTAAATATAGTCTGTATAACCTCTAACTTACATACGTTAGACCGAGACTTACAAGGTGAGAAATTCCATTAAACAATTTAGATTAGCTGTTTAATAATAATATATTATATGGACCCTGTAACAAGTGTTGTTTTATTTTTATTGTATTTATCAAACATAAGCGTGCTACACCCTCAACTTCGTCGTCACTTACCATCAGGTGCGACTGAGGTCAAACACTGGTCAGTCTTTTACAAAAAAAAAACATAAGTCGATATATACTACATTACTATAGAGTCCGGGAAGTAAAGGGTTGCCGGCCGAGTACAAGTAGATTCTTACAAGGCCGACGTGATTCAATTGTATTTTCCAACTTAATTCAGGTTTTCATATTCAGTTTCACCATTAAACCTAAACTGAATAACCCCCTTATTCATAAAACTCAGAATGAAAGAAAACGTCATGTAAACTATAACATAACCTAACAATAGTTTTTTTTTATAAGATGGAAAGCGACGCTGGATTATACTTGACAATCATTTATTAAGTCCTTTCTTTTAATACCTGCACACATGGTGCACGAAATATATTTTGACTCATTAATTGTCATATTTATATCTCTTTAAATGGCAGTAAATTTATTTTCTACGTATGTACTACCTACTAAATCATTTTATCACTTGTTGTTTATGAGCGCCTGAAGAACAGTTAAAGCAAACACAATTTTGTTCTAACAGTAGTTTAATGCTCTCATTGGTCTAGCAGTGTAAACAAGAACTCCAACTACCACCGTATATCGCGTAATCAACGCTTACAAAGTTTTTAATGCCAATACATAACCTGTTTTACTCGCATACCAACAAATCTCCAACTATTTTGTTGGACATTCGACAATGAATAACATCGGTTCATGTTTCCGACCGCTTTACAAGTTAGACCAAACTATGTTATAGAAGTTCGATCTTAGCAGTATTTGAGTTTTAAAGAGTATTAGATGACTTTTATAGGTAGGGTAAATCGCCAATAACTAGCTAAAATATTATTAGTCAAACTATTAAGATAATAAATATATGTATACACGTGACATTAATATTATACTTTTAAGCAAAGCGTGACATCACGACCACAAATCAATAAAACAATACGTATTGGTTTTTTAAAACTAACTAACCAACTGATTGTGAATACTCGCCGACATTTTTTTTTACTTAGGACAACTACTTAAAATAGTTTAATAGGTAATACGGTGGATTATGGGATTATGGCAACTACCCCTCTAAATGATACCTGTCATATTTGGGGCAGGCGTATGTCCAACAGTGAACGATTTACGGCTGAAATGATGATGATGATAGTGATCTGTCTTACATAGATTAGCCTAGCTCCAAATTAAACAAAACTTGTAGGTATTTAACGTTAAATATTTAGGTTTTCTCATGTGTTTGGCCTGATTACACATTGATTAGTGTTAAGTGCGAGTTCATACATTTGCCACTTGTATTTAGTAACAAATGTATAAGCTGGCACTCAACACTAATCAGTCTGTAATCAGGCCCTATCTATGAGTACACAAAACCAGCGATCGACAAAGTAATGAACGATTTGCGCGCATTGTGTATTTTTACCTGAAAGAATTCCATTTCGCTGGCGGCATCAAAGTTTCTCTTTTAAAAACTTCCAAACTATACACCTTTCTGGACATCAATGGACTTTCCCATTCCTAAGGAGAGTCCATGGAGTTGTTCTAGTTGTCTTCCCCGAGTTGCGAGGACCGTAGGGAAGGGGGAGTTATTACCGCCTCTTTTGTTCGTCGTACCGTAAAAGCACAAGTTTTACGGTACCAACAGCAGCTACTATAAAAATATACTGACGGAAGTTTCTTATTCATGTACTTTATAATGTATTTTTGTGAACAAAGTGGTCGTTATTCGGGACGTTAAGCTTATCCGAATCGAAATGTTTTGTTTTTTTTTAATAGATAAGCTTATAATATTTTATTACAATAATGAATTATGAATGTTTAATGATTATATTTAATTATTCCCGAGATTAAAACATGTTGCCATTATAGAAACTATATTTAACATAATTACCTCTATTTAGATAGTTAATTCAAAAATACGAATAAGTATTTCATTTTTAGTATTTAAGTTTTATTTAACTCCCATTGCAGAGCATGTCACTCATAAGATATACCTATTAGATCTGCAGATAATAAAATCTCTTTATACTCGTATTTTTAACTAGCGGACCCGACTGACGACCTGTTGTCTTGTCTTTACTATGGATTAATCGTGATGTGCACTGATATATAATGAGAGGTAGGGCACAGCGATGACCATCACGCTTGAATCTGGGGCAGCCCAACTGGGGAAGTACCTCCTCCTTACAGAAGACCACAGCCATAATAGCACTGCTACCTTTCAGGTATGTAGTGCTGTGTTCCTGATGGTGAGTAAGGTTCCCAGAGCTCCAACCCCCCTTAAAGGCCGGCAACGCGCTTGTGACTCATCTGGTGTTGCGGGTGCCTATGGGCGACGGTAATTGCTTACCACCAGGCAATCCTTCTGCTCGTTTGCCGCCAATGTCATAAAAAAAAATATATATATTTTTTTATTTACCTATCTTATATGAAAAAAGTTAAATTAGAAATAATTTAATGTGGTGGTTAATATCATTACATTCATAAGAAACTTCTGACAATAACAAACAAAACAAAAAAGAATTATCGAAATCGGCCTAGCCGTTCATATATATATACGTAGATGGATAGATTGTATTATGTGTATCGTGATAGCGTATATAGGCTCAAAAAGAAAAACTTAACGTAGTAGCAGTTTCATATTTAATTAACCTAGAAAGTGTTTTATAATAATTTCGGATTCTGTAAATAGAAGTACTAGATTGTAAAATATCTCAATAGCTTCATTATAACTCGATCTCATATCATAGACTTACCTAAGTTTAACTTCAGTTTTATACAAGTCGAAAGAAAAGGAAATCTAAAGTAGGTCCGGCATGCCTCTGATTATTGACATACTCCTTCGTACGAATATTATATTGGACCCGGGTATGTCCTTAAACTACGTCTAATAATGAGAGGTAGGGCACAGCGATGACCATCACGCTTGAATCTGGCGCAGCCCAACTGGGGAAGTACCTCCTCCTTACAGAAGAACATAGCCATAATAGCACTGCTACCTTTCAGGTATGTAGTGCTGTGTTCCTGATGGTGAGTAAGGTTCCCAGAGCTCCAACCCCCCTTAAAGGCCGGCAACGCGCTTGTGACTCATCTGGTGTTGCGGGTGCCCATGGGCGACGGTAATTGCTTACCACCAGGCAATCCGTCTGCTCGTTTGCCGCCTATGTCATAAAATATATATATATATATATATATATATATATATGTCTAGAGGCTTATGTTCTCCGAAGGATGTCGCGCGAGTGATTACATAAACGTGAGCAAAGCCGTGATTTACAGTTACTACAATGACTCACGAATATTTAAATACAAAGAAGTATCATCATCATCTCAGTCTTATGACGTCCACTGCTGAACATAGGCCTCCCCCTTGGACCTCCACATGTACCGGTTGGAAGCGACCTGCATCCAACGTCTTCCGGCGACATCTATGAGGTCGTCTGTCCATCTTGTGGGTGGACGTCCTACACTGCGTTTGCTAGTCCATACAAACAAGTATGTTCCTCATATTTTGTATCATAATATCCTTTATTCGACGCATGTAGTCCAATAATAGGTATTAATTGAGCGCATGGAGCAGGTCTCAGATGGCTTGTAGCGGCCGTCCATTATACCACAAAGCGGGGATAAATCCATAATATTGTATCCAGATTGTGCTCCGAATTACTTGATATTAGTTCGAAGCCAGGTTGATCTAGTAGGGATAATTAGCTTCTCGAGCTAGCAAAGCCATAGTAATAGTTTAATCGATCGATCATTAAGCAGGTATAATTGCGAAAATCCGATAATGCATATTGCATTACTTCTAGTTACATATTCACATTCACAAGGCATGATTGTAAATTATTAGTACATTTGGATTACATCATTGTTCAGTATAATATTTCGTTGGAATATTAAATACCTAAGTATTACAGGGCTTGGCTGAAAAATAAACGTAATCACGCTTTCATTTAATGTTGGCAGGTGAGCAATAATAGTTACATTTTTTATTCGTCTACTTGAGTACTTATCTGCTAAGGTTACGCGTAAAAGATTAAAGCCAAACTGAATTATTGTAATGGTATAATTTTAGTATTATACTAGTCCACTCATTAATACCTTAAATGGTGAACATTTTTTTTACTTTGTTGTCTAAGTATTTACATATATACATACATTACATACATTTCAACCGTATGCAGTCCACTGCAGGACATAAGCCTTAGGGTAGTTGCCATAGTCGCCACGCTTGGCAGGCGGATTGACGACCGCAGTAGCTGTAGATTGGGTTGCGACGGACGCTGCTGCCCGTCCGTAGGATATTTCCCTTTGTCGCCTCTTACGACACCCACGGGAGGAGATGGGGTGGTGCTATTCTAGTCAGCCGGCATCACACAGGAGTATTTAAGTAGGTATTAAATTAATATCAATCTATCTTTTCATGTATTACATATAATGTCATCCAGTGCCTACAACATAATCCTTATTAAAAACTGTAGTTACTGTAGAACTAGGTAGATTTTTGCAAAATAGTTCTTAAACGTGTCCCTAAAAATGTAAGGTAGATTTTGTGATTGTAATAACTTTTACAATTAAATGTCTTCTAGTTTTAGTAAAACGTGGAATATGTTATTGTCTAAAACCTAAAAGCTATTATCCCTAAAAGTATACATATTTTTTATGTTTGCTAAAGTATCCAAACATTAGTGTACTTACTGGCTGTAATGTCGGCGATTTTCTACAGCTATGATACAGTTATGTAGCCTTTGTATTTTCACAAAGTATATCAATATTTATTGTACTCAAAAATATAAGTAATGTTTATTTTGTGGACATTTCTATTATTTTTCGAAAGATTTTTAGTTTAAACGTAAGTACTTATATCCACAGTAAAGCGCATTGCGTTTATAAAACAGGGAACCTACCTACTGAAATATTGTAGTGCCATATCTTAAAGTATTTTTTGTAAAAGAGTACTATAATTATGTTTTAGGAAAGTGTGGTTAATTATATTACTTCTTGAGCATGCGTATATCATAGAAATTGATATATCAATCTCAACCAAGCCCCTGGTTACGACTCTTTTGAAATTATAAGAGTATTTTCTAACACAAAGGAAATTCACTGCCGCGCAGCAGAGATTTGAACCTACGGATCTAAGAGTCAACCTGATAACCACGAACGTTGCTGAAAGGTTCAAAACGACAAGATGAGATTTAAATGATTAGTGGCTGGGTGCAAAATAGGTGATGATGGAACAGGGATTCGATCACAACGTTTACATTGGCCAATAAAATAACTGACAGCGGATCCACTGTCACTATTTACTTATGAAATTTACGCATCGTGCGGAATATAAACAAACAGACAGCGGCAGTATAGTGTAATTTCAGAACAAGTTTACATAAATAACGATATAACTTTCCTAAATAGTCGTCTATAATATGTGTTAATTGCGTTATTTGATTATTTCTTTACTTAATCCTTATATAAAGAAAAAACAAACTGACCCCAATTTGCGAATTTTCGCGCGACCCGCTATATTTAGTAATGGTGTAGCGCATCAATATTGGTGAATTATCAATATGGCTTGAGACTCTCATGCAGGTAGAAGTGTTGACACATTTACGGTAGATGTCGTATGGCAGTTCCTAGAAATATTAAAGGATATGGTGGAGAAAGTCGCAGCCATCTGTAGCGTCTCTATAGCTCAGTTGGTTGTACATGTATCCCGAAGTCACGTGTTCGAGTCTATTCTTCCTTTATTTCTAAATATATCCTATGGTTTTATTTAGCTGACAAAAGAACTGTAGACATAATTTTGTGTAAGATGTATGCACCCATATTTTTACATTTGACGTCACTACATATTCAAGTAAAACGTTACTGTACGGTACATTAAAATACTTTATTTATTGTTAGGCACTTTTGTTGTTAAAATGAAAAATACAAGTCCTTGCAGCCAAGTCTCTGCTCCCGCATCAGTATTCAGCGTAGCATTCGGCGAGAGGAAACAAATTCCCAAAATTGAATTTTAGGAAACGAGTTGAATACGACACGGGGTACACAAACTTGGAAAAGAAACGAGATTTTTGTCATTTTAACAATGACTTTATCCTCGCTTTGGGACACGTGGAGACTGCTCTATAGGCATTAATGCTGAATAAAATATACCACACACGACGTGGGCCAAACTTTAAGTCGGTGAAAATCTCTGGGAACAAGTCGACGTTTACTGCGACGGAATTTAAAAAACTAATATGACAAAAAATCTATTTTGTTTATTATTACTTTTAAATTTAATGAGTATGTTTTCATTTTTTTCTAGTTGTGACATATATCTAGATAATTATGTTTTAATATTTATTGACTGACAATTAACGTTTCATGCGGTGCAACCATGGTTATCAAAAAAAATGTTATTTCATTTTCATAGGATATTATTCTATTCATGTAATCGACATCCATTCTTTACGCATTCATTCATGATCATGAATCTGGAATCTAAAGTTTCAAACGAGTTAATGATTTATAAATTGAATACACCAAATATTCAGATGTACAGAGAAGATAGTCCTAGAGACTGGTTCATCATGTTTGATTTTGAAACTCCGAGCATGATTCCAATTTGCCCTAGGCGCGGTAAATTTTAGCACCACTCTAGAGAGCTCGTATAGGCAGCGTTTCTGTAGTTACGATGTGTATACGATTGCCTAAACTGACATACATTGTAGGTGATTGTTACGACCTACTGCTAAGAGTAACATTTATTTATTTTCCTTGCAAGTCGTTCAAGTTTCTAGATAAGTTATAAATATCGATGAATTGCCAACATGACTAGCAACTTGAATAGTCATTAAAGTGTATTTAATATTCGCGGTAGATGTCGCCACGGGTCTCCCTGGGGTGAATTAACAAAGGAATAACTCTTGGAAAAGCCACCTAGGGTCGAATGTCGATAGTTCAGTTGTTCGGATCGACGAGTGTAATTCAAAAGTAAACTTCCAATATGAAAATTAAAACCACAAATGGTGGAAGTGTATCAAAGGCGGATTATACAGTCAACGGCGTTGTACAGCCAATATAATATGTATGAATACACATTTATGCCATTGACTTGACTGTATTGGTTCTACAATTTCTATGTGAACAAAGTCGTGGGAGAGGCTAGTGATTCAAATAAACGCATAAAGCAAGAGTTTTGCATTAAGCATATCAAATAAGTCATAAATCTAAGGTACTTTATGGTACCAACAACTAAAGACTTCAACGGCAAAGTCGCCATCGCACTAGTAAAATTGAAACATCTTCGGCCGCTCAGTTCGCTACACGTTAAATACGCTCGTTCGTACCAGTCTACAGAGTTTTCCCGCTCTGAATAGAAAAGTGACTACGAACCAGCGGCGGTGCGTCCATACAAGCCGATTCCCGTCGGCTTTACTAACTCTCTCGCAATTTAACAGTTTTCCTCTGACTCACAAAGAAAAAGCAAAGCTATATGGCCTCCGTCTTGCCTAAGAAAATAATTGACCCGCCGCTACTGCTAAGAACAGTGAACCTACATAGACGATTCGTCAGATAGCGGGTTCCTGGCACTCAAATAGTTACCGTCTTATCCCAATTTAATATTAATTTAAATTTTGTGCAGATAAATAATAAATGTTTCAAGCTAGCTTCACTGATAGTAAACTCGGATCAATATGAAATCAAATTCATATTTTTATGCTTCTAAACATTACATAGGTATTGATTAAAAAGAGTTCAACATTTAATAAAAATAATATAAGTTTATATGTATTTCTTCTCTTTTTTATATTAATACACAAATATATAGTTCGGTTTCTGCAACATTGAGCAAGGATTTGACCTGAAGACGAACATCACTATGACCCCGTTAGCCATTTCATATCTTTTACTGAGTGCAAAGATTTGCAAGCTCAGCCCAGCTCAGCTGACTACTATTTGCCCACACATGCACTCTGAGACGCTTCGATTTGTCTAAGGTTTTTCCTGCATTTACATTCTCAAATAAAGGTCAACTTTATTATAATATTGAAATTATTAATTTAAATTAATTATTAGCATTACGAGTAGGCTTTTGAGTGATCCTACAAGAGCCTTTGGAAGCTCGGTTGCTAAATTTGTAGTAATCAACTCCAGCTGATGACGTAACATAAATCAATTAATAATTTGTATTTTATTTTCTATGGTACAAAATAACTCATCAGAACTCATTACACGTCAAACCTTAAAATTTTATTCATCAGTAAGTATTTGTGTTTTTTTAGAATCATGAAAAAAACATCCCTCACCTATCTCAGGTTCACAAACTTACTTAGTCGATAGCGCCTGCGTAAAATATTCGTAATTATCTCATCGATCTTAACAAATGACGTAAAAAACGTATCGTAGGTACCTATAGCAACTGTGGTAACTCGTAATAGATGTAAAGAAGGTTATATTGCAATCACGATCACTAAAACTATGTAATTTAAAACTGTTATTAATGAATTTAATTTGAAGATTTTATTTAATTTGCAAAATAAAAGCAATATCTAAAAAGTCTCTTGCTGGCTACAGCCTCGGGTATTGATATATTCAAGAGCGATATCTAATTAATATTTCTTTGGTTCTTCGGAAGCTACATAAAAGTAACTTTAAGATATAGTTCGACCTACAAAGTCATGACTGTGAACATTAAATCGACGAGTAGAACAAAAAGAATTTTGCCCTTTTGTTTATTTTGAAGACAATTAGGGGCACAAAAAGGCTTTGAAAAATGTACTCTTACGAAAATGCAGATTTTCAAACTTGACCATAAATTATATTTAGAAAGAATTCGATCTTTGATAATTTTTTGTAAGATTATTATATATAAGATTATAATTAATATATTCCTTATTTATTATTTTATATAAGATTTAATTGCCGCGAAAATTATTTGTGAAATAAAACAACTGAAACGATTTTATCGCGTTTACTAATTAAAACTTGATCCCGACGTGTCGAACTCTTTCGCAACGTTCGTGGTCATATCAGGTGGTCAAAGAGTTTGAAACAGCGAGATGAAAGTTTAAATTACTATACGCAATATAATTGGTTTTATAGTTGTTTTATTTCCATTATATTCTTCATTTCAGCCGTAAATCGCCCACTGCTGGACGTAGACGTTCCACAAATATGACTTTAATCATCTTCGGGGTAGTTGCCATAGCAGCCACGCTTGACAGGCGAGTTGGAGACCCCAGTAGCTGTAAATTGCGTTTTCACGGAAGCTGCTGCCCATCCGTCGGTTTCAGTCAGCCGGCACCACTCGACGGCCCTTTTTTATACACGACTGACTAGCGTTTGACCTCAGTCACACCTGATGGTAAGCACGCTGGTTCAGTAACAGCTAAATGTATTCACTCTTGCCCTGAAAAGACCCAAATTATATCATTAATATTAGACTAAAGTTAAATCAACTTTCACCTTCTCTAAATGAGATTATGATCAGACTCGATGCTGCTTTTATACATAATAGCTGTCACTGCCTGCACATTATAGCTATCAACTAGTACCTACCTGTTTAAAATATAATATGTAAGAGTAGTTAGTACAAGCTTGTATGTAAGTGCGAAAGTGACGTCTAAAGAGATAGGTGACAAAATGGCAACCTATCCATTCTGCAGCCGTAGACAAGATGACAATCGTTTACTGAAAACGTAATTGAAACAAAACAAAAGTATAAGAATGACAGATCGACCCAATAAACGTTGTTTTAATCTGACTGAACCTGGTCAGGATCTCACGACAATTTACAAAACCAAATCTCTTAAAGTTATTCATATAGCTTCAATGTTAAAAAAATACATTATAATATTCGCACATGAAATCCTTCCATTCTTCTTGTCGGCTAACTATCCATGATTTTGTTCGTGAGAACACATGGGCTTATGACTGTCCATTTGGATCCCGGATATTAAAGCTGGGTACGCTGATCGGCCTGGGACTCGGACAGTCCCGTAGGTCTCTGTTTGCTGCTGACAAACGTGTAATGGCCCACCTGGTGTCAGCAGTAGTCGTAGATTTTTTACAGAGACAGGGGACCTATTTGTCTTTAATATTCATATTTAATAAATTAAATTGGATATAGAAGAAGATATTTAAAATTGAAACTATTCGTTCAGGTAATACTTTTTTTGTTCTATAAATTGTAATAATCTGCATTTTATATATAATTGTAATTTTCAAAGTGTTTTTAAATAAATAAATATTACAAGACATTCTTACAAAAATTGACTGAGCCGAACCGTAAGCTTAAAAAGGCTTGTGTTGTGGGTACCTACTCGCCAACGATATATGGGAGTTTTCACAAAAGTGTACCCAATTAGCGTGACTTGTAGAAAAGTTAAATTATGTCAGTTTTGTGACGATACAAGCTAAATGGGTACACCTTTTTTCTTAAATCTCTCATATATACAAATACTTAAATACATAGAGAACACCTATGGCTCTGGAATAAATACCTGTCTGTGATCATCAGATCATCACACAAATGCTGGAATTTGAACCCAAGGCTTCATAGGCAAGATCAGTAAACCAATCACTAAGCCTGACCTGTTGTTTTTAGACTTGTTCGTATTTTGACGAGAGATTTGGCCTAGTAGGTAGTAATTCAGCCTATGAATCCGTTGGTCCTGGATCCAAATCCCAGTAAGGGAATTTATTTGTGCGATGAGCACAGATATTTATTCCGGACTCATAGGTGTTTTATATATGTATTTAAGAATTTTTTTTATATTATAAATATGGTTGGCTGAGGCACAACACGAGCCCTCTTGAGCTTTCCGTGGGGCTCAGTCAATTAGTGTCAGAATGTCCTGTAATATTTATTTCTTATTTATTTTTAATAACATTTATAACTTGGTAAACTGAATCTTAGTTTTATTAATCTTATTTTTGATATCAGATAACATCACAGAATATATTTACATTCATAAATTAATCCACATACAACTCCAAAATGAACGTGAATCAAAGCAAAGGCAGAAAAGTCATCTGTAATTTATGTACAGCCAGCAAATCAGCATACGGTTTGAAGCAATGCCGCGCTATGAATTTGTAGTTTCCAAATTCTCCTGACATAGCAGAGTATGCATTGAAATTTAACTGACGGAAAATCGCACCCACTCAAAACAATAAACTTTAAAGTTTCAGGACTTTCAAGATAAGTATCACTTGAAAATTCCTGATACTTATCCTTTTCAATTTACAAAGGCTTGTTTAGAAAGTTTTGGAACAGAGCCACACGTCGCGACGCATCAAAACTTAGGCTTAAAGTTTATACGAAGTATAATAATTTAGGCAAAGCCAGTTAGCTAAGTCCAGTTTTGAGAAGGAAGTCATCCGGTGGATCCAATTTGGTTGGGCAGTATTTGGGAATTTGCGTCATGTCTAGTCTAGAGTAGACATTCCAGAGTGCCTAAGATCAAAAACTACGAGTCATACAGATCGTTTAAAGAAAATATTTTCTCTTTCGCATGGTGTCAGGAGTGGTACCGCGAACATCGAAGTTCATATATTTCGGGCATCTTTCTCCTTTACTCCAATTAAGATGTCATTAGTGACAGACAATCGTCCGAAATTTTCGAATTTCGTTGTTCGCGGTAGCGCCGCAATTGTGTTGTTGTCGTATAGTGTTTGTTACTTTACAAGGGGCAACCGTTTATGCTGGATGGATAAATTGAGACATGTCGTCGGTCTGTACAAAAGACGCTTTAAAACTTGTTGTGCAAATTTCTGACAACTAGACACAGTACTATTAGTGCCGTAAAAAATCAACGTGATGCTGTGCATATAGGTTCAAATAACTTATTTCGTAATAATCTATTGCGCACATACCTATCAACCCCTCTATTGGCATTTGTTATTATTATATTGAAAATCAACCATTATAATAAAGCATTGTAACCATTGCAAATGTCATGGTTGTGGACAAAAATCAAAAACACTGATATTCTCCATCTTTATATACGGTGTAGAAACCTGGTTCATCAAAGGCTTGGACAAGTGCAAAATCGACACCTTCGAGATGTGGTAATGGAGAATGATGCTAAAACAAATTAGTCCATTCTGAGCAATATATATATATTTTTTATTAGTATAATTTATTTTTATTTTTGTTATTAAGTATTAATTTTAGTTTTAATGTGTCAAATTACCAATTTATAGGTTATTAGCAAGTTTATATTTATACAAATAAATTTTCAAGAGTACATAGATTTATGAAATTAAGTTTTGGACAGTCATAAATTTACGTTTTGCATTTTAAAAATTCTATGTTATCAAACGTAGCTTCCGGGCACTGTGCTGCTAAGCTGAACCTAAGGACAGCCCGGTAATCCAACTAAACGGCGATTAGTATGTACATAAGTTTCTAGCAAAAAAATACAGTATTTCTGAATTTAAAATGCTCTAATTACTTTCAAACGATATTATTTATTTCGTCAGGTATGTATTGTGATATTCATAATTATGTACATAGATTCGAATCAAAGTTAATTATAAATAGGCTTAAAATATTTTACTTTTATTGCAATTAAGAGTAACGAAACTATTTTGATTTGATACAAACAGTGTATAAACTAGCACTCAACGTAATTTTAATTGCTTTTACACCAAGCGGTCCACGTAATTAACAAAATTATGACTCGTAAGGTCTTTGACTTAGGAGTTAAAACAGAAAGAGCACTTTGTCATGTCATGCTTCTAACAGGCTCTTTAATTTCTCTTTGTGCAGTAAATTAAGACATTAAATCGTTTAAGTCACGATTTAATAAGAGGGAGGAAAATGAATTGAGCCCTATACGTATAACAACGTTATATTAGGCCGTGAAATGAGGCAATCACAGCATGGATCCGATTTGGCTATTTATGTAGCACGGTCTTCCTTGAAAGTTGGTTTCCTTGTAGTTTTTATTAGTTTTCAATAATGTTGGTCTCTGTAAATGTGTCAATGTCGTACGCTCTAGTGTCAAATTAAAAGCAAGTTAGTGTGGTCTAGCAGCAGGACCTTCCTTGAATGTTCTACCAAGTGTTCGTTAAAAGTGTTAAATATGAAACTTATACAACCATTGTATAGTAGGCAACTAACATCTAAACCAAGGTTTATATTTCTTAGTAATAATAATACGCTAAATGCTTAAGCTTCAAATCTTAAGCCACGTCACAAAAATATAACGTGCGTTGTTAATGTTTTCCAAGTTATCCATAATTATTAATTATTTTTAGACCATAATCCTAATGACTATTTATTACCCCAGCATTATTGTTTATATCTAATAACGAAACCTTTGCACAGTCCGTTTAAGGAACGCTTTATCATGGTGCGCTGTGGTTAGATAACAAGTATACCCCACATTAGGCACGTAGCGCAAAAAGTTATAGTGTATTTCTAATAAAATATAGAACTCGGATTTAAATTTCTACAGATATACAATAACTAAAGCATCGTGTCTGTAACAACGGCTGTATCACGGACGGTTTCTTTTCCTAAATTCAATTTTAAAAATTTGCCCCTCTTGCTACCATGCATCCTGAATTTCAATGACCGTAACTTATGAGTTAGGTTTAGTCTAAGTATTCCTAAAACCTTACTGCTTTCTGCGTCTCATAAAATAGGTTTTTGCTTGTCTATGTAAGTGGGCACATATTTCCTATGGCGAAATAAACAAATACATGTCACATTAATCGATACGTTCATTACTTGCAAATTAGGATATTATATTGTCGTCGATTATGCTTGAGCTTGATTTTATTTGCATATTTACTCAATCGCCTACTATATCGGTTGAGTTTTAAAGTTTGTTCTGTACATGTTGCTTAGGCGTGTATTAAGTGAGCTAACTAATAGCAATAGACACCAAAGGCTAATTGAAACATGTCAACGAGTCTTTGTTGTTACGGGCACGAGATGAATGTCTTTGTCCGGGACTGATGGACAGATACGTCAGTTGAATGTAGTTACACGTCCATCGTCGCGTCGGTCCGACCGATAGTAGTTCGCATTCAATTTCCGTCAGCGCTATGTATGCGTATAAACCCATACAGTGGCCTTATTCTGCAACAAAGCGAATCTAAAACGAACTCGGTCCCAGTTACATTGCGCGCTGAAACGCACGCCTTGTTGTCGGCGCAATACTCAATCTGTAAAAAGGCAATTACGACGAGCGTTGGAAAGCGAGTTGGTTGTGGCTGTCGTTTGTTTTTGATAGAGTATACTCGTGATCTGTATACGCAATACGTTGGTGGTATACTAGATGATGCACGAAATTGTGTAATGACGTGGAATTTTAATGGGCTGTAGATGAATAAGTGCTTCGAGCTGTGAAAGTAGTCGATATTGCTATTTTGAATTCACAAAACGCCTGTTTTAAAGCATTATAGTCGAATATTTACTGCTATGTAATGTCAATCTAAGGTAAAGTATTGTTCATAATAATTAACACATAAAAATGCAACAAATATAATTATTATTATCTATGAATCACTGTTAGCAATTTCCCAAAAACATGATGGTATCGTAACTTAACGTTTTTATAAATCTGATCAAAAGTTTTCATCAAAAGGTCAACGGTTTTTTAAATTAAATTCGCTTCTTATATTAAAACTTGTAATAAACATTAAGGTGACTTAATAAAATTGTACTAACACGAGAAGTCACATCACCCAGCGTAAAAACAATTTGCAAAGCTTCACAACAACAAGCTCAAACATTACTTTTTTCGCATTAAAAAGAGTCCAGAAATAAAAAGAGCACACACAGTAGTACCTAGCAATTTCCGTATGCTGTGGCGATTGTTAGCCCGTTAACTCGGGCGAGTTGCCCAGCTGGTAGGTATTAAAGCTATAAATATTCATTATGAACTTGCCTTAATTTCGTACTGCAATATTTTACTATTTCACTAATTTAAGCTTAACGAGAATTTCCACTGATTTAGAAATTTCAATGCGCTGATTTCATACCAAATTGCATTCCTAATTTGTAGAAGAGCTGTTACTGACAAGTATTTAGTGAACGGAATCGAAATTTGTGCTGGTAAAATCTTAAAGCCGTGTTCTGATTGTGCACGGTAAAGCGTGTGGCATGGCACGGCTAACCAGCGATCATTGTACGTTTGAGCTGGCTTGCGCGGCAAAAACGTCCACATTGCGTACGGTTGATGCGGACACACGTGCCGTGCGCAATTTGTTCACACACGACTGGATTTGTGGTCTTATTGAATAACATGCTTGTAGCTTGTGCATTTTCCTTTTATGCAGTTCTAAATTTTGTTTATTTATCATTTACATTTAACTTATGTATATTTTGAGCTTAGTCATTTAGCACGCATTTAGTTAGATCATTTTCATCACTGTTAGGATAAAATTATGCCTAAACATGTGATAAATGCCAGTTATAATATCTCATTTAGTTCTTGCTTCTGAAGTTAAGTTTTAACTAACGCAAAGTTTAAATATGTTATAAGTCCCTTGGGGCAAAGTTAAAGGAAGACCTCATTTTAACTGTAAATATATTATACAATTCTATTTACTTTTACGTATTACTTAACTCATTCCGTCATTTATACCTTTAAGAGCTTTTTAAAACCTTTAAGAGTTGGCATTAACTGACTATCTAAGCACAGACTTATTAAACAGCGGAATAGCAATGTTATCATACGTATGGAGACTAAGAGTTTGCCCAAACCAGTGTTCCACTTGGAGCACTCTCGTGGAAAGTGGAAGCAGGGGGAGGGCAGTACCTGCGGCATTAAGACTCAAACTCCACCTCGTCATTTGCGGTGTACCAACTGATTGCTGAGAGTACATTGCAGTGCAAGATCTGAATGTGTACGCCTAGAAGAACTGATACTAAGCAGCATATTCGATAGATGTGACCTAAGCCCCCCTATATGTATACGCACAACTTTACTGCAAGCCGTGTGACCGTATCTTCAAGACAAAATTTGCTTTTCGAGCCACATTAGAGCATTCCATGTTGATGAAATCGCCATTGTCGGATACGGCAAATATGATGATGATTAAATGCACCATGTAACTCTTTGTTGTGTATTGAAGCGCAAAGATTTTTGCTTTTACCCAGTTAACTACCTATATATTTTTTTTACCCGTTGTGGTTGGTACTTTACCCACTGTATTGCATAGCCTAATCCTTACTTAATGGTTCATAGGTATAGCTCCCAATAAAACGTAAGTACTCAAGCAAACCCAAAATTATTGTATTTAAATTAAGCAAGCAATGGAACTTTTTTAGCAAAATATTTCCGTAGTGTGTATCATTATCGGTTAACATTGATTATTTTAACACCATACAATACCAATAACGACGAACAAGTTATCAATATGAAAAAAGGAATAAGTGCCTTGTAAATATAATAAACTTATACCTGTTTTATTTAATTAAATAAAAAAACACTACTACTGTTATTGATACTACTCATTAAGTCATTAAGAATGACGGGGAAATAATAAAGGTATCTTCTTTATGGTGTAGTAATTAAAGCGTAAGTTAATTGGTATAATTTAGTAAAATAAATCAAGTAAAGCATCTTTACATACATTTACATTATGAACGATTCTCAATTAATTTGAATAGATTGCTACAATATGACGCACTTTTATTGTAGCACGTCCATAATCTCGCAGAGAAGCCATTTATAGGTAAGATTGATGACAGGAATTTAATTGGCTGCTACAATATTGAGATTACTTTCGGAAATTTTCAATTTATATTTTATTTTATCTAGATCTATTAGTGGAAGTATGCTAGTCTGAGCTGCGCGGTACGAAGCTACATCTAATTTGTTACCGAGCGCCAATCTATTAACTTTTTGCTTCGTAATGCTTATGGAGGAAAACACGCTCAAGCGCGATTTTACGCACCGTGTATAGGTTCCATATGCTTTTAACGTAATTTATTTTGTTTTTTTTTTTTTTATTGGTTGGTTAAATATATGACATATAACAACTAAACCATTAAAGAGAGGAGAGTTAGTAATTGGAACATAATTATATTTTTCAAACGGAGAATTGCACTGAAAACGGACGTAAAATAAATTGCTAATCCTACGCAAAAGGAGAAGAAATTGGCAAGAAATTAAATTTTGAAATAAGTTAGTCTTTCTTACTACAACTTAACTTAGATAAACTTATTTACTATACCAAACTGTGTTCTTTGTAAATTACGAGTACAACAATTTCGATTTGTTTCAAAGCCAGGGCCTACAATTGTAGTACTATGTATTTTAATGAAGACTTTGATGATGCAAAGTTGATATAAACAATAATTTACAGGATTGAAGTTGATCGACCGCTACTCTTTTAGTTATTTTATAATAACACTAATTTGTATAACATACAGCTATGGAAGGGCCGGTGGCTTAGCGGTAAGAGCGTGCGACATGAAATCCGAAGGTCGGCAGGTTCAAACACCGGCTCGTAACCGTGAGTTTTTCGGAACTTACGTAAGAAATATTTGATACATATCAGTCGTTATTCTATGAAGGAAAAGAATCATGAGGTAACCAGGCTAATCCCAAGAAGGCCTAGTTTAGTACGGCAGAATATTTATCAAAAATTTAATGTTCTAATCTAACCACCGTAAGAGATTCGCATGTACCTATCGGATTTACACACTTTATTATCCTACTAATATTTTAATCGTGTTTGTGAAGCTATTTGGATATTTGTTTCTCGACCTTCCTATAAAAGCTGCTGTAATGCGGTCCCGTGGATCTTACGCAGACAAAGTCTCGGGCAGAAGCTAGTGATAGTTATATATACAGGGTAATTTCGGGGTCGTGGAGTAATAGAACAAGGGATGACACAGAATTCATAGATAAATATTTATCACCAAAAATCATAATTATTTTTCAGATGGTAAGAAGTAAAAAAATATTTGCTTACAATTTGGTCATATTACTTAATGTAACGTCTAGTCGCTTCCCATACTGCGTATAATCAAAAGTCATAGGATGACCATGATTTTGTTAGTTTAAAATTATTTAAATTGAAAAAATAAGAAAAGGCAATTAACGTTGTTTTGATCAAATACTACCATAATATCATATTAACAAGTTATTGAGTTAGAAAAACTGGTTCTAGATCACCACACAGGAACCACCTGTATATAATTATATTACTAGCTTCTATAATGTAGTTTTGACTCGTCTGACTGCCGGCGTAATACAGTCAACATCAGAAGTAGATAGCCATGTTCCCGATTTTCAAAATGAACTTTACAGAAATTTATTGTTAATAGAACTAGAGCTTGTCAAGATCATGACAAGTTAAATCCTGACAAAAACGATAGAAGCAACAATAATAGTTGCTTACATGGGTGCTCGGCTGACTTTTGCTTGATTGCTTGAGCGCTATAATATTATATTATATTCTGAACTTATATCGCTACAATAGATTGCTGGGATTATGGCAAGTTAACGGTAGTTTAGGAATCTTCCGTCGGGTCAATACGTGGCTTCCAAGTTTTCTTCTTTGTGGAAACTTTTCCGCTACGCCTATTAGTGGAAAAAGCTTTCGTGCGTATAGCAACATCATTCATTCGTATTGATATAAACCCATAAATACCTTAGTATCATTAATTATTATTAAATACATGTGTCACATACCTATTCTGAAATCTCCCAACTCTAGATACTGAAAGTATCAAGACATCGTTTTTATTCGATAAGATCATCTTTGGCTACCGTTCTCTAGTTTTTAAGTTTCTTATATTTTAGGTCTTGTATTTAACTAAACTTTTACCAAAATATATTCATCATCATCATCACGGGGCTGCCTCGTGGTGCCGGCTGAGAATATTGCCACCCCATATAGTCCCGAGTCCCACGGCTGTCATATGAGGCGACAAAGGGAAAAAAAATTACGGATGGGCAGCAGTGTCCTTCGAAACCAACTCAACAGCTACTGCGGTCGCCAACCCGCCTACCAAGCGTGGCGACTATGGCAACTTCCCGCAAGATGGTACAATAGTCATACTTGGGGGAGGCCTATGCCCAGGAGTGGACGTCTTACGGCTATTGAATGATTAGGTATTTCATGTTTTTTTTTATTACGTCGAAGATTATACATTTTATTGTTTTTCTTTTTAGACTTTTATAAATTACTATTCATTATTACTCGTATTAATGTCGTGTAAAACTAGTTTTTATTCATATACTGATGTAATAAGTATAATGTTACTAGTCATAACGAGAATATTTTTAATATTCATTGTTTACCTTGTCATGTAAGGTTGTGATTGGACAGAAAATAATATCAATTTTACCCAAAAAATACATATTATATCCTTACATTTCAAGTTAAATGAAAGCTTGTAAAAAAAGAAATTGATACCATACATATCACAATAAAATTTATAAAATGCCAGTTTTTTTACCGTTCTATTATACACCGTGTAACATGAGGAAACCGAATAATTTTAACAGTGTATCCCTGAGGCGAAAAGAAGTAAAAAATATATAATATGAGTTTTGGTTAACTAAGGCAAATATTTTCTTATTTTCAAATTTTATAAAAGTATTTTGACACATCTACTTTGATTTTAATTGTTTCCTGTCACTGCGATGTCCGTGAACAGCATCAATATAATTTTTTGGGCAATGTATTTATTTACAGAACATGTTACCTGATGATGCCTTATAATTACTCTTCCCAGTGCAAAATAATTACAAAATAAAAGTCATTGATGTCTAAGGGCTATTACAGAGTAGAGGATTATTTGAAAGACAAACATGCAGGGCCCTAACCAGAAACTAACTAAACCGCCTAACAATTAATTCAACAATTGTTTGTACCGCCAGATTATGTAAATGACACAGGTAAGCAAAGCATATCAAAGTTTGTCTATTTTATGGAGTCTTTTTACTTTATATTTTAGTACTTTTAGTTACATCTTGTAATAAACTGTTAGATATGTCTTCTTATGGGACTACGCATAATTATGTACTTTAAGATTTGATCTATCACTGTTTTGAAAAATAAGTCCCGTAGTTTCTTGCCGGTATTATCTGGTTCGAACCGGTGTAGATTTTTCTTTGACGTTCATAAGTGCATGTGATGTGCCTAATTTGAAAAATAAAGATCTTTTATCTTTTTTTTATCAGCGGTATATAATGCTCGTAATATCGGCGTTAAGTAAGCTTTCGGAGCTGAGTTATAATCAAGATAATTTAATTTTTCCTATTGGTATAAAAAGAGTTAAATTTCAAAAAGGTTTGTTGGACATTGTAGTCTCGAAGTATCGTTAGGATAGCGCTGTAAAATTTTTTCGGTTTGTTCATGTTACGCGGGTTAAATAAACTTCCAATACGATACCTATTTTCCAAAGGATTAACCAAATAAATCATCCGATACGCTATAAACGCAAACATTACATACTTAAAGTAACTCTTATAGTAAATGAGGAATTCCTATTGTCGATGGCCCGTTCGTTCCCCTCGTTGTATGGACGATTTGATTCACATTGTCATGATTGCCTGTTGGCCATTCGTAAACCTGAGAAAATGCAATGCTCTTTGATCGTTTAAGATAATTATATTTCTTTATTTATTTGGTTGTTATTGTACAAAACAAAACCTAAAAAATATTGACATCACGCTTTAATCTACTTGTCTTTTTTAATAAGCCTTTATTCATTCAAATTCCTTTTTACTTATGGTAGTAATCAAATTAAAAGTTTTTGGGTAGGTTCAGCTCCAATATATAGGTAGGATGGCAACTGTACAACAAATAATTAAAACACTTGGTTGATTTATCTTTAAATTTCATTTATTATGTGGATACTCTTTCTATTTTGAACTTGTGTATGTATAACGTATAAGTAACGTACCTATTCAAACCATACACAAAGTAAACAAAAGAAAGTTATCGCACACCATCTCAACTCGCCTGCATAAACCCAAAGACGAAATTCCAGCTTTATAATGTCCCGCTAAAAGCAAATATAATTTACACCTACTGCAGATGACATTATTGCTATTAGCCCCACTTTGTCGGTCGAATATGCTATAGTGATTCCATGTCATTGGTCTGATGAGCCGCTGGTCTCAATGTCACGATAAATAGCCGGTAATACACTTAGGCAGGGACGAGGAGCCCGTAATAGCTCCGGGCGTAACGTGATTTGCTAGTTCTCTATTACCTTAATGCTCCACAAGTTTTCCGCCAACAAAGAAGGGATCTTAATATAATATCGACTGTGACACGCTGACGTGAGCCTCGACATATTGATAAATAATTTATACTGAATATCGATTCATAGTTACACGTCAAAGTGAAAATAGGCGTGGTGTGAACGTGCTATCTTATATGAACGTGATATTTTACAGTATACCGTTATCCCCTTGTGCTCGTATGTATCATGATTCCATGCAAAATTACTCAGCCATTGCATGTGCATGACTCTGTACGAAGTTTGTTGGTTGTTTGAAGCACCTACTAAAACAAGCTGGAACGCGCTTCGGGCAAGTATAATACTGTCGTGTGGGGTTATTTAGAACCTTTGGGATTATTTCAAAACTACAGCCTTAAGCTTGGCGTTGAATTTTTACAATAGACGGATTATTTATTTTATATTATTATAAATACTAGCTTCAGTGTGCAAGTTTGTCCGGCTACTTATTAATTATTAATATCTTGAACCCTGTTTTACGTTGAGATTTTCGAAACATGTATTTAGCAAAACTGAGTGATACGTATATTGTCGTCGTATGGCTTTTTTTTACGACATAGGCGGCAAACGAGCAGACGGATTGCCTGATGGCAAGCAATGACCGTCGCCCATGGACACTTGCAACACCAAGGTAGTCAGCGCGTTGCCGGCCTTTAAGGGGGGTTGGGGCTGGGTACCTTACTCATCATTAGGAACACAACACTACATACCTAAAATGTAGCAGTGCTATTATGGCTGTGGTCTTCTGTAAGGAGGAGGTACTTCCCCAGTCGGGCTTCTCCAGACTCAAGCGTAGCGTGATGGTCATCGCTGTGCTGTGCTTTCCTCTCGTTAACGAGTAGGTAGTATGTAACTGGCTAAACATTAAGCAATCTCTGCTGTTTAGCGTATTCCGCGAATGTTCCTTTAATGCTACATGCTAAGTAGTCAATTGCGTATTAGATAGGTAATAGATAAGATAACAAATAATTATGTAGCCATAGTTTTAACAACAATACAATACACGAATGTTTTTTTTAAAGTCAGCAATAAATAATCATTAATCTAATACGGCATGATATGCCAGATACCTTAATACACACAAATATAGACTTAAATAATGATGGCATATACTTTTGATGCGTTGTTTCATATTCTCTTTACTAGTGCCAACTTTAAGGAATGAATACTTTTTTTTTTCAATAGAACCATACAAGTAATATATATTATGCCTAAAGCGTTAAATTAATTTGAATAATTAAGGTTTATGTTCAGCAGTGGACGTTTTATGGCTGAGATAATGATGATGATGAAAGCGTTGAAGTTACTGTAGATATATCCAAATTAAGAGTAGTCATTACTACTGCTACCAACTCAATATTCATTAAACTATAAAAACTGCACTCTTACATATGTAAAATTATTATTTTATAAATCATTTTATATTAATAAGTAGGCGTTAAAAATAAGCTTTATACACATTGCTGCCTATGTAAAGCCAATGACTTGATATCAGGCTCTCGGCGCCGTGAGTGCACTCCAACAACCCATCGATCATAAAGCTTGTAAGTGGGTCTCCTGATATTGACACTTACGCAAAATGTTACGTTCAGTCCTTATGTCTTTGACTACCAAAGCGACGCGGGTTTTGCACCTTACTTTAATCTACTACATGCATGAACCCGAATATTCGGGTTTAATATCTTTATATTATATGAGATAAAGTAATGCAATCAATCACACTGCACATTGCGCAACGCATGGGACTAATTTTCGCGATTGAAATACTTCTATTTCTCTTTAAATATATTTAAAATATATGCGGCTTCTCAGTAACTACCTGTTAAATTAGTATTTTACTTACCCGAAACGCGTTCCCGTCTGTTATATAAAATGTAAGCAAAATCAAATGACTACAATGTACTAATAAACATACTTAATTAACATGTTTGTATTTAGCTTGCCTACCTATAAGTGATCTGTCAGGACATCCGTGTATGTTTGTTTGGAAAACAATATATTAATGTGTAATACTAGCCAGTAACAATAATAACAAATAAGTGTAGAAGTTTTTTCTCTGTCCCATCGCATTATCGTCCTGTGCTAAAATAGTCTCTTCGGAAGATCAGCGCCAACCTTACCTAACGCGGGCAACATCCTGCGATGGTACCATTTTCTGACAGTTTTTGATAAAATTGTCATAAATAAAGATTTTTCTATTTGTACATTGTAACCACCGTTTCACTCTCTTACAGAAAAAAATCACGGTAAAAAGTGTAAAAATAATGGATTGTGATTGCTAACTTAATTTATGTTTTTTACCATTGCGTGATTGGCCAACAAACATCTAAACATATATTCACACTTATAACATAAGTAATATATACCGAGACTTAAAAACTAACTAACATTACTAGTACTATGTTAAATTAAAGATTCTAACGTATACATCAGAATACAACAAACAAAATAAATTGTAGTTATATTTCTATACCTTTAAAAAAATACTAATACCTCGTATCTAAATATTTCGAAATCTTACAAAATGCTAAGGCTAAATTTACCCAGCATACGGATGACCTTACGTACCTAGTAGTTTTGTTGAAGTCTATTTATACTCGAGGTCAGTTTACCCTTAGGTAGAAATGATTTAGGAACTAGGCTATTCTGTATTTTAGTCTTCCCACGTACACCGTCACCGATTGACATCACTTAAGGCGGCGGTTCAGTGCTGATTACGTAATTTTGTTTCTGAAAAGAACCATTGTTTCAATGTTTTCTAGCATTACAAAGAAATATACCGTTACCAATTATTATAACTTCTCTTGACTACATACTTATAAATAGATAAGATAAATATATTGAGCCAACAATAAATATAAATAAATAAATAATAAATAAATATTTCGGTACATTCTTACACAAATCGACCTAGTCCCACGGTAAGCTCAATAAGGCTTGTGTTGCAGGTACTAGGCGACGATATATATAATAAATAGATACATATAAATACTTAAATACATAGAAAACACCCATGACTCAGGAACAAATATCTGTGCTCATCACACAAATAAATGCCCTGACTGGGAATCGAACCCAGGACCTTCGGCTTCATAGGCAGGGTCACTACCCACTAGGCCAGACCGGTCGTCAAAAATATAATATACAAATACTTAGAAAACACCCACAACTCAGGAACAAATACATACCAGTGTTTATTACACAAATAAATGTGCTTACTGGGATTTGAACCCAGGCTAGCTCGGCTTTAGGGTCAGGGCACAAGGCCAGACCTGTCGTAGAATATTTATATAAAATGAAGAAATTGTTCAGAGTCCCTAGGGCTTACGTATGGGACTAAAATATGAATTCCTACCATGAGCTACATAGGATTTACGGATAATCCCTTAACAACTATTCGAAGCATGAAAAATGAGTATCGGCTAAAAAACGTGAAGTATGTCAACTGTGGTAGCTCATGGCAGTGCTACAATTTCTATAACTTTTGAGTGAATAAATGCACTTATAGGTAGACTGCAAAATATTATCTATTTGAACTCGCCAACTTCAGCTGTAGCGCCTCGACGTCGCTCCAGTAACATGATTTCCCAAATCGGCCGGCGCTCGTGAGTGCTCTTCAAACGCAAAAGGAACATCTCCGATGCTCCGTCCTCTTCGAAACGTGATATGGCTATGTCTTCAAGTACTTAAAGAGCTTGATGGATAATTCTTTGTACTAATTGTGTGAACTAGTTTAACAGGTTTGTGGATTTAAGCAAATTTCTTGATAACAATGTTGATAAAATGGTTTTTGTTAATATATACATTACCTACTGACAAGCAGCTTATAAAAGTTGCGTGTATTTAGTTATTATAATAAATAATAATATAATCTTGAGAGACTTACTATGTGGTTGTGGTTGAATCAATGGTCAGATTCAGAAGGCGGTAATCCTGGACACGGCGCGCATAGTCCGGCGGTTCCTCTCTCTGCAGCCCTAACCACCGGCAGCCTGGACCCTGTGTGACTGAACGGATACCCCTACTCGAATTTTAAACCGATTTTATGTTCATTGCAGCATTTACCTCAGATTCTTTCAATTATAATATATTTATATTCAACTACTAAAATGTCGATGTGTGATCTTAATGACAGCGCCATCTAAAATATTTGTCATATATTTACATGACTTATGGTTGAGTAAGTGCTGGTTATGAAATCAATGCGATAATACAGTATCGTATTAGTTCTCCGTGTAATTCACAGCTGGCGCTGTAACAAATAATTGTTGCTTAGGTATGGATTAGCTTTAAATTATTTATCTTTTCTTTTTTCTCACTACGTTATTATCGGTTTATTCATTAAGAAATATTTATTTACATTAGTAATTAACATTTTATGTAGGTACTTGTTGTTTTAAGTTTACAATAGAAAACATTCAAGGAATTTCCCCTGGCAGGAAGATACCCGCAACATTAGGATTGTAAACCGAGGGTACCTGATACGGGCCGTTCAAAACATTAGTTTGAAGCCTATTATTTAGTGTCAAACAAATATGACCTTAAAAGCGTGAATCGTAAGGAAAAGTAAACAAAGAGTTACTTATGATCTCTGGCTATGGTTTATTTGAGTATTAAAGCATATTGAATATGAACCTTAGGTCTGCGGAATAAACAATAGGAAAATAATGTGAGACTTGTACCTTTTTGACATGGGCTATATGTCCCAGTTATGTCCCTGTTAGTTGGTATAAAAAGATGAGTATTTGCTTGAAAAAGGGATTAGATTCTTTGCTCTTGACCGACACGGGACTCTGGCTTATAGTAGCGGATTATTAGTGGGTGGAATTTCTGCACTACTTTACACCTGCTTTGGGTTTGGACCTTGCTAAGGACAATATCCTTGTAATGTCTAGACTTAGAGTGGTGTCCTGGTTTGACTGTGCGTGGACAATATCCCCGTAACGTTAAACTTGGGTACAAGTGGTTGTGATTATTCTACCCTGCTTTTAATCTTTTATGGTTATTTAATTCAAAGTTGTTACTCTTCTTTTAATTAAAACTACTTTACTTAGACTCGTTGTTGGGCCTTGCTAAGGACAATATCCTTGCAATGCTTAGACTTGGGGTTGTGTACCTGGTTTGGCTGTGCGCGGACGTTGTCCCTGTACCGTCAAACTTGGATTTTAGTAGTTTTGTGTAATGTCTAATTTAATTTAATTATAATAGTTTATTGTTTGAGTTTTTAAATTCATAAAGTCAGATCAGTGTCTAGGCAGACTGTTTGCCTGGTTAATTATCTTTCACCTAGCGGTGTTAAACGAAAGATAGTTGAAGGTCTTTTAATTGTTAGACCCATGCTTGGAGAGGGCTGGGAAGCCGTCCTTTTTGCCGACGATAGGAGGCTTATTCAAAACTCTTATATTTCTTGAAGGTCTGACAGATGAATGCGAGGGTCTCACGTGCGGGCCTTTAGGGATATCCTAGCTCGTTGAAGTCTGTTCAGTAATTCAGGAAATAGTTTCTTGTTAAATTTATTTATATATTTTATTTATAGACACGTTAGGGCCGTCTTACTCGCTGCACCCTTGTCCTCGGACGTCAGCGAGGGGAGACAAGAACACAGGCTGCTAGGTTGTTATCTCGGTTTCGCCGGCCGAACGTGTACAGCTTATTCTAGGGATACACTTTGTATATACCAAAATATTTAGTCAATGGTAAGTGCGACTGATATTTTGGGTATACTAGAGAAATGGGGTAGTGTTAGGGTAAATTCACACACAATTGAGGGAAATAGGTAATGGGAGTTCAGGGTTTTGGTATCATCATTTTATGGAAGGTGATAAACTAACGGTTAATCTGTCAAAGTTTGTAATATATAAAGGTATACTCGATATTGCTTTCTCTCGTCTTCAACGGTTGTCCATAATCGGTTTAATTATTAACTTCATTGAGATGTCAAGTTTAACGTCTAATTTGTTTTAAGATTCTGGTTTCTCGTGTAAAACCGAGGTACTGAGTAAACTGGTTTTCATAGGCATACATTTTATTCCGTGATAACAGAATAACTTGTTTTAGGGCCCCTTTGACAGGCAGAGCAGTTCATTGGGTTATTTTCTGGTTATATTGGGCGAAATAATACTCAATATATCAGAAAATTGTAAAGAACTTCTTCAACGACTACTTAAACTCGGTATTTCGTCTTTTACATATAGAAAGCGCAGAATATAGCTTACAGTTTATGGGTTCGGGTGGTTTTATCCTTTAGTCTGGAATAAATCCTCATTCTAAGTCAATTGCTGGCTGATGAATACTTAGCGTTTCTTTTCATCGGTTACCAGCTAGGTTTTGAAACGTTGGTCGAGCCATTAATTGAGTCTTACACTCCTAGGAATAGAGAGGTAGGATGTAGAAGCCCAGTTGACGAGAGTAACACTCACACTGACTGGAAATAGGACAGCTCCAGTCCTTCATCGGGCGAAAAGGTGGCATAGTGTATGAAAATACACTTAATTAATTATTCAGATTTATAGGTTGGTTTGTTGCAAATAGGTCACTTATCTCAGGGTAAATGCCATCTTTTTGTTAACCAGGAGCTCACGTAGGCGTAGAAGGTTCTTGGGGTGTAAAAGCCCCTAATTTAAATATATAAATACTTATTAATACTCATACTTTATAACTTTAATCTATACTTTACTCATTAGCCAACTAGTCCTACTACTTAACTGATCAAATATGTACCTACTTAATTTCCTTTGTTTCTCTAAATTATCTCAATAACCAGTAAATAGCCTAATCTATGATTTTATAATTTACCGATGACTGAATACAAACATATCATTTATTTGAATATTCATAAATTCAATTAATTATTCCTTACGTCGAGTCCAAAAACTAGTTTCGTCTCACATGCAAAGAATTTCGGGTTCTACATCACACATCAGGGGTCCTACCACTAACTAGACGATCACATTGGCCAATTTTTACAGTAATTTTAAAGGGTTCTATTTCAAATATCGAGGTGAGGGATGATTGTTTTGGGGTGTTTTGTTACACCTGTCCCGTTGTCGGCGGCACCCTAGGTTAGTTTTTATTGTTTTGATATGTTTTTGTTATACAAGGTAGCAAAGTTAGTGTTTACCATAATCGTGATGATAATGAGACCCGAGCTAGCGAAAGATTACAAAATTGACCTTGAATTGATTCAAAGAGTGGAATCTTGAGCGTTTTGAGGGTTTCAATGCACGAGAGGGGAACAAACTTTGCTGCCGAGTGAAATACATAATTATTCACCTCTCTTCCGAGAGGAAAACACTAATTCTAAAACATTACAATTCTCTCTAAATTTTTAATATCAAAAAAATATATATTTAAAAGTTCACCCGAAAAAAAAAACACTTGATTCGTAATACACAATATGCATGAAATTACTTTGCGCTCTCTTGTTAATAAAGTGCAACTTTGCTATCGGCTTTTTTTAAAAAAAAAAGGTCTTACGAAGCTATTCAGGTGAAAATAATATTATCACAATTATGCAACTCGTAACGGGTGCGAGAGAAGTAAGCAAAATATTTGTTTATTAGTAATAATATCGTTTGACAAATAAACATACGAGTAGTATGAAGGCTCTCTTTGTCCATGCTTAAAGTATTAAAACTTTATGCGACAACAGTTGCTTAATAAAACTGTAAATTTAAGTGTTGGCTTTAAAACTATTTTGGCTGGTGCGAGCCAAGTAAATGGGTTAATGAAGGGGAAAATGACGTCATCCATCTTAGTTGGATTCCTCTTAGCATCCCTACGCCGTGCCGGGCTTAATTCACTTCATTATTCCTTTTTTTTGTTTGATTCCATTATGCAAAGCCCCGAGAACACGTTAAATATGCATTGTTTGAAGATACAAATATGTATTTAGAAATAAAGTAATGGATTACAAAATAAAATTTTACACGGTAACTGAGACTTTACCAAGTTTGACTAGTTTTTAAGCGATATGGATTCAAATATTTTTTAGGAAACTATTTATCTCAATATATTTAATCGATAGATCTTTATATCTTATTTTTATAATACGTATCATATAATGAATCATTAGGTAGAAAACATAATTAATAAATACGTAATGATTCTACGAAAAACTAAAACAATATCGATAGTTTTTTTTTAGAAAAACTAAAACAATATCGATATTAGTATGTTTAATTTAATTAACCATCATAATATTTATTTTCTTTAAACATTGTATTTGTCTCCATGTGTCACGACGAATACCCTATACTTCTAATAAAGAAGAAAAAAAAATATTTTTGAAGTTTGCCCAATATTGCATTAGAGTCATTCTCATAAATAAATAAGTAAAAAGATACTTTGGCTAAATTGCATTCATGAGAATGCTTTTAGTTTCTCACCCAAACCGTTTCATATGTTACACTTATAAAAGCCTAAAACTACCCAATAGATATTTGTACTTATCAAAGACTGTGGCCATAGTGCTACGAACAAACAGTAAACAACAACCTTAAGCAATAACCAATACGAAAAAATATAACATCCCGTAAAATAATTTGTTTTTATTATTTATACCATGGACCTTTCACTTTCCATTTCGTTAGGTATGGTTTACTTAGGTACTCGTAATTATATTAAAGTTGATTAGTGTTTTTTTTTATTCAAACTTCCTAACTACATTAATCCATTCATATAAAGTTAATCAAGAAAAAAAAATATTTTTATACACAATTTTTTTTGGTACCTAAAATCCTTATTTTCAAATATAATGCAGCAATGCTAAGGCCAGGCCATTCACATAACTACTTAACTACTCTAGATTAAATCTAATAGTAGCCTTTAAGGCTTGGTACCAACGATGCTGGTGGCATTTCCTCGTTGTATCGTAATGCCAATACGTTGTACGAGGAAGCAGCTAACTCTTCTTATTGAGTTTGCCAAAACATTTTTTTCACCTTGCTAATCTCACGAAAGTCTTTAGATCAATTCTTTAAAATTCTTCGTCAGTGAGCAGATTAAAAGGCTTAAAAAAAAACGGCTTAGATAGATAAATGATTAATACCAATAACGTGAATATATTTTGATGTTTTAGAGTTAGTTTTCTCTTCGTAGTAGTATTTAAGATGAAAAAAAATGTGTTTCAGCAGCAACAAAGTTTGTTCCCCTCTCAGGCCTTGATCCCCACCAACGCTAAAAATTCCACTTTTTGGAATTTTGGATCTTTCGTTAGCTCGGGTCTCAATATTAGCACAAACAAAAGGGTAAATACAACAAACTCAGGGGAGCACCCCTGTCAAACAAATAACGACTGTGTAACTATTGACTTAAACTTATTTAATAACACTAAGGTACTAACAATTTATACGAGAATTTTAATGTCGCTAAGGCACTGAAATAATTATCACACAGTAGGCATACTTAGAATCATGGCAGACATCTGCCTCTCTCTCCAATTTACAAAATGGAATTAAAATAATCCTTGTAAATTTTGAATTTCACTTCAACACTATCTCAAGTATAATTACTGCGTAAAATCTGCCTGTGCATACTATGCCAACGCCTGCAACTGTTATCTCCCGAACCAAGCGGTCTTTATTTTTCATTGTCTCGCCGAATGTGGGCTCGGCGCCGAGACTGTACAGTAAATACCTAAAATCACTACTCTGCCCGTTTCGAACGCAATAAAATACGCTCAGCGTTCAGCTAAACCTACGTTATTTACATACATATGAAGGGTGTGCACATCTACCCGACGCGCTGACAAATCGGTCGCATACGGACTCTGCAAACAATTTGGAGTCTGAGTCTGAGTCATATTCGGATTCGAAAAATTACATTATATACATAGATATTAGTAAGAAACTATTTGGAGAGAATTAAAACAAATGTATCATATTCGTTTTTTTTTATGTATCTTACTGGAGCATTTTGTTCGTATTGATGTATACGTTTTAACTGATCATAAGTATCATAACGGAAATAATGAATATAAGTTAACAACATGTTTTCTCAAATATTTATTATGTAGGTACTCTGACATGGTAGAGATAATTATGAGGTATTTATCTTACACTACTAAAAATAGGTACTATCGCCCCAAAAAGAGAAGTTTAGTGTTCACTATAATTATCGTTTCATTTACAATCAAACTAAGCAATATGGGAAACAACAAGACGTCATAAAAATTAAAAGAACCAAATTGTAAGCAAATTTATCTTTCTACTTACCTACCTACCATGTGAAAAAATTTTTGGTTATAAAAATAATGTTTAACATAATTAGATTCCCCTATGAATTCTATGTCATGCCTTGTTTTCTTACTTCTCGACCCCAAAGTCACTCTGTATCGTTACAACGTGCAGCACGCCTACTGCAATGTACCTTCTTTATTAAATCACTGAGCGGAGACTCGGAGAGTTATTATTTTAAAATTTTACAAGTTTTCTCGCCTAGGGCACTGCACCAGCAAAGTCAATTATTATAGACTGTTAGCTACTTTATCTGGCCCAGTGGGTAGTGACCCTGTCTATCAAGCCGATGGACCTTAGTTCAAATCGTAGTACGGGCATTTATTTGTGTGATGAGCATTGTTCCTGAATATTTAATATGTGTTTTCTATATTTATATATTATATCTATAGTTGCCCGAGTTATTAGTAGTAGCACAAGCCTTCTTGAGCTAGTAAGTGTAAGGATGTCCTGTAATATTGATTTATTGATTATAGAGTACCTTCTATATATTCAGCGAGATTGATCACAGCTTAATTTAATTCATATAACTATATCCCTATATACATGTTTTTCGAATACGTGTTTTAATGAGGTTAGCTATTTAAAACCAAGAGGCCAATTTTTATGTTTTTTCTTATTATACCAAGACCTTGAGAGGATTCTTATCACATGTCGCGTGCACCAATACATTTCTGATAAGACTAGCGATGGTTCTTGTGCGCAACATCCCGACCACAAGCTAGCCACAACAGTTAACAGCATACAGATAATTGTAAACTTACTGGACTATCCTTTGATCATTGTTCTTTAGCAGACATGAAATAGTTAACACTGGACGTAGTTATGGGAGAATCATCCAATCTGTAAAATTCGTTAGACAAAAATTTGTATTGATCCTTTATGCTATAGTTCGCCCTATTATTAGCATTTACCTCATAGTACTGTAGAAGGATTACTGCACCCACAAAGCGGCCTAAATGACGACGCATTGCATATCCAATATTGAGCCTCAAAGGTATTACAGTTAATCTTTTGTGAATCGATAGGCACAGTAATATTATACATATTTCATGAGAATACCGAAAGTATATTAACAGTTTTGCTAATAAAAAAGTGACATGCAACCATGGACTTAGTATTAGAAATAGACGAGGCATAATAATAATACTAACATCGAACGGGATGGTCTTATTAAACTTTCAATAGGTAAATATGACAGAGAAGAGGCGCTACTGTGTGTATCATGATTGTCATAGTTTCACATTGTTATTATTGCTTACTAAAAGGACCTAAGTATAATATAAACTTTGTCAGCCTACAACGCGTATTAAAAGGGAACAGGGACACCGACTAAATTAAGGAGGCAAGCTACGGTATGCTATCAGCCATCTTGAAATGTGTCTTGGAATTAGTCGCATAAGTGTATTTTGTCCTTCTTGAGCAACGCTTGTTTCAGGGCCTAGGATCTAACTAAAGACCAAGTTTCATTAATGTTCCTTGAATCCCGACTCCTATCATAAATGTTATTTAATAGCTGATGTTTATACTAGAAGCGATAGACTCTCATTTTGAATCTACCCACTGTTGATTATAAAATTATCCATGAAGTCATTGAAATCACTATGCCATTTCATATTGAGTTTTAGAATACAAAGTTGAATTGCTATTTTTTGCAACTTGAAATAAAATAACCCCGTTATAAAACTATAAGTCACCGAGCAAGCAATTCGAGTTCAACTTATTCTATTTCATTTCTCGTTCTTTCGCGCCACGAAAGCCAGCAGCTAAAGATAATGCTCCGGCGATTCTAACAGTGTTATATGCTCACAGACATATATCTATGCCTTCTTCTCCTCAGCATACGTGCGGCCACTAGGCAGTGGAGTGGTGTATGCAGACGCATATATGCCTTCCACGTGTTTCCATGCCGTTTATGTTGTCTGATTATCTTTGTGATTTATCGTAATTATTATACCTGTTTAAGGCCTTGTATACTATGGCGCAGTCGGTCATCATGTCTGCGGCAGATATCGATGATAAAGAAAATTTTGTTCGCACCTTTCCTGGGGACATGGCAAAAGGTAAGGGAGTCTAGAATTTTAATGGACTTGTATCCGCATAAACAACATTTCTAGTGCTATATTAATGGGTGACAACAACATAACTTACCTACCTACATACACATTTTTATACATTACATACACAAAAACAATACAATAAAATGTTTTATCTACGTACATGTCATAAGTGCTCTAAAATGCGTCCAGAAACCGTAGGCAATGACCAGCATTACCAACCATCAGAAAGATTTCAGTAGGTAATGTTAACATTACCTACTGAAATCAGTAGGTTATGAATTTAAATTTGGAACAGCTGTCAAATTCAAGTGGGGTGTCTAATCTAGTATCTATAGATATTAAAACAGCCATTGATACGAAACGCCAATTCGTTATGTTTTTTAATATAAATCGAACGACATTTAAACTCGAGTGACAGTAGAATAGGGAGTTCATTCGCTTGTTCTATGGTTTAAAAAAATTGACTGAGATACGAAATACGCAACGCCGCCGTTCCAAGCTGTCATTTGTTTTGTTCGTTGACTTTTTAATGTTTACAAGTAACCCTAGTAGTAAGTCATTTCCCTACGGTTTCTGAACCCATCTTAAAACACTTAATGATATGTGTGTAGATAAAGTAGTGTATGTAACTATACATAATTAGGCATTACAACAATCGTGTGATATTATTATGAAACTCGCCTTCGGCTCGTTTCATAAACCCACACTCTTGTTGTAATGCCCGTCATTATGCACAGATACATAAACTACTATAACCATATAGCCGGCCAATTCCCAATTTAGTTGCACAATTCTTTTGGCGATGTCGGTAGCTTTACTACTTTGGCGAATGATATTCTTGCGAATACTGTCTCGGACGATGATTCCGAGCATTATAAGCTCTCCTTAGCTCGTTAAACAAGTTTCGTTAGTATCATAAATGTACAGTGATTTTTATTAAATCATAGCGTATCCATATAATTCATAATTTTATTTTTTATGCATTTTTTATTTGTTTTGTTTAGAAACTTTTTCCTCTAATACCATACATATTTTTTAATAAATCTACAAATTTACTAAATTTACGTAGTTACTGCCGTGCGACGACAGCAATTTTTGAGGTTGCCAGATATGCACATTACACACCCTCTAAAGCAAGTAATATATGTGTTTATTTTGCTGCCAGGGTATGAGAATAGTAACCTTGTCCCGGTAGGAACAGTGCGGTATCTAAATATATGCCTGCGTTCTATGCTCGATATTGCTAATCCGATTTCTAGTCGTACACGTTCGTCCACTCGGAATATCCGTACAAAGAACTTCCATTTAACTGGCAAAAAATCCTTAAATCGTTTCACCTTAACGCCCCTTCGCTGTCTGGTGTTGGGATTCACATGCTAATACAATGGTACCTGGATTTCGACACTTGACTGTGAACGGTTATATTGCGCTCCGATTTTTAAGAGACTATGGATTCTTGGAAACGTTTTATAAGACCATCAAAAGAAAACTTTTATATACTACTACTACTTATACGTATGTACGAATATTATGGTAGAAATCATAGACTATGAATGAATACATATGTTATAACACGATTTTTGATCATACTAAAAACAAATTACAAGTAAATAATAGTTTAAAACGGATAAACTCACGTGTAATTATATCGCACTAGGCGACATGTTTCAGAGCTTACCCGAAACATGTCGCCTAGTGCGATATAATTACACGTGAGTTTATCCGTTTGTAACTAAGTAGTAGTAACATGGCTCACAACAGTTTTAATTGTAAAATAATAGTTTTGTAGGTAATTATACTTAAGAAGATGCTATTTAGGTATGAATTCGTACTCCTTTTTGAAGAGCAAAGACCTTTCTAAAAGGCTCGTCGACTTCACTGGTGACCGCAAAGCTGGCAGCTTTCTCGCGCAACGCATCAGTATCGCGATACAGCGGGGGAATGCTGCCAGCATCCTCGGCACCATGCCAAAGGGGCCCAATTTTAACGACAATTTTTAAATTTCTATTACTATTTTTTCTTTAGTCTTATTGTTTACGTTGTATTTATCTATAAATTGTTGGTCCTAATGAAATTATATATTTTGAAGATTATTCTATATGATATTAAACGTAACGCGAAATATTAAGTAGCGTTTTCATGCTAATTCCTTATATGATAACTTTTCCTTTAACTTGGCTTGCAGGTAGTTTTATTTTTATCAAAATTATTGTACTAGTTTTTATAGTACTTTTTTTCGTTAACGATACTTAAAGAAAATAAATCAAATTAATTTTGTGGTAAGTCCCGTTTCATTAATGTTATGTAATGTTTGTTAAGTCTGAGTTTGTTGTATTAGTATGTTTGATAAAATGATCAATGTTACATTAGGTACTCTTGGGATGTGAGGAGCCCTGTGAACCGGGACGCGTGCTTGAAGCATAATCATTGTTACTACTTAGCTACAAACGGATGCACTCACGTGTACTTATATCGCACTAGACGATAAGTCCAATCTAGTCAGGACACGCCGCTCGTAGTGAGGGTGCGTCACTTACTGCGGCGCAACCGCGATCAACGATATTTGTAAATTTCGGGCGATTATCTCTGTCACTCTCATGACACCTTAATTGGATTTTAAGAGAAAGATGCCCGAATTACACGAACTTCGATGTTCGCGGTACCGCTCCTGCTGTCCGCTGCCTGGCACTGTGTTCCGCTCGCCGCGCTCGCTGAGAAAAGTCTACTCGACTATGGTGTACACGGCAACCGATAAGCACATTGAACTTACTGTATGCATCACACTATATAATAATAAGAACTATAGGTACTTCATACCCGAAATAACTCACTTCTACGCTGGCAGTAAGGCCCAGCCACTATTCCGATTAAAATTAAGACTACGGCGATGCCCGATTTCAATGGCTGGAACAAAACATTTTTCTTGCGCCATCATTTTTGTCTTATCGAAGTGAATGAATGAAATGTGACATATCTTTGTCGCTAGCATGTTACGCCACTTCAGAATTACTTCAGTCCATTTTCTTCACGCTTCACATAGAAACTCTGACAGCCTCGTAGATATGTTCCGTCCGGTTTCATTCTAGTATGTTTTACCGCAATCGCATGGTATCACATACACCCGGGTTACCGAGCGGGTTCTTGTCGTTAGGAGAGAGTAACATATGCCGCACCCTTGTATGACGCCGGAAAATGGGTCTAATGCTAAACTTGCAGCGTAACAGTCGACCAATAGCATCCGTCACTCTCTTTAATATAAGACAAGTACGCCAGTGCCCTATCCGCAGTGCGACGAACACGCAAAGTGCTTGCATTTGCTGCACTCTTGACTCCATTTCAAATCGTACCCTATCGCTCATTTTTTTTAATTCAGATCATACAGCCCATGTTAATTAACACTCATGGCCCATGGCCCTGTTAATCACCGTTCGTAGACCTGACGACAGGTGTGTCGGGTGATGATGCGAGTCTGCTTGTGTGTGCCTTTTGGATATACCTTGTGGTTCCGCTTTCGTCAAATGTTGATATAAAACGAGCAAGAGTTTTAATGCCTTTGATTTGTACCTTCTGATTTACTAACGAACTCATCCTATTTAGAAGTTACCCAGCCTACAAAGCGGAAGGTTTTAGGAATTCATTTGCGTATATATTACAATTATTAGATTATATGATACGTACGTTTACCGTTACCCTTATGTTTATAAGTATTTATCAATCTTAGTATGCCTGTAGTTACCTAGCATCCATAGCTCCTTGGTTCCAGATTTGTTACGGTTGATGCCAAGTATGTTGATTTTTTAACGGGAATATTTAGTAATGAAATAAAGAGTGGTTATTGAAGTAAATCTCTGAAACAATTACTCCTCACAATACACGTTATTTAGTTATGAGAATAAAACGGTACCTATATTAAGAAATAAAGATTGATACTTACCTATTCATACATTTTACTAGCTATCAGTCGTTCCAAGACGGCATTTTCAAATGAAACGAAAACCACCAAACCAAAAAAAGAGTTCTTATTTGAAGACGTTTTTAATAAAAGCTGCAGTAAGCATTGTCTGCGAAGTAAACCTTACGAGGCATAACTCGACATTAATTTAGGATTAAAAAGTAACAATCTAAAATTGAAGTAGCTAATTTTGTATGAGCTGAAATCATTGTAGCCTGCAAGCTGCCGTTCGGAGATTTTAGGATAATATGGATAATCCAGCCAGCTCGGAATGAAGCTACGAAGAATCGCTCCGCTGTGCATCTAACTTGAAAATTATTTATTCATTGCCAACTCATGTTTATGATTATGACATGAATTTAAAGTTTCAGTCGACTTTGAAATTTAAAGGCTATTAAATTTATGGTTAATGAAGTTTCCGAATCGTCAAATTGAATTAAAAAACTTACAATTCTTGAATACACCTAAACTTGTATATTTTCGAATTGATTCTAGTCAATGAAATTAGTGAATTCTTTACACATCTGCACGATCTACAATATTAATTGGAACAACGACTAAATACATACATCAATACGTAAATAACTTTATATTTGGTAGCCCGCTCCGAGACCTCGTCTCCTAGTTTAATCCTCATTGAAAAAGAAAATCAAAAGTCCTGTCTTAAGGCGCTCTAGATAGTGAAAACACCAATTTTAGAAAATATTAATAAAATACTTTCACAGAACTTACAACTGCAATTTTTTTATATGTATTATTTCAGTCTATTCTCTAGTTTTTGGCTTCATCAGAAACACGATTGCTGATAAAAACCTCGATAGCTTTTTTTTTTGAAAATAACTCGTTTTTTACACCTTAAACCAAATATTTCGATAACTATTATGAATATCAACACAAAATTTGCTTTAAATAATAGTTCTTAAGTAGATTTCGATTTGTACTTCATAGATTTTTAATAAGTTGAGTACATCAATAATACCAATTGATTTCGTTATTGGCAAAATAAAATGGTTCAGCGCGCGGCGGCACCGACTATTGCCCCGTCGCCAGTACGCTCGTGACCGCTGTCAACGTAGGACGTGTGCACATTTTTCCTAACGCGGTAATATTAATTTCGACAGAAGGCAATAAGGGTAATCGCAGTGTGTAATAAAGTTAAGCGAAAGAGGAAACGCTTAGTGAACTAAGAGGAAATATGACAAATATTAGAATGCCTAAACGGTAATCTACGTACAGAACATTCAACCAGCCGTGTCATGTAGCGGATTTCACATGCGTTTTACGTAGTTAGTTTGCAGGTCTGGTGCAGTTTTAGTAATTGTGTGTTGTACAGTTTTATTATATTCTAGTTCTTTTCTAGTCAGTAAAGTTACTAGTACAGTCGCCATCAGATATATCAGAGCGGCCGAGGTACTCAAATATTTCTGAGCAGCAATAAATTTCAATAAATTCTTTACAGTAAATGAGGTCAATAACATCTGAACATCCAATTCATACATAAATATGTAAGCAGTGGTTTTCAATTAAATCTGAACACAACTCGTCAAAATTATCTGCACAGACAGGGTGATCATAAATATTAAAGGGAATAACATTTAGGGAAAATATACCTTAAGTCACTTCGCATACGATTTAATAGTTATTTGTTATACAAGGTGCAAAATTGTATTTTAACTGCGAGTGTGGGATTGAAACTCGAGCAAGCGAATGGATTCTATGGTTTAACCACGAGCAAAGCGGTGGTTTTAAATAGAATCCTGAGCGTAGCAGTGTGTTCAATACGAGAATTAAATTACAATTGCACCCGTGTGTAACACAAAATTTTCCCCTCACTACAGCGAGGAAGAGAAACATGAAAAAAATAACCTTTTGAAATCGCATTGACTTTTTCTTTTGCGTTTAGATACATTCACCATTTTACAAAAGGTGCCTTTAGCTTGGTTAGCTTGTGGTGGCCAGTACGATTTTCGAATGTTCTAATTCGATTTTCAAGTCGGTGCGTGTGCGAGTTACCGCCGCCGCCGCCGCCGCGGGAGCAAGTGAGCTGTACTTCGCGAATTTGAACTTTTAAAACCATAGCAATTAAAGGATAAACAAGCGCTTTACGAGCTAGTGAGGGAAAAAAATCTTTAACGTAGGTACTACTACGCTCGAATACATTTCAACACAACCAGTAACCACCATTCGGTTTTGTCAATGTCAAAACTAAAAGAGATTGCTGGATGTAGCGTGTATACATACACCGCCTGAGGTAGAGCGTGACGTCATCGTGATACTAATGGCGTCCTTATCTTACTCTTATTGTGCGAAACGTGCGGCATGCATGAGCCGCCCGAACTCAGCGACTCTTTCAGATATGGCCTTTTGTACACATTTATGTTTTGGTTGGGATCTAGTTTACATAACAATGATAATTTTAATTCCTTTTTAATACCGCTGAACACATGCGTCTTGCGTGCGCGGATTTCTGCAGGGGCCCGCAACCTTGGTCGTGAATCAGACACCCTCTTATAGGCAAATCGAAAAGGCAAATTAAAAAGTTCTCGAAGGGGCCGCCGCCAACGACGGTGCGGCACGGAGCTCATGATTATGGTTCACAGATTGGACCGAAACATATGTCGAGCGGTTTTCGACCTTAAGATACGTGGTGACCCGTTTATATATATTTCTAGTAAATCGAAAATGCTATCAGAACACATTAGCTTTACGCTGCTCGCTACGGTATTAGCGGTACGGAGGCTTGAACTCACTATGTTTTTGTGGTTTTGAAAAAGTAACGAGTTTCTATAAATTTTGATGTTAGGATTATGATTTCTTATAACTAAACCACTAGGCCATGGTGACCGACGCAATAGTAGATGAAATATTGAAAAGCATTCGTACCTATTTTAATTTGGCAGCTTCAATGTACATATATACATTTGATACTTGCACGGAATGAATGACGTAGTGACAGATCAAAACGTGAGACACACATAAATACGTGCATGGTTACCAAAGTGCATCTCATGACGATTTCATAAAGCCCAAATAGGATCCCCCTACATTATTTGATCATGAAGTTCCGTTACCTATTCCGGCTACAAACATCAAATTAGGTTACTCGTAATATTTCATCAAAATCCCTAAATTAAAAGTTGAAATAGATAACAAATATTCCTTAAGAATAAAGGACGAGGACCTCCGGTGTTCGAGACGGGATTCGAACCCGCATCTCCAGCTATCGCGGCTGACGCTTTAACCAATTCGGCCACCCGTACACAGCGGAACCCGTCGAAATTAATCAAGTATATGTGATCTTGTTTATTTTAACGGTTTTTTTGCATACATGTACCTTTAAAATTTGAAAAGTTCTCTTAATTCCTCGTGGATCCCATCATGATATCTGAGTTCTGGTAACAATGGGACTAACCTTGAAGTATATGCTTCCAAACAACGAAAGTATTTTTGAAATCGGTCCATAAACGACGGAGTTCTGAGGTAACACACATACAAAAACACAACATACAACCGAATTGATAATCTCCTCCCTTTTTTTGAAGTCGGTTAAAAACCCCGAAACGGCACTTACAACCCCGACACCGAGAGACAGTGCGTCACTTCCAAACTCAACGGATACCGAAGCCCCTAATCCTTCTTGTAATAATGTTATAAATTAAGTTTCATTACTAGGGAGGGCAGTTGCCCCAAAAGGTGACCGGCACCCAAAAGATGAACGAAACGTCTTATAATCTAAATAATTAAATCGTGTATTTTTCCGTAACGTGGCAACACTTCGCCGGCGTTTTCATTTAAGTAACGTGACTAAAAAGAGATATGAGTATCTCTTTCATTCACGTTAATAAAAATTACGTTTTTATTATTATTTAATGATATATTTGCTGTTCAAGTTATGTTTTCAATATTGTGACTAATTTCCAATAGATTGCCGGAGGTCAACTTGTGGGCATAGGCAACATTTTTCAAATGCTTGTATAATGACCAAAGTTGAACAGCACTTTCTTTCGCTAACACCTTTATTTTGGGGTTTATTTTAGTATGAAAACGTGTTTGTTCAACCGATGTTTCTATTCCCAAAAGATGAACTGAAAAAGTTCATCTTTTGAGTTGGATTAATGGATTCCAATAAATGAATTTGGCCTCAAATTTGTTCGTTCATTTTATCAATATCGTGTCCAAAACTTGAATTAAAAAAATGTATTATTTCATGATTTGGCAACCAGTTATAAGCGAAACAAATTTAATGGCGATGGTTTAATAAAATGATATACAACCTAGTGACAACCTAGGACGGACATCGAAGTTTTAGTAGTGGGGTTCCCTTTACCCTTTTGTATAATTTCCGGAACGCTCTGGAATTTGCTTCAACCAGAATACGGTTACGAACAGAATAAGGCCATCAACTGTCTACGCGAGCGACGCGCGTGGCGTGGTGCGGGGCGCCCCGCATGCGCCTCCACCGCGTTCTGCTTCACCCCCGCAAATACCTAAAATACGTCTATAAGAGCGCCTTAATCGGTAGGTACATGATATTTTGAAGATGTATTCAGGTTGTACGTTGTCTTTCAGACCCAGTCCGACTGTCATACGTACGTCATATATAAATACATAAAAACATTCGTAGAGATACAACATGATTCACATGATATTGATATACATGTGCATGTATACGATAAAAGTAGAGATATGATAGGTATTATAAAGCTCATCTTACTAGCAAAGACCTAAGTAGTACCATATTTAGTATTTTATAATAATTGAGACATAAACAAAAATTTAAATGATTTATGTACTGATCCAGTATCCCGATTAAATTTAATAAATAATGCAAAATTTAACGATTCTACACAAAAATCAAAGAAACCATTTCACAGACTGCCCAACTACCCCCAAGACTGATCAGGCTCTAGAGCTTTAAACGTTATCTACTTAGTATTCTAGTTTTTTTATTCCTTTGGTTCTGAGCATTTATTACGTCTTATTGCTTGTGGAGTGCTTGGGGCCGTGCGGGCCAGCGTAGTCAACAAGAGGTTATTATGTTGAGACTGGCGAAAAATGAGCGAAAAGACTGCATCCTTCTTTGTTGTCGGGAACAAAAAGTTTCCGAGATCTTATAATATTATGGTGCTTGCTGAAATTAATTTTAAAATCGGAATATACTCTTGCAATGATTATGTATAGGTGAAAAACTTAGCGAAAGCATCTGGCCTATGTAATAGTAACGTGTCTGTACTTGCATGGCGGCGTTCTATACTCAAATTTCATGTTAATTTCATGTAAGTTCCACGTTAATTATCTGCACAACCACGTAGACATGGTCCTTCAGTTAAGTTTTTGACCTATACGATACTTTGATTTGATAATTGCAAGAATATAAAATAGGATTCAAGGGCTTTGAATCAAGTTCTTAAAGTAGAAATTGCAAAAAGGCGTAGACGTGCGAAAATTTAAAGAATCAATGTGAATAATGCGAATTGTTTGTTAAGTTAAAAAGCATTGTTCGACATAAAAAAATCCTCTCTGTTATGGCGTAATGCGTATAAAGGTACATTTGTAGCGGATTTATGGAGAAGGCCTCGGTTGGTTTATGATGACAATGCCGCCGCGAACGCCCGGGAGCACCACCTCATTTCCTCGCTGAAAGTTATAAAAAACATATTGAAAATGAGATTCCCGCAGTGGAAGACCTAGCGAATGTTATCTTGTTTTGTGATTTGCCTGTTTTTATATACGCTCCCGGGAAATAAACGTATTTTAGAGAAAGGGTCTCTTTTGGAATTCCAAGTTTTTTCCGATACTTTTGCGTGTGTTGGTTTGGCTATTTGAGTCAATTTATTTGTGGACAGTGAAATAAAAGAGTACCTACGTCCTGCGCATACATTTATGCTTAAATAATCACGCGAGCATATTTAGCCAAAACGTAATATCGAAAATTGTATAGCTCAAAGTGCAGTTTCTATGGTATAATGACTTTTAATACTAAAACCTAGTTCCTCGTATGACCAGCAATTAACTGCAGCTTCCAGTGAACGATGAAACGATGATTACACTACATGTTGTTTTAGTAAGCTAGAAGCTGTTTAGCTAGGTTCAAACTACCGATTAAGAAAAAAAAATTAAACATAAGACGACTTATTTCATTAATTCACCATCGACAAATTCATTCACCATTTAAATATACAACCGCTATTGCGTTTAACAAAACAAATTTGATTTCGGTGAGTTTAACTTGCATTCAAGTTTTAAGTATGGTTATATTTTCAATATCAGTTTTAAAGCATCCATAAGTACCTTTAATAGCGAGTGGTGTGACGATAAAATAATAATTATTTTGTTTAACATTAATTAACTTTCTGAACATAGCTTTAACTACAGATAATACGTGACTTCTGTAAACATTTGTATATTTTACTTTATTTATTCAGAATTTCGTTCCATAGCCAACAAACAGCGAAGTCTAAATATACGCGTTATTAAAATAAATAAAATTAACATCATCAAAGTGCCTTCGAAGTTTACTTATCTAACTGTATCTCGTGAACAGTTTAATAATTCATAATAAGAAATGGCTACAAGAGAAAATTGGCTGTATAAACTGCGGGACCCATTCTAGAATAAATTATTTCATTTCAGCAAATTTCAATGAACAGAATATTGATATTCCATTAACGGCGTCAAACATCGCCAATTAGCGCCTCACTCAGTAAGGAGACGAAAGACAAAGCTCCCGTAACGGGTGCGCTATCCGTATGAAAGCACACAAGTTGCTGTTATGTTGAGGGCCACTGTGTACAGTATTCAGGCAAAGATTGTCTTGTCAAGAGCCCGAGCGCTCAGTGCAACGCGCCCCGCGGTACAGGACGGACGCCCCACACCGCGCCGGCGCCGACCACGCTCCACTCACGTATTCGATACTCGAACAAAAAGTTTCTGAACTCGAATACTTTTTTTCCGAATGGACAACTTTTATGATACGTTGATGTTTGACTTTGACAACGAAAAATAGTGAACGTTAATGGATTTTAGAAACTCCGGATACGGTTTTGAAACGTTTCTTATGAAATGTGAATGTCTACTGTAATTATTTAGGTGTCTACTTCAACTGTGCGAGGTAAGTACTTGTAAATATAATTACGTTCATTTAATTGGCAAACGGAAAGTTTTGATTTCTCAATATTTATTGTTTAATTAAAAAAGATTGATTGATGTTCCGATGTTTCGAAAGCTTTCAATATTAATTTCTGCCTCACCTTTTTCCATTTTGTTTTTATACAGAAACATTCGCTTCATTGATATTTTATTTTGTCACATGTACGCGTAGCAGGAAAATGTTATAGATAAACGTTATTTACACTCGATTCCAATTTTACGGACGTGAAAGAATATATATATAAGTATTTAGATGTCGTAATTGTAGAATATTATTAGCAAGCAAAAATACTCGGTATTTCTGATAATCAAATATCCGAGCCCAATGGAAAATATATCATTACTTGCTTTTGGCTTATTCTATACGAAACCCTCCGCAATTCGTCTCCAATACTTTCAGGGCAAAGTCAGCATAACAAAGAGAATTACGACAATGACGTCTACATTGAACCCTCTTAATTTTCCTTTTGGGATCCTTTGTTTTATACAGAGGCCTTGGCTATTGTCGAAATCGCTTTATGTTGCCAGTTTGTCGAAGATGAAAGCGAAAAAATAATTAGTCATGGTGTAAACTCTCGGCCACTTAAAGTGAAGTACAGTCAGCTTCAGACAAGAAAAAATACATACAATCCTTCTTTATTTATAACTTGTATTTACAAAAAAAACATGGCGTTCGTTACACTTTAATATAAACAGCGATCCTAGTTAAATACCGGCAAGCCAATTACAAGCTTGAAATATTATACCAGAATATCTCCAGCTCCATTTCTGCCTTTTAATGTTTTAATGAAATTGCGTTCGTCTAATTAAACATTTAAAAATGTATTTCTTGTTCCGTCGCATCGGGTTTTACGTTTTGACTGTTGCACCAATCGCTATTTAAATAAGCCTCGGACAAACATAGGCACTGAACGCTTAAAAAAGAGCAACACAGTCCATTAATACGCTTTAAGGGAAAACAACTATAAAACTGGAAGACAGACGTTTGAAAGCCAAAGTCAAGTTGACGAAAAGTTGTGGCCAAAACGTCGCAAGGGTTATAGTGTTAAATAAATGAGGTATATCACATGATGTCACGTGCGCTATGCCGGCGCTCATAGATCGCCGTGATTTCGTTCTTCGTTGCGCAAGCGCGGGTTGATCAGATCCTGACGCCTAAGATAGTGTAATGGCTCATTAAATATGAAGCTGTTTAGGAGAAATGTGAATATGGTAATATTCAATTTCGCTTAAAATTAATATAGCTTAAATATATAATTATTAATCAAGCTTATCAAAGCTCGCACTTATGTTCCAATGACTTATAAGGCCAAGAATTCAAAAAATCCTATTATCTTCATTAATAATAACACGTAGCCTCGACTTGGCTACAAAAAATGTTTACGCGCCGGCTACTCCACTTTCAACTTGCTACGCTCGTAGCTGAAGCGACTACGATGAAGAATCCACATACTATTTTAGCCACGGACGACCACTCTGCTATGGGTCTCCCCCATAGACTGGGATAATCAGCACGGGGGATAATGCCACAATCGCCACATTGCCCGTCCTCCGATGATGTCTGGTTGTAGTTTAGGTACAGTACCCAATCCAAGAATCCGCCTATTGCCGAACTAATTATTATAAAATAATTTCGTGCAAAGACTTTTCACCACAGTCACATAGTTCCGACAAGCAACTTGGTTCATTTTAGTTGCTTAGAGTTATCCACTCAAATGAAAGTAATTTTAGCGACACTGCAATACTGCCTCGTACTCTTGTAAGCGGTCTTAAAAGCGGTACCGGTCCGGAAAAAAAAATATGTCATCAATTACAAGTACTATATTCTAAGACTAGTGGCATATGACTAGGCTAATGATTTTGTATTCTGACCTCAAGTACAAAATAAATAATATTACCTTAATTTAGATTCCAGATTAGCTGTTTATACCTTTATTATTCAAACTTTGATCCTCACCTGAAACCCATGTTAACTAATCAGTAGGTAATTATTTGCTATGTTTGTCACAGCAGATCGTTTGAAGTGGATTACAAATACAGCAGGTAAATAATATACAGGTTGAAACATAAGTCGTACACAGAGTTTTTGTTTCAATCACAGTATTTTAAGGCGAATTCATTGCATTAACTCGGGAAGCAAACAATTAAACTTTATTAATGATAATTAATAAAAGCAAAAACACCAACCTTATGGTCACCCTATTCGACAAGACTTGCTAGTTGCTGTGATTAAAGTGGTGACTCGGGGTAACGTTCTCGGAACAATTCTCGTGTTTGCTCAGTACTGTTCGTTCGATTGTTATATCTTACCATATCGAAACGCCCAATAAAAGTGTAAGGATACGGCGCCGGCATATTAAACGCGATTTAATATTTTTTTACAATTTCAATTTGCAGCGTTATGTTATGACTTTTGAATTTGTCATTGTCAATTTAATCTTTTTCAAGTTCTTACTCTCTCAGCCAATTACAAAGAGGTTGAATGAATTATTTTAGTAATATGCTATGGGTCTATGCCAGTTAGCGTAGCAGATTAGGGTGACCACGAGACTCAGTACATTAAAAACATTATTTTAACTTAACAAATTAAAAAACAATGCTTACATATTCCTGCCTGTTGTTACGTCCACATGTTTAAACTAAAGTTAAACAATAAGAAATACACAATTCTGTTTACGACTTATGTTTCACCCTGTATATACTGCTAATATAAGTAAATGATAACAGATTGTGGGACTTTTAGAAGGGCTTTTCTTTTTATAATAAGGTTTTTCTTTTATTTTAGATTTAACGTAGCTTATTTTAGATTTACTTACGTTTCATGTAGTTTAATTTTAATTAAATTTGTTTTATATTTTAACTGTTAGCTTATGTTTTTCCTATGATTTCTATTTTTTATGTTAAATAAAGCATTCTGTTACAACAGTAATTGATAACCTAACATTGTGATAGCAAATGCCCTTAACTTTGTGCATAAAATAGTGTTTTAAAAACTTATTTTGTTATTTTATTACCATTTCATTTTTCAAACGGCCTCCTTGCTTAGTCGGTAATGACTCTGCTCATGGGAGGTCCTGGGATCGAATCCTGACAAGGGCATTTATTTGGTCATTATGTATCTAAGTAAATATTTATGTAGGTGTTACGTTATGTATACGTATCTATCTATTATATATATTATAATCATCTAGTACCTCCAGTACAAGCTTTATAGAGCTTACTGGACGGCTAGCTGTATTTTATTAAAATAGTTATATAGCATTTAAATAAAAAATGATTATTATTTTAAAAGACGTTATCTAATAATTAAAATATTAATATTCAAAATAATCATTATTAAAGCCTCCTAGCCTAGTCGTTAGTGGTATTGCATGCCCACGAAGCTGGAGAATTCGACCTGGCAATGATATTTAATTGTAGGAGCAGAAGTTGCTACACAGACGAGGTATTCAAAATGAGCTTGATGCGACTCTGTTGTTAAGAGAATAAGAGTGTGAACACCTGGCCCGCTTACCAACTTCTGCTCGTGACTGTACTAATATGTTTATGTCGTACATATATGTAGATCAATTTGTACAAGATTGACCAAAATGTATGCTTAGGTAATTAATTAAATAAGGTAAGAATTAAAATCAATGTAATACCTTACGATATAGGATTTTGGCAGCATTTCCTCGGTGGGTTAATAATCTGATAGGAATATTAATGGTAAGTATCTACGAGTAATGACGTAGTTTTAGACCAAGTTATTAGACCTATTTAAAGCTTAATACTTAGTTACACATAGCTTAGTTACCAAGTAAATTTATTGAACAAGTCTGAACTGAGTCACTGACTTCGATAGAAAATATAAAGCACCTAGCCCGCACACACGAGCGCCGAATGTGAATAATACTTACCGCTCCGTATTTTATGGTCTGCAGAACCCTAAAAAGTTGGCAGAGTTTACTGCGGACAGAATTGTGGGGTTCGACAAAACATCCGCCCGTCCAACCGTGTCCGGAACAACCCGGATTTATTTGACCACATTGTGCGGGTTCCTTCAAGGTTCAATGGTATATAAAATTATTAGTAGGCTCTGGTTATGAATAAAAATATGCCTCCGTAAATACTTAATCAGTGTGTTTGGGGTGAAGGTGTATTATTTTAAAGCGACTTTATATTCATTCATGACAGTCATATGCCTTGTCTCTTTTTGTAATTTGTTGTTGTATTTTAGTTTAATACTTACCTAATATTTATAGAGAGTTTATATTTTTATTTACGTATGTAATTTGACGTACCTGCGGGATATTGAAAAACAATTAAAATACGCGATTTACATAAGAAGTTATATGAAAACTAGAAAAAATAACAAATAGATAATTTGAAGCCAGATAACACTATAAGCTATGTTTTATTATGTACTGGTGACCCACCCCGGCTTTGCACGGGTTCAATGCTGATACTAGTATGTCTCCACTATTTAATGGATGTTATTATACGTAAAAAACTACCCCTTCAATCACTTTATCTATTTAAAAAAAAACGCAACAAAACTGTTGTGTAGTTTTAAAGATTTAAGCATACATAGGGATATAGAGCTGTCCCTATATCCCTATGTATGCTTAAATCTTGTAAAAGGAAGCGACTTTGTTTTATACTATGTAGTGAAGTGTTTCAGTAAACTGGGCCGGGCCTACTTTGAAATACGGGGTAACATTAGTCATCAATTTTTTAACTATAAAAAATGTGCTTTTAACAGTGTTTGTAATGTATTTATGTTAAACATGCAACCCACTATACTAAACTCTTAAGCGTTAAAAAACCAATCATTTCGAGTAAACGAGTAAAACAACAGATGACCAATGTTATGCCGCGAATCAAAGTAATCCCAGTTTAGGAAAGCCCAAGCGCAGCGGTCAATGGCACAATCCGTTACCAATGGCACTACAGTACTAGTACATATTTAATGTGTCAGACTTGATAAAGGCCCGCAAGTTAACACATTCCCTGCCACCCCCTCCAAAAATGTATGGGAATAAACGCACATGTGCGTTGGTGGCAGTGAAGTGGGAGCTGTCGTTCACCACAAAGTGCAATTGTATTTGTAAAATGCTGTGACTCACCCAACTGAATACCTTTCTACACCTTTATAAGTAAGTTAACCCCAACACATTTTTAGTAGTCAACTAGGAACCTATATAATTTTGTCATGTCCGTCTGTCCTACTTCAGCCTAGCTCAGTGATCCGTAATTTGTGAGGAGTAAGTGCATTTATCAAGTCAAAAAAGTTGTGAAATAAAAACTAAAAAAAAAAATATTTTTTTTGGGGCAACTTCCGTAGATATGAAGTGGCTGCCACTTCATATCTACTATTACTATAGCGTAATAAATGAAGCCTAAATGTTGGAGCTCATAATCAAGTTGCAGTAACGATACTTAAGTCTCTGCTACTGAAAAATTTATTAATATTACTTATTATAGTTGAATTTTTTCAACTGAAATGTTGGAGATTTAGGCTTTATTTATTACGCTATAATAATAGCCACTGACACTTTCTTCTCTCATATCTCACTCTGCTACTCTAGCTAAAACGCAGTCACTCTGTATACATCCCAACATAGTTATGATAGTTTTCTTTTGACTGACAAAACAAGATAAGAGTACTGACGATATATTTTTTGCCATTCGGAAGGAAGACTGGGATAGGCAGATAGCAAGCGTTTTCAATTGTCAAGTAATTTAATTTTTGTTAAATATCGCCGACAACGCCGCTCACCCTAAGTTGTAGATAAAAGAGTGAGAGGAACATAATCGCTCACCGCCACACCCATTTCTTTGGCGGGTGTAATATCTGCTACGAACTCACTTGAATTCAATATTATCCGTAGCGATCGCTCCAACGTTATCCATATACTAAATATTTAAGCCCGTTTCACATCAAGCGCGGGCGCGTGTCAACGCGGGTCCGCGGCGGGCCCGCGGCGCGATTGTTCAGTTAGTTTTAAATGAACACCTTCACACAGCGGCGCGCTTGATGTGAAACGGGCTTTAATGAGCGTACATTTCAATGGAGAAAAGGTCCAAATAATAAAATCATTATACTCAACTTATTTGTTTAATATATGATACATATCTAAGCTGGAGTGAGATTCAAGAGAGAGTCAGTCTGGCTGGCATTCTCATTAATGACCTGTGGATCTTTAAGAAAAAGACATTTTTTGCAGAATTTTACGAAAACATATCTACATGTTTCATTTTTAGTGGCGGACATAGAATATTTACAGACTGTTTATTTCTAAAATATAAGCCAAGATAGTAGAAACACATGATAGCATCTTGCCACTTAGTTTCGTCGTATCTATTTAATAAAATAGTATGATGTCAAACCTTTTACTTTAATCCCACTTGAACGATTAATTAGTTGAACCAAGCTATTTCATATATGCTTGGTATATGTTGGCATACAATGTAATAATGTCCAGTATTTAGTTACGTACCCGAAATATAATACCGAATCCATTATCTGTTTCACCACTAAATTCAATATTGATTAAGAAAGCAATCTCTATTAAAGTGTTCACGGTACGTACTCAGCTCAAATTATAAGGCTACCTTTCCATTGCTGATAAGTCAAGCATATTCTGTTAAGCGTGCCATTACCATAAATTACATATATACAATTATGTTCAATGTATAAAAATTGCCTTGGACTTTTGACGGAACAAAAAATTCACTCCCGAATGCGGCCTTTTTGGAATCGAGTTATCGCCAATGGATCACGCGCTTAGGCAGTCATTAACGGACAGTGTTGTTGTCCCAACTTATTATCGTTTAATTTATAGCCACACATTAGCGCTTGAGGCGCCATTAAGCTGGGGAAGACTCGGGAAATAAATAAAGTCAGGGAAAGTTCACATGATGAACACCCCGACCCTAACTCACTTTCCTCAGCACGTGCAGTCGTTAAATTGTCGCTGGTCGGTACAGCGTTTGTATTTATGCCTTAATGACACGGTCTGGAGGAATTTTAGGTCAGTTTTCTATTTACTCCAGAGGAGGTATATCGTGAATGTTTATTACAGTTATTCTTTGTAAATGGTTGCTCTCCACATAATATTATTATTACGCATAGTTGTTAAAGTGTGTATTGAGTAAAATTAATGTTTGATTTTCATATCAAAGTTAGCGATTACAAATCTTATGCAAAATAGTAAGTCTTAAAACAGGATCTACCTGTCTATTCAAGCCAGCTTCAACGTTAAAGTAAGTGATTCTTTGGAATGGATTTCCCAAAGGAAACATTTTAAACCCGTCTAATTACAAGTACCTACACCCTCGTAAAGCCTGCAGCCAAATTTAGCTGCAGAGCCAAATTCACGGAATCACTAAGGAAGGGTTCAAATTCTGAATTCTACCAATAGGTCTGACATTAACAAGGCTATGTTTGATATGTTTCTATTTCTAAATTACCTGTGCAAACGAAATTCAATTTTAATGCTATTGTGTTAAGTTTGTTTATTTTAAATCAAATGTTAACAGGGCGTCAAATAACTCCCTAAGAACAATAGACCTTAGCGTTCGCGTAATAAAAATGAAAACTATTGTTTCATTTGTTGATGATTCCGTTTAGATACTTGAGCGAAATTGAACTTTTTGTGAAATACTTTCAATTTTCTTTCGAGTACATTGGAGTATATTTTGCTTTGTCGAAGGATAAGGAAGATAGGCTATTCGTAGACATGTTAACGATAAGAGGTAGAGTCGTTATGAAGGTTGTCGGAGTCTCTAAAAATATGAACATCATCCAGATGTCGCAGATGAGCGGAGGGGCTTTTTAACCTAATGGAAGATTACATCAGTTTTTTGGAGAAACCACACATCTGAATCTAAATAGCTGCTCATATGGGTGTAACTTTAAGATTGCCAATAATTGTTTGCAAATTGCAGGCCTGCTTTTAAGCAATTTAACTATTTTGCGCTATAAATTATTAAAAATGAAGGGCTTAATTTTGTTACGGTTGTGGCTTACATGTTTTGATTAAATTTTGATAAAAATATACCTACACATATAGTTTCCCGTACATAGGTCCATTTCATTTCACAATGATCATTCGCATATTTGCTTTTTAGCGTTTCAATGTAATGTATATCAGACTAACCTTCAATAAATTTTTCGATCTTTTTCCCTCAATAATTTCCGTATAAATTTTCAGAGATAAAAATAATATTTTATTCATTCATAATTGTATAGCTTGACCTTGAAGTAGCAGTTTAATGAGGCAGTATCATGTTATAAGGACAATGAGTGAAATATCGGGCTCGTTTCCAAAATAAAACGGGAAAGGAGCGCTTGAAATTGGACGGTCAATGACATCTATTTTTCCACCTGATCGTAAATTCTAAGTGAACGATCCGTCTTGTTCCAATTTTGGAGCTAGAACCAAAATCTGGACCAAGTCCGTTGTTATTTAATTTAATATTATTACTTTGACGATTATTTGCTCTATCATAAATTTAATATCATAATAACCCTTTTTTATGACAAAGGTGGCAAACGAATAGACGAATTGTCTGATGGTAATTGCAACGGCTACACCAGGGGAGTCATAAGCGCATTGCAGGCCAACCTAAAAATATTAAATTAACGCAGCGAAGACAAAAACACTAAAATAATGTTGTACAAGAGTGTAGCGTTTTATTTGGCACTTTGTAGGTATAGGACGAGTACCTTAGACTGTTGATATACCTATTGTACCTTCATTTACATATGCCAATTATTCATTTTCAATTAAGGTTTTTTCCTGTTTTTCTATAATGGTAGTTTATGCAACTGGGGCGTAATGAAGGTCTTTAATATGTATATCAGTTTGGGTTTATGAAACGAGCCGTAGAGAAGTGAAAGTGAATCTCATAATAATATAACACAAATATTCTATAATATTACAAGTACTCCCTGACGAGTTCAAATGCCGCAGGCATATGATATGACCTATATTACTGCCTATATCATAATTTTAAGAAAAAGCAAATTAAAGTAGAAAATATTTTTAAACAACTAAACGGCACTACAAATGACAGCAATAAGGGCGGTATGTAACACGTTTATTGATTTTTCAAATAACTATTTAAGGGAGTAGAAAAGAACCTTTTACGAAGATTTAACGATTACTAATTTATTACATTACTACAGAGGCTGACATGAAATGCAACACAAAAAAAAAACAAACAAACAGACAAAGTGTTTTGGATAGATTGAGTTGAATGTAGTTTTTAACAAAACTTGTTTTTTTTTTTTTATTATTATTTATTGAGATACCTAAATATTCATTATCATAAGTAGAATTGATTTTAAGAAGGTACAAAAAGTACATCAATGATAATTCGAGCACCAGTCGAATTCTATAAATAAATATAAATGCCCATTTACATGTTTTACATCGACTATTTTCAATTTACATTACAATTAATCACGACGATACATAAATCATTTACGAATAGACCTAAAAAATATTTGTTTTCAATTTGTCACTTCTAATTTGACAAATGTAGGTCTTAACTACTCTTAAAGTAACTTATAAGGGCACGGCCATAAACATGAAGTGAGGGCGGGTACAGAATGTTATTTAATTAAAAACCTTATGAAGGAAAGAGCAACCCTTCGTACTTTATTAAAAGTCCAAATCGTGCTCAAGGATTGATGACTGTTTGACAGAAACCCAACGAATCGTAATTTTATTGAAGCCACAGCTGCGGATTTACCTTCTCTTTTGTGAAATGCTAAATTTGTCCCTCAGGTACAATTTCAATTTATGATAAATGCTTAACAAAAATAATTGTGCTTTAAGTATAAGTAAATTGGTGGTAATAAAAATTAAAAAAAGACTCTTTTTTTGTTAATAAATAGGTATATGACATGAAAATAATAGGAATTTGATTTTTCGTTTCAATTATAATTGCCTTTGTTGTCTTATTAATACGACATTGACACGACTAGCAATGCATCTCGTGCCTTGAATTGTGAGCGAGATACGGCCTGCTAGGAATTTCACACGCGTGAATATATATGTATCCCTTTTCACTGAACTTGGTTTAAGTGAATTACGGAATTATAACCAATAATAGCACGAGGAATCAAGATTTTTAGAGTTTGAAAACCACGTTCGTTTTTTTATTAGAAACTTATTTAACTTGCAATTTAAATAATATATGTTAACAGTGTGTTCGGGTGAAATATTGCAACTATTTTAATCGATTGAGCTGAAATACCTACTGTTAATTTATGGCACAATGGCACAAGGGAATATTATCATACCACTGATCTGATCTGATACTGGAGCCAGAAAGTAGTCATAACAACTTCAATCACGTCGGGCATAGACTTATTAGAGTCCTCTTGATGTGTATTTGATGATTATATGTAAAATAGTGCAATTGGCAATAAAAACTTGCACCAAGAGTCATTTTTGATAGAAACTTATTGAATTCTCATAACATTTATTTCGGCAGCTGATAGCGTGAATGTACGAACAAAAATGTTCCAAAATATTCACGCGTTATCGATGATTTATTACTAAATACATGACCATGACATTAACATTAGTTCATTTACTCATGTTAGTACATACCTAAATAACTTACTTATCAAAATGTAAAGACAGGTATAACGAACCTATAGGCTGAGCATGAAAGAAGAAAGAAGGCTACAAAAGTATTATTTAAAAAAAATAGAGAGATTAACAGCTTACCGTTCTATTTTAATTTATCTCTTTTAAATTCTTTAGAGATTGTTTAGAGATTTCTCTATAATTTGATTAGAAAAATACGTAGGTATATAGTTTTCCTTAGCATCTAACTAAGTACCCACTATGTAGGTACATACTTACTATGTAATGAAATCGTTTATGTAGACTGTTAAAAATGATACATTCATTAATTTCCATGATCATAAAAAAATGAGAAGTAACGCAATCCACGTACCGCGTAATTAAGAATTCTGCTAAAGAATAATAAATAAATCTTTGTTGTTCTAAATCTTAATAATTAAGTATTGTTCTGAAAAGAACTTAACTGTCTAAACATTTTTTAATGGTACGAAAAGTGATATAGGTACCTAATAGGTAGTTTCTGTTAATATACTAATAAACTTCTAACATAAATCACGATGTGTATGTACTTGATGAAAATAAGCTTAATACTCGTATTTGTTACTTGTTCAATATTACTATGAAGAAAAACTGCGTATAACTTGCTTAATGGGCCAAACAGTGCTATAATAAAAACGCTTTTTCAAGGAAGTGTGTTGAAAACCATTTATACATTTACCAGACAGAACAGAACAGTTTCTTTTAATTTAAAAATAAAGTCAAAAAAATGAGTGTCGTTAATGCGCATTCTAGGAAGCAGAAATTACGAACAATGTTCAATGGCAGAGGGTGACAAAGAAATGCCTCCCTACTATAACAAGAGTTTGTTTGTGCTAATTAGGTTGGCCTAATGAATACAGGGCGGTGTTCATCCGTAGTTGTCTGGGTAATTAACAGCTGAGATAGGAAATATTAATATTTATAAGGCCGGGGTCGAAGGCAAATTTTCGTTATACGTTTTAACTTGAACCTGATGATGAATTTTACATCCGCTTTATATACGCCGATTTAAAATCGTTTCTTTTATATCTAATTAATATAAAGAAAGTTTTTTTTTTACTCAATCATGTGAAACGTAGTTTATATTATAATCTGACGTACCTACATGCATAAGTTTTTTGAATGTAGGTTTTTAAAGCTCAAGAAAACTGGCAATTTTACTAATCACGTGACTCGTTGAAGAATAGAGCGAGAACTCATGTTCATGTGTTCAGAATCCAGTATATAAAACCAGAATTTTGAGTTCCATATATGAATAGAAAATAAGTTGTGGAGCGCTATTAACATATGCATTTTTGTAGGGGCATTGCAGTTTAATATTTTTCACCGTACTGTCCCGGAAAGGCCGTTTTTATTCTTTATAAACACAGAAAAACTTTCGTGACACACTGTTATATTTTTAAATGATAACAACGGCTCTACTCACGTTTATTAACACGTCACTCGCGCGACATGTGTCGGAGAACGTATCCATTTTCAAGCACGAAGAGTGCTGAGTGTCCGTTCGTTTCGCCGCTACCGTTGCCGGTCCGTCACGCACGCTCGAGTAGAGCCGTTCTTGTCATTTATAAGATAGCAAAACTGTATTTTATTCACTAGGGAGCAAAGTAATATATTAAATGATAATTTTGAATGACAAATAATTGGAATTAGTAATTTGGAGTAAATTTGTAATGTTTTAGGGTAAGTTTTTTCCTCGCGGTACTGAGGTGAAAACTTGTCTTTCACTCAGCTATATGTTTTTTAGGTGACAAATTGCCCTGCTCGTGCTATGAAACCCTCCCATCGCTAGCACGAGAAGGAAAACATTGCTCCAATGTATAACAAATAACTATTGAGTTATAATGTATAAAAAAGCCAAATAATTATACTTGAAGTATATGGCAATAATATAGATCAGTACGCAGAGATAGGTGAAGTCATAATGCAGAACCGAAATGAAATAATCAAAAGTGTCAAAGGCAAAATGTAGAGCTAAATATAGTCAAATAACTGGAACCGTAGATATATACAATGCCGTAATGTAGATACGTAGAAACAAATATATTGATTCTTATGTAGAATCCAATTTGTGGAGCTATAATATCCCTGTAAAGTCCATTAAAGCCGAATATATCTATTAAATACCGATGGTCACAATAGTTCATATTCGTAGAAAAATATGTTGTGTAATGCAGTGACACGATTAAGCTTGTTAATCTCGTATTCTCTCATTGTACTTAGCAAGCTACATGACATAAAGCATTATGTAATCAATGACAATAGAATGATAAATAGTTATTTTCAAATATTCACAATGTCATTGACCCCAATTTAATGTTCAACTTAGGGACGAATATTATTATTATGCTTTGATTTTTTTTAAAGAAAAAGTACTATAATTAAAGTAAATAGATGGCTGGATGGATTCTTAACATTGTTTTTCTGTATAATATTCTTATAATTATCATAGTCATCTAGTATCCTATACAGTGTGTAAATCATCATATAAATAGGTAGTATAGCATATAAGAAATATATTGAAATAACTTTTGCTTGGAAGAACAATAAAAGTTTTACCCACATACAATAATTCGGCCCGCAATGTAATGCAAAACACTCGAGTTAAACAGTCTTTGACAGTTAGTTTCAAAAGCTAATATCAGGTAATATTTCCAGTACATTACTGCTTAATACTTTACAATAAATAATAACATATGTATAATAAGCACAATTAAAAAAAGAAACTTCTAGGTAATCATTATGCTAGTAAATTCTATCTTGTTTAATTCTTCGTCCGTATTAGGTTTACAAACATCATATTATCTACGTGTATTGTCGTTAAAGATAATTATTCAACTATTTTTTCAAATGATATTTAAATTAAAAAATAAAACGTTTTCGATTAATTCGCTAGAAGCTGCAATGTCACTAACGCATACACGATTTAATTTAATCAACACCCCTCTTCGTGTCAGGGGTAAAAACAGTGGCTTTGACGATCTCAATTCCGTAACATTGAGCGGTTATTCGTCGCGTAAAATCTCATGCCGTTAAACTTGATATTATTTTTATTGCACAAACAAAAACAAATCGTTTTATGTTCAAATTTAAATTTGTTCCCTGTGAGACCCACGTTGTAATAAGGCGATGTTTTTATTACACTGCCCAATCTAATAAGCGGACACTGCTTGTTTGCGAACAATTTCGTTGTGTTCCGTAGTACTTAAAGTTATATCCGGGTAAACTAATAATGAAGTTATTAAATTGTAAAAGTTAAAAAAGTTGAAATTTTATTGACCAAAGTCAAACATTATTTGGAATTGAATTTTCAATTTTTTTTACCGTTGTTAGTGATGGCGGGGTGGTGATTTCTGGTCGCAGTTTAGCGACAATATCCGGGTCCTACATATAAATATGTCGGATATCATTTACAAGTCAGAATGTACTGTGCACTGGAATGGAAAATTTTATAACTAGCTTGTAAATTTCGAGGCTAGAAGTTTTATATTAGTGTCAAAATTATATGGTGTAATTTGCCTATATGTGTAGCTCGTTTTTAGATCGTAAGGCGTATTGCTTCTTTACAGGTCCTTTAATAGAGAAAATCGAAGTAATGACTGAAATTACTTTACTTACAATAAATTAAAAGAAATGCAACTTTTTTTAAATACTAAAATTTAAATCATTTGAATATCCCCTATTAAATATATAAATACATGTAAATAATTATTTTAGGATAATCTTCCGCAAATCGATCTAGTCCTACGGTAAGCTCAGTAAGGCTTAGGCTCTGTTGTAGGTATTAGACGACGACATATATACATGTAATAAATCGGTAAATATAAATACTTAAATACAAAGACAACACCCATGACTCAGGAACAAATATATAATTATGCTCGTTACACAAATAAATGCCCTAACTGCGATTTGAATCCAGGATCATCGGCTTCATAAGCAGGTTCACTACCCACTAATCCAGACTGGTATTGTAAAGTGTAAGCTTTAGGTACGAGCGTAATTACCAAACGGAGGCATTTTGTTTTTTAATTCTGGTGTTTTTTATAAGTACGTATTTAAGTATTAGTATATTATATATCTACATGTCGTAGGCTGAGCACCCACAACTCAAACCTTCTTTCAGCTTACTATAGAGCTAAATCAATTTGTGTAAGAATGCCTGTAATATTTTATTCACTCTGATGTATGTACTTACTATGGAAAGAAGAGCGAATATAATTTATTATACTATGAAAGGAAATGATAAACCTACACACATTTAATTGATAAGCAAACTCACTGAATATTGCATATTGAATTTAATTTAATATTATTAGATTTTACAAATGAATATAAGGTCAATAACAGATTATAGTATGTCATTGGGAAACAAGTTATTTCGTTCTGTTTAAAATTATAAACGTGTTATTTCGTCAAACAAAATAACTAAGTCAACAAATATGTAGGGCGAATAACTTGAAATGGCATTTTCCAATAACAGTCTCAGTTAAGTGCATTATGGCACCGAAGCGGCCACTAGAGTTCCGAAATGGATTCCAAATATCTGAGTATTAGATATAATTTTGGCAATCCTCGTTTAGTATTTGCTCTTATTCCTTTGGATATTGTATTATGAATTTCTACGGGTTAACCTTTGTAGTTTGAATATAGTAGACCATATATATATATTTTTTTTTATGACATAGGCGGCAAACGAGCCGACGGATTGCCTGGTGTTAAGCAATTACCGTCGCCCATGGGCACCCGCAACACCAGGGGAGTCACAAGCGCGTTGCCGGCCTTTAAGGGGGGTTGGAGCTCTGGGAACCTTACTCACCATCAGAAACACAACACTACATACCTGAAAGGTGGCAGTGCTATTATGGCTGTGGTCTTCTGTAAGGAGGAGGTACTTCCCCAGTTGGGCTGCCCCAGATTCAAGCGTGATGGTCAACACTGTGCCCTACCTCTCATTGTTGGACGTAGTTTAAGGACATACCCGGGTCCAAAATATATTATAAGCGCAGTATTTTTACACATACTTCTCTATGGAGCTTCCGACAAAACTGTAATGGTCTTAGTAAAATGTTGACCAACTGTAAATAAATGTTGACCAATCAAGTCCCCACACGCGAGGCGAGGGAATGGGGCCAGTACTCAGTCGCGCAGAATTGAATATGTAGAAGTCTATATAAAGTGAAATATATTTACACATTTGTAGAAATGTGGATGTCTACAGTCGAATATGTAGATCTAAAGAAGAACTACATTATCCTATTTTGAACATACACTATGTTTATTTACAGCTGAAAGCTAATTTCGTTTCTAACTCATAAATCTACCTAGATATTTTTCTAGGAGGAACGACATTTTGCTTAGTGCTTGCCATAATAAAAATATTGACAATCCTGTTACCAACAAGTACACACTACTTTAACGACAAGATGTACATACAGATAGAGATAGAGAGATACAGAAACTTACACTAGAGCCTCAGAGCATAAGTTTTTAATGTAATATTACTTCACCACCGCGTCAGAGTTTCCCATATAAATAACATTGTCACTTACGCGTTCGAGATGTTTTTTTACGTCAAAAGTAACTTACACTATGGAACGGGGTATGTCCTTAAACAACGTTCAACAGTGAGAGGTAGGGCACAGCGAAGTACCATCACGCTCGAGAGAAGCCCAACTGGGAAAGTACCTCCTCCTTACAGAAGACCACAGCCATAATAGCACTGCTACCTTTCAGGTATGTAGTGTTGTGTTCCTGATGGTGAGTAAGGTTCCCAGAGCCCCAACTCCCCTTAAAGGTCAGCAACGCGCTTGTGACTCACCTGGTGTTGCGGGTGCCCATGGGCGACGGTAATTTCTTACCATCAGGCAATCCGTCTGCTCGTTTGCCACCTTTGTCAAAGAAAAAAAAACAACCCCAAGGCCTTCTTATTATATCGGCTACCTACTTATACGCCGCATCCCACCGACCTTGAACAAATTGAACGTAATCCGTACCCTTTTGATCCAGTTTACTATAATTATTTGCCTATTTATTTATTATTGTTATTTATTTTTAACCCTATTTGTTTTTATATTACCTGTATGAGGTTGAAGTGGTACTTATCGATAACAGGACAGGACTGTCGATATTTTAATTTTGTCAATCACTTACAAGAAATCGTTCGTGCTAGAAAAATATCTAGGTATACTCATAAAGCTTCCTAAACATGGTACTTGGTTTAAAAGCTGTTAACTATAGGCGTGTTTTTGAACGTTTGTCAAGCCTTAAATGTTCTTAACAATCAACAATTTCTGTTGTCTCTGTCATTTTAACATTTGTATTTGTCAGAAAGCTATCTATATTGACTATTGTTTCTAAGTCTTATGAATAAAGTAATAATTCATCATTGTATAAAATAGGTACTTACTACATAAAATGTATTTTATAAAACGTACTAAGCAAACTGACGAAAGACATAAGACAATTTCATGAAGCAGGATATTCCTTTTGTTATAACTTCATTATATAAATCAGAAACCTAAAGTGAGCATAAATTTAACATTAATATTGGCACGGCGTATATTATAACTGCATTATCTGCTTAATATTCATGAGCAACAAAGTTCCGCAAGTGAAACGGGTGACGAATTCCGACTTAGCCGCATCGAGTTTTCCATGAATATGTAGTCATGCGAGAGCGCCATCTTTGCCTGCTTTAACTGGCAACGTTTGATATTAGGTTTAATAAAATTATGAGATACCAAGTTTTTATCTACTTTCATCATCAAATCACACCTGATTTCAAATCAGGTGATTTCACTAATTGGAATTGTAATACAAATAAGTTTTTTGGAAACATAAGAAAAGAACTCGTAGAATGTTTTTTTCCTAGTTGCATAGAAGGCAAATTATTTTTTCTCGCTATATCATTATCCGTAAGCGGTTCGAATAGTTCGTACGGACAAGCACTTACTGCTTGACCTTTGATTATGGACGACGGAGCCTCATCACCATCAAAGCCGAAGGACGTCCACTGCTGGACATAGGCCTCCCCGCCACCTTGGCTATATCATGTGGATTCCCGCAATCTTGGCTATATCATGTCGTCGACCCTACTTGTGGGAGTCTGCCCACGCCTTTATGAAATCTCATATACTAGAGAAATTTTGACGGGTCCCGTCGTGGCGGGGTGGGATAACTGGTCAGAGCGTCAGCCACGAATGCTGAGAAGATATAAGTGTTATGACAACTATAGTATCTATTTTAATACATGTGGTAGTCAACATGGAAAGGTACCTTATGTTATGGCGCTTGGCGCTTATGTTGCAAAGTGTCCCATTAGTTTTGAAGCGTCATGAACAATAGAGTAAGCGCCAAGTGCCTTAAGGTGCCTTTCCATGTGAATTCATCAGTTTTTTTTAAAGATAATTATATAAAGATATATACGGGATATTGATGCCGGTGTTCCGCAGGGATCTGTTTTATCTGCAACCTTATTTCTGCTGCACATCAACGATTTGCTAGTCCCGGGAATTATTGGGTACGCTGATGACAGCACGGTTGTAGATAGGTACTTGTCCAGTGCGAAGGCCAAAAGGGATGAAGTCCAGTCTTGTCGTGAGAGCATGGTGGATCGATTGAATTTGGCTCTCAAGGCAGTAACCGACTGGGGAGAAGCCAACCTAGTCAAGTTCAATGCCACTAAGACACAGGCCTGTCTGTTCTCCACTAAACGGAGTCCTTTTGAACTGACTCCAACTTTCCGGGGTGTATCCGTACCCATTTCTGATCACCTGGAACTTCTTGGAATGAGCTTATCATCCAATTTGAACTTCGGACACTATATTGAATCTTTGGCTAAAACTGCAGCCAAGAAACTTGGAATTCTTTCCAAGGTGCGGCGGTACTTTACACCTAAACAGCTTCTGCAGCTTTACCAAGCGCAGGTCCGGTCGTGTATGGAGTACTGCTGCCACCTTTGGGATGGATCCGCGAAGTACCAACTTGCTGCCTTAGATTCAATAGATAAACGTGCCAAGAAGCTCATTGACGATCCTGATCTGGTGGGGGCAAAGCTGCAAAGCCTCGAACACCGAAGGAAAGTCGCATGCCTATCGGTATTTTATAGGATACATTTCGGCGAGTGTGCGAGTGGTTTGCATGAACTCATTCCACCATCTCCATTTAAATATTATGGGACGAGGCGTGCGTTGAGATTCCATCCCTATGTTGTGGATATTCCTTCAACCAGAACAAAGCGCTTTGCTTCTACTTTTCTGATTCGCACAGCTAGGGAGTGGAATTCTCTTCCAGCTGATCTTTTCCCGGAGCAATACAACCTGGGTATCTTCAAGTCGAGAGTGAATAAGCACTTGCTGGGTAAGCATGTTCCATCGTCGGCCTCATCGTCACTTACCATCAGGTGAGATTGGGGCCAAATGCTAACCTATCATTTATAAAAAAAAAAAAAAAAATATATAATTATAAAACTAAGATTTTATGTAATTCAAATACCGTCATCTTAGGGCAGATACCTCAAGATCTGATTATGACAAGGTTTTAACATAGTTAGTTATTATAATTATCTACATTTTGTAGTATTTTAATCGGTACATTTGTGCAATATTAAACGATAAAATTGTATAAAATCATATTTTTATTAGTCTACTTTTTACCAAAATCGCGAAGCGTCTGTTTGATGTAACTGGTGACCGAAGAGCTGGCGGCTTCCTCGCACAACGTATCAGCATTGCGATACAACGAGGAAATGCCGCCGGCATCCTTGGTACAATGCCTCAAGGGCCTTTTTTAGATTTTATACTGTAACTACATAGTTAAGTACTTGTAGTTATCATAATACGATTGTAATTTCTGTAAATAAAAGTCTAGTTTTCAATTGTTTTATTATGCACCTATTAGCATAACTTGTATTGAAATAATGTATAAAAACAATACACCCTAATTGTAAATGATCTGCACAAAATGTTAACATAATATTATTATTTCAAAATAGCGCTGGACGGTTAATAATATGAAAACAAATATTATTGTTGAACCTATGCAAACAAGAGGCGGACTTTATTAAATTTTGCCCTCTGTTTCTGCGTTTATTATTAATTTAGAAATTTTTGCAGTTATTATAAGTAGATGGAGAAGCGCATTTCCTCTCTGCCTCTCTAGTGTACGTATACATAATACGGCACTAACAAGCTTCCCGGCATATGACGTTAAGTGTTTAATTAACTAGTTACTAAGAATAGTTTTGTCGATATGATGATATAAAATATTATTATGTTATTAAGGATATTATACTTTTAGAAAACCTTAAGAACAAAGTAGGTAAGTATGTAGAGTTATTCTTAGAAGAAAAGCTAAAATGTCAAAATGCGACACTGGGTTACATGCCTATCGCTCTACCAACTGACCTACAGAGACTCGATAATTGTTTAATATTATGGATTTTTCCATTATTTCTAAGAATTATGGTGTTGTTAACTGACGGTATTTTCTTATTATAAAGAAAATGTAGTTAAGAAAACTGTTGGACTTTTATAATTTTATTTCATTTAATTTACTCGTTTACAGTAACATAGAATATGCAGTTTAGGCTGCTATTATATGATCACGAATACACCCAGCTGCAATACCTAAGACAACACAAAGGAAAACAGGATACGATTTTGTTCCTAAGAAAAGTGTTCTAAGATTTAAAATAAAGCTTTTCTAAACCCGAGTGCTATCAACTAAATAAAAATCAATAACGGAATCGATGGTGAGTTTCTTTTTCACAATCCATTTGCTCCGAGGACGTAGTGCTTTCTCAAAGGGATCTCTCGGCCCTTATTTCGAGATCCTTTAGGGCCACACTTGAAGAACGGCGAACCGCCTTTAGGGCCCCGCTTCCGCCCTTCCGAGAAATGCCCAAGATAAGAGAGACGTTTTGGCGCCATTCATGTTTATGGCAGGGCAAATGGCCCTAGAATACTGCGTACTTATTATAAACAAGTACTTATACAATATATTTGAAAGAGTGTTGGGGCGAGATTGAAAAATTCTAAAACGAGAAAATCTTTTTTGTTTCTTTTGCGACAATCCAAATTAAATACTTTGAAACGAAACTTATTCAATGCTGCAGCGCAATTAAGAACTTAATGATTTATGAATTAAACTTCCTAACAAGTACAGAAATATTATAATGGAGTTGCGAACTTATATGTAGTCAATCTGTGGTAAAATCCTCGTAAGTACAATAACTATCCAGAGATTAAAGAGTAACTAACAGTTTGGAAACATTTAAATTAATCCTTAAAATAATCCTTACTGTTTAATTGACAATTGTTTAAATTAAAGCTAATGAAAACTAGCGGCTCGTACTTAGAATTCATTGTTATTTTGGATTGTGAAGGGATGGGTCGGGGTGTCACTTTATTTTACAAAACGTAGTCCCCGTAAAATTTTATAGGGCCCGTTTGAGAGGGGCGACGACGGTCATTAACAACCTACCTATACGAACGATGCGTTCCAAGTCATGGCCGACGCTGCCTTCCAAGTCGTTGCTTTCAATTACCATCCTAATTCTCGACATCTAACTACCAGCAATATCTTTCTATTAAAGCGACTGTAGTGCTATTTAAGCAAAATTATTAAAATATGTTGCTTAAACCCCGAGCGTAATGTCCCTTGTGCACGGGAGTTTAAGTAGTAATATAGTTCCCAGTTATTGGAATAAAATGATAAATTATATGAATTTTCACTTTCTTAATCATAATCTTTATTTCATTGTAATTTTGAAAGTACTGTTTTTTGTTGATAATAGTATCGTAAAAATATTGCTCGAGTCGTGACAACTTTTGCCATGAAATGTTGCCCGCCATGGTCGCTAGGGACAAACCATGCGCTAAATGAATTTAAAAATTCATATGCCACTCAAATTGCATTAAACTGTTACTTTGTATTCATATAACAATCTGGAAGAACATGTAACATGTAAAAATCTGGCAACACAAAAACAGAACCATTCAAAAACAGACGCCTCCACCAAGGACACGCGAAACCGAGGCCCGTTTACGAGCTGCCCTATGGGGCAGTTTCCAAACAAACTTTCTATTCTATCAAATTGGTAAATCTCATTTTTTGTTTTATATTACCCTTAACCTCTCGAGATTTATAGCTGGCCGTTTTGAATTAATTTCGCATTTATAACAAACACGCTTCGTAGATTTTCGTAGTTGTAGTAAGGATTGAGTCGAAATTAATGTACGCTCTGAGCTCCGATGAAGTGCAAAACACTGCCGTAAATTAGACCCTGCTCCAACCAGTAATTAGTACACTATTACTACGCTTGTTATCACTAACTAAATCGAGTTATTAAACTATCTGTGCAGCGTTTAATTTACCTTTGTTTGATGTTTATTCATTGTGGTGTCAATGTGAAGGCTTTGTAAGTGACAGGTTTTACGAGGAGTTAATTGAATATTAAAATGTTGTTTTTTTTCGTGTTAACTGTTAATTAATTATTAGGTAAGTAATACGAAAAACACTTGTTAAAAAAGTATGGCCTCGATAAATTCGAGATCGAGAACATTAATTTGTGTCATGAACGAGTATCATGAAAATGATCTGCTATTAATCAGCATCAATAATAACGTAAGAAACAAGGCCCCAAAAGTATCTCCCATCCGGCGTATTTTTTACAAATGAGATATTTTCTAGAGTTCGCGTTTCCAAGTTTCTATCGCATTTCAATTAATAGACACACAGAAACCTGTCTCTTTTTGTGAAACAATTAAAAAACGGTAGATACTTTTGATACGCTGTTTTACATGCTACTATTGATGTTTAATGTATGTATATGTTACTAGCACTCATAGTACGAGCTTTACTTAAGTTGAGGTGTAATGGTTAAATGGTGTTTCACATTTATTTCTTTATTCCCAACTTACCTATGTACTTACCTCTATAGATACGTGTATTTAATTCTCTTCCTAGAAATGAATGTTTTGAAGTAAAATAAATTTAAGACTCGGCTTAAGGAATTTCTCATTCTAAATGTATTTTATAGTTAAAATGAGTTTTGTGATGATGGCAAGTATTAATTATACATAGTAAAGAGGTTTAAATGTAGATAAATAGTGTTATTTATTTTTTAGGCGAAATATTACACGCTCGATAAGAGCAACTGTTAATACTTAGTATCTTAGGTACAACCTTTCTGTACAGTTTACAATAAATAAATTACTTACCTACTAATCCAAATTTATGCTCGCGACGTAAGGACGGGCGGGACAGAGGCACGACAGCTATAAACGATATTCGTAAATTTCGGACGATTGTCTCTGTCACTCTGATCACGTCTTAATTGGGGTAAAAGAGAAAGATGCCCGAAATATACGAACTTCGTCGTTCGCGGTACCGGGCCAGAGACGGACGGGTCAAGCTAGTCTATTTTAATTAGTAGGTAATTAAACTATAAATTGTAATGTGCACCCTACGTGGCTCAACAATTGAAGTTCATAGCCGTACATTTATAATTTTCAAATGCATTTGCACTTACCATTATTCGGGTAAAAAATATTTTTAGGGTTCCGTAGTCAACTAAGAAGCTTAAAAGTTTTGCTATATACTTCTGTCTGTCTGTGCCCGTGCTCCGCAATCGTTAGTCCAAGAACGCTGTAATTTAGTATGAATATTGTATTTCACGTGGGTGTTTTCTATTTGACCAAAGTGGTTGTGGAACATTGTTTGTTTTATTTGTCTATGAAGTAAATATTTTCGGAAATAATCATTCTGGTAGTTAAAAATGTGTAACCTCTCTAACTTTTGAAGCGCAAGTATTTATGAACAATATGAAAAAGCAAAGAAAAGTCAGCTTCATAAAGATTTTAAAAGAAAATTATTTTGAACTTCATCGATTGAAGCATTTTTGTGTTACAGTTCGAAAACGATAACCCTACAGTGAGCATAACCCGATTCTTGGCCGGCTTTTTATTTACCATCACTTTTTCATTCATATAACAGCCTCTAAAGGCATCTGTTAAAAATATGTTAAGGTATATTTATTTTATTTAGTCTTTATTGCAGAAATCACAAAAGTTAGACTTAATGCTACAAAGCATTCTTTACCAGTCAACCTTTAGGCAAAGCAGAGAGGTTGTAGACGGTTCATAAAAACAAAATAAACATAAACCAAAACATATTTAAATATTAATTGAACATACTTATATACATTAATATGATATACATGCATAAACATACATACATACATGCATAATACTAACATAAACTGATGGAAATACAGGTATGAAATCGGATGAAACTCTACAAAACAGAAATACTAAGGTTTTTCAGTTCTACCAGCAAAGTAGTCACATAAAGATTATATATTTTGTAAAAAAATAGTGTACATTTACTTTAAAAAAATATTTTTTGAAAAGAAATATTAAAAAATTGCTTCGTCAACTTACAGTACTACGGACATAAGCTACTTAAACATAAAACGCCCTCATATTTAAAAAAAATATTTGGTTCAATTAAACTACACCCTAATTCCTAAATAGGTAAATGAGGTTTCTTTCTTGCTTTTTTTATTTTTATTGTATCAGCCACGGGCGTCCATTGCTCGACACTAGCCTCCCCCATAGATCACCACAGGCAAAGGTCTAAGACTGAAAGGCTCAATGCCAAAATCACCACGCTTGGCAGGCGGGTTGGCGATCGCATATTACACATATATTCTGTTATATTTTTTTATTTATTTACATTATTTAAAACGGGTTCTATTGCGTTAAAGCTTAAGGATACGTCACAAGCCCAATATGTCTGGCAAAAATATACCGGGTAAAACCAGTAAAAGAAGCAATAAATTTAGGGATCGCTTTACACTACGAACGTAGCAATATTTGTTCTACAAATTTAAACAATTGTTTCATTTACTACTCGGGATTTTTTCAAACAAATAATAGTATTTTCAATGAACAGCGTCCAATAGTCTAATTGACATTTACTGTCAGCCTACAAACTTCGTATTTTCACAATATATTGCTTGCTTGGATTTTTTTTTATTAATATTTTGTGAACTATAAATTATTTCAAAATTACCACTAATGTTGCTTGTAACAGCACCTTAAGTTTCACCACGACTAAGTCTCGTTTAATTTATATTAACATAAACTCGTACTTATCTTAACAACGTGGTTTAATTGATGAATACAATATTAATGAAAACACAATATTGCCTGTCTAATAATTCTGTTGTATTATTTCTTTCGAATGTTTAGCCACTATTAATGAGAACTACTTAATTAAATAGACATATACCTATCTTACACATTACTAATTATTAAAGTACGTGTAATTTAAGAATAACATATATATGTCTATAAGGAGTTGGCTTAGCGACTGGTGGATGCTTCAGGCGACCGGAGGTATTTCACGCAGCGAATAAGCATCGCCATGCAGCCAGCCTTCTGGGTACTTTGCCTGTTGGTAGTGATTTAGAGGATTTTTTTTATTTATAGCCATTAGTTTCTAGTATGTGTCTAGCCTGTTGCTGATTTTGTTTTGTATTTGTTAGTGTTGTATTTTCTGACGAATATGTATTCGTATGTTATTGTATGAATATGACAGCCAGCGACACAAACAAAGTACCCAAATATATCGGAGCAGATCTTTATTCGCGTATGTCACTTTTTGTCTACTACTTTCTATATGTTGCTCACTGTACCCAGCTATATTGTTATTGATATTCTGACCTTAAGCAATGCATGTTCTGCGACATTTCACTTTCTCGTAATATCGTAAGATTCAAATATGATCTCACCCATTCATTGTAACCTGTACTTTCTTCATAGATTGAAACTACTTTTTAGAGCTGATCACATTAATAAATAATTCAAAATTTATTGTCTTTACTGTTACTGTCAAAAGTCGCTTGTCAGATTACATGTAGACCACGATTGCAGTTAATCTAGGTACTTGAGAACTTCATTCCCAAAAGACCCGCTTAGCTCGGCTTTGGCTCCAGCAATCGGCCTCTCGTTAATGCGTAGTTCTAATCAAGCAGTCGTTAGCCGCGGACTCGGCACTCGATTACGACTGTTACGGGATACAAAGGGACACGCGACACTTCCGAGGGATAAGGATAGTTTGGTATGACTTCGTTGATTTCGTGTAAGAACGCCGTAAGAATACAAATGCTCGATGATGTAACATTGAATTGTCGTCCTTTTCCATTAAGGGTCAGTTGTGTTCTCTTATACTTGGGTTTTTGAAGTTGTTTTGGGGTAGATGATTTATTTTTATCTGAGTAAGCTTCTTTTATGTTTCAAATATTAGGGATTTTTTGTAAGTTCTGGCCAGATATTTGAACCATTATACACGTTTATTAGACATACATTTAATGTAACAATATTAAAAGTAGAAAAGTTTTTGGTGATTGTTTATTAAGCCAAATTATTGATAGACCATGTGTCTACTTAGTTACAAAAGTATAAACTCACGTCGCGTACAATTATATCGAACTAGATCACGTGTTTCGGATATGAGTTCTTCCGTTTGTAACTAAGTAGCAGTAAAATCACTCACAATAGTTTTAATTATATTTTTAAAGTTTTTTATATGTATGTAAAACTAGGTGGCTTGTAAATACAGGGGCATGACAAACATGTTTTCACCAAGATACAGTTTTTTTCAACGCTAGACTTTCGTAATACAGAAGATTACATATACGTCTACCAGTTTACGAAAAGATTTGAATACTTATTGGTACTTAAATGACTATTCTGAGACTATAACCCTAACATTTCCTTATAGCCACCGCATCGTACTTTGGCCAACGTTAAAATGTTATATCTTTACTTACTTGATAATATTAAGAGCAAAACAAAACAGTAATTAAAATGTTTGTCTTTCTAATCACGAGCTGCGAATTAATATGCATAATTACAGATGAGACAGAAAATCACTGGTAATATAAAAGTATTATACACTAAAAAATATTAGATACAGTTAGACATTACTCATATCATCTGTTAAGTATTTCAATACTTTCTTTAAACAATTTGCGGCCAGACGTTAAGTGTGGCATTTAGTAAGGGCAATAGTGTCTACAGTAACAAATATGTGTTTCATCGTCATTAATCTTCATTACGGTTCGCTTAAGCTACGAGTATGTGCGGTTAGCTTCAGGGAAGGCGACCTTACATACGTACTTATCTATTTATGTCATCAGAATCTTGAAACTGTTTTATTGCACAATAGAATGTTCGAACTTTGTTATTTGAAGAGCCTTTGCCTGGTTATAGATATTGCACCGCAACAAAAGACCTCTCACGTAACAAAGAAACTGTAGCTTAAAAACAGGAAGCCATTTAAATAAAATTATTAAGAAAATATAAATATTTCTTAGGTATAACCTATATTAATGTGGAAATACATAAATTGAATCTATTATCTAATAAGTTTTAATTACCTAACCTAAGTATTTGGTTAATATTTGATAGAAAAATATATTTATACATACATAATTTTATAAAGCCTTTTTATTAATCAATAAAAACTATAAAGCCTATTTATTAGTCAATAAAAGTAACAAAATAATGCAGGGAGGTAAAGTGTTCGGCTTTTATTATCTAACTAATATCCACGTAGTTCCATAGCCCTTGCGTAAGTAATAATATCTAATCCACTTAACCGTCCCTTATCGACGAAATCCATTTCATTACACTCTTATAAACGCTGCATTAAATCCAGCAAGGCATCGAGAACCTATAAACTAATACATTGTTGCAAATCCCAGCTCAAAATTACTTCCCAGTGTCGAGGGGTATGAGGCGGTTCGAAATCATTTATCTGAAAGCCGCTCCCCTCTGTCATCAAAACTAAATCAAGTAGGGCGAGGAACATAAACTCGACCGCCCTTGCAGTTAGATAAAATGTAAAGGGAAGTTTGATTCACTCGCGTGACACCGTACGCCACCAGACTCCGGCCCCGCGCTCCATCCGCAACAGACCTCCGAAACGACGTCTTTATGTCAGCTATCTCTCTATTTGACTACGACTCGTCTTATATCACATATCTCAGCGTAGAGGGCACTTAGTGGCACGATATTGGAAAACTCAACCTCTCTTCGGGTTTCCAAAGTACAAAATCCGTTCAATGGGCAGGTACGATACTTACGAAATGTTATCAACGTTATACAAATAAAGTCCCAATATTACAAACGAATTCAATCATACTAGTTGAACAGCAATATAAATGTCAAAGTCTACCGCTACGTATTTACACGACTATATTAACACAAACACCAAATATATTTTTTTTTACCAAAACGTGTATTTCAGATAATTGCTTCATTTATATTAATATTACTTTGTTAAATTCAGTAATTAGTTTCGTAATTTTGCTAACAGCAGAGCAGAGAATTAAAGTCTGAAAAAAGCATTTGGAAGCGTCTTAGTGGGCAAATATTGTCGGCGGGGGTCTAAGGTGGAGGTTCATTGCGAGATGAGCGCGGCGCGGGCGCGGAGGCTAGCATCTGGGCCGGTAATTAAGCGCATCTGCCTACGTTCAATTTTGAAACGCGGTGGATGAAAGTTGCCCCTCGCGCCTTCGGGTCCATTCGAGAGGGTACAGCAAATTGCTAAACTTTCAATTAAAGAGTTGTTATTCAAACCGCTTCCGGTTCCTCGGCAGAATTATATTTTATTTCACAGCGCGAAACTTGTTTCTGGTTTTACTCTGGTACAGTTTTACGATTTCACAACGGAGGAGGCGTGGGAATCTATTAAGAACTGTCCAATTTGAAACCATTTCTCAGATCGCTTTGCAGCATTTAAACATTAAAATACTTACCGATTTTTTTATTGCTAGAGTGGAGCTGCATGCATGTTTTAATTGGTGTATTATTTTTGTTTTAGTGGCTCGTGACGGCAGTGCGCTTTCAGCTCAATGCGCATCCAGAAAGGAGGGAGAGAGCATGCTGCTGCACCTCTTGGTACTTAGCGCCGCCCTCGCGGCAGCTACCACCGGGAAGCACGGTGAGTCCCTATCGATGCTTTATCAACCCGCCTAAACGTTCGCTCCATAAAGGAAGCCAGATACAAACAGCACAACGTAACTTTACACCATAAATCGTTATCGTCAAATTTAACATTTTCAAGGCACTGCCGCTGGCTGGATAAAGTCAAACGCGGCTCCTGTTTGCGTAATAATACCAAGTTGGCAAGTTAAGAAAATTTTCGTGTAAAATTTGCGTAAACCTTGCGGAGCTTGTTCACTTTTTTCTGACTTTTCTTTAGATTATCCCTTACGCGGTTAGGCCGTAACTCAATTTATGAAAACAAAACGTTTCTTCATCTCACCTGTTTCTTAAGCAATTCGTATAAAAGCGATTACTGGAGCGAAATTAGAAATAAAGATTTAAAAATATTTTATCGTGGCATTAACTTGTTCAACACAAAACTTGGTTTGTTTTAAAGTAGGCTTATCGCCAATACGAGTAGCTATTTTGAAACTTTGAACACACAATAATAATTAGCTATAGTTACTTCTACATTGAAACCTACTTGTATGAGGGGTTATTCTATAATATTGTCATAATAACCAATTGTCTATTTAATATGTAGGTACATAAAGATAATATTTTAACACTATTTTTTTATTTTATTAAAACACCTGACTACTTCCTCTTATTTGGCACACATGAATTATAAAATTACTAATATATCGTTATATAATATTAAACATAGCGTCCTGAACAATTATATTTATATACATATATATATATACTTTTTTTTCTATTTTGTCTTATTTTATTTACGAAACAACGTCTATAGCCAAGATCAATAAAACCTCGGTTTTCTTCTTTTTTTATGAACAGTTTACATAGAATTTATATTTTAATATTTACAAGAGCCACATATGTTCTCTCAATGTGACATTTCTTGTAATTACTATTAACAATTATTGCTTAAATATTAGCGATAATATCGTGTGGTGATAAAATGTTCCATTGTGTAGCAATTATTAACTATTTTTGAGGTGTTCAATAAAGTATTAATTAATTCATTCTGCTTATCAGATCTAACGACTATTGCTGGATATAAGCCTCCCCTGTAAACCGCCACAGCGAGCAAGGCGCGTTTAATGCCAAAATTGCCACGATAGGCATTATGATCGCAGTGTAATCCATCGATCTAAAGAATTGCCCTCCGGTGATTGTTTGTTCGCAGTTCAAGCCATACTCGGGTACCTATTACATTATGCATTTGTGTTTTTCGAACAAATTACTGTGGAGAAATATATGCCGAAGATAATAATGTTTTCATTGTACAAGTCGGCATGGACCATATACTTTATATGTATACTTAAGTACAGCAGGGCTACAGAAATAAACTAATATTTAATTTAATTTTTAGGGAACTTGAATAATTATTAGTTTTGTTAATCGTGACCAGCTTCTATTGGATATATATTAAACAAAATTAATATTGCTTTGATTAATTACCTGCCAGTTGATTATTGCTATTAGATATTATTAACCAAAGTACAATATTAACTTGCTCATTAGCATAATAGGGTGAATGTTACAAAATAATGGTAATGAAATCAAAATGAAATGAAATTAATATTTTTAATTTTAAGCACTTTACATTGCAATTATATTACGTACCCGTAGTACGTGTCTAGGTGAATTGTTACCGGCAAGAAATCGACAGAACTTTTATTTTTCAATAATAGTTTTATTATAGTTAGTCAATATGGCGGATTGTCGTCATGTAACTTATGTTGAGTCTGACTAATTATTTATTCGTGAGCACATATTTATTTACACAAAACATCAATCAGACGATCATAAAACATTAAGTAGCACGAAATGGCCCCACCTCAGCATATTGCTAGCGTGTTGCCAGCGCTGGTCGTTCGATGAAACCTGCTGGACATAAGGCTCCCCCAAAGCGACCCACGATCACCGGTTTTGCACCAGCCGCATCCGGTGGATTCCCGTGATCTTTACCAGGTTGTCGGTCCACCTTGTGGGGGATCCAATCGAGAACCTTTACGCCCGACGGCCATCGGTTCTATTTCAAATATACCCCGCCCACTGCCACGTAAGTAAGCGATCCGGAGGGCTATATCAGTTACTTTGTTCCTGCTGCAAATGACATAATTCCCACTCGCATAACAACTGGTTTATTCAATATAAATTTGAGCGTTATAAACATAATCTAAACAATTAAAGAAACTAACTAAAACTAAATCTCACTAACTATATAGGAATATTATAAACCATTCTTGCGTTAGTTATAGGCAAGGTATGGTATTTCTTAAGCAAACCCACTACATCTACGGAGACTTTATAAAATCGTGTCCCAACTTAGTAACGATACGGAGACGGGAGCACAAATATGATTTCAATGTCTACAGCTCTTCCCCGATCAGAATCCTCTACGGCGTAGCACTGTGAAAATTGGCTGTCTAATCATTCATTTTTAGCAGTCAAATTTACTAGATAGAGTACTTAGTTTCCAGCTCCAGTGTCTATCAGCAGCTTCGAGAATAAAGTAAATTGCAGAATTAAAAAGCTGATCTTTACGTTGCAACACGTATGACTTTAAATTTTCATTTTGTCGCTATTCTCTTTTCGATAGCGTAAGCGCAAACTGATGTCTCGCTTAACTTCACTAAAACGATTTTAGAATTTGAAACAAAGGATCTAAATGCATTTTTAATCTTTTTTTGTAGAATGCTTCAATTTACAACCTCCAAGAAACATTCCTAAAAACACAATATAAAGAAAGATTGTCTGAGAACTAAGAACTGAATCCCTCATGGTTTATGTCTTTTCGGATCAGGCGGCTTACCGGCACAGGCGTGTGGAAAACTCCTTTCCCTCATAAATATTTACTTTATGAAATAACACCCCAAGTTTACCTTAGTCTCACATGCCGGCTGGACGCAGGTGATAAGTCGATGCGACGAAAAAAAAAACAAAATTGTTATTTCGTTACCTTTTTATTTCTGCTGAGAAATAATCCTGCTTCGTAAATATAAATATCAAAGGACAGCGCCGAGTAGCTCCGCTTTATCCCAGAGGCAAATAACGGACGTGCTAGGGGTATTTTTGTTTTCATAACCAACATACAAAAATGGCAAATTACGTCTTATTTCGGGCAGTAACTTGTTTAAATGAAAATGTTTTGGTCGGAATTAAAATATGACCTAAGACTTGGATTAAATAAAGAATTTCAGTTATTTTGAGTTCATTTAAAATTCCCTGTGTGTGACATTACATTAGGCAAGAATTCCTTAATAGAACGGACGAAGGATTAAAGTAAGACTCTATTAAGCTGTTTAACTAAGACAAACCTATCGAAACAAGTGGTTGCGGGGGCTATTTTTTTATAAATGTATGTAGCTATCAGATGTGAAGGGTGAATATTTCTACATGGTTTTGCCTTTTCTTCATGAGCCCAAGGAAAACTGTGAACTGCGGGAAAGCCGGCGAGAATCGGCTTGTATGGACGCACCATCGCTGGTAACTATGTCTAATTAATTGACACACCCTCAACAGTCTTCATCGTTTAACGAAAGATGTCTTTGGATTCGTTTTTTAAAAGTGACATGAAGTATATAAAAACACCTAATGCTAATTTACAACCAGGTTTTGTAACCGATGTCTTCATTATCTAGACTACTACTAAATATTACAGGATATTTTTACACAAATTGACTGAGCCCCAGGTAAGTCTCGTGAAGGCTTGTGTTGTGAGTACTCAGTCAACGATATATTTAATATACAAATACTTCAATACATATAGGTATAAAACACCCAAGACTAAGAAACAAATATCTGTGCTCATCAGTCATCACACAAATAAATACTTTTACTGGGATTTGAACCCACTAGGCTAAACCTGTTTGACTTATACTTTACCAAAATGTGTTTCTCAAAAAAATACATATTTTATCTACGTTTTTAAAACCTTTTTACCTGTAAATTTACCTCTACATAGAAAAGTATTTTGATATTTATAGCCGTAAACTTGTTATTTGCCTTGCCTCATATTTTACGCTTCAATAAAAAATGTTCGCTTCGATTCAACCGCGATTAAAAACCACTCAAAACAAACAAACACATTCACGTAAAAACCTTTAAGTTTAAGCTTTTAAGTCGAGCACGAAAAATGTAAAGGGAACAAAAATTAAATTAATTGGCCGATCATGACTGAGTTAATACAATATTCATCGAATTCGAAATGAATGATGCGAAGCAGTGGCGTATGAAACATTCACGCGCTTGGACGGCATCCACCGGCGGGCGGCTAGGCTTCGCGGTAAAAAGTTACATCCAATTAGTAGTCATCGATGACGCGCGCATTCCACTCGCGCGAATGAGTTTGACAACCGCCTGTCATGGTTTAAAATTCAAATTATTCCACGGGACGATTCGAGCGCACTGTTGCGTGGATGCTTTATCAGGGACCAGTCAACGCCATTGCGTTAACGAGAAAATTGTGATAATAATTTTGTGCATTTAATACTGACATTTTCCTTTCAATTAAGTACAGTAAGTGGAAAAAAAAGAAAACATTTTTACCTAAGTATTATTGGGAATTGGTTGTGATTTATTTACTGTTGTGTAGGCGTGATGTTGGACGCGTAAACGGTATGGATGTTTACAAAACACAATGATATAGTGTAGTCATTTGCTTTTATACGCGTTTTAATAATTGCACTTACTAAATTAGTTACGGAATATTACACAATACAATATATACCTATAGTAACAAGTATATCAAAAAAGTATATAGTAACAAGTATACCTATAGTAACAAGTATATCAAAACTATAGTAAGTATAGATTTATGTAAGACTGAGGATTCCACAGTGAAACTGCTCATGCAGTTTTGTAGGGCAATGTATATCAATAGCATTGTTACGGAATTTAATTAAAAATACATAAATACAAAAACATAGTGGATGCCTAAGGAATACGCTACGCCGATACCACGCCCCCAACATAAATGGGTTTAGCAACCCACAATCTTCAGTTACACTCTTCGCCTACATTTATTTGTTAACATAGAATTGATACTCAAAGAAAACTGCCTCGTTGTAGTCTAAATTTAATTTTCGCTGCCACATCAACCTATAAACGCTGATTGTAGCGAGCCTCGTCGGGCGGAAAATTCTAAGGAATCGTTATGAAAGTAGTAAAAGAAAAAGAACCCCGTTTAAATAACGTCTTTCATCATAATAACGTGATGTCTGTTGTTTTTAGTCTCAGAGCATGTCGTTATTTAAGAAATTCTATGTAAATGTCTGTTGTAATGAAACTCAAATATTTTGAGTCTAGATATCGCCGCATTTATGCGTGTAACATTTTATTTCTCTCGTTTCGGCTTTGAAAACAGAGATAGTAGGTATACATAAAGTATTTTCAAAGCCAAAGCAAGTGGAATACAGACGTTCAATAGATATGATTGTAAATCCATGCTGAACCAGTTGGGATGAGGTTTTTTTTTATGACATAGGCGGCAAACGAGCAAACGGATTGCCTGGTGGTAAGCAATTACCGTCGCCCATGGGCACCCGCAACATCAGGGGAGTCGCAAGCGCGTTGCCGGCCTTTAAGCGGGGTTGGAGCTCTGGGAACCTTACTCACCATCAGGAACACAACACTACAGCCCTGAAAGGTTGCAGTGCTATTATGGCTGTGGTCTTCTGTAAGGAGGCCTTCCCCAGTTGGGCTGCTCCAGATTCAAGCGTGATGGTCATCGCTGTGCCCTACCTCTCATTGTTGGGCGTAGTTTAAGGACATACCCGGGTCCAAAAAGAGAATCCAAGGTACAGAGAGAGTTTAAACTATGAGAAAGGATACAGGACAATTTTTATCCCGCAACCATACTTTAAAGATGGGCATGGCTGGCCAACGAAGTCGCGAGGAAAAGCTAGTCTTTTATAAACGGACAATTCTTTTGTCCCTTCTGCCCACTACACCGTATCATACGATGACCGTAGTAGGTACGTCACACCGTCTCACGAGAAAAAAATATATTTTAATAGAAAACTATGAGACTATGCCCACTAGGACATTATTTTCGTCGGACATCGCGTGCTGTTCATGAACCGACAAAAATTTTGGACGAGAATATGTTGATACCTTCTATAAGTAGTGGGCGTAGTTATTTGTGTCATGTTCATTCTGTGCCTGATACATTCTTAGCACGGTCATGGTACGAATATCATACGGTCTATTGGATACAAATCTAACCTTTTACCTACTGGTCATAAGTGTCAACTGAGTCCTGATTGTTCATAGGAAGCGATATGTCACCGGAATAGTTATTGTAAGATATATTAACTTTTACTATGGCTGTTGAACTATCAAGTACCTAACAAGTGTGTGAAAAAAGTACTTAATCACTGCAAAAAAATAGTGTAAGTTAAAACGTGAATATATATTTAGATGATTTTAGATACTACATACGAGCCCATAATTAAATTATTTCATCTTCTACACAAGTCCCATAACTGAACGTCGATGAAATCTTCAAGCAGGTATGTATTTCTTTTTTACATGTTATGCCTTATTTATTTATTCCATTTTTTATAATAAATATAGTAGTGGTAGTGGCATTCAGTTCATTTTGTTGTTTTCGCTTTATTGTACCCAATAAATCCCGCACCTTTTAAAAGTATCTGTTGGCCCCGACTGTTAACTGGTACAACTGGTGGCGAACTTAATGCCCAAAGGCATGCCATGTTTGGCCTAGTGGATTGTGAGCCTGCGTATTAAGCTGATGATCATAGGTTGAAATCCCAGTTAGGACATTTATTTGTGTGATGAGCACGAGTCTTTGTTCATGAGTCGTGGGTTTTTTCTATGTATTTAAGTATGTGAATATATATATCGTTGGCTGAGTACCCACAACACAAGCTTTTCTGTGCTTATCGTAAGACTCAGTCATTTTTAGTAAGAATGTCTTGTAATATTAGGTAATTGGTTGCAGGGTCGATATCCATAAAAATCTATGCATTTCCTTCATAAGTTTTGTGCCCATTCCATTTTCAGATATCTCTTCATTCCTTTTTGCCATCGATATGTTTGGTTCGCTCTGCTACTAGGGAGAATTTAGCGTCACTGTTTAGTATTGTATACATTTACTATAAAAAATTGTGTGTTTTTTTTTAATTTGCAGTTTAATGAACGTCTCAATTTGCTCAAACACGGTGTCCGAAGTTGTTATATAAATCTACTGGCGGCTTTTCAAATCTTTAAGGCAGCTCGAGTAAAATGTCTGCACGGAATACAAATGCTCAATTCGACGGGTGCTATCTACTTACGTTATCAGCTGTACTTCTGTACCTTTATTTAGGTATTCGTTATAATTTTACTTTAACTCGGAGTGTATCTAAAATAAATATTGTTCAGAATGTTAAAATGGTTGCTTTTCTTAATTTATTATATATTATTACAAAATTTCTTTAAAAATAATACATATACAATTATTTGAACTAGTTCCGACGTTTCAGTACTGGAGGCAGTGGTTATTTTCACAGTGCCAGTTAAATCTGTGCCATAACGTCATCTCAATTTGACTCAATTTAGGGCAAAAATATTGTATTCTTTTGTTTTCGTTTATCCTATGGTCAATAGTTATCAGCCTGTCTTCGTATAACTTAAATTTGTGTCACCCATTAAGATAGAGTCAATTAAAATCAATTCATAAAATTAGGCGCTAGTAACCCCCCTGGTGTTGCGGGTATGGGCGACGGTAATCGTTTACTATCAGGCAATCCGTCTGTTCGTATGCCGCCTTTATCATAAAAAATAGGATAGTCGCGAACGAAATTTCGTTCTAGACCCATTTGCAAAATTGCAACAGACCCGTAGGTCTAAAACATTTCATTTCAAGTACTATTCTTTGCACTTTTCTCGTCTTTTTGTAGTTAGAACTACTTTCTAAATAAATTAAATTAAACCTTGTATAAACACCAGAACTGCACTAACCTCTAGTGAAGTCCATTAAAAACTGTGAACGCACTATGGCTTGCTGCAGCTTTGCATGTCGTTGTGGAACGACACCTTTATTTTCCGCGTCCCAGTTGGGTGGCGTCAATTTATTCTTTTGAGAGCGTTACGAAAATTGACAACTGAACTAGGCATAGTTTATTTAACGTACAAAGTCAGAAATACCGGAAAAAAAATACGGCCTTGTGACAAATAATTCTTATATTTATTGAGAAAAATATCATTATAATTAAAAAGAGGATGTTTAATATTGTAGTTAACATGAATAATTCAGATTTCGTTCCATCTATAAAATAGTAGAAATGAAACTGATAAATAGTGGGCTGCTTAACATTTATAAAACAAAAACAAGTGCCAATCTAGAACGGAGCGCTAGTAATCAATTTATAGTATTTATGATCTGTTACTTATGTGTCACTAAGCAGAGGTTTCTGTTTCACTTCCCAGCTTTTAAAACTAGCACCCAGTAACAATATAAAGTTTTATGAACTACTACGGACAAAATACAGAGCTTCTCTAATTATATAGTCTCAATTGAATTCTATAAGATAGAACACGAGCTATTGAGCCTGATTGCGTATTGGCCTTTCTTAGTAGGAAAGGTTTCGCTTAAAAACGCCGTTTCCACATAAAGGAAAAACGAAAGGCATATCTGCAAACAATACGGGAGCAGAAGGTTTAATCTCTGAGAGGTACAAATCGCTCGTTATGTAAATTGAATCTCTTGCAAATTTGAATCGCTTTCATAAGCCAATTCTCTCCGAATAAAAACAATGAGATACTCTTTCAGCGTTTTAGAATTTTAGTAAGAACGGAATTTATCTTGCCCTCGCAAATTTATTCTACTGTGTCATAAAATAATATCATGCCTAAAACAATTGTTTAAGTCTGTTTAATATTTAATTTAATTTATTACTCCATTATTTTTATGTCTATATGTGATTTTATAGACATAATGTGAATTAAATTGGAATAGTTACAAATATTTGAATAATGTGTGGTATTTAATAAAAGAAAAAAGATAATCAAGATTAAAGTAAAAATAATTTTAAGTCACATTAAATGTTCATACTTTATTAAAAAGCACAGGGCATACCTTATAGAATACATATTATATTATTAACTACTTAATAAAGTCTTAACTAAAACTCGTCTGTTAAAATATAATGACTAAATCATCTTTTTGTAAAAAAAAATATAGATTATATAGTGCTGTTACTAGATTAACTAGTAATGAAGACCTGATGAAAATGAATAATATATTCCTACTAATTTAATATTTTACTACTCTTATTGTGTCATGCGACACTTTCTAACATACTTAATGGAACGAAACAGCTATGGTGATGACGATGAAAAAGTAGGTACTTGTATTTTAATGAATATAATTATTGTTTTATATAATATATGAAGATTAATAATAGGAAAAAAAAAATTCTGGTTACGTAATGGTTCTCCTGTTATAAATATGTGAATGGTAAAAACGTATAACTTCTACCAACAGTTATAACAAACTGTTATGAAGTTTTCGTGGTTAACATCGTTTTTTTAGAATGTTATATAAAATTTATAACTGCTATTGGAGCACTATAATTATAATTAATAAGAATAGATACAACAAAACCAAATGGTAAAAGATTATGCAGAGATCCATCAAGAGACCAACAAGTCTTGACTTGTACGACTGACGACTAGTTGTCGACATTGTCCGCAGTAACCATTCATGCTTAATACTCCGTTTTGTAAGACTGACCTCGCATTATGCCTAGTTTTAAGCGCTCTGGTCATTTGCCCAGTTGAAAAGGAACACTTACTTTTTGTATGAAAGTCCATATTATTCAAAATGAGAATTGCGATTGCTGATGTTTCTGTTTCAGTCGCCCGACGCTTACATTAAAATATTTAAACAATTATAACATAAAAAGGGAACGTTAACGTTAACGGCTTATTTACATTTATTTATTTTCATGTATCTGTAGCGATTATTTAAAAAATTGGAATCTTAAGTAATGCGAGGGTCTCACAGCACGAGAGAAGAATAAACTTTTCCGCTGAATTTAATACATTTTTCATTTACCATACACGGTTGTATGAGGCAAATCAAGAATGTTCAAAATCTAAATCAAATTAATGGATTTACATATCGCGGCTTAATTTTCATACTATAAGCAAATACGGTAATAAAACAAATCAAAACTTGCCTCAAATATCACTACATGTGAATGGAAATGATGCATTTTTTTCGGCGGAAAGCGTCTATGTCATCTTGTATATATTTAGTATTCAAATACCATGTTACTTTTAATATATTGGTTTATACCAACTTATTTTGTTTATATAATGCATTAATCAGAATTATATAAACCATACCACCACTACTACCACTCTACTTAAAATTTTACCTTGATATAATTAAAACTCTTGTAAGCCATATGTTACTTAGTTACAATACAATTAAAATCAGGTAAGACTTCGGTTTTCTCGGGTATCATCGCTTAATTCCGGAGTCGGAAGTGACACGATATACATTGCCGCGATTACTTTTAGGTAGCATTTAATTTGAAGTATCATAAACGCAATGTTAAGCACCTGCCAAGATGACATTATTAACCGGTAGACCTAGGAAGAAATACGCGAGAATATGAAGAAGCGACATGAATTTGAACATTCATTATTTAATGAAGCTATACTTGTATATAAATAAATATATACATACATGAGTCAATATTTTACTGTTTGGTGTAAGTAGGTACGATATTATGTCGCATTAATCATTAATAATAAAATAATCATAAAATTAAAATTAAAAAAAACCTGCTTCAACCGTTTTTTATTCATATTTCGTAAACGGCTTGGCCGATTTTGGTAATATTTCATTTTCATATAGTAAAACAACAAAGCTAAGTTCAAAATTTAAAAAAATATTTTTGTTTGAAATGTCTACTTTTCGTAATTTTTCCTTGATCTGGGTGCTGCGTGCCAAATTTCAAGTTTCTGAATTCACGGGAAGTTACCCGTAGATTTTGCGAGTGTTGAAAAGTCTAAAATTTGCACCATTAACGACTGTATCTTTTATTTGACACTAAGAAGGCAGACTGTCAAACTATTTAGTACTTGCTAGCATTTTTTTATTTCAATATAAAGGTTGTGTTAGTTTTGAGCTACAAAGGAGGTTCTGTTGCTCATATCGTTCTTGTACCTACTGTATTCAATAAGACAACGAGTAATATATATAATTAAAGGTCAAATCTGTAAATTGATAACTCTATGTGATAGACGAGGGATTCACGACAATTGCCGAGGTTGGCCGAAGTCTTAACTGATTTTAATTGTATTGTACACGTGAGTTTATCAGTTTGTAACTAAGTAGTAAGATCACCTTGATAAGAAGGAAATAGGAAAATGTATTATTAAGTGGCATTTCTTAGAACGCTACAACTTACGCCCATAAAGCCAACCTAAACCCTATTGCCTTCTCCACTTCACCCGCTTGTAATCAAATAAAACCTATGATTGAGCGTATACATTGTAATAAAGGACAACAATAGCTGAACATAGGCATTATGTTAGTGGGATGAACGTAACAAGTGACAGCAATAAAAAGGAACAAAGCAGCGAGTAGTTGAGCCCCGCGATGACAGCTCCGGAGTCGGTGTCAAGTACAGAAAATTATGTCCATTCATCCTACGGAGCCGAGGATTACGCGAAAGAGGGCGCATCTAGTGACTGCGCGTTCACGACAGACGACACCGTTTAAGGCTCTTATTCCGGCGGGCTTGGCATTCTGTGAACTTTAATCCTGGCTAATTACAATTGTAGGAGGGGTATTCCAAAAGTAAGTTTTGCATAATTATACATATAGAGTTTAAAAAGGACACGGGGGTTGTTGTAAATAACACACCAACAGCTTTGAGCAACGAAAATATACTGATTCAAAGAGAAACAGATAAATTTACATACAAAAATCAAAAATGACATAATAACTTAAAAATCGAAATATAAAAGAAATAACCTCAACAGAGTTTGTTTTAAGTGTAGTTTTTGAAGTACAGTCCGTTGTTTAAATGTGACTATACGAGATGTATGTGGCTAAAAATGATCGCTTACGTACAAGGGCTGCTACTTATATATCTGTAAATGAAAAAATAAACAAACTTACGTGGCAATCAAGTAGTTCGTCAGCAAAATGGCATTTAAAACCACAAAACAGAACAGTAGAAGTGGCACACGCGGTGATTAGTATCAGAACTGATGCCGCCAAAACGCATACCAGCTCACACTCAAACACAACAATTTTCTGATAGATGTTAACCTTTAAAAAAAAACAATACACAACATAAATGCAAGAAATAAACGGGTTAAGTCCCGTAGCGTATAGTAATTTTTAAAATTACCTCCGGCTTGTCCTCCGGATGGTGATTATCATTTATTGGTGATTAGGCCACGAGGACAACGTCGTTCTCAAAACGTCGGAGTTAATTTATAATGTTAATGTATGCGGTTAAGTGTAGTTTATTTGTAATAACAATAACGTGTAAAAACCGTGAAAGTTTAAATCAGTTTTAAATGCAACATGGTCGATATTGAATTCACAATACCAATTTTAATACAAAATGGCTTCATATAGCGTCGAGTAGTGGAACTAACTACAATAGTTATTTGAAGCATGGAATTTTGACAATACATGTTTCGACGACCGGTCTGGCCTAGTGGGTAGTGACCCTGCCTATGAAGCCGAAGGTCCTGGGTTCGATTCCCAGTCAGGGCATTTATTTGTGTGATGAGCACAGATATTTGTTCCTGAGTCATGGGTGTTTTCTATGTATTTAAGTATTTATATGTATCTATTTATTATATATATCGTCGCCTAGTACCTGCAACACAAGCCTTATTGAGCTTACCGTGGGACTAGGTCGATTTGTGTAAGAATGTCCCGAAATATTTATTTATTATTTATTTATTTATGTCAGGCTAGGAGGAATAATGACTGGAGAAAGCATCCGCGAGTGCCAGTAAGGGAAAAAAATATTCTGGCTTTACAAGCCCAAAATGTCACAATTCACTATAGTTTTGCTTTACAGAACATTCTTTGTAACAAAAATATTAGCTTATTCTGTATTCATTACCGCAACTTTGGTTGAAAACCCAAGAAAACTCCAATTGCATTTGTTTGTTCCCCTGCAACTTTGACAGTTCTGAAGAGTCCAGTTTGGAGGGGAACAAAAATATGTAAGACTATGATACGGACGGGCGAAAATAACGCCTTTTCTGCCATACCTATGGGAAGTTACATAAGACCATCCCTTTCGATCGTGGTATTTATTATTAGCAATTTCCGTCCAGGTAATGATATGTCTATGATGTCAGGATATATTCTTCCTCCTTTACACTTTTGTAGTCTTAGCAAGGTAAGAGCGAGTAAGATATCATGTAGGTAGTACGTTACGGTTGAAAGATGCCATAGTCATGTCCAAGGGTCGGTGTGATATCGATAAAAATATATTCGTGGATAATGTACGTACAAATACAAATGTTAGGTACGTATGATAAAAATTGTTCTGGATGTAACTACTGTGATAAATTCTGAATATTGATCGCTTCTCTTGTAAATTGAATTAGTAAATAAATTAGTAAATTGTATTTCAATGTGTTACGATCGATAAAAAAAAATTGTAGTGTAAAAGATCTCGAAATTAAACCAAAAATCAAGGATTTGTTGTGGTCGTCAAAGGAGCCTATTTAATCATTGTTTAATGGAAAAAAGGAGGTAACCAACTATATAATAACTTACCCCGCATTATCAGGAATAAGCCTCTGTTGCACACGCTGACAAAATATTATGTACTACAACACTACATAGAAAAAACGCATGGGAAGTGTGCCTTACTACGGTGCGGGAGGATTGACAAAATCAAAAAAGAAAATGCCGATCGGCTCCCTAATCAGCAGTTGAGTGCGGAATCGAATATTTTCGTTACAATAACTAATAAGTGAGTTAATACCAAAACTGAATGTCATGACTTTAGTATGAAGTCGTGCCACTGTGAGACGGTACGAAGTTCGCGATGAGATGAGCCGAGATGAGCGACGAAATGAGCCAATAAAATATGACAAATTGATTACCTAATACAAAACATTTTATTAATTTGACATACCAATTGGTATTGCGATTAGGCCTAATAAGAGTAAGATAACATCGAAAGTTTTTAAAAGTTTAAGTAAGAAAGGATTTGGGCGAAAGCCTGAATAGTCAAGACAAGTAAGAGCTTGGATAATGTCCTCGGGCACTAATTAAAACTTCGGAGAAAAAGGGTAGAGAAATATGGCATTCTGCGGATAGTAATGACTTGGTGGGTTTGTTAAATTTCCCTCGGTTTTTGTTTTCCTTAAAATTACAATATTAAAATGGACCCCGTTTTGCAACGTTTATTAATGCTGTTTATTATTCTTATTTGAAGGGCATTTATTATGAAATTCAATGAGAAAATTAGTATAAATAGCATTATTATTTCAATATATTATCCTTATTATGTTTATTTGTGTTACACGTTACCTTTACCAAAGGAATTAAATAAGCAAATAATTTGTCTTGGCAATTGGTGCCGGCTGAGAATTTTGCACCATTACGTCTCTTCTCATAGATGTTGTAAGAGGCGACAAATGAAAAAGCCGACGGATGGGTTACTGCAGTCTCTAACCCGCCTGCCAAGCATGGTGACTATAGCAAGTCCCCCCAAGGTAATTCAAGTGATATTTGAAGAACGCCTATGTCGGGCAGTGGAAATCTTATAGCTGATATAATTAGAATGATAAATTATCATTGTCTACCCTTAGATTTTAGACAAAAAATCACAACTTCCTAGTCAAACCAAGTAAATCACTATTTATACCGTTTTCCTAGTTACTTTGAAAGGGCGAAGAGGAAAGTGGCGTATTAATTAATATCGTCATCAATCATTGCCACGTTCCCTCTGAACCCAACGTCATTCACATTGTTACTGGACACCAACAGAAAGTAGAAAAACTCTTGAAACAATTTACCGGTCTCATTGAGGAGGGTAGCAGCCATGATTTTGTTTTAGCCGTAATGAATGAATAACAGAACTCAATGTGCCAACCTTTTACATTACAGTACATTTTCAAACGTGTCTGATTTAGTTTATTCATATGAAATATTTTTATTACCATATTTTATTTCGTAACTATCAAACGAAATGTATTCAGTTGATCTGCCTTTTATTACACAGAACTCCATTAAACAATTTTTGGCCTAAAAATTTTAAAAATATTTTTTTATGTACATCTGCTGATATTTTCATCTGTATAAATTCAAATCAAACGAACTGAATTCAAATGAGCATTCGTTACTGACAAAGGATACTGAAAACCAATACATCTTCTCAATAGATACCTAGAGCTTAAATCTCATTTGACCGGCGCCTATACGAATACTAAGGCTATCCTTTACGAAAGTGGTGCTTTTCCATTGGCATGAAAGAGATAGAAACGTCTAATCATAGGATACGATTTTGAATGAGTGTGAATGAACTAGCTTGTCCGCCGGCGGATCGGAGCGAAAACGTTTTGCTATTTGAACGCAATCTTTTGAGTTCCGGTCGAGGCGCCATCGACGCAATTAGGCGCCGGAAGCTCACTAATGACGCATACAAACCTAAACCTTTCCTTTACACTTGTTACTTCTTACTGTTTGAACGGGAAATAAATACGAGTCTTATAGGTCGTATCTGTAGCAAAAATGTTGTAATAGGATATTACTATAGGGTCCGGGAAGATAGGGATTACCGGTCAAGTAGGTAGGTACTCGTATAGAAGCTATCTGTACAGAAACGGAAGCGAGGCCATAATTCAGTTTTAATGCTGTGTATTTGTATATAATATATAATATGTAGTGAAGAATTATACCAGACTTGATATATTAGTAGAATCAACTAAAGCAGTGGCAAAAGCGAGACAGACCTTTGTCCAGCAATAAGACACAATTAAGGCTACGGAGCAAACCACCCCACTAAAAGGCTTTTTTTTAAGTTACACTTAAATATTACTAATTTCCGAGCAGTAAATATACTGCGAACCTTACGTAATATGAGCTATTCAAAGTAACTGTCAATAATAAGCGTTTGACACGAGTGTGCACACTGCGGTCTTAATTAAATTGTATGGATTTAATTTTAATATAACTTATCAGCAAAATTTATATTTATATAAATTAAATATAGATGACCAATTACTTAAGAAAAAGTAACGTGATCCTCCGTCGTCCGAGGTGAGATTTGAACCCGCATCTCCAGCTATCGTGGCTGACGCCTTAAATAACTGGGCCACCCGAACACTGAACATTGTGTTCTGATATTTTGATATGCGGGTTCAAATCCCGCCTCGGACGCCAAAAGATATCGTCAAGCTTTCTCAAGTATATGTCATCCATTTTTAATTTATAAATTAAAAATTATTATATTTTTTTTCATTAGGTATATATAATTTATAAAAAATGTATTATTATATAATTATATTTTTATATTATATAATTTTATAATAATACAATATTATTATATATAATTTAATAAAATAAAATGAAATTAGAATATTAAAAAATATATATTTCTTCTTAAGTTAAGTTAAATAATCTTATGCCCAATCCTAACTAACTACTGTCATAAGGCTTTATTAACTTAGTGATACTTGCTGTACTACTAAATTATTCTAGTATATTTTTAGTTCGAATCATTTCATAAATTATCAGTAACATAAAATATTTTTAGTAGATTGGACGATGGATGGACTGTGCTTCGGTATCTTGAAATATATAATTATAACAAAACAGCATCAAAAACATTGTAATTTGTTTGGGACATAGTGGCTGCAGTGTGCTAGAATCGCGGTCTGTAATAGAGACCTATGTCCAGTCCATAATGTTAGGTAGGTAGGATTAATACTCGATATTTTATTGTTTTTTTTTTCTTATTAAATACATACTGTTAAGTAAGTATTATTAACTGATATTCTCTTGTTGTGTACATACGTACGTACGTACATCGTATATTAAGGTATGAAATATCAGTTTTTTTAACTCCATTTATAAAGGGATTGTTTTTAGAGTTAGAAGAAAAAAAGTGTGTGGTCAATATTTTTGGCCAAGATTGTAGTTTAAAAAAATGCAAGAAGAGCGTAGGTATTCCAGTGTATAATAATTATTAATAACTGCACGTAGATATTTTTCTAGCATGAACGAATTGTTGTAAGTGATTGACAAAAAACAGTCAGTCAGTCTTGTTATCGATAAGTACCACTTCAACGTTATATACTTAGGTAATAAGAAGACAGATATAGAGTAATAAAAATAGATAATAATAACATAAGTATCAGTTTATTTATATTTAACATTCTTCTGAAAACAATTATAAGCATAAATTGGATCGTCGGTAGCCGATACAAGTGTGTGGTTGTATGTACGTCTTGTCGTTGAAGTAGTATATACTTATCGATAACAGTCAATATTTTTATTGTAGCAAGCACTAATCCAACCCGCCTACCAAGCGTGGCGCCTATGGCAACTACCCCCAAAATGATACATGTCATATTTGTGGGAGGCCTATGTCCAGCAGTGGATTGCATACGGCTGAAATGTATGTATTTTATGTAAGCACTAAGCAGGTGTTATTCTTCCTAGAAACATATTTTCTTTTGTGATCATACTCTATATATATTGCTGTTGGAGCACAAAGTAAATACATTTGTACTAGATATATATAATAAATAATAACATATATCTACTGCAAAGGAAGTGACGCACTTTATTTTTTATTCGTTTTGAACTGAGACAGCTGCGTGTAACGAATTTAACTCCGTTCCAAATAGCAGAGGCACGCAATTTCAATTCACTGAATATATCACAATTACTCATGGAACAAAATAAATACAACAAACATTGCGCCATTCATAAAGTTGAATTGGGAACTTTCAGTTCAAAACACAAGGAACTTGGCTAAGTTTATTCAAACCAAACACGATGTGCCCGTGTGAAATCTCATTTACGAAAATCCGTAGGAAAGTTGGCGGTTGGCAACATTAAAGCAAACAGGGGAAGCCGACTGGAATGCATCACCTTCGTAATAAACTTGTGCCGCGGGGGACGACACCAGGCTTCTTTTATTTCAATTCCCTTAGCTTGTTCACGAACTTTGAATATTATAACGTAACTACGCCCCTTGAGAGAAAAATAATAAAATCACGAAATTGGAACGCTTAAGTTGCCCTCTCTACACACTTTTTGTAAAGACTATTTATTTACGTCTGCGTGGAGTTAATCACATTATTTTAGAGCCGAGTGCGCACTTTGCTCTTGTCAACTACACGTATCTTGTGATCTTTTTATTTCCGTAATTTTAATTATGAATGAAATTTGTTATGAAAATAACACGATATTTAAAAGAGTGCTTAAACTAATAGCTCAATTCAATAATTAAAAATGACAAGCTCTTATATTTGTGATCCAATTAAAGTCAATATTCATTAGCCTAGTTAATTGCAGAGTCTAGTGCCATAAATATCACCTGTGTTTATGTCGTTGTCTACTATATTCTTTTATATATGTACTTCATCTTATATAATAGCTTTATGAATAATTAACAAAAACCTAATATTATTCACTTATCGTTTTGAAAACGAATATGCTCACTCGCTGGTACAATAGCAACTTACCGGGTATTTCAATAATACATGTAAGCCGATGTATAGAAATAGAAAATTAAGTAACTAATACCTGTTTTAACTTAATTTACTTAATATCCTCTGTTACATTTGGTAGAAAAGAATAAAACTTGTGTTAATGGAGAGTAGTGTTCTAACGAATGAGTTATTAAACATGTAAAATCCCGCAAGAGGCAGACTTTTCTGCACGGGTGTTATAAACAGGTCACTGAATTGATTTTCAATTGAATTAAAAGTTCATTATTCCTGCCGGCTTATGTCTGCCGAAGTCAGTAAATAAAAAAATGTGCTAATAATTTATACACCTACTTTGTTATGGATATATATATATTTCATTAACATTAAAATTTTCGTAATACAGACATCCAGAAAAGTACAAAAAAGCAAATTGCGAGTCATGGGATCTCTTAATGGGCTAATAAAGTTGCGAGAAAGAAAACTTTGTAGCGCCACCGTACCAGCACGCTCTTTTGCGTATAACATCACCATTATAATAGCAGCTCTCAGTCCTCTCTTTTTACGTTATCCCCAGGGAGAAAAAAGAGGGGGGCAGTGAACCCGTGGAGGTCTCGCTAAAATGGTTATTTCTCGAAATCTGTTTGTGCTAAGTCGTCACGTGCACCCACTGATGAGCCGTAGACGTGATATCACTCACTTGTACGTGATGCTTACTTTATACCAAATCTTACAGCAAAAGTTTACAAGACGATCTTATATAATTATATAAAATTCTCAAGTTGATGCTCAAGATTAAGGCTCGAGACTAACCATAAATATGACGCTCCGAAATTTCATCCATCCATTAAAACAACTTCTGTCGTTCGAAAATTTACTGACTTCTACTATTAGCTTATAGACACATGAGGAGGTCTTACATTAACTGAACTTTCAGAACCCTACACATATCAGAAGTCAGATTGCAGTTTAGTAAATTTCCAATATATGCAGTTCTCGTACTACAATGAGCTCCTGACCGAAGATTCTGGTAGGTAAATTGAGGTATGTTGGTTATGACAGCATTATTTACCGGAAAAAATATAAGCGTAACAATAATAATAAAAATTAAGGATTAACCTAAAAATATATACAATTTTATTATACAAAAATTAAGCGAGAAGAAGTAATCGCACCAACGTAAGCTTACGAGTATTTAAGGACCTGTCTTCATTCCGTACTCGTAATTTAACCCTTTAACGCCCAAAAGTCACTGTGGTCGTGCGTTCAAGCCTCCTTCAAGCAGTCCTAATGATTCTTGTTAAGAAAAAAATACAAAAAGACTATGTTGTTGGGTGGTCATTTTTGCATTACAATTTTGAAGTGGCCCTATAGTATTTGACAGTTTCGCTTCAAGACGGAGTACTATATCATAAATTCATAACTTTACAATAAGTAAATTTAATAATCACGAATTCAATTTTGATTATAACGGCAATTAGCAAATTCGGATTGCGTCACAGTTTAGTACTATCATTCCGTCTAGCTTAGTCGAGCTAAACCACTTTTATCTTTTCTTCAATTAGGAGTCATTATGGAGATGAGAAATGAGAAAAGTTAATTCCGGCGGCATCGAGTTGTGGCCAAAAATTTTTAATGAAGCTTAAAACGGCTGGCTTATTTTTTTGACATGAAAAATTAATTTGGGTCTTTATTTCGAATTTGTTCGTAAAGTTTATGGTAAAAACAAAACGGTAACACAAATCCTCATTGTACCGTAATCAGAAACAAAACAATACGGGCGAGAGTTATCAAAATAATAATATAATTCTCTTAAACAATTTAGTGTTAATAAAGATTGACCGTTGTCTCCCGTGTTCGGGCTAAATTTTATTTGCGTCTTCTAAATCGACAAGATAAGTAACACTGTTCAAAAATACTTTAAAAGTTTAAAAACTAGTATATTATAATTATACTGATTTAAATTACATGGACTTACCATTATAACTTTGTTAATTTAACAATTATTAACAATTATTAATTTGTATTATATAAAAATGTATACTTAAGAGACTGAGAATCCCACAGTCAAACTGTTTATGCAGTTTTGTGGGGCAATATTATAAAGAATATTGTTATTACTGTACCTAATAAAATAAATAAATAAACTCTTATTATTTTTACACATACATATTTCATCTTAAACGGGACTTAAGTAAAGGATATCAAGAGTGTTGTGTGTCGGTCTGGAAATAATCCCAGTGTGCAAGTGAGTAATGAAAACCAAGTGCGGGTAGTTGAAAAAACTTTCACAACCAAGAAACGTTATTGCCCGTCTCCGCCGTCCGGCCGCGACCATACATATCACCGTATTTCCGTAACGTCGGCAAAGATGAAACAATACATTTAGTTTTAACGCAATAAAGTCAGGTTTAATTTGTAATTAATGTAGTAAATTATAATTTTTATTTCCTATTCCTATTATTATATACCTATTGTTTACTAAAATATTTTATGAGTTTTATACAAATTAAACATGGTTAACGTTTTAGAACCCGGGCCTCAATTTTCAAATAGGCCTTTAACCCCAGGGATACGTTAAGTAAACGAAACAATGGTTAGTTTACTGAAATTATTTGGTTAGACTATTATTTATTTAATTAGCTTCATTAATATCCAATGAAGCTAAACTTTAACAGCAATTTCGTAAATTTTATACTTTGCGCCTACTTACTTTAAAACAATTTGATGCTATTAGAGAATTTCAAGTTTTCAAATTTAAAAATAGATTCAATAGTGTTACCTATAAACCCTATGGGATTAAATAAACATTAGCTAACTAAAAACGTACCTCAATTTTTTACTTACTGCTTGTTACTTGTATTTTTTTTTTACCTGTTACGAGTAACAATTCATCATTTTGTATTATATCAATGTCTGAATGTTCCAACATTCAGAAATATACGGATTAACAGATAACATATCTAATTTCAAATAACTATATAATCGATAATTCTTATTAACATACGTAGTCCTACGGCATATTACGAAAACCAATGACTCCGACGAAAGTTCATGATCAAAAGATAAGTACAAAATTTGGTTGATACAAATTATGTAGATATTTACGCGTGGGCTAACATTAATTCGGTACCTTTGATATGGCAGAGCAGGTTATTACCGCTAAGAAAATTAAGTTAATTTACGGATCGGAGTTCGCGTTGGATTCTACACGCGAGGGAATGACCCTACTTCGGTATCATATTATACATAACATGTGTTAGTATTATACATAACCAATTATATTATTTATCACAAAGTACAATTGTATAAAAACAGGCTAAAATATTGTCTGATTTTAGTGTCTGTATTTTAGAGTAGTGGCTTTCTTTTACTACTTGTTTATGGAGTTAGAAAAACATAATACCTGATCACGATACAAAGATCAATTTGTATATATAAAGTAAATGTCTTCTTATCTTTCTGTTATGTCGTGTATTTTTTTTCCTAAAACATACACATACATACATACTAGATGAATTTTAATAATCGAGGTATACTCGTACACACTTTTGTTTAGACTTTATATTATATAAAGTAGAAAAAATCTATGAAATCAAAAAATCAACATTTGCACAGTAATAATGTTTTTAAAGATTATCATTTTTTTGAAGTTCTTCTGAATCGCTTTCGATTTTTAGTAAGGCGACAAAAATTTACCTTAACAAAAGAAAATGCGGCCTAAAAATATAATCGTTCAATCATTGACTGCTCAGAAACGAGATCAGTTTTTTTTTAATCTTCTTTCCTTGGCGTAATTAACTGTACAAATAGGCTTTCCTCCCAGCGCCATTGATCTCCGAAGAGGGATCTTACACTGTTAAATATATCAAAATGAGTTTTACTTTCATCATTTTGTTTAAAGCTTCTCCACCTAGGCCTGTTACACTAAAAATTGTTGAAATGCTGAAACCTGTAATGTGTATTGTAAATATTTAATATTATTTGTACTATATACTCCGATTCTTTTCATAAGTTGCATGATAAATGATATTATACATATAATTTCTCATGTAAGTGAATATGTTCTGTATTCTTTGAGAAAATAAAATATCTTTAAACCTATATACTGATTAAAATTCATGATGGTATGCAACTAGAGCCCTGTACGCGGATCTGACGATTAGTTGGCAGAAGCGTTAGGTAAACTTATGAATAATCACTTACTACCTTTGTTATTTTAAACTAACATGACGGTTCATGTTACAATTATTACATAAGAGGGGATAGTTGCCATATATGTTAATAAATATCAGAATCTCATACAAATTAACATACCTACATAGTAAGTATCTTGTTTTAAATAAGTAATAGTTGTAATAATAGTTGTTGTTTTGACGACCGGTTGGCCTAGTGGGTACTGACCCTGCCTTTGACGGCGATGGTCCTGGGTACGATCCCCAGTCGGGGCATTTATTTGTGTGATGAGCACAGATATTTGTCTCTCAGTCACGGGTGTTATCTATGTATTTAAGTATTTATATGTATCTATTATATATATCGTCGTCTAGTACCTACAACACAAGCCTTTCTGAGCTTACCTTAGGACTAGGTCGATTTGTGTAAGACTGTCCCGAATAAAAAAAAGCTACCTTTGTTGTTTCGACAACAAGATCGGTAAGGTAACACTGGTTGAACAGTTAACGGCATTGTTAGTGCTATAAATTGTTTTTTGCTCGCAGGAAGTTTAAATTTTATTTTTATCATCACCACTTGTGAGTGACTATATATTATTACTATAGAACAATTACGACTCTTGATATAACTGCGATACAAGATGCGCGCTTTGTTGACCGTTGCATTTTATGTTCTGCTGAACAAGATACTCCAAACCCTAAGCACTTTTAGTATCAATTTTAAAAATATCACCTGGAACGTGCACTATCGCGATCCAGTCGCGGAAATTCACCGCTTTAAGTTGCCTTCACACCGCATAAACTAGAGACTCGCGAACTTAGTTCATACTAGACAACAGGAACCAGACAACCGAACTGATAGCCGATAACGAGGGAAACTCAGGCGTCTAACTCAACTCAACTAAACAACTAAAGCAAAGACTAAATTATGTCACGATCGGCGACAATAATCGGCTCAAGTTTGCGGAGACTGAGAAAGATTGAACCTGAATAGACATCATTGTTGATGAAGGTACGTTTTAATCATGAATCTAGATTTAAAAATAAATGTTTCTATTGGATATTGTTAAATTGATGAACACATTTTGCCCTTTCATAAAATGCAATTAACAGCGTATTGTTCCGAAAAATCAGTATAATAGGGTAATGACTTTATACTAAATATATAATATTTATGAGGCAGAATGTGGAAAGCCAAGTCACTAAACAATCCAAAAGTGAACTAAGCCTATTTGGTGTTAACATATTAAACGCAGTTATTGAATATGATTGTCCCTTCCTATAGCCCTGATAAATCGTTTTATTGCGATAAGACCAATTTTCTTCTTATATTTAATGAAAACATAAATTATTATTCTTTTATTTTGGGTAACTGATATTAGCCTCGATATTAAGGCAGAAACCATCAAAAGTATTAACCTCGTGCTATAATAATCTACAATAGACTCATCAGGCAAATATCTTCGGAGTATAGTCTTTTACCTGCAAATGCAACCAAACCGAGTGAAAGGCTCTGGCCGCTTCCCAACCAATGAGCTGCATGCTGTTATCTCCGCCCAAAAGCAATACCCACGCAGGCAAATTTGGTATTTATTTACAATTATTACACTTTCCTATTGGTTTCGGGCACGACTATTATATTAGGACAAGCATTTGTATCATATCGAATGCTAGTCAGCAGTCAAGGTAGAATTAGACAGTAAATTCCATATGTTTGCGGACGATTTGTCCATTGTGATTGTCGGAACCGACCTCGTAGACTTGATCCTTATTACACATATATAAGTAATAGCAGAATCTTGTTAAGTTAAAATAGTCATATACTCGGACATAGTACACATAACTAAGGCTAATATTGCATTTGAATAAAGTTCATTGCTAATGTAACACCATAGATCAAATAGAGTGTGTAACCTACCTAAGACCGAATTCTGATACAATTTTTTCAGATCTCATCAACACATTAACAACTTAATCAAAAATTATTTAATTTATCCATTTGTCTGACATCAGGCGTTGCATGAACTGTGAAACCGTGTTAATTATTTACGTGCGGAATCTAAACAACACAAAGCACTTAAACAACACGACAACAGACTTTTTGCCATTTTTTACTTTTTGTTTTACTACGCGCTGGGTTTCACCCGCAGAACAGGAAAATTATTTCACCATGTAAAAAAGAAATTATGACACGAGGATAAAATTTACCTCCGCTTGCTCTCTGAGGTCTTATCCTACTTTACACAAAAGCGGGTGATCACATTACCTACCGCACGCTTACGCTCCTGGCAAAATATATTCTTGAGCTACATTTATACTGGCGTATCATGCAACCTTCACATGTAAGCCCATTGTAATCACTAACGCTACATAGTGTTAAACCCTCGTCATTGATTTTGACATACTCATATTGCCTGGTATGTATTCACCTCTCAGACAAAAACCCTGATAGGTATGAAATAATAGTAATATTGAAGGCAAAATGTACGCACGTCAATAAACTCATATCGTGTCTCCTTGGCCTAGTTTATTATTTATTATCAAAATGTAATCCTAAATGGAAGTAACATCAGTAAAAGCCTTTTCAGAATTTTATCACAAGTACTCTAAATATATACCAAGCCAAGTGTGGCTACTATGGCAATACCCTCAAGATGATAAAAGTAATTTTGTCAGCCCTATGTCCCTCAGTACACAGTTTACGGGTGAAATCATGAAGTTGTTGTGTCTACATACACCTTGTAGGTATGTCAAACAAAATTAAAATAGCATTAGGTTTCGATATAACATTCCGACCGGCATGGCGCAACGTTCATAGATCTTGACTTCCAACTTATTATTATTAGGCAATAAATAAATTTAATGTGTGATAAGGTATGATATAGATATGGTGGTGCCATAGGCGCACTCTTCAAACACGGATATCAAAATTAGCATCGCAGCACATCGAGCTAACACAGACACAGTCCGCTGAAAAGTCCTAAAATGATCAACACGGAAAGTGCAGTTTCGAACGTCTACAATCGGGTCGCAAGAAGTCAGTGGCTGCAGTGTACTGACGCTCCTTGTGGCAGCCTATAGGGGCTAAGGTTAGGGGCTATAATCCTTTAAGGAGGCATCTTTTAGAAAAAGGACCAGCTGACAGAAAATTAGGTTAGGTTAGGTTAGAACTGAGACGTTGTGGCAAAAATATCAGCTGTCATTTATTTATTTTACTGTTTCAAGTTATGACCTATCACGCTAGGATATGCGATTGCATATCCTGCATATTGCATAGAATAATTATTGTTTGTGTACTACAATTTTCTTTCATACTTAAAAAATAAATTATTATTAGTATTTTAAATTATTTTATTTTATTCATAAGGGCGAAATAAATGTATTACAGCTGAAATTATGACTAAAGACAACATAACGAGCATCGATTGTGAAAAACAATCGTAAGGATAAATAAACAAAACCAAAACATTAATGGTATGGGTGTCAATAGACTCATTGCCAGTAAAAAAAAAGATAAAAAGATAAAAGATCTTTATTTTTCAATTTAGGCACATTACATGCACTTATGAACGTCAAAAAAAAAATCTACACCGGTTCAAACCCTACACCTCTGACCCGTGAAGATACCGGCAAGAAACTACGGCGGGACTTATTTTTTCAAAACAGTACATCAAATCTTAAAGTAGGTACTTACATAATTATGCGTAGTCCGATAAGAAAACATATCAAACAGTTTATTACAAGATAAGAAAATATTAAAATATAAAAGTAAAAATAATAATGTATAAACAAATTCGACTTCACAAAATAGACATACTTTAATATGCTTTCTTATCTGAACTGTGTCATTTACATAATCTGGCAGTGCATACAATTGTTGAATTAATTGCTAGGCGGTTTTGTTAGTTTCTGGTTTGGGCCATGCATGTTTGTCTGTCAAATAATCCTCTACTCTGTAATAGCCCTTAGACATCAAAGACTTTTTTAAGTAATTCTTAAGTACTGGGAAGGGTAATTTTAAGGCATCATCAGGTAACTTGTTATATAAATGAATACATTGCCCAAAAAATGATTTATACACTTTACGCACACGACACTTTCTAATAGCAAGCTTATTCTTATTTCTAGTGTTATAGGTATGGATGTCACAATTTTTGGTAAACAACTGAAGGTTTTTAATAACGTACATAATATTTTCATATATATATTGACAAGCTACAGTTAATATATTAATTTCTTTAAAAACTTTTCTAACAGATGCACCTGCTCTTAAGTTATACATAAAACGAATGGCTCTTTTTTGTAATACAAATATAGTCTGTATGTCAGCTGCTTTGCCCCAAACCAGAATACCATATGACATTACACTATGGAAATAACTATGATAAACTAATCGAGCTGTCTCAATATTCGACAGTTGCCTAATTCTCCTAACGGCGAAAGCGGCCGAACTTAATCTATGTGCGAGTTTTGTTATATGAGGACTCCACTGTAGACTTTTGTCCAATGTTAAACCAAGGAACAATGTTTTATCTACTATCTCTAAGCATTCATTATTTAAAAGTATTCTAGTATCCACTGGTGTAACATTCGGCAAAGCAAATCTAACACATTTTGTTTTCTTAGGATTAAGCAACAGATTGTTAGTAGTAAACCAGTTGAGAACATCAGCTAGTGTGTTATTAATTACATTAAAATCTGTAGATTGCCGGTCAACCTTGAAAATTAATGATGTATCATCGGCAAATAAAACTATAAGTAGTAGTAGTAATACTACTAGTAGTGGCAAATAGTATCGTTAAAACCAAGCATCAAATAAAATGAAAATCATTTAGAACTAAGAAATAATGTAGAAATGGTTGGTAATTCAATACCCTATTGTATTATTGCTACAAAATCTACGATCACTGTTAATTACTTTGCGCTTTACATTTATAGGTACCATTTAATACTTATGCAAAGTAATGTTACGCTTAAGTTATCGTTATGACAATTTACGTTATGCTTATTAACATAATAACAAATTATATTAGTAGTTAGTAAAACAACCGTACTACCATTTGTTATAATCATACTGTTTTTCTGGAAATATATTGTCTGAGATTCAAACCCAGAACCCTCGGTTTCAAAGGCAAAATCACCATGCACTAGACCAGTAGCCGGATAAGACCAGTCAGATAAACTTCTTAATACTCGTATTATTGATAAAAAAAACACGATTAAATACAATGATTATAATAACTGTAACTGAATCAAAAATTGAATCCTGTATTATGAGTTGTAACATATTTAATTTTAATTTGAAAAAAATAGTAAATCAGTAAACAAAGTTTTAGGTTCAACTGTAGGTTTCTAATAAGAATCTTGGTTGAGACGTGCTCACCCTATGATACTTAAGAACGTTTCAATCTCAAGCTGAATTTGAATTTAATCTTTCGCAACTTTATTGAAATACCTATTGATATTCCAATTCTATCTTTGGGTAGGTATTCAAGTCTCTAATTGCACATCTGGCTGCAATAAAAACTACTTTCACTTTGTTAATATTTTATAGCTTTAAGAAAAATGAACATTCATTTTGAAAGTAAGTAATTCTAAACAAGCCAAGTGTTTTGTATGATTTTTAACTGAAAATTAAACGGTAGTTCCCAGCTGGTCATTTGTCATTGGTCTGGCGACGCCGGTGCAGGCTTTTATTAATATTTCCAGCGAATCCAGGCTTTATTAGCAAACAACCGTCACTTGGCTGATAAATTATTAATGTGGTAGCGCAGGCTGCTCCGCGAGAGGAAACGTTCCGATACTGCATGTTTCGGTATTTATCGTGGATGAAGCAGGAAATCTATGTTACAAAATTGCGTTTAGCATTCATTGTTAGGAACACACTGAAGTTGAATGGATACGATAGACGGAATAACGAATATTAGTTTTGATCAAAGTATATATATTCATAAATATTTCAAGGCAAATATATAATCAAATTTCCATATCTGATACTTTTAAACAAATACGAACAGGGGGACGATTTTTGAGAGTCATGCACTCGAATTCATAAAATTTGAGAACGAAAATAATCACACACAAAAGTTTCTTACCATTATTTTTGCACGAAATGTACAGTTTCGATACCCACAATTATTTATTTACATCATTCATTCTTCTTAAATTACATTTCTTCGTGTTTGAGAGAGTTTAAAATGTCACGATTCAAGCGTCGAGTGCTCAAAAATCGGCCCACAGAAGCCCATTGCATAACAATGTAGCTAATCTCAGCAGAACTTTTTTCTAATAAAATAAATTGAAAGGTGAATTCCTGGTTCTAATAATTACCTTACAAGTAAATAATATGGTATTCGGTGTCAGGTTGTAGGGGGAAAAAAGTAGTTATCTACTTAGAATTTGAAATTGGTTTCTAAATAACTATATAACGAAAAATACCTACATGAAATTCAATACTTATATTTTTGTGAGACTTCAGAAGTCATAATCGTATGACTTCATGACGACAAGTCTGGCCTTGTGGGTAGTCACCCTGCCTATGAAGCCGATAGTCCTGGGTTTAAATCCCAGTAAGGGTTTATTTGTGTGATGAGCACAGATATTTGTTCCTCAGTCATGGGTGTTTTATACATGAACTTGTATATTATATAAATATCGTTGGCAGAGTACCCACAGCACAAGCCTTCTTGAGCTTACCGTGGGGCTCAGACAATTTGTGTAAAAATGTTCTGTTTATTTATTATTTATGTAATATCCATTATTTATTTATTTATTTATGAGTAACCCAATCTAAACAGTGTCCAAACAAATCAAATTTAACAGTTAAAAAACGCCGGCAATGTACTAGTAGATAATCTGTCTGCTTAATATTGCTTGCCATACTGATTTATTATTCGCATGATGCCCTACATAGCAATCCCTGTCTCCACCGGGAAATATATGGCCACTTTGAAGCGCAAAAAGATGGGTAATTTCATTGAATTTATGAACGTATCACCGACGGAATTGCTTTCAAAATTCGGATGTGAAAGAACACTTGTAAAATACGTTACTAGTAATGTATTTCAATTATTATTTACTTTGTACACCTAACTGAATCTGCTAATATTAGTACTTAGTTGTCACATCCAAACAAACACAGTACAGTTTCCTATTTCAGCACACCACGTTTGCTAGTTAAGGAAAAGAGCGAGGTAGCATAGCAGGAAGTGTTCGTAGTTTTATATATTTCAGTAATATAATAGGAAATATCATTACTGTTATTTTTTAAGAGTTTTCACTATGATAATTATTTTCAGACGAAGACAAAGCCACATAATATAAAATATTGTACCTAAATATATAAAAATAAATATTTCGGGACATTCTTACACAAATCGACCTAGTCCCACAGTAAGCTCAATAAGGCTTGTGTTGCAGGTACTAGACGACGATATATATAATAAATAGATACATATAAATCCTTAAATACATAGAAAACACCCATGACTCAGGAACAAATATCTCTATGCTCATCACACAAATAAATCCCGTGACTGGGAATCTAACCCAGGACCTTCGGCTTCATAGGCAGGGTCACTACCCACTAGGCCAGACCGGTCGTCTTAGGGCATTTTATGATAAGATATTTTTTATTTCATACCAGGTCATATACATTTACATCATTCATTAAAATTATTTATTATAAGTCTATACTGTCCCACTGCTAGGCAAAGGCCTCCCCCCACTTATTCTACTTTGATCTAGAGCAGTGTCTGGGTTTTTTTTAAAGGAGTCCAGCATGTCTCTCCATCGCCAGTCGGGGTCTGTCGGGTCCTCCATTTGAGCTGTCTAGTTAAAATTAATTTGTATAATAAATTACAATATATTACATTTGTTCGTAAGCTAAGAAATACATTATTAGCCTTACAACTAAAGTTAGTATACACATTACAGATAACATCATCCTATCTAAATATATATAACTCTAAGGTGACTGACTGACTGACATAGTAATCTATGCACAGCCCAAACCACTGGACGGATCGGGCTGAAATTTGGCATGCAGGTAGATATTATGACGTAGGCATCCATTAGAAAGGATTTTGATCAATTCTACCTAAGGGGATAAAATAGGGGATGAAAGTGTATGAAACTTTGTCGATTTTAAACCGATCGGGCTGAGGCTTTGCATGCATAAAGCTACTATGACGTAGGCATTTGTGGATAAAACGGCATTTTCCGAACAAAAAGCATGCATGCATACAAAACTACGTTTTGAACGATAGTGTGCTAAAAATAACTTAAATACTTCTTAAGGGCGCGGGCCGCGGGCAAAAGCTAGTTCCTATATATATTGGCTTGCCATTGGCATTGGCTTACTGACAGTGAAACCTTGACGCAAATGCCCACATGTTAGAGCTGTCCCGCACCCTACGTGCCAGGGATGTGCATCGTGGAGTAGAACCAATACCTTAGCTGCAGTAAACATCCCCGATGCGCTGCAGTAGCGAGGCAGCCCCATCACCATCCTGAAGGCATGTTTTTATGACAAAGGTAGCAAACGAGCAGACGAATTGCCTGATATTAAGCAATTACCGTCCCCCATGGGCACCAGGAGAGTCAGAAGCGCGTTGCCGGGCTTTAAGATAAGAGTACGCTCCTTTCTTGAAGATATGAGGGTCGTATCGGTCCGTAAATACCGCTGACGACAAATAATTCTACAGTTTAGATGTGCGAGCTAGGAAGTTAGAGAAACGCACAATAGAGGATTTCCAACTGTACAGGTGGTGGGGGTGGAAATGTTGCCGCGTAGAACGATGGCGGAAGGAGGCGGCAGGGATTAATCCGAATAATTAACAATTCCTCAAATTTAGTAGTATGAGCTTGTTTAAGTCAGCTTATTGGTTAAAATCATTGAGCTCCAGTAACTAGAAGGATTAGTCTAACCGCTAGGTTTTTTGCAGCATTTAAATAACTATTAAACATATCCGCTTTCCTCCTCGCACATACACCATACCCATTACAAGAACAAGCAAACCGAACATACAAGTCCAATAATAGAAAGTTCTTAATGTAAATGTTCAACCATCTGGCAGTAACAGCACATTGGCAAGCCAAACTTTACTCGATCTTCGTCTGAGAACATAGTAAAACAGCCGACCTCTAAACCTCTATAACATTATGAGGTTAGCATTACGACTTTAAGCTAAGCGTACCTAACTGTGCTGGTATATTTGCCTTTAAGGACATTCCGAATCTCATTAGGCCTTTATTTTCTTTATTAGTTCTAGAAAAACAACAATAGTGTTTGAAAGTTATACAAATCAGTGATAGTCGAGTTCTATGTATGATACCTTACTGCTCTCTCGATTATTTATATGACAGTTATGAAAGTTATCTTCTCTAGTTACGCCATTTCATATTAATATTTTAGAGTTTTTTTTCTTAGCCTATGAGTATGTCTCACTGTTGAGCAAAAACCTCTCCCCTTGTTTTCCATGACTCCCGATCCGCTGTTTCTGAGGGCCAGGCCCGGAACCGCGAATGTCGAAGTTCGTATATTACGGGCATCTTTCTCTTTTACTCCAATGAAGGGTGTCATGAGAGTGACAGAGACAACCGTCCGAAATTCACGAATATCGTTGTTCGCGGTAGCGCCGCAGTTCCCGCAAACGCGTCTAGGTCGTCACGCCATCTCCACCTGGGCCGGCCCCTGTCTCTGTTGCGGCATCCACTTGGTAGCTGTTAGCCCACCTATCCGGATGCATGCGTTGAACGTGGCCGGCTCAGTCCCATTTGAGCCTGGCAGCTTTCTGGCCAACGTCAACAAGTCGGGTTCTAGAGCGCAGTGTGGTGTTACGGATGCGGTCCGTCCGTTTCATTTTAGTTAATTGAACTTTTTTTGACACAAAGGAAAAAAACCGACGAACAGCCAGCAACGTCCGTCAAAACCCAATCTACAGCTACTGCGGCTGCCAACCCGCTTTCCAAGCGTGGCAACTATAGCAACTACGTCTAGTCCTATATCCAGTAGTGGACGACTTACAGCTAAAACGATGATAATAATTATAATTACCTATATAGTATTTAACAGGTATTTAAACCTGGAATGAACAAAAAGATAATCAATACATTCAAATTATCGGTACGACTTAAATGCTCGTGTTATGAGAGTAATAATTAATAAACTCCTGTGATGTTCAACATATTTAACAATAAACGCCTTTAACAATAATGTATACTCGTAATTCAATAAAACTAATTAAAATAAAAGAAACCGTCTAAATTAAAGAGAAATAAAACGTAAACACCATCCAAAATAGAGATTACCCGCAGGTGCGGCAAGTGGCTGACTCAGTTTACACTAAAACGGTAATACTAAAGCAATATGAAACACTTCCAGGGGCACCAACAAAGCGAGGTATTTTGTAAACATTTTACTGCGTCCCAGTCTGCGACGATATTGTGAACGCTGTCGGGGCAAAACGACACTTTTTACTGCCCTCCATGACCGTTCACTAACCTCACATCTCGGTAGTTGTTATAAAACGGGCCATTTGCCGAAAAAAATGTAAAATATGTCTATAAAAACGAAACGATGCTTTTCTTTTCTTTTTACTAAAATTATTTCTTTTCCATACGACACGGCTCATTGTAGGTCATTGTTAAAAGGTTGACGTATACCTCTATAAATTCAGTCGATCGTTTTAAAAGAAGACTATGAAGATTCATGACTTTCTTCCGTTTTGTAGGGAACCCTAATAGCACATGCCTTATGAATGTCGGAAAATGCGAAATGAATACAGGCACACGAGGTGCGCTATTTCGTTGCCTCTGGACGGTCATAAAAGCGACAAAGCGCCATATCTAGTTTCCTCTCACCATATTTCGGACACAGCTGCAAAATTACTTACCTACGTTATATTATAGCCAATATTGTCATGGTCATGACTTTAGCATACGGCACTTAAGAACTTAGTGATTCTAGTTATAGAAGTTTAGTTTAACATAATTATGTTATATTATTAAAATAACTCTTTACAAATATATACTAACCGATTGTGTTCCATGTTTTGTAGGAATAGCTTCAGAATAAAGATATATAACCTTGGCCATAATCAAGTTGAAATATACTTAACCAATCAAGTTATTTAATAACGGAACAACTATTTATATTTAAAAATCAGTTTTTAATGATTGCTTAATTTAATGTCTGTATTATAATATATCTTAAGACGGTAATTAGTGTTGGACTTGATCACATAGTTCTCTTCATAGGAGAAGGTGATATAAATTAGTATTACTCATGTAAATAGACGCCTATTGATTTAAATAAAGCACTAAACCATTTTTTAACATATTACGAGTATGATAAAAAAGTGCGAATATATGATTTTAAGTTAACATGATCTTTCACATTACTGTACAGGTATTACTTAAAACGGGATAAGTGTTAATTTTATCGAGTTTCCGATATTTCGATACTGTAGCGAGCACGATCCTCACAGAATTAACATGCATGATAAATATCCCTTTTTCAGTTATAATTGTATAAAGTGTGTAAGTTGCGTAACGTGTGTGCCAGTGTTTATCAAAACTAAATAATGAAATAACAAAGAACTTTAAAAACATTAGTCTTCACACCAGGGATCCCACTTACAACTCTTTTTAATACTTAAATCGCAGACGTTCCGCCATGCCTACTTACTTCTGTGGAGATATTCGTGTCCTATTTCAAAAGTTAAGCAAGCGAGTAGTCCAAGTTGAAGGGGATAGTTGACACTTTGTTGCAAGGTCTTAGCAGTGAGGTGCAACTGCGGTTGACAGTATCGCGAGCGCCGACAACGAGCTCGCGGCAACTTGGCGGTTTTCCCGCGATAAGCCCCACTAGCGTACGCCCCACAAACTAATGTCAGGGAAACTAAGTTCGTCGCTCATCAGTCTCTGCGGGCGAGCAATTTAAACGATTGTCTTGCGAACTAATTCGCACCGCATAGCGTATAATGCTTGATATGCAGTCGCGAGCATGAGCAGCAAGTATAATGTAGGATGTTATATAAACTATAGCGGAGGCAGGAAACCAAAGAAGCAAGGATATTATTCGACTACGAGTGATATTGCTTTCGTTGTATATCAGTTTGTTTTTTTTAAGAAATGGCTCCGTTGCGCGGTTGAGAGTGTTTTATTAGCGACTATTATCCGTTATTATTTTATCCGAACGGCGAGAGGGACAGTGGCATATTTTGAGAGAATAACTGTGGCACCGCGATTAACACGTTTAATAAATAAGAGAGAATAATTATGGAGTGTACATAAAATTATCACAAAAATGTATATTGACTGTATTTAGCTGCATCAAAACGGTGGTTATAAGAAAAACCTAGGGGACCGTAACAATGGCAAAGAGTGACATAAAATATGTAATGCAAATCAACATGTGTTAAAAAATTCCGGGCGCTACATGTTACTTGGCATACTATAGAACCTAACAAACATAACTTCTAAGATAGCGTGTAACTAAGTAACAGAACCGCAGTCATAATCTAGTTGCTATTTTTTAAAAGATGTCCTCTATTATGTCGCTACTAATTTTTACACTTTGAGTATCACAGGTGGCTATCAACTACGGTCGTATCTTATCCCAGCGTTGCTTTGTAAAAGGCGCTTTTAACAATTACAAACAGAGAACCCCTAAAGAAAGAAAATGAACATAGCAGTCTTCATTCATTTTATCGCATATAAAACTATAAAGTCAGCTATACCTTTTTGCTTTCATAAACGCGTTAAAGTCGTTCGTAAATTAGGGAATGCATTTTTAATTGAACCAGTCTTTTTACACTACTATATGCACATTCTAGATCCGGTTAACCAACCTCTGATTATTTATGTAAAACTGAAATTAAGCGGTAAGAGCTCTCGGGCCCGTGCAAAAACTAATAAAACATTTGCAAGTTCCGTGGAAATTTATTCAAAGAGATATGACTAGTCTCACTAAGTATCCGGTTAGAAAGATACCAGAAAACTTTAAATAAGCTAGTGACCCTTTTATACCAGCTTAGCTTTGCTCGTATTATTTACGTTAGTTTTTTGGGTCTATTTAATGAGATGATGGTAATGGTGGTTCAGACTAATCTCTTATGATTGTTTATAAGCAAGTTTTAAGAACATTTGTTCTTTATTTATGGATGTTAAAAGTTTAAGCATATACGTATGTATTTATTTACGTGATACACTTCATTCGGTGCTTGTTTATCTTTAAAAAACAAAAAGTGTTAGTATATTTAAATCATGACACCTGGAGACCTTATACATCAGTCAAAATGCTTCTCGGGTCAGAGATGTAGGGTTAGAACCGGTGTAGTTTTTATGTTTTCTTCTTTTGTATACCCGACGTGTAAAAGTGCCCTTGTGGCCTACTTACTGAATAAACAATTTGAGTTTTGAGTTTTATTTATCTCGATATACTCGTATATTTCGTCGCTATATAATAATACATACATACACGCTTTGCTTTGTTTGGAGGTAAACCTCGTAAAATTCTCCCCAAATTTATTTATGTTTTAACCTACATTTTGGTAATAAATCCTTTTTTTTTTCAGGTGTTGAAGTACCAGAATTTGGGGAGCCGATAACAAACCTTACAATACCTATTGGACGCGACGCTACGTTCAAATGTATAGTCGTCAACCTCGGCAATTATCGAGTGAGTACAAATTATAATCAATTTATGTTCTAAAAATGTAATTACACGATTCACGGTCTACGGCAATCAATAATAGGTACTACACATAAAAGGGAACTGTGTCCATTTCCAATGTTCATAATTTATTGGTTCGATAGCACTGTAATCTGTGGAGTAATAACAGTATTTTATTTGCTATAATTTACCATTAAATAAGCTTAAATCTGATACAATACTTATTTAAAGCAGGATAATTCAATGATTTAAATTGTTTATACTTAAGTAATATTTGAGCTCGAAACATATCGCTCGATGTTAATTTTTGTACATTTTCTGGATGACGTGTGCTGTATTTTTTTAATGTAATTAAAAAGATAGACAATAAGGATACTCCTCCTTATATGAATAGTATAATGATAACGATATCGCAATTTATAACGAACTAGTTTTTGGTTATACAAGGGGGCAAAATTTGTGTTTACCTTCTCGTGCCAATATTGAAACTTGAGCATTGGGAGGGTGAATACATTTTGCTACCGAGTGAAACACAAAATTTTTCACCTCACTACCGCGAGGAAAACAATAACTCTAAAACTTTAAAATGTATTCAAAATCATTCACTGTTAAAAAACATTAAATAAAAGAACATCAGACATGCTAACCTTAAAAAAAACACTCGATTAGTATACACATTTTGTATTAAATTACTTTGCACTCATGTGAATAAAATGCAACTTTGCTATCTGTTTTTAAAGGACAAAACAGTTCTTTTCGAGCTAGTTAGTGAGGTGAAAAATATATTGTTATGCATATACTCAGTGTTATAGCTTACTTTATTAAAGCTGTCACGTTATAAATGTCAAGTAATAATGTCAGACCAGACTGACTTGCATTACTAACTTTTGCATTATTTTAATAGCAACTGACCACCTGTCATATACGTACTTGTCCTACATATATAAACAGTCTAAGCGGTGCTACGCTGGCCGGGTGTTCAGAAAGATATTGACACGCTCTTATTCTCTTGACAGTAAAGTCGCGTCAAGCTTATTTTGAACACCTCGTCTGCTTAGCAATTTCTGCTGCTGACTGCATGTCCTTATTTCATCCTCACATAAACTCGATTATTAATACTAATGTGACAATTTTCACCTAAAGCTACTTATAACCGACGATGTTTTTTTTAATGGCATTTCAAAAAGTAAATGTTATTTACTTATTTAACATTAGATACCTAGTTTCAATTTTGTGAAATGTGAAACAAACTGGCAACAACCACCTCAGAGTAATAAAATTTAATTATTAATTTTAACTGCGCCTAAAGCTATCATTAAATGTCCCTAATATGCGTGAAAGTGTCAAATAGATATTTGAATTAATATTGTATGTGGCCCACTTAGGCACGTTTTATCAAGTCAGTATAATGATTTAGTAAAATTGTTCTACCTTTGACCTTCACAACTGTATTAAATTAATTATAATGTTAACTTAGAATAAATCTTCTATAATATAAAACTCAGCTACCCATTGGGTCATTGACACTCAGGTTTGCAGATTTTTAATACCTGAAGAGTGAAGTCGTAAATACTAAGCCAACTTGACGTATATTTCCAAAACAACCCTCGGGAACCCATCTCTGACGAACCCATGTTGGACGGACGACTAAAGCAAGCCAAAGACTGGTTTATCGGGTCCATCTGACAGAGCAAACTTGGGGTGTTTATTCTTATTTTGTTAATTAGAGCTGTACATATGTTCAAATTATTGCATTTTTAATCGTTGTTATCATTACATGCGTTAATCAGGTTAACACAAATTGGGTATTATCTTTTAACAAATTATACCTAAGCAGTAAAAAATATTGTTTCACTATGTTTATTTGTTTCACGCTCCTAGGTAGGTTGGGTGAAAGCAGACACGAAAGCTATCCAAGCCATACACGAGCACGTGATCACACACAACCCTCGCGTGTCCGTGTCCCACGCGGACCACTCGACGTGGTATCTGCACATCAAAAGCGTGCAAGAGGAGGATCGGGGGCAGTACATGTGTCAGATTAACACGGATCCTATGAAGAGTCAAGTAAGCTAATGTATTTTTATTTATGATTTAGGGGCAAAGGAGCAGACTGATTGCCTGATGGTAAGCAACTACCGCCACACATGGACACTCGTAACACGAGAGGAGTCACAACCACGTTGCCGACCTTTAAGACCTCTATACGTTCTTTTCTTGTTTAAAACTTTTTAGTTAAAAGGCTGATCAATATTTCGCACAGACAGTAAGCATTACAATCAAACGCGGGAATGTCGCCGGAATTAGTGCTTAATAACAAATTTATACTATATTCGATTTCATTATATGTGTGCGACTAAATCTACTTAGTTATTGCTCAAATAAACCGTTCCCTAACTAGAAAAGTTCGACCGAGACTTAGCTTGAAAACGGATACTAAAATAATAGATTGTTAGCTGCATGTCAATATAAAAGGAGAATTAAGGATTAATGTAGCAGAAATATCCCGTAGTAATACGTACACGAGTACGAAACAGCCCTGGTAACTGTAAGTGTAACATGAAATTCGTATTCAAAAAATGGTAAAATGAAGCCGTATTCAAGTGCCGTGGAGCAAATTGAGACTCTTTCGCTATTCATCATTTTGCTTCGATGCATGAATCCGTTAGGTGTCTGTTACCGAGGGCTATACAATTGTCTACCCGGTATTTCTGGACCGACTAATTGAGCTTTAGGATTAAATGTGTGACTAACCTGGATCCGATCGACCAATATTCACTTCTACGTGCCGTAATTGGCATGCACATTTGAATCATTTGAAGAAAACACGCTCAATGGAAATCAATAATAAATATAATTATTCAAAGTCGCTACTACTAATTGGCAACTTGTCTTTTTGAAAATTGTCTGTATCGTGCCAATTACATAAAAGGAAGTTTTCAGAAAAAAAAATGTCTCCAAGAACGTAATCTGACAAAAGTGAAATTATGTCAGTTTTGTGACGATAATTAAGCATAAACTCTGCATGGAAATTATTAATTAAATTACTACGGCTTAAAGTTTATGAAACGAGCACTAAATCGAAGTATATTTAGATTTTTTTTAACTGCCAAAAGTAATACTAGTCTAACCATGTGGTCAGACATTAGTATCAAAGTTTTCAGATCCGACCTAATCGATCGAAAAGCCTGTAACTAAATCATATAAGATGACGTCTAACGCAAGAATTCACCCTATTGCATGAGAATTCAAAAACATAGCTATTATGATCGTCAAATGTTGCTTTTGAGTAAATACTTGTCATACAATCTATTTGTAATTAAACTCAGAGTCATTTTTTTTTTCTTAACGTCCTGTACATTTTAATAATTTAAATGATCCTACTTAAATTCCACTTTATATAATACATGGGCAATTTTCTGTTCATATAACTAAGTTTTCTTACAAAATTCAACATGTGTCAAGTATCCAATTGAAATATTTATTCGTAGAGTTATCATACTTATGATAAGTATTAGTATTAAAAGTGTTATAGGTTCATGTATTTAGTCAGTTGTATGGATTCGCTGTATTATTTGCACACGAGTGTTAATTCTAATAATGGCGTAGCTTCGACTGATAATTCAGTCGAAGCTACGCCATTATTAGAATTACATATATTTAGTAGCTAAGCTTGTTAATAATTAATCATCTATGATATTTTCGAATAAATTTCGAGTGCTGGTATTAAATACAACATTTGCTTCTAATTCTTTACGTATTACGCCGGGCTATATTTATTATATTGTTTTAGCAATTGTTAGTGTACAAAATGGAAATTTTAGATTTTTTCTTTTTTATTGATGTTTCATTAAAGATCGTTTATTAACTTCTTAATGATATTACATATTTGTTACCAGAGTCAATCCACACAAAGGTATACAATTATCATCATTTCGACGTAAGACGTCCACAATGCTGGACATAAGCCTCCCCCTAATATGTCATGTATCAGCTCGGGGGGTTGCTATAGTCGTCACGCTTAGCAGGTGGGTTGGCGGCTTCAGTAACCGTATTTTAAAAACTAATAAGACAATATGAATAAGGGGCGTGGAATAAGCTGTTAGCATAAAACCTGGTAATAAGTTATGTAAACTGTATTTTATATTTCCCGCAGAAGTGAGTAAAGCGAGTAACGTTCACGATAAAATAAGACTATTCAAACGCCAAGTAGTATTATACTTTTCCTAATTGGCTACCAACCTGCGCACCACGCACCGCTCAACCGCCTACTTAGATCCGCAAAGAAAGGTTGCATTGTAAAACTTATTCAAAAGTTGAAAGTGACTTGTGTTGATATGTTTGTATTGTTTGTGTTAAAACTTTATGCCAATGAAAGCGAGCGTTATGATAAGATGGCTTCGGCGTTTTGCACTTAAGTTTTCTGTAGTAATTAACAAATATCAATTCATTTTCATAGTAGGGAAGAGTATTTCAATGTAGATTGTAGGAGTATGTACGACCTGCTTAAAACAAAGACCGTAGTCTTCATATAAACGTAATTCGATAATCCTAGTTATTGCACACACGCCATCTCCAGCATTAGTAACGTAACAGGTCTCATTATCAACTAGTTTATTAGGTGGCTTGACCTTTAACTAACTAGGTAGTTAGTTTTCTCCTGAAGGGAGGTCCCTTCAGGAGAAAGAAGCTGCGGCATCTGAACTCAAAAGATAAATTTTAAGCGCCGAGCAATACTCGTATGAATGGAACTCTTTTCTGGCGTCATAGATTGCGCAAGTGCAATAGTTTGAACGCAATTATGTATAAAGATAATACAAAGAAAGCATAAGAAAATGAAATAACCTTATTATAGTGTTGTGCACATCTACAAGACATTTTATTTATTTTATTATTTATTTATTATATAAATGGCTACAAATTGGGATTTATAATGTAGCTCCACAAAACCATTAGAGGTTTGACTGCGGAGCCAAAGTGTCTGTAATAACTAAATATAATATATATTGATATTGTTGAAAAAGCATTTCTTGGACACACTTATAGTATGTCCAAGAAATGCTCCTTCAATATTTTTTTTAAAACTGATTTTTTCGGTTCGAGCTCAATGTTCGCAGGCAAGTTGTTTAATAGAAATGGTATACGCTTTTTAAGCGTTCTCGTTCGTCCCCATAATTATTGTACACTCTCGGAACTACAAACTTACCGGCTCATTGCCCTCGTACTGAATCTATTATTAACTAATATTAAGTTCTCATGACTGTTATGGTTATTAACAGCTAGTACATATTTAATTTTAGATCCCAATGGTAATATTTTACAGATTTTAAACATTTTTTTATAATCGCTCTTGCAACTGTTTCTTGACTAGTAATTTCAGGAATCTTACTTGGAGTAATTCTAATTTGTCTATGTTAGTTTATGTTAGTACATGGTACCGAGATTTCAGGAGTCCCCACACTACGCCTGTGTCGCCGGAGACCAGATTAACATTATTACGTCTTACGTGACATTATAAGAGAGAAGAAAATAGAAAAAAAAAATTACCTAGATCACAATTAGTATTGGCTTGGGCAGATAGGCGCGTTTTGAGAGCGTGGCGCAGCGGGGCGTGACAGTGGTGTGGCTAATGTAACGAAATAAAAGGCACACATTCGGACGGCAGCGTCGCGCTCCGCTGCGCCATGCCACAAAACGCGCCCTAAGCCTTAAAGTGTGAATGATAGTAGCGAGGAGATATTACAAAATATAACCTACCCATAAACCTGCTTAAATTTGTAACACTAGGGTAAATCGTGATTTACTTCCAATAACTGGCCATGCTATAATGAATATGTATTCTGATTACCTTCACATAATAACCTATTTTAGTATTGTGGTAGCCAGTTATTGAAGGATGGCCAGTAATTTAAACCCCATTAGAAATTGTGTTCTATTTATATGTAAACAGAGTTCAGAGTTACTGGCGAGCTACCCTATTTTATTTAAGGCAACGATGACAGTCCTTGTTTTTTCGACGTTGTGGTTATGGGAATAAATTATATCAGAAATACTTAAACAAAACGATATTTACAGATGGGCTTCCTAGAGGTGGTGATACCACCAGACTTCGTTCCGGAGGAGACATCCGGAGACACCATGGTGCCGGAAGGCGGTACTGCCCGGGTGGCGTGCAAGGCCCGGGGCGTGCCACTGCCCCGGGTCATGTGGAAACGAGAGGATGGCCAAGAAATCGTAGTCCGAGACCATACGGGCTCTAAGACTAAAGGTATATACCAACATGAACTTATAGAAATTATAAAATTATGTAGGTGAACACAAATACATTTATTATAAGCTGTTAATATTCAGTTAGAATCAGTATACGGATTATACCAATCACTGTCTTATGTATATAAATATCAGCGATCTGAATACCGAAATTGACCGACTTTAATTTTAATGTGCTCTACAAAAATTGCGTTTGTTATTTGAAGATTTTTTAGTGAATTCTTCCATTATTCATTTTGTATCTATAATTTTTGAGGACTGTATTAATATGACAAACTAACACAATTAGGTGCGATAGGCAGCATGTATGTATATAATAGCCAAGCATAAAAATGTAATCTTCAGTAGCTTCCTATTACTTGTAGGAAAGCAAACACTTTACCAAATTTTGCCGTAATTATAGGTTACCTATTTTTTATTAAATAAACAAATGAGAAATAAGTTCATAACTGTTAATTATATTTAGTAAGCATTTAGATATACGTATAACATATATTGATGCATATTAATGAAATCCCTGAAACCAATATTCCCGTATACCTAAAAGTAAAAGCTTGAGCTAAAAATATAAGAACGAATTATATTACCCAACTGATTACATTACAGGAGTAAGTACTTCTCATTACTTATTATGAAAAATGTTAAGCGAATGTATTGAGAATGAAATCAACACAAAAGTAAACAGCAGGTTTAACTTAATATTATCATCATCATTCAGCCGTAAAACGTCCACTGTTGGATAATGCCTATCATTTTTGGAGGTGAGTTGCTATAATCGCCACGCTTGGCGGGTGGGTTGGCGACCGCTGTAGATTTTGGTTTTTACGGACGCTGCTGCCCGACCGTCAGTTTTTTCCCTTTGTCGTCTCTTTCGACACCCGCAGGAGGAAATGGGTTGGTGCTATTCTGAGCCGGCACTACACGGCTCATAAATAGATAACATTAAAGCATAGTTTCTACGGATCACAAAAACAAGCGAATCGATCCATGTAACCGCTGCCCGCCACAAATTTGTTTTAGCCAATGCGAACGATATCACGCTAAAGCATTTTCAGAGTTTTAATTATAATTTTATCACGTTATAGGCATTTGAACGGGTATTATAATGGTTATGAAATTATGTAGATTACATTTCTAAATTAAACGTCCACATTGCGCAGTATAAATATAAGGTGTTTTAGGGTGATTTCGTATGTTCTCGGTCACCACGGGTTGTCTTGCCAGAGGAGCGCAGGGCGCTCTTGGCAAGCCGCGCTCACCGATATCTTACTCCGACGTCGACGAGTTGAGGTTGACGTTAGCAAAAGATCGACATAAGTATTTGCTAGCGTCAACATCAGCAGGAGATGTCACTGTAAGATGGGTTGGATTTTAGTGTGGCTCGACACATACTACAATTATTCTTCTTCTTCTTCACACAATGTATTGGCATTGCGATACAATGGGAAAATGCTGCCAGCATCTACGGTACCATGCCTCCGGGGGATACTGTAATATAGTGCAAACATTTATTTTAACCAATTCGTACATACTGGAAGATCAGACACACACACACACACACACACACACACACACACACACACACACACACACACACACACACACACACACACACACACACACACACACACACACACACACACACACACACACACACACACACACACACACACACACACACACACACACACACACACAAATATTTAACTCATAACTATGATATAAACGTAATACCGATTTGAGTTTTATTCTAAATTAGTTTGAATTATATTAATATATTTGAATGGTACAATGTTTCTAAGAAATATTTACACAAATCAGGCTTCAATTAATTTCGAAATTTCGAAGCTTATTATAACCTGTTTTCATTGCTTATAACGCATAAGCCTATATTGCAGATTTCTGTTATTTCAGTATCTTCACCTTATTTCTAAAATGGAATTGGCTTTTATAATTTGGGTTCTGAAACGCTGATCGGGATTTCCCTTATTAGGTTATTTGTTCATAAGTGGTGTCAAAAGGCAATTTGATTCGTCGTAAATAAGCACAATATTTCCAAGATAAAGTCTACACTGGGGCACACGCTCTGCGAACAATAAATTGGATTGAAACCTCATATGTGATGACAACTTCACAATACATATTACAGACACATACATTAACATAGTTACCATAAATTACGAAGTTTGCGAGAGCACAATATTACATGGAAGAAAATAAATTGCTGCTCGGTGAACACACGGCGCAGTACTTACTGTGAAAAATTTGAAATATAGCAGTGGAAAGCAGGAGCAAAAGTAGCATCACAAAATATAAAAACAAATATAATTCACACAATTATACACGGTAAAATTTAATCGGTAATCAGAAGTTGAAAATTTATTAACCTAAATAGAATTCAATACGTGCGATCTCATGAAATTTACTTCACTACTTAATTAATATTATTAAGTAACAATTGATGAAATCGTTAAAATAAATAACCGCTGAATACATGGACACCCTACTTAATTTTATTAAATGAAATGAGTGTACGTCAAGTGCCATCGCGTTGATAAATTGACAGCTTATTTATTATTTGTTTTAGTTTTTATAGCTATGACTTACTTGCAAAAGAGGTTTTAAACTGTTTAGACTACATCACTTGTAGGGTGATAATAAATTTCAATAAAAAAAATATTTCACCTCTTAAATTAGGTATGATAAAAAATAACTTAGTTCCGTGTAAGCGCTACATAAAAGTGATCACCATCGATTACTGAATTAGAAAAATTGGTTCCCGATTACCGATTAAATTTCACAGTGTATAACTGAAAATCTAGCAATAATCTTCGAATTAGACTTGGCATCAGCATCATACAGTTAATTACAGTCAGTATCGCCAAATATACCGTAACACATTCTTACTGCTATATAAATAAAGATCTGTATCGATATATTTGGCCACTTTCTTGTATATGTTGCAACTGACTATATGACGCCGACTGTACATAATAACATTCATAATAGGTTGATGACCGGTCTAGCCTAGTGGGTAGCGACTCTGCCTATGAAGCCGATGGTCCTGGGTTTAAGTCATGGCATTTATTTGTGTGATGAGCACAGATATTTGATCCCAAGTCATGGGAGTTTTCTATCTATTTAAGTATGTATAGACAATCAAGGATAGGACAAACGCCCGTCATTTCGAAAACATAACCCTGTTCCGTACAGCAGAGACTTCCTTATTTTATGATGTTAAAATATTTTGGAAGAACAGTATACCAATGTCAACGATTACATATGCTCCTATGACGTCGTAGACTGTGAACGGACTTTTTCAACGCATAAATGGGTCATAAATTCACATTTCACACACTCACAACTGAAAATTTAGAATAAATCTTGGTCATTCTATTTTATTGGCGACAGTACATTTCGGAATGTCAATCATAAATTAATTTGTCACTGGATATAAATTATGGTCTAATAAATGTATAAAATAGTATTTTTTTATTAACATAAGGAAGTCTCTGCTGTACGGAACAGGGTTATATTTTCAAAATGACGGGCGTTTGTCCTATCCTTGATAGACATATATCGTCGTCTAGTACCTACAACACAAGCCTCACTGAGCTTACCGTAAGACTAGGTCGATTTGAGTAGGATTGCCCCGAAATATTTATATATTTATTTAAAATTCAAAATATACTTTAATTGAGCAGATTACTTATTCGACAATATCATAAATATAATTATATAAGTATAAATAAATATGTTTAGAAAAAACTTACACAAATCCTTGTCCTTCCGTCCTTCATTAAGAGCAATAAGATTAGTGTTATAGGTTGATATCACTAGTTCAAAACATTTTTTTTATACTTAGGTACTCATGTACCTATTACAGCAAATGCAGGTTGATTTACATACTTCCATTACATCGAATGATAATTATTATTTAACTCGTTCACTCAATAATGAAGTAATGAACACCTGAGAATAAATTACAAGTAAGTTAATTTAATTGTTGTAGTATCACGATCGTTACAATTTTAAAATTTTACGATAGTCGGACGTAATAGCATCCGTGTCTAAAGACATACATTGTAGACTACCATGCACCGTGCCCAATATATTTCTCCACATTCGTCACATCCCCGGGTCATGAGGTCGAGAAGAGACTATTTTATTAATAATAATAACTAATAGGTTTGTCCGCAACCACGCAGTATTAATCAATGCCATTTTAATCAAAACACAATATAAAAATATTTCATTTGTCTTAGTTCGTTCGAGCTGCAAGTAGTGCATTGTTTTTCAGAATATGTATAATAAAACGTCTGTGTGACCGCATTCAAGGCACAATGAACCGCGGCGACTATTCTCGGGATGAGTTTCGTCCAGTATTGTTTAAAGTTTGTCGTAATTAGTAGAGTTCCGCGCTGAATAGAGTCCTAGGTCTTATTGTGTGAACTCTGAAACCATTTTAATGTTTAATTGAAAAAATTTGAAGCTCCATCGAAACCGTAGAAAAGTTTTAAAAGTCTGTTTTGCAGCTGAAGTAATTACTTGAAGCAGCGGATCTCAGTCAAATATTTTAAGTAGGTTGTGTACAAGACAGTGACAGCCTATTATTTAAGCTAAACAATGATTTATTGTGCCTAAAGTAGGGGGAATCAAGCATTGTCTGCGCGGGAACACATGTACGCGTTGCCAGAACTGACAGTATTGCTTCGCGAAAACTCCATTATTTATCACTAGACACGCCACTCGTTGCTCGGGATTGACTATGTACCTACTGGTTCATATACGAAATCAGTTGTCTTTGTGATATTGTAAAATACTTTAATACTCTTGTCACAGGTTACTTTTAACATTTTCTACTTACTTGCTCAATTATTTAACCTTAGCGTTGGTAATATGCTGTGTGATGCCGGCGGACTAGAATAGCACCACCCCATCTCCTCCCGCGGGTGTCGTAAGAGGCGACAAAGGGAAAAATCCTACGGACGGGCAGCAGCGTCCGTCGAAACCCAATCCACAGCTACTGCGGTCGCCAACCCGCCTGCCAAGCGTGGCGACTATGGCAACTACCCCCCAAGATGATACAACTCATATTTGGCCTATGTCCAGCAGCGCACTGCATACGGCTGAAATATATGTATGGTAATTAGGAAACATGTTACGAGTAAACATAATTTAAATTCGTAAAAGAAGTGATGTGAGTGAAGAAATCGTGAAGAGTCTTGTTGACGGAACTGCTGACCAAAGTGCTGGCGGCTTCCTCGCACAACGTATCAGCATTGCGATAAGTACAACGAGGAAATGACGCCAGCATCCTTGGTATAATGCCTCAAAGGGCCTTTTTTAGATTTCATGTAGGAAGTAGTTAAGTAGTTATTATAAAATTGTAGTACCTGTAAGATTACCAATATCAATAAAGCTAAATAAATATACAGCGGATTCCGTAAAAAACAATTACACTCCAAAGAGTGAGTGATATAAATTATACTGGGCTCAAAAAGTGGCAGCGCTTGAGCTGACTATGCTTAAAAATGCCTTCGCACAAACGATTGATTTGGTTTATAACTTGGTTAGGGCATGAACTTAGGACACATACCAAAAGTAAAATATCGTTAAATTTTGAGTCCAGTTTGTTTCTACTAGGACTTACAATTTGCTTTGAAGACCATGCTACCTGTTTTATATGGCAAGAGGGCACCTTCGTTTCGAGTAATATTTTAATTTTAAATAAAAATATTTTTATTACATTATTTTCTCTTTATTTATCTTCTTTCTTAGAATTAGGTTTTTTACAATATTTTTATAAAAGTAAAATATAAAAATACATCTAAAACATATCAAAACAATAAAAACATTATAAAAAACCTAACCTAGAGTGCCGGTGGTTAGGGCTGCAGAGAGAGGAACCGTCGGACTATGCGCGCCGTGTCCAGGATTACCGCCTTCTGAATCTGACCCTTGATCCAACCACAACCACGTAGCGAGAGTCTCTCAAGATGTTGGTCGAGACTCTTCGCTATGAGACCGTTCGCGGAAACAACTATCGGTACAATGATCGCCGAATCAACTTCCCACATGGCGGTTACTTCGTGAGCCAAGTCTAAGTACTTGCTGGACTTGTCCTTCTCGGCCTTCACGAGGTTCTCGTCACATGGGACGGTGATATCGATGAGCATTGCCCGGCGCTGCGATCGATCTATCACCACGATATCAGGCTTATTGGCTACAATAGTCCTGTCCGTGATAACAGATCGATCCCAATAGAGCGTGGCACGACCATTTTCGAGAACTGGCGCAGGTGTGTACTTGTAGTACGGCACTTCGCGGTCCGCAAGTCCATACATAAGAGCAAGCTGCTGGTGTATAATCCTGGCTACAAGGTTATGTCTGTGCAAGTACTCGCCGTTAGCAAGATGAGAGCAACCGGAAATTATATGCCTGAGTGACTCTCCGGGACGGCGGCATGCCCGACAAATGTCGACCGTACCGTCCTTCAGGATATATTTCCGGTAGTTATTCGTCATGATAACTTCGTCCGCAATTGCACAGGCAAAACCCTCGGTTTCTCCGAAGAGGTCCCCAAATCGTAGCCAGTTCACCGACGCGGGCAGGTCTACGTCTGGTCCCGTTAGGGCCCTGTAGAACCGCCCGTGTAGCTCCTTACTCTTCCATACGGCCTTGCGGTCCTCGGTGCTTAGTACCACTGGTTTGCGCCAGTTCTCGTTTGCCAAGGAGAGCGGTGTGAGGTTCCTGTCTACTGCCACCACATCACGATGCATCCCACACTCGTGGTTCAGGAAATAATTCCTGAGATTGCACACCTCACGGCTATGGAGACTTTTGGCATTTAAAAGCCGCGGCCTCCACACTTCCGTGGGATGTACATTCCATAACCGACGAGCGTGGGTGTAGCATGCGATGTGTGGTGAGTAGTAGTCGGACCCTCCGATCCAGGGCATCCAGCTCGGTCTGAGTCCATCTTAGTATGCCAAAGGGTAGGATTTTTCCCTTTGTCGCCTCTTACGACACCCGCGGGAGGAGATGGGGTGGTGCTATTCTAGTCCGCCGGCATCACACAGCATATTACCAACGCTAAGGTTAAATAATTGAGCAAGTAATTATTTTTATTTTAAATAAAAATATTTTTATTATATTAATTATTTTTATTTTAAATAAAAATAAATGTATATAACTTACGCAGAAAACAATAACTGGAATAACACAACAAACTCACCATTTCACTCAATTGTTGCACAACAATCTTAAAACAATTCAAATTTTCTTTCATGCTGTGAAATTTAGCCCACACATCAGCCGCAGCCATTTTGTCTATACCTTCATTAGGCATAAAAAAAGGGCACATTTTCTTTAAGGTATTATTTGCTTCAGAGTTCTGGGTTTCCGATTTATCTCTCTTCGATAATTTAAATTTGGTATCAAATATTTGGTTTTCCTCCGTTGTACTTATATCTACGTAATCAGAACAGTTGCAAACGCAATTATTTTTGTTTGTTGCAATTAACAGCATTTTTATAGCCACATATTTGATTTGTTTATCGCTTTCTGGGTCACGTTCCGTATGGGATACATTTGCTCTTCAGTATCGTAATCCATTTTCCATAATCCAGAGTTTGTGTGATGCCGTAGATAAAATTAAATACAAATGTAAAATGACGGGTAGTATCCAATACATTTTACATTTTTCTTTCATATTTTTATATCTCAAAATTATCTGTCACACCCGTGGTTGCAGTGGCCTAGTGTGTACTGAATGTGTGGAATCGTCGAACGTAACGCGACATAAACTTACTTATTACAATATTTCACATTTATAAACATGTGTTTTGTCTGTGATAAAAAAATAAACACCCTTTGTTGTAATGTAGTAGATAGTCTATTGTCATTTGGATTTTATTTAAAATTACACCAGAATCTCCATAAGATGACGTAAAATTCACGATTATGTGAAATTACTTTACTTATATCTTTTGCGCTTGATACTTGAGCTCCAGCAGGAGCTAAGAAAAATTAGCTAGAAATCTATTTAATAAAAAATGCTTGCGTTATGCTGATGATTATACGACGTGACGCATATATACTTTCTAATCACACTACTTAACGCTAAAAAAGACGCTAGTCAATAAATATTAACCAATAAAATATTAAATTGATTAAACATTTAGTTTTACAATATCACACGTAAAACCTATTGAACTAAACAACAACGAAACAGTAAAGTATTTTATAATTATATAACTATTACTTTTTTTTCAAGTTACAAACTTATTTAATTAATCTTTTACAATAAAACTAACATATACAAAATATACAAAAGTAATATTAATACCTAATAACAAAAATAAAAATAGTTCGTAGAACCGATCCTGTCAAAAACACCAAACTGCGATTCAAAAACATGAGAAAAAATGCCAATAAATGTGTAACATCTTGTTTAGTTATCATATTTATAGATTTTTAAAAATACTGACTCAATATTTCTGCTTTTGTCTATAGTGTTAACATACAACGGCGAAGTTCTAAAACTTTCGAAGATATCCCGTTCAGAAATGGGCACATACTTGTGCATTGCGGGCAACGGAGTTCCTCCTACGGTCAGCAAGAGGATTCATATCAGCGTACACTGTAAGTCCATTTGTTATATTCATGTACCTATCTAAGATCCATATGTATTTGAGCAATCAGTTTTTTATTTTTATTTGCTTTAATCGATTTTTGCTTATACTGCTCATTATCATTATTCATGTTAGAGCTTTACTCTTGTTGTTGATGATAATATACATCATATATTGTTTGCTTCTCTGCGTTTGTTTTAGGCCTATTAAAACTGGCTGAAACCGACAACAAGAAAAAAATGATTAACGTATATAAGTTAAATTCAAGGTACCTACTAAGTAATAAAAAAAAAAAAAAAAAAAAAAAAAAATAATAGTCACCCAGCGACCGCCGGTCGGTTCACGCGTCTTAACGCAAGTCAATAAATGTGCCGAGTCGCCGCGAGTAATTATTTATTTTCACGTTAGTGGAACGACTTTTACTTAATACTGGAGGGTGCTCCTGGCAACAGGAGCCCTCCATCTAACATGGAAGACGCAATCCCCAGTCCTAATGTAAGTTACGCCAATGTTACTTCTAAATGTACCCACCCCAAAAGAGCAAGCTATTATAATAGATTCTATAGAGGGAATCATGATACGAGACTACCTACTTTCGCTGTCAAAAGTTGTTAAATCAACGTCAGTCCGTTTTATATCACGTATATCCAATTCCAGAGTATGTGTTTATTTGGACTCTAAACAAACAGCTGACGAACTTGTAGACAAGGTTAAAAAAATCAAAGTAAAAGACCATCTTTTGGAGATTCGACCACTAATAACAAGAAATAAACGAATCGTTCTTTCCAATGTTTGCCCCGTGATTCCACACGAAGTATTAGAAGACAAATTTACTGAAATGAACGTCAAAATCATGTCCCCTATTACTTACATGAAAGTAGGAATACCCGACGCTGGATTTTCACACATTATGAGTTTTCGACGACAAATGTATGTATCCCCGGAGGATGAAAAAAGGTTACCAGAATCGATGCTCATCAATTATGATGATACAAATTACTGGGTTTATATCACAAATGAGTCTATGAAATGTTTCATATGTAATGTTATGGGACATTTGGCTAAACACTGTCCACAAAGTAATCAACAACAACCCTTATCAGGACAACCCATCAGTAGTCAGAACCATACACAAGTAAATAAAGAAACTTCCAGCTACCCTCATATAACTTTTAACAAACCTCAGATACAAACTGCCGATTCGAATCCACCGCCCAACAATCCAGATTACAACAAAGGCACAAAGCGCATCCATTCAACAACCACATCGGATCTTTCAAACCCAGATCAGAAACAAACTGATGTAGTTTTGGAAGATAAATTACCATTGAGTGATTATACAGACGACACTGACAGTAACTATTCCCTTGAAGAAGAATCGCAAAACAACAAATCTCTTAAAAAAAAGAAGAAAACATTGGATAACAGATCAGAAGACCAAGTTTGGAAAGATATTCACATGGAGTTGAATGAAACTGAAAACCTATCTCGCTTTCCCATATCATTGGACCAATTTATAAGTATTTTAGACCAATCACGCGGTAAACAAAATATTCAAGAAACAATTAAGGACTACTCTCAAAATATTCCTGAATTAATTGACATGTGCCTATTCCTTTACCCTAAAATGAATAAGAATTTAAAAAACAGATGCTCAAGATTCTCTAGGAAATTGCAAGATATTAACTTAAAGAAGACTTAATAACAATTATTTTTACTACTAGCTAGTTAGACTATTTATGAAAATTTTACAGTGGAACGTTAATGGTTTCCACGTAAGATTTGAAAATATAAAACTTATCCTAAATGAAGTTGATCCTTTATGCTTTTGTATTCAAGAAACAAATTTTAAAAATAATTATTGTGCAAAATTAAAAGATTACAAATGTTTTTATAAAAACCGTACACACAGTAGTATAGCCTGCGGTGGAGTAGCTACATATATAAAGCCACACACATTCCCCGAACGCATTGATATTAAAAGTAATCTAGAAGTAATAGCTTTAAGAATTAAATTTCCGCTGGCTATAACTATCTGTAACGTATATTTGCCCAATAGCTGTTCCTTTAGTCAAAACGACTTAAATGATTTAGTTAAACAACTTCCGATTCCATTCGTTTTATTGGGAGACTTTAATAGTCACCATTTCCATTGGGGTTCAAATCATTGCGATCAGCGAGGTAAGATGATAGCTGATTGGTTGGACGTAAATGAGGATATAATTCTTCTCAATTCTCAGCAGCCTACATACTTCAATAGCAGGAATGGCCATACTAGTAATATAGATTTAACTCTTGCTTCACGAAATATTTCTACTTATTTCGATTGGAATGCATTTGAGGATCTTTACGACAGTGACCACTTTCCTATAATTATTTCATCTAGTGTAGATATGAACCCAACTGATCAAACAATCCCACAGCATTGGAAATATCAGAACGCAGATTGGCCGAATTTTAGTTCCGAAGTAGAATGTAAAATTAAACGATTAGATAAAATAAATCTCTCTTCTGATATTAGTATTAATGATGTAGTCAATGAATTTAATGAAACAATAATCAGTTCTGCTGAAAATACATACCAAAACCTCCGGAATATTAAAAAGAAACAAGTCCCATGGTGGAACGAAGAATGCTCCAAATCGCTAAAGGAAACTAAAAAAGCTTATAGAAAATATATGAAAGAATCGAAGAAAGCCCAAAATAATCATAATAACGAACAATACAGCCCAGAAATACAATTAATGCAAGAATCACTAAAAATAGATTATCGTAAAAAAAGATCGCAAACTAGAAGAATGTTTAAAGAAAATAGAAAAAATCATTGGGAAAAATTTATATCGTCAATTAATAATCATACTCCCTTAGGAATTATATGGCAAAAAATTAATTGTATTAATGGTCAGAAAAGAAAAAAGCAAACGATAATATTAAAACTAATGAAGGGGATTTATGTTGTGACCCTAAAATAAACTCAGAACTATTAGCAGCCGCCTTTTCCCAAAATTCAAACTCAAGCAATTATAATAATGACTTTTTACAGTATAAAAATCAAACAGAAGGAGCCAATAACACATTTAACTTACAAGATAATAGTAACCCTATTAACGAGACGATTACACTACAGGAACTTTGTCTAATGGTATGTAAACTAGGAAATTCAAGCCCGGGCCCTGATCATATATCAAATACCGTAATTAAGAAACTTCCCATGGTAGCTCTTGAAAGACTCTTGGACATATATAACTACATATGGTCTAATCAGGTCTTCCCTGACCAGTGGAGAGAAGCTACAGTTATACCGATCCCAAAACCAGGTAAGCCTCCCACTACAACTTCAAGCTATAGACCTATTTCTCTTACTTGTAACCTATGTAAATTACTTGAGAAAATTGTAAGTAATAGATTGAGATGGTATTTAGAGCACAACCAACTCTTATCACCTTACCAGTTTGGATTCAGACAGTTTCGGTCAACTTTAGATCATTTAGCATTTTTAGAAAATGAAATTCTAACATCTTTTGCCAACAAAAATAGTGTCGTAGCTGTTGCTTTGGATTTAGAAAAAGCATATGAAATGGTGTGGAAACACAGAGTTATATCACTGTTAGAACAATTTGACATAAAAGGTAACATCCTCTCGTTTATTGTAATTTTTTTAACTAACAGGATTATAAGGGTAAGAATAGATAGCAAAATCTCAAATCCATCAGGTATTGAAAATGGACTTCCTCAAGGATCCGTTTGAAGCGTTATCCTGTTTATAATTTTTATTAATGATGTGCATGATGTAATTGAGAGACCAGTAAAGGGGTGCTTATTCGCAGATAATTTGACGATTATATGTAGCAGAAACAATCTTAAATCTACCGAAAAACATCTAAGAAATATCTTAGATAGACTAAGTGATTGGTGTAAAATTACAGGATTTAAATTTTCAATTACAAAAACCGAACTCATGATATTCTCTAAACGAATAATCAAAGACAAGATTAAATTAACTATTAATGATCATAAAATAAACGAAAATAATTATTTAAACATTTTGGGCTTAACCTTTGATCCAAAAATGTATTGGGTAAACCACATAAAAAAGTTAAAGTCCGAGTGCTATTACAGAATGAATATTATTAAAATTTTATCATCTAATAAATGGGATTGGGATAGTTCATACATTAAAAATACTTACTAGGCATTAATTAGACAAAAAATCGATTATGGGTCAATTATATAATGATTCGGCTTTGCCCAGTATTATAAAACTTTTAGAAAGCGTGCACAATACTTGTCTTAGGTTAAGTCTCGGAGCCTTTAGAACTAGCCCAGTAAACAGTATCCTTGTGGAGGCAGAAGAAATGCCTCTTATGTTTCGAAGAAGAGAATTGTGTCTCTCATATGCCATCAACAACAGCAACAATCCATTTATCTCCAAAATTTCATTTCCATCTGATATTGAATATAACCTGCAGCCTTCTCTTCCTGTTCCTTTAAGACTAAGAATTAAGAAATATCTAAACGAACTTAAATTGGAAATACCTACTACCTTTCCACGTAAACAATCTACGTACCCACCATGGATAAATACCGAACTCAAAGTTAACTTTGAACTAGCGAACAATAACCCTCGAGATTCTACTCCGGATTACATTTATAGGAACCTTTTTTATAAAATTAAAGATAAATACCTAGATTTTGTGCTACACTATACTGATGGTTCTGTTTCCGAGGGTAGAACCGGTTGCGCGATAGTAACAATGAACGGTATCCATAAATACAGATTACAAAACTATTCATCAATTTTCACATGCGAAGCCGTGGCTATTCTCAAATGCCTAGAAATTATTAACGAAAATACGAGTGTTAAAAAACACATCATATGTTCAGATTCAATGTCGTCACTTAAGGCACTGTCAAATATTAACAACAAAGATCCCTTAATAAATTTAATAAGAGAATACCTACACAGTTTAATTGATAAACAATTCGTTGTAGAATTAATCTGGATACCGAGCCATCAGGGTATACCTGGAAATGAAAAGGCTGACACCGCTGCGAAAGATGCTTTGAGATATGAACAATGTAACTACACCACTACTAATAAACAAGACCTAAAAATTCATTAAACAAAATATTAAAATATTATGGAACAGCTTTTGGGTAAATAATAACAATAGCTCCTTATTCGAGATAAGAAAATCAGTTTTGAAAATATCAAATTGTATTTTAATAATAGAAGAGATCAGGTGATTATGAATAGATTACGAATAGGGCATTGTAATGCGACACATTTATATCTTATAACTAAGGAAACTAAGAAAAAATGCTTAAGATGTAATAGTGACCTTACTATCAAACACTTGTTTATTGATTGTCCAATGTATGATACTGAAAGAATAATTGTCAACCTTCCGAAATGTTTAAAAGATTGCTTAAGTGACTCGGAAAAAAGTGTAAAATTTCTTAAATTAGTTAATTATTATGATTTGATTTGATATTGTGAACCCATAGAGGTCGCTAATGACCTTAGATGTTTGAGCGACCATAAATAAATAAATTAAAAAAAAAAATAAAAAATAATAAATTTATTTGATGTCGGTTTATAATTTGTTTTCTCTAATAACTAACTACAAACTGATCCCGTAAACTTCATTTTGTACAGTATTTACACTTAAAAATATTACCCTATTTTTTTGGGTAACCGAGTAAAATCTTGAAGCTAAATCTTGAGCTTGAATCTGGGGCAGTCCAACTAGGGAAGTACCTCCTCCTTACAGAAGACCACAGCCATAATAGCACTACTAGCTACCTTTCAGGTATGTAGTGTTGTGTTCCTGATGGTGAGTAAGGTTCCCAGAGCTCCAACCCCCCTTAAAGGCCGGCAACGCGCTTGTGACTCCCCTGGTGTTGCGGGTGCCCATGGGCGACGGTAATTGCTTACCATCAGGCAATCCGTCTGCTCGTTTGCCGCCTATGACATACAAAAAAAAAAAAAAGTAGCATTTTTATTCTTTTAATCCAGAATTTCGTTTATCGTTTGTTGGAAATAATGCAATGTAGTTACACCTCCATGGTTATGTGTATGTCATATTAAGTTTTTAGTTAGTTCTGACATTTGGCATTCGATATATAAAACATATATCTGTCACAAAATGTAGACATATGAATATGGTCCTATATTAAAATAATATACTCATTTACGTTTTAATACTGTTTCCTTTATTTAAATTCCATCAGGTTATGGGCCCAGGCACATATTCCTGTAAAATTATATAAGGAATTCAGGAAGTACGTCGCAAAATAAAAAGAGTCGGCGGTCGGTGTAAAAGTGAGGCTGGTGGGCCAGTGTGAAACTTGTTCGGGTGCAAGAGCAAGGAAGGACAGCGAAATGGAGTTAAACCTCAACACAAGCAACAGCTTGATAAAGCTGGAAGGATCCAGTAACTGGAATATATGGAAGTTCCAAACCACCGTGTTACTGCGAGGTCATAGCTGGTTGGATATTGTCGAAGGAACAAGTGTGAAACCTGAAGAAACTGGTACTGCTCGGAGTACTTGGGAGACAAAAGATGCAAAAGCTCAAGCTTTATTGGTGACAAGAATGACGGAAAGTGTCATGTTGCATATTATCTCATGTTCCACCTCAGCTCAAATGTGGAAGAAACTTCATAGTGTTTATGAGCAGAAGACAGAGACGAGCATTCATATTATACAGCAGCGTTTCTTCCAATATAAATTTGAACCAGGGACTGAGATGTCAACATTTTTGTCAAAAATCCAAGAAATGCAGAATCAGCTCAAACAGATGGGTGAAGAAGTGTCGGATAAATTTGTAATAACCAAAGTTTTAATGTCGCTACCCAATGAATACAAGCACTTTGTATCTGCTTGGGAGTCTGCCCCTGACGATAAACAGACCATTGACAACATGGTAGCAAGACTATTGGTGGAAGAAGAAAGATTAAAAGAAAAAGGTGAAGCGCAACCGACTCCATCCTCATCTGCTTTTGTAGCGAAGAATAAAAGGAGCGTTAAGTGTCTGAAGTGTAACAAACCTGGACATTTTGCCAATGAGTGCAGAAGTAACAATAATAACAAGAGTGACGGATATAATAGCAAATGTTATTATTGTGGTAAAAGCGGTCACAGTAAAGCACAGTGTTGGTTCAGGAAGAACAAGGAACAAAAGAAAGATAATGCGTTTGTGGTGTCCAATTCGCCCAATTCATTCAAACAAACTCTCTTCATGGTTGACTCTGGTGCAAGTGAGCATTATTGTCGCGACCGTGAACTATTTTCGTCATTTACTAGTGCTAAAGAAATAACTAAGGTGATGGTCGGCAACGGTTCCGAAGTTAATGTACTAGGTAGCGGACAGATGGCGGTAATGGTGCATGACGGAAGAGAATGGATTGACACAACCATAGACAATGTTTTGTTCGTTCCAGATATGAAAACTAATCTTTTCTCTATGAACTGTGCGGCGGATAAGGGTTATGTCTTTCTGACAGATGACACTTCCTGTCAAATTATTAAAAATAACGATGTCTGTGCGATTGCAAAACGAATCGGAAAATCATATTATTTAGATTTTCGTGTTAAAAACAATGTCGCGAGTGTTGCTAAGACGTTGGAAGGTACCTTGGCCGAGTGGCACGAAAGATTGGCGCATCAGAACTTTGATCATGTCAAGAAAGTGCTTGCTAAAAACAATATAAATGTTAAACAGACTTCTGTGCCAAAATGCGGAAGTTGTCTGGAAGGAAAATTACATCGCTTGCCGTTTAGTAACAGCGAAAGTATCACGACAAAAACATGTGAACTAATCCACGCAGATACTTGCGGCATGATGGAAGTACCGTCGGTCAACGGTTCTAAATACTTCTTGATATTGAAGGATGACTTTTCAAACTATAGAACGGTTTATTTCTTGAAGAATAAATACGAAGTGAAGAATTGTATTGAAGATTTTATTAATAAGGCAGAGAACGTGACAGGAAATAGAATTCGTACATTTCGAAGCGACAACGGAACAGAATTTATAAACAATGATGTGAATGAAATGTTCTCGAAACGTGGCATAACACATCAGACTAGTGTACCTTACACTGCTCAACAAAATGGGAAAGCAGAAAGGGAAATACGTACCCTGGTTGAGGCTGCCAGAACAATGTTAAGCGCTACAAACCTGCCAAAAGAACTGTGGGCAGAAGCTGTAGCAACAGCAGCTTTTGTACTGAACAGGACTGGAAAGAGCAAAGTCGATGAAAAATCTCCATATGAAGTCTGGTCAGGGAAAAGTTTTGATCTTCATCTGTTGAAGCCCTTTGGTACTCCAGTCTATACCCATATACCCAAAGAGAAGAGGAGAAAATGGGATAGTAAGGGAGAAAAAGGATTGATGGTTGGATACGGAGAGACTGTGAAAGGCTACAGAGTTTACTATCCGATTACTAAAAGGGTGGAAATAAAGAGAGATATAGTTTTCTTAGATAGTACAGTCATGAAGAATGATAATCAAAACGGAGTTATGTTGACAACAGAGAGGCTAAATGACAATGGAGAAAAAGAAAAACATGACAATATGCCTGAAGAACCCTGCAATGATTTAGGAGGGGAGAGCAGTTGTGAGACAACAGTGATCTCTAACTTAGAGGAATCTGGAAGTGAATATGTCCCGTCTACTGATGAAGCTGACAGCTCGATGGAGGGTATTGATGTATCTGATCTTCCTCAAAGAGAGTGCAGCACACGTGTCAGAAAACCACCTGATTTTTATAACTGTCATTGCCAAAGCGTCTTAACTACAGCAAATGAGCCTACAACATACAAAGAGGCGATGACCCGACATGATGCTGACAAGTGGACTGAGGCTATAAAGCAGGAAATGAAAACCTTGGAAGATAATAACACATGGGAAGTGGTTAGTGAGTCAGGTAGTGAGAAAGTGATCAGTAGTAAGTGGGTGTTTAAAATTAAATCTGGTAATAAGGACAATCCACAATACAAAGCAAGGTTAGTTGCTCGGGGCTTTGAGCAAGAGGACATTTTAGATTTAAATTGTATTTATGCCCCTGTAGCAAAACTGTCAACTCTTAGGCTATTTGTAGCTATTGCAACTAAACTTAGATTACCTATAATGCAAATGGATGTGACAGGTGCCTTTCTGTATGGAAAAATTAATGAAGATGTATATATCAGTTTACCAGAAGGTGCTTATGCAGGTAAAACTATTGTGAAATTAAATAAGGCCTTGTATGGACTCAAAAGCTCACCTAAATGTTGGAATGAAACATTCACTTCTGTAATGATAAAGGAAGGTTTTACTAGATCAAAGTGTGATAGTTGTCTGTTTTCAAAATTTACTCAAAATGACAAATTGTTTTTATTGTTATATGTAGATGATCTGTTAATTTTTGGGTCAAATGAAAGTCAGGTAGAGCAGCTTAAAAACAATTTAAAAAGAGAATTTAAAATGAAGGATCTAGGGCTTGTGTCAGATTACTTAGGTATAAATATAAAACAGGATGTACAATCAGGCATTACAGAAATGAGTCAGAGAAGTTATTTAGAAAATGTTCTGAAACGTTTTAAAATGGAGAACTGTAAACCTATGTTGACACCAATAGACTTGAATATAAACTGTAAAATATATGAAAACCAATGTGATTCTGTTGACAAAGATATTGAAACAACCTGTAGACAAATAATAGGCTGTCTTATGTATGCTGTTTCAGGCACTAGGCCGGACTTGTGTTTTGCTGTGTCCTTGTTGAGTAGATACCAAAAATGTGCAAGTGACATGTTATTGACAGCACTTAAAAGAGTTTTGAGATATGTGAAATATACTCTAGATTACAAGCTAACTTACAAATGTGAGAATGATATTTTAGAGGGCTATTGTGATGCAGACTGGGGGGGTGATCTTAAAGATAGGAAATCTACCACAGGTTATTTGTTTAAATTCTCTAATTGCCTCATTTCATGGCGTTCTCAGAAACAAATGTCAGTTAGTTTGTCTTCAACAGAATCAGAGTATGTTGCAATTAGTGCAGCAGCCAGTGAAGCCTGTTGGTTAATTAATATATTAAATGATTTTGGGATTAACCATGTATGTCCAGTGAATATTTATTGTGACAATCAGTCGGCTATTTCAGTTGCTTGCACAGACACTGTGAAGCGTTTAAAACATATTGATATTCGATACCATTATGTCAGGGAACTTATTAAAAATAATAAAGTATCAATGAAATATGTTCAAACTGGTGATCAACCTGCAGACATGCTGACTAAGGCCATAAATAGGGAATTGATTGCCCGATTTCTTAAGATATGTGGTGTGTTTTAAGTTTACTGTTTATAGGGTGTTCTTATTATTTAAAGTGTAATTACATTGAGGAGGGGTGTTGGAAATAATGCAATGTAGTTACACCTCCATGGTTATGTGTATGTCATATTAAGTTTTTAGTTTGTTCTGACATTTGGCATTCGATATATAAAACATATATCTGTCACAAAATGTAGACATATGAATATGGTCCTATATTAAAATAATATACTCATTTACGTTTTAATACTGTTTCCTTTATTTAAATTCCATCAATCGTTTGTTATTTTATCTGACATAGATAAATACATATTATTAAGGTAAGTAATTTGATTTAAGTTGAGTCAGGTATGGGAGCGATTTGATAACTACGTATAAAATAGAGATAACGCAAAACACCGACGTGAAGTAAGTGCCTACCTGCACACTTAACAGAGATTAAGCCATGGACGATTGGCTTCTTTCCAGCTCAGGAAGCGAACAGAAAAAAAAACGAAGTAAAGATAAGTTAGGTACAGTTGTCTCCGTAATTTGTGTGAAATTATTTGTAACCAGTACTTCACTATAACTATTTAAGTCTACACAATATAAATTGGCGCCAGCCCCACAGTAAGCTCTATTTTGTGGGTAAATTATAATATACAAATACTTAAATACAAAGAAAACACCCAGGACTCAGGAACAGTCCTGAGATCCAGAACCTGTGATCAACTGATTTAACTATATCATCCTCATATAACTAGCACACTGAACCCATAGCACAACCTTTGTTTTGTTTGGGGACATGGACAATTGGACAATCTGTAAAGTAAACTTGTCCACTTTTTTTAAATCCAGACTATAAATACTAGATAAAATAATCTTCAACATAAACTCAATTAACTATATATAGATTTAAGTTAATAATACTGAGCCATTGCAGGGCGTCACATTTACACCTATCTTATAACCAGTACCACCTTTATAAGTATATAATATGTGACGTGCAATAAATTATTATATTCTATTCTATCTAGTTAAAGACAAATCGCTGACGCAGGATGCAGGTCGCTTCCAACCGGTACATGTGGAGGTCCAAGGGGGAGGCCTATGTTCAGCAGTGGACGTCTTATGGCTGATATGATGATGATGAAAAATAATCAAGTAAACTGCTGCTGTAACAGTTTAAATAACACCTAATTACTCTCCAATCCAATTCAATTTTCAGCGAAAGTACATACCCAGACATATTTATCTGATTTAGTCAATACATGTCTTGTGCCTATTCTCGGCCACATACTATAGCAGAGATTGACTACTTGCTTACACTGCAGGCGAGGGCCAACGCAAACAATTGCCTAGATTGTTTGTTGTTCGAGAGAAACAATAGTCGATCGCCCGTAGCTTACCCACCGCGAGTCAGACAGCCTTATGTGGTATTTATTTTGCACCTCGAACCTAAGTGAACACGGTGTTTACAAAAAGGCGAAAACTGCCGCAGGCTTGATACATTTTGAATAAGTTATTATAACACTTCGTAAAATATTTTAAGTCCTTGATAATATTTTTGTGCTTGATTGCTAAGCGACTGTTGTGAGAAAATATAGGTTTATTTGATGATTTTATTGACATAGTCGGCTTAATTTCTGTATTATTTACATTTCTTATTAATTGTCTAAAGTTACATACATATAAACCGATTAAAAATACTGTTTAAAATAGCTAAGCGTATTAATGAGGCACATAATGAGACACCCACACATCATAGAAACTAGCGCTAGTGGAAAGTTTTAGGCAATAGGAAATGTAGCTGACAGACTGATAACTGCAAAATACGGCGGGGATGATTGAGAAACCTGTATATTATAAGTATTTCTTGTCTCGTTTTATATTCAGACTTTATAGCCCCATCAAAATTGTGTACGTGTAAGATGATTAACTAGTCTTTTACAATACACGCCGGAGCGGAGAGTAACGAGAGCCTTAACATAAATACTACACTACCGCAGACATAGATAAATAGGCTTTCATATTATCTAGTCTATTAAACTTACGTTAATAAACGCAACGAAAATCTACTTAACAAGGTTATTATAAAATACTAAATTGTTTCAGTGTATAATTATGTGTACGCCGGAACAGCTCCTAACACTTTACCAAGCTCAGGTTCAATCGTGTATGGAGTAATGTTGAGTTATGAGGTGTACCCGAACTATTTGACTACTTCGAATGCTGTGAACTATATGACGCTGACTGTACAAAGAAAAGCATTTTTAATTGAAGCTTTTTTGCTTATTTCATATATACCAATACAAAATTATTCATATTGAAATACGTGCCCTAAAACCCTATACCTATATGTTTCTTTCTCCCACAGTTCACCCAGTCATCCAAGTGCCGAACCAGCTGGTAGGCGCGCCACTCGGCACTGACGTCACGCTCGAGTGCTACGTAGAATCCTCGCCCAAGTCCATCAACTACTGGGTCAAAGATCCTGGTTAATATTTTTTTTTTATATTTTCTTTCACGGTTTCATTTTTTATATATAGCTATTTTTATGCAAATTCAGTCACTTCTTGTGTAGGTAGTACATATTGTATTGAAATATCTTTTAGGGAAGTAACGTTATAAAGTATTACGTTAGTCATGATAAAGATAAGTAAAAACTACGGTGTTAGAAGTTAGTAGTATTAATTTGTATATTGTTTGTAATTGTTGATACTAATGGTAAGCTTTGTTTTGTGCATATATCATTACGAAGCTACATATAATCTCATTAAGTAGTAAGATGCACCAAAGACAATCGCAAACTAACAGGAATTTTACTAACTTACCGGACAAGACGGCGTTAAAGCAAAACAAATTACAAGAAAGCCATAAAACTTCTAGGTGTCTGAAGCAAGTTTTTACATTTTTCATAAAATTTCTTCTTTGCAAGGTGAAATTCTAATATTGAATTTGAAGGCGGGTGTTTTAGCAATAAATTGTTTCGCAGGTGAGTTGATAATACCCTCGGAACACCACGAAATGACGGTCAGGCAGAAATCTATGTTCGAGGCGGAGATGACCATGACTATCAAGAATATTCGACGCGACGACCTGGGCAGTTACATCTGCGTTGCCAAGAACTCGCTCGGCGACGTGGAAAGCAAGATTAGATTATATGGTACGTGCATTTAATGTTTTTGTAATGAGCTTTCTTCGCATTTTACTTTCAATTATAGTACCCATTACTTCTATTATCGTTATAAATACCAAAAACGAAGGATAATGTTTTTTCTACTTGATCTGAGTAATTAAATTACAAAATCAAACATTATTTCTTGTACTAAGTACATGACAATTTGTTAAATATTACAATTTTTTTCTCAATTATTTTTGGTGTGATTCTGACGATATATGTTTATTTCAGGGGAAACAATGCTACTTTTACCGATAGGTTCAAAAAAATAAATAATGCCATTTTTCCTTGTCTATTAGGTAATTTATTCATATTTTATGACATAAGAATCCCGACATCACGAACCCCCGCTCTCTAAGTGACGCCTCTTATAATTTTATCTACGAGCATATCTTTATATCTGTACAGTTAAACAACGAGACATTACCCTTATAATTAAATAATAGATAACTATAACTTAAGTAGTTTTCTTTACCCTTTAAATTTATTTAAAATAAATTAGTAACGTTTACATTTTGGTTTTACTGTACACATACGTACCTTTTACTTTTCTTGCCTTGCTCCTGACTTACAACATCAATCGGGTATAAGATCTATTGTTTATTTGTTATTCTCTAATATTTGAGTACCAGTTTATCTCATTCCCATCATTATGTATATAGAATGGTACGAGAGGGAGATAAAATATAAACTTTATATGAATAAAATTTGTACACAGAAATACCCGGCAACGACAGGCACGTGTACCAGTACCCGGATGAGCGAGTCGTGCCCGACGACGACTACGGCACAGAAGTTTACGAGGACGAGGTCAGCGAAGAGAAGAGTAACCGGGTACCCGACCGGGCCAACAAATGGTACGCGAACGACGGGAAGGTCGTTACCGCGGCTAATGACGCTCCCACAACGACTTGCTCGATAGCGATCTTCCTAACTTTAGTCGAAACTCTAATGTTATAATTATGAGTTGCGTATCTGTGGTTTATATTTTAGTCGCCTTTCTCTTTTTGCTGTGAATAACGGTCGTCCCTATATTATTTGGATATTTCTCTGAACATGACGACGAGTCTGAGTAACTATGCGATCGTCACATCCGTGCTAAAGAAAGTAGCATTGTTTTCTATAATGATTGCTCTAGAATTGATTAAATAAAACGGATTATATTACGTTTACTAATTTAAACTTCATCCCGACGTTTTGAACCCTTTAGCAGCGTTCGTGGTAATCGTGGGTGGTTTATTTCATGAGTATTTATCGCGGCAACCGAAGACAATATTATGCTCTAGAATTGCCAAATTAAAGGAAAATTTTCAAAATAACTACGCATTTGGAAATTATACTACACTACTTAAAAGTTGGTACAATTTTGGCCATATAAAATACCATTATTGATATTCAATTAACAATGTACGGTGTACGATCAACATAAATCAACAGATAAAAGTGTATATTACTCGGATAGTAGTAAACATGAACATTGATTTACCAACTGTGAAGTGATGGCAAATAATTTAAACAGAATTTATTTTAAGAATTATCCGTCGTCACTTTGAGATTAATTCAGTTAATTCTCTTCAGTCATTTTTGAACAATTTATTTTATAAAATAAAAGCTGCATACCAGTGTCGTCATTCCATCAGCATGTAACGTGATAATAACTAGTCTTAATATGTATATAAATTGTATTAAGGAAATATTTATAGTGTTGTCTATAATAGTTATTCAGATATCTACATATTTGTTAAATAATATAATATGCAGGAGCGGTGTAAACTGAGACAGTTTATGCGATTATGTAACTCTGGCCTTGTAAATTGCAATTAATATCTTAGGTAGAGTTTATAATTTGTGTAATAACAATTTATTGTGAATTATAATTGTACATACTTTAAAAATGTTAAATATGTAATTGAATCAAGAATCCAAAATATCTAATTAGATAACTGTCGAAAATGTAATGAATGTACTTATACTTATTTATATTATTACTGTACGAATCCAGAATAACTACTGACACCTTATACGTATATTAACAAGAAAAATCATGGTTGTGTCATAAGGTACGTCCAGATTTCCAGAATGACTCGGAAATGAAACTATTCACGCCCTGCACGCCTACTGCACGCTTACTACTGGTCAGAAGGCCTACCACGAAGGTCGCAAATCTAAAACGATTGTGTCTGTCACTCTAGTTAAGTCTTAATTGGAGTAACAGAGAAAGATGCCCTAAATTTTCGAACGTCGATTTTCGCGATAGGCCGTCTGTTCTGGCGAATATTACGATATTTTAACTACGAGCCTTACATACTCGCATATGAGCAACGGGCAGAATTTTCGAGGCGCATTCGGGTATTGCTCGGTTTCAGGACGTATCCGACCTCGAGGACTTGAAATGCAATAAACGAAATGTAGGAATTTGAAAGGGAAGCAGTTTAATAGTGATGAAGTACTTACAGTAAAAAGACCTTTGCGTTTAAGTCAACATGGGCAAACAACACGGTATATGTGTAAATGAGGTATGTGTTTATATAAATATATTTGTATATAGGTTATGAAACTGTACCGACTTCATTTTGTAACAAAGAAATGCTGAAGTCAGTGTATTGGATTTATACGGTACGTTCTTTGTTTCCGCCGCTTAGCCATGTTACAACGTTGACAGCTTGTGTAAATTACAAAAGTTTAATAGTAAATTTATAAAGGAAGACAGCTAAATCTTGCATATAAATAATTATCACCTGTGTCTTTAAAAGTAATAAGTCGAAGCTGGTAACAATGTGGCCACTTTACTGTGTACGCATTGGCCTGAGCTCAGTTATAACTAAGTGTAACCAAATATAATAACACATATAATTTGAACAATGTAAGTCTACATTATCGTTGCAAACAAATGATTAAATCAAAGCCGTAAGTGAAAAGTGTTTTATTTTATAACAGCATAAGCTGACGCGAAATGTGTGCTAGTCTGAGTCACAGACGAAATGATAGTGCTACGTACAAGCACTTCGCTTCCCTATAAAATCAATATTTGACAGAAATACTATCTAAGTTTGGTAAGGGTGCGATTAGTCAAGCGACGTAACCATGTAGATAAAACGTATGACTTTAATCTCTAAATACTAAAGTTACTTCTTAACATTTTTTTTTATAAAAATGTAATTTATTAGATAATCTGTTCAACACAATTGTTATTTTAAAACAAAACGGCTATAATTAATTTGAGCATTTTATCTTACATAATTTTATTTGTGGTCGTGTTGCTAATAAAAAACTGACTTGAAACAAAACTTACCGCGTGCCGAATCTATCATACCTCCCTCCCTCAAACTCTAGATTAAAAAAACCCCCTTCAATGATTAGTGCCATGATTGCGCCAATTGCAAAGAATAACCACGATCTTAATAAGAATATATTTAAGCTTGCTTTGTAGTTATAATAAAAAATGGTTCCTCGCGTTTTCCCGGCATTTTGCCACGGCTCCTTAGAGCCTGGCGTCTGCTTTGCAACTAATCCTAGGCGTAGGCACTAGTTTTACGAAGCGACTATCATTTGACTTTTCAACCTTTAGGTAAACTAAGCCTTATCAAGATTAGTCCTGTTTCTTTATGATGATTTTCTTCACCGGAAAGCGACTAGTAAATATCAAATCATATTACGTACATAAGTTCCGAAAATCTCATTGGTACTAACTCCGGCTAGTACCGGCTAGTAGACTAGGAACTTGAACCGACAACCGACTACCAGTGATGGACACTTCATTCTTAGGTCATAGATCGTATGGTTGACAGTTGGTTGACCTAACATTTATGTATCGTCCTTATTTCTTTGTAATAAGAGTGAAGGTCCATAATGGGTTCTTGTCCATTATAGGTGCCTTTGGTTTAGTCCGTAATCCTTGATGTTTTCCTATACCATAGAGTGACTAATTGATATTCAATATTAATTTCTATAATACCACATCGCACGCCATGACTCATATGTCATGTCCTCAATTTAAAAAGGCCTCAGGTTGAATAAATGCTGTATATTAGAGCAAGGCTTTGAACTACTAATGCTTGTTGAAATATGACTCGTATTTGCGAGTGAAATATGAATTCACGTCGAAACGCGAAAATACGCCGTTTAAATGTGTAACTGTGCATCAACTCTCGACCTGAATGCACAACAGCGTTCTTACTAAACTTCATCTCTGAAACTTTTTCACATTTCATATCATGGACCCTCATAAAGTTACCTGTAAAGCCAAAGCAATATCGCATACTAAAGAGCAAGTATCTACAATATTTTTTGTAGTGTATCACATGTTTTGGCGGCAAATATTGTCCAGTATGTCATTATATAAAAAAAATTATAATGTAAAATTAAAACCATTAGTATATTACGTACCCAGGACGGTAAAATAAAGAATGGCTCAGATCGCGGGTATTTGTGTCCCGAACCGGAGGTGACGGCCATAAACAAGCGATCTGAGGCCTTCTTTATTACCGCCCATGGTGCGTACATAGTTTAACGTCTTCATCTGGGTATAAAGTGAGATTTTCCGTCTCGCCCTTGGGCGGTAAATCTCTCTTACCGCCCAGTGTGACGTATATATATGATTTCAGGGTCTTTCTCACTTTGTTGCTATGCCATTTGGCATAGGATAAAAAAGAGTAGGTATACGAGTACGTTAAATTTAATCCCTTAGCTGTGTAGCACTGGTGTAAAGTATTTTTTTTCTTAGGCAAGACAGAGCCAAAATGACACTGTATTTTCTTCCTGAGCCTAAGGAAGACTGCTGTTAAGCCGGTGGAAATCGGTTGTGTGGGCGCTCCACGTCGCTCTGTTATTGATATACAGAGACGTTTAGGGTTAAAATTTATCTAATTTTTTCTAAGTTTTTCTAAGGAGGTGCGAATTTAAGTAAGTACGTAAATATTAAGAAGTTACAAAAATCTATAACACTACGGGTAAAAGTCGCCCGCATATGAATTTCAGATACACAAAGACAATTATACTATATTTTTCCCCTCACTAGCTCGGAAAGAACTGTTTTATTCTTTATAAGATAGCAAAGTTGCATTTTATTCACAAGAGTGCAAAGTAATTGCATACAGATTGTTATGACTAATCGAGTGTTTTTTGATTTTAGCTGGTTTGATGTTCTTTTATTTAATGATTTTGAATGACAAATGATGGATGCCAATAATATTAATTACATTTTTAAAGTTTTAGAGTTAATCTTTTCGTCGCGGTAGTAAGGTGAAAAATGATGTGTTTCACTCGCTAGCAAAGGGTGTTTCCCCTCTCGCGCTTTGAAACCCTCCCAATGCTCGTGGAACCTTTTGCTAGCTCGGGTTTCAATTTTAGCACGAGAAGGTAAACACTAACTTTGCTCCATTGTATAACAAATAACTATAGTATCATCGACCGTGTACTTGAGGTAAGAAAAGAACAACCAGCGACAGCGCTTTGCTCGACCATTCATAATATCATAATTTTATTGACAAATTCCTATTACCGGACATTTATTTTAATGCAGTTTGAAACCTTATGCTGATGCTGTACCTATTAATCAAAAAATAAATTAGAAATGAACTGCTGCCTATTTACATAACATTAAGTAGCGTTACATAATCTGTCTACTCCATTTTTTACAAAAGGAGGAGATATCAAGGTTTATTTGCTGTGTCATATTCTTGTGTACTCTTCAAACAATCCTAACGAATGTAGCGAACAGAAGAGTTGAATAATCGCCATTATTTTTCCTCGAGACGGGTCCTCTCACAAACGGCCTTAATTTGGCCAATCTAAACATGGCAAAGCAAAGTGATTGATGCCGTCTGTCGTTCGCGAGTAACAAGTGTTTTTACGTGACTGCAATCAAGACTCGATTTTCTCTACTTATGACGGGAAATTGGCGTATAATTCAAGGGGAAGCGAAGGGGGATTATGGGCGACGTTCAGAATAGCTACTTAACTCGTGTTGTATCGGCTCAGCAGCTGAATACCCAATTAATTTCCGATTAAGAACATGTATTGCTAAATACTACCTATTCCAAAAGCATTAAGTGAATTCATTAGGTTCTCGTTTAATGCTACGATATCACATTTAGTGAAAACCTATTTTTAAGTGACTTCGAAGAAGGAGGGGGTTCTATGTTAGACTGTATGTTTTTTGTTTTCGTTGATTTCTTCCTCATTTGTAAACCTTTTATTTTATTTGAAAGAGTACAGTCCTGTGGTGGTCCCATTGGCAACATATCAGGATCTGATGATAGAATTCCAGAAAAATCGAGGGCTACCCTCAAATATCATAGATATTATCATTGTTTATTTATTAATTTTTAAAGCTGTTGACACATTTGCGTATGGTCATTAGGTAACATCACATGACGCTGAGCTGAGGAAGGAAGATTATTCTTTCTAAAGGTTAGGAGTTAGGTGATTTCTTATTCGAGAATAATGTGTAGAGACTTGTCGATAATGATACGCAATTTCTCTATGGAGAAAGTGCTATAAATGCCGAAAGTAACTTTAGGTTATTTGCTTCACTAAAAATTCAAAAAGAAACAAACTACTTAGTAATAAACGGGTGAACTCAAGTGTACTTATATGTAGGCGACCAGCGACAATAAACTAATTATACCTGCTAGGTAACTAATGATACGTTTGAAGTCGCTGCCAAGCCAAATAAGGTTGATAGGCTGAGTAATACGCGTGATAAGGAAAGAGTTCGTGCCCGTCAAGCCTATTTAGCTTGGCTCCGACTTCAAACAAATCAGTGGGGACTAGTCATCTCCATCAGATACATCGGAGATGTGAAGGTGTTTACAAATATCTGATCATGCACTTTACCGCCTTGATAATAGAGACGTTCAGATATTTGAGACCACCTCCACAGCTCCGATATATTTAATGGCGACTGTTCCTAGCAGGTATAATTTATTTTTAGTGCCGTTTCTTTTGTAGTCTGTATAACTTTTTTTAGTTTTTTAGTTTTCCTTAATAGCGATTTTAAGTTTTCCTTAATGTTTGAATTGAAACAATTTAAAATAAATGGCTACAAAATCTGTTTTACAATGAATGCTGAAATCATTCAAAAATCAAAAACAAATATGTAGTTGAATAAAAAAAAAGCAGATAAAACTTCAAATGTTCTGCCTAAATTATATGTTGACAAATTACAGCAATAGATCGCCTGATGCTGGGGACGAAATCTCTGAAAATTTGTTCTGTTTGTTTGTGTACTCGTATGTGTGTTTGTGTGTTCTCGGCGATCAGAGCCTACAAACAGATTCCACTGGCGTGACAATAACAAGGATACACAAACTGTTTGTTACTTATGTATGCTGCTCGGCACTGCCAGAGCCAGCGTGGAAGTGGCTGCCGTTAATTCTTAGTCCGACTTACAAGTGGTTGCACATATAGTAAGTAAATGTATATAATTATTTTTAAGTTATAATAGGTAAACACATTTCATACATTTGATTGTTACCTTTCGCAATCAGTTTTACAGGTCGTTAATTTCGCTAAAACTTGAAGCAGTTCGCTAAATTAACATTTTACGCTATAGGAAAGCCAAAAAGCATGTAAAATAAACTCATTTGAATGTCAAAGTATTCACGATACATCGTTTATGATACACAAATCGATAAATATCTGCATAATACATGTTTCCTAAAATACCTAGTCAGTTAAAGCCAGCCAGCCCGTCTAGTCTAGCATGGTTGCGGGATAAAAAATATCCAATATCCTTTCTCCTATCTCAAATTCTCTATACCAACTCTCATCCCAATTAGTTCAAGCATGAAAGGGTAACAGACAGATAGACAGAGAGAGTTACTTTCGCATTTATAATATTAGTATGGATAAGACAGAAATATATCATGCATTATTGACATCAGAAGTAAAACGATTCGCTTCTACCTTCCTAATGAGGACTGCTAAGGAATGGAACGAATTCCATTCCTTCTTTTGTTTTCCCGGAAAGATATAATTTGGATCTCTTCAAGGTAAGAATGAATAGGTTGTTACTGAACCAGCGTACTACATCCTTGACCTCAACGTCACATCAGGTGCGACTGAGGTCAAACGCTGGTCAGTTTTATACGAGTATAATAATAAAGGTGGACCTAAATAAATAGGTCATGATATATAAAACCGTTCAAAAATACTTGGGAATTTTTCTATTCATAAAAATACAATTATTCATTTGACGGCAGGTCTGGCCTAGTGGGTAGTGACCCTGCCTGTGAGAGCGATAGTCCTGGGTCGTTTATTTGTTTTTATTGTTTGTTTTTTTTTATGTATTTAAATATTTATATATATATAATTTATGTGTTATATCGTTGGATGAGTATTCACAACATGGTCACTCAATGTATGTAAGGATGCTCTTTAACATTTATTTACCTACTTGTTTATTTGTTTTCTATCCAACAGCTTACTGGATAACAATAAAAACTGAAATATGAGTACCTATAGTCCTATTTACAGAAATTTTAACTTTCCGTTAGAAATAGGACTGTTAATTGTGACTAAGATAGATTTCTTGTAGATTCAATAAAAATATAAATTGTCCGCAGTTTTCGATACAATATGAGTCAATGTCGTAACGGCCTGTATAAAATGTTTATTATATTTCTGCAAATGTTGGGCAACGTAATATAATATTAAATAGAGAGCACTTAAAAAAACAGTAAGAAAAGGGTTGTGAGCCATATAAGTACACAATTATTATTTTTTATTTAGTATTATTATCTAGCGTAGCTTTTATGTTTTAACTGACTGAAAAAAATGATCATTTGATACGACACTCCAACTACTTGAATACCATCATAGAAGGAAAGAGAGAAGGAAGAAGAGGTAACGAAAGGCTATGACGCAGTTAGATATACCAAATAAAATAACAAGTTGGTGTTGTGTCGTTTAGCGTTTGAGAGAGATGCCTGGAAACTGCTCCACTGACGAGAGTGATGATGAGCTTTAGGTTTATTGTATTAAAGTTTAAGTTAAATTTTATAGGTATATAGGTATTTTGTTAAAGTGCATTTATTAATAACTTATTAATGTTATTTAGTTATTATTTCACTGTTTTTATTAAATAGTCGTTTTAATTATCATTAAAGAAGCATGGTACCGTATTAATATTATACAAGTGAAAGTTTATATGGATGAATGGATCGATATATGTTTGCTTCTCTTTCATGCGAAAACTACTAAACGGATTTATATAAATTTATAAAAATATTGTGTAAATTGGTCACAATAAAAATAGGCTACTCAAAACTGTGGGCACTTGTTTACACAAAGTTTTGATATAATCCGTCTAAGTAATTGTGTTTACATACTAGTTAACTGTGGTAACTGGAGATAATTTCAAATAGTGTTGTAGATAGTTTTAATAGCGAGGCAGTCTGCACCGGACACTTGCCCTGTCGCATAGCGCTTGTACCAATTTTAGGATTTAATTTAATTGCGGGCGGGAGCGGCACTCCGGCCGCTGCGGTGTCAGAGTGCTTGCTATCAATCGAGTTAGAGAAGTAACGAAACGTGCTAGAGTTAATCAACTACAATACACATACCTCTGACAAATAAACAACAATCAATATAAATTACAGAAGGGCGATTACAGGGCAGGATTTTTCTTTACCCAAACCCTGAGTTTGACGGTATAAAGGGGCAATGCCGCCAGAATTCTAGGAACCATGCCTGAGGTTGGTAAAGTTGGGAAACTGTTTAGGTAAAAGTTTATTTGTAATTTATTTTAATAGTGAAGTAATTTGAGTCATTCAATTGTGTTAATGTCGATTAATGTGTGTGTATGTATACATAGTGTAATAGTTAAGGGTAGCCAGGCGATTGTTTCGTAAATATAACAGATCAAATAACTTTAAACTGATATAGAAAGTATGTTATCCAATGAAATGAAAGTATGTTATCAAATGAGTAAAATCACATTAATATTTTTTGTCAATAACACAAGAAATATGCAAAATATTAATTTTAAACTCATACATTAAGCAAATCGTGCACTTAGTGGTTTCATTGTCTACAATAAAGAGATAAAAATTCTTACGATCATACGTCGGACTATAGGGGGCAGTTTGAGGGCAAGGTAAAGTTTACAAAAAAAATCTTAACTTACGAGTATTATAATGTACCTAGTATTTGTACCATAGTTAATGAAATTAGTTACCCGTTATCATATATTCATATTTAATGTGTAAATACTCTTTGAAGTTGTGTTTTATTCCTTTCTCATATATGCAATTGTCTGAGTGACAGATAAAGCCGAACGAACGAACTTTTTCGCCATTTTGACTTGTGTGTAGTCCAAGTACATTTATAAATAATGTAGTTAGTTGCTATGATATTTGGAATTTCGCATTATAAATACTATGTACCAAATACTCGAAAGTGAATTGATTGATTTGCGAACCTTACCTAACATTCTGACATGTCACGAAAATGCCCGCTGGAGTCCGACGTATGCTTACGATACATTACTTTACACTGAAGTAAAAAACACATTTTTTTATTTTTAAATAAACATCTATTGAAGCACTCCTTCATGTTTTTATTGTTGCTCGAAGTGATGACCTTGTTGTGTGATTTATTGACGGGCCCTCTTTATTTTCTTATAACAAACTCAAACACAATTTCAAAATCAGTATTCATTGACTACGACTAAATTACTAAGGTTATTAAACTAAAGCCACGACGCACGTCGTACTATATAATTATTTTTAGTATTCTTGAAAAAAGTTAGGTACTAATACTTACGATTTTACTCATTGGGTAACGTACTTTTTTATATCAATTTAAAGAATTCTAATACGAAATATTATATTTACGATATAATCACCTTAACGATTACACACTGTATACACAAGTAGCGACCCTGACCAATGACCACTCGACCCATCTTTCAAGGGACCAGAATCACACCGTATTTATTTAATATATTTACACGAACATTACGTTACTTAGTATTACGTTGGTGGCCCGGCGAAGGGATGTGTGACTTTAAAACCCCTTTCGTGTCACTGTTCAAACTTATGTTTGAAACATTATTTGATGTTTACATGGCCTATTTTTCCCTCGGGGTTGATAGCTACATGGCAGCAGCTTCCGTCAAAATAAGTGACAACACCAAATCTCTGTCGGTCAGTTACCGAACAGTATTATTGATATGATTGATAAGTATTATTGAAATACAAGCTGTTGTAATTTTGATGCATCCTGTTTTCATTATTTACAATCTTAAGATCTGACAAGTCAAGGTTAAGGTCAAAACGTTAGTTAGAGAAAAAAATTCAATGAAAATAGTAAGTCAACTTTATTTTTCAATATTATAAAGCAAAATAAATATAATTATATTGACGTGACATCTAAGATATTACCGAAGAGCTGGCAGCTACCTCGCTCAGCGTATCAGTCTTACAATTCAACGAGGAAATACTGCCAGCATCTTCGGTACTTCGGTAGATGTCTAAATTAAATGATAAACATTAAAAATAAACCTTCTTCTTGTTTCATCGAGTAAGGATATTTATCTCAAAATTTATATTATCTTTGATTGACAGTGATTGTCACATTATTATAGAGATATTAATTACATATTAATGGGTGCTGTTTTCACACGTAATTAGACTCATACTTTTGCTAAATTATCTAGTTTTAAATTATAAGTTGCAATTAATGAAAGGCCTTAAGTTTTGTTTACAGTTTTATAGAGATGAGATTTTTTGTTTTGATAATAACATAACATTTCACAGGATGATATAGAAGTTGTTAACCGACTTAGAAAAGATGCAACTTGTCAATTTTTAGTAAAATGATGAATCAAAAGATAATCGGTAAATATTTACAGAAAGTGTGAAATAGTATTAAATTCGACATGGCCATTAGCATTTAAACCGTTAAATGCTTGCCTCTCGTATTTATACTTACTGTATATTTATTTTAATCTACAGAACTGAAATCGTTTTATTTTTAACCAGCCGATCTTTTATTGCCTCCGTAAACAACCTACGTGACTTTCACTTTTTATATCCAATCGGCTGTATCAAGAGCAAAAGAAATAACGCACAGCTTGAAGATAACCATAGCTACGGAGTAAAATAAATGACTTCGGAAAAACTAGGCCTCGTAAATGTAGATAACCTATACTTATTAATATAATGTCCTACCTCTTCGACCTGTTCTACTCGTACCAGTCCATAGTTGATTTTTCTAATTTGGTGATGGTTAATCTAGTTACATTATTTGTTATATTCTACAGTTTTTACAAGGTGTTACAAAAATAATAGTAATCCCTTTAAGGGTACAAGTTGATATAGTACAAAAGTATTCTGATATGAAAATAGTTTTTAATGAAAGTAGCTCGTTTCTGGAATGTACTAGTTAACTTGTCTGATCTTTTTGTATTTAAACTTTCGTGAGACATATTATATAAATTAAAAATTAACACGGCTCTACTCACGCGTGCGACGGGCCGGCGACGCGATCGGCGAATCGAACGGACACTCAGCACTCTTAGTACTTGAAAATGGAGGCTTATATTCTCCCAAACATGTCACGCAAGTGACTAAATAAACGTGAGTGAGAGCCGTGTTAATTTTTAATTTATAGTCTGATCTTAATCAAGTTTAAATGAGACCACATTAAATATATTTTTAATCTGATTTGTTTGGGAGATTTTGTCTCTAAAACCACGTAGAAGACCAAAAAAATATTTATATAACATACCGTCTAATTGAATGCCTCCTGTGGGAATGAGATATATCGTCCCGATCAGATTAATGCTCAGTTTGAAAAGGATAGTAATAAAACCTCCGAAATAACTAAAACTAACCTAACCTAACCTATCTTAAACTAAACGTACTTACAGAAATACTAAATCTCCGACTGTGCCATGTACGACACAGTCGGAGATATAGTATTTCTGTCGGAAGTTTAGTTTTTTGTTGGGAACATTTATTATTATTCATTTAAAAAAAATTCTACTCCACGCGTTTTATTTTTATTTTTGCTAATCAGAATACAAATAATACAATAACAACTGTGCCCTTGAAACGAATCATCTGCATTTCTGTAATACTGTCAAAAGACAAAAACGTGTCAATACTTTCGTATCTAACTTATTTCTTAGATCCCTTCGCGAACTCCGACTTGTCGATATGTATACAATGGGTTCCCTTTATTTGTTTTGTCCGAATCTTCATAGGCATACCAAGTTTCGCATAATTTATTTACGCCGAATGTTAATGTCACCGATTTTTATTTAGCCTAATTCTTTAGTAGCCGAATACTACTTTGTCCGAAAATATATTAGCATACTATTATTGAGGCCGAATGTCCGAAAGTGTGTTAGGTTAGGCTAGAACTGTGACCACAACAGAAAAACAATTTCGGTTAGGTTAGGTTAGAACTGTGAACACAACAGAAAAACAATTTCGGTTAGGTTAGGTTAGAACTGCGACCACAACAGAAACGCACTCCTGGGAAAAAAATCGTAATAATTCGGGCTTTCCAAATTATGCGTATCGACCATTCGGCTTAGTTTAGTTCTGCGTAACAGAACTCGGCAAAACAGAATTATGCGAGATCAATTTCTGCTCATATACAATTATAACAACTCTGGGTATGCGGTTTAAAATTATGACAAAATAAATTATGCGTAAACAAGGGGAACCGTATGTATACAATACTTTTTCAAAGCCCGCGTCAAACAGTATTTTAGCATTAACAATCAAAGAGTTACAATAGTATGGCCATAAAAAGTAAGTATAGACATATCTCGCAATAGGGGACCGATTTTGGACAATTCTGGTGATCGAATTCAAGAATGAGAAGTCGTAAATAATCGCAATAGAAACTTTGACACAGATTTCTTTTTTTCACGAAATTTTTTTTTTATTTTTTATTAGCACATAAATAAAAATATTATAAAAACAAAAGAGGCAAAATAAAAGAAAAATAACAATACATACCTAAATTAATTCATTTCTGATGCAAAAGTGCCCAAGACACATGCCGCTTTGTATAATTATGGATAACTTTTGCACCAGAAACGACTCTAAGCGGGGATCCTCTCCCTTTAGTCTGAGACGACGGCCAATGTCGCAGACGAAGCGCTTTACATCAGCCCCCCAGCAGCCCGCCGTCTCCACCGCAAAGGGGACAAAGATGTACCCAGAGCCGAGTGGAGCATATTTGACATGTTTTAGCGCCGCTTGTGTTTCGGCTGCCGCTCCAGCTGCTCGCGAGGTCCGACCAATGTGGGAGGCGGCGAAGGTGCTGACGCATGTAGCGTCCCACACCAAACACCGACCTCTTTCCCAAGGCACCAGCGTTAAGCCATCAGGCCTTTTGCCATCCGTGCGGCTAAGACCTGGTGGCTCAAGTTTTTTTTTATACTATTACTGAGAGAGTTTTAGGTGACATAGTCGATTGCACGAATCAAAAATTCCCCCAGGTTGAAAACTATTATTATTTCGGAACAAATTTTGACATACCTAGTCGTGATATTTCAAAAGAAGTTTAAGAAAATTATAGTTGTAGAGTACTAATATGCCATTTAATGATGCCACGCTAAAGTTTGAAGTCTGTTTTCCGTTTGAATGAAGTAGCCGGCAAACAGTGTCTGGTATTGAGAAACTTTTAATAGAATTGGACCGAATACCCACTGAACTCCGTGTGGAAACTGGAGAAGTGACGTGGCTACGTTATATAAAGCGTAAAATAATAACATTAGATAAACTCACACAACTGAAAAAAAGGCTGATTCGTTTGAAAGTTGTGGAAAGCGGGTGAATAGGTATCCACGTCTGAATGAGAACCTCGGCGCAAGGTTTTTGTTACTTTTTCCTGTGTACGACATTGTATTAATAATTACTTTATTTTTGACACTACCTTAAATCTAAAATAATAATAATTAATAAAAGCCCTTGAGGCATAGTAACCTAGGATGGTAGCATTATTTGTTATAGTTACTTAAAAACTTGTTAGAAGAAAAAAACACTTCAATTAATAATATTTTAATTTTAAAGAAACACTACTACATAGTAGTGTTTCTTCTAACATAAAATATTATTAATTGAACTATAAAATTTGCTAAAAAAAGTAGTTAACAAGATTTAACTTGAATAATAAAACAAGAAATAACGTGAAAAACATTTATAACAAACTTATTTTTAAATGCAGTTTTGCTATCTGTTATTAAAGATTAAAGACTGAGTTTCCGAGCTAGTGAGGTGAAAACAAATATGACATCTAGTAGCGTAGTAAGTACGGCTGTGTGCTATTTCTAGCAGTAGTAGCTCCGTAGCGTCTAGCGCCTAGTCTACGTGACTTCGTAACGGACATCGCGGCGACGAGTACGCATAATTAACTGACACGCTCGGCCCCCATTCTTAACGCGTCAAGTCGTCTTATCTAAAAGGGCCGATCCATTAATCAAGTCATTTTTTATGGCTAGTCTTTAACATTCCCGTGAGGATTTTTTGTGATATTGTCAGCCGGAAATATATATCAAGTATGATTGCAAATATCCATGAGTGAAAATAAATTTTGTATAAATTCTAAATCCCACCAAAAAGCAATCAGGTAAACTTGGCGGCCAAGATTTCCAAGTTCGTAATGTTGTCCCTGTAAAAATGTCAAGTAAGTGTAGTACAAGTTGGAACCGCCCGTCGCCGAGCCGAGGCTACCGTCGCTATATTTTGTATGGAATGAATGGTGATGGGAAGGCGACGTGATGCCCACGTATTGACCCATTTGTTCCAAATGGCTGGATCAAAAGACGCTCGTGTTAATGCTCGTGTAAATTCGAGTGTCGGGCCGCTCAGGCCCGGTTGGTCAACGAAAGGCTCGGGCCCGGGAGGGCGACGTGTAGGAGACGCCACAGTGTAACGTGAGTCATTATTTAATAGTATTACAAGCTAGTACAAAATATTGAATTTCAAAAGCAAAGTCACGATTTATTAAACGGTATAGTATAAAGATCTCATTAGATTTTTTACACAATATGAATATTTCTAATGTTTGTTAATATATATAAAAAGAAAAAAAGTATTATATGGGTATTACAAACAACTTATGATCTTAGAATTAGAAACCAACCTGGCTATTATGTACTCAGTTGATCGTGAAAGTATGTACTTTTATTACAAAAATCGGGTTTGTGGGTACATGGAAATGGAGGGTTCCGTATAAATGCACAATTACCATAAACGACATGAGGGCAGCTCTTGTGAGTTACAGTTCAAGGAAATTATTTTGGGTTGACGAGGTACCCTAGCTTCCCTGGAGCTTGGGACGGATGCTGTTGTGGAATGCTACCTGCATAGACAGACTGACGACATCATATCTCCAATGGACTAATGTAAGCTGTTGGAGCACGCGAAAGTGGTGAAGAGCACTAAAATTTGGTAACGCAATAAATATTAGAGCCTCGGTGACTGTTTTGTACTGTTTGGGGGCATACGATTTTTGCAGAAATTGCGTAGAATCTGGTTGACATAACCCGTGACCAAAAAGCTGATGGTTTCTTCGCACAACGTTTCAACATAACGAGGAGATACCGCCAAGATTATTTTACATTTAAGCCAGTTTAATATGTGTACAGAACTACGGTATTATATTAGTAAATAAAAAGTATGTTTGCTATTTTCATCGCCAATTTATTACACCTAGTTACTTCAAAAATTACTGTACCTATCAATAAATGAAAAAAAGCACAAAAATCGCGAAAACACAGGCATACCGTCTCAATTAGGAACTTTGTTTTATAACATATACTATACTCGTTGTGGGGAATTCGACAGCTTTAGAGTATATTAAAATGAACTGAAAACTAAAAGGCGACCGTGGTTAGCAAACATATAATAACAACTAATAGAATATGTACAAAAACAGGATTCAAAAATAAAGACATAGACAAAACAGTAAAACAGTATATAACCTATAGCCTAAACCTCGACACTCGTATTGATGAGCGTCAACGTGACGACTGATAAAGCTAGGAGGGTTTCTTTTTTGCTATAGGTAGCAGGAACCTTAAAAAGGACAATTAATCTTTTTAGTAAACACGGGGCTACGGTGCACTCAAGCCTGTAAAGTAGATACTTCAATCATGTTTGAATGCTACTAAGCTGTAAGGTAACAACGTTAATATTTTAATCTATAGACGTAGAATGAAAGCCTTAAAGGAGACAAAGTTATAAAAATACCAAGCTCGAAAAGATATGGTGTTTTGATTAAATAAGTGCTGCAAGGAAAATATCACAGTCTCACTTTGAGATTGTTGGCTACCAACCTAATACCTCCTAATTGCGATAGGTGTTTTATTTATTCCCCGCCAAGTTTTGTACACGAAGCTTTAACCCGACTTAATTACGTAAATTATTTATGGTACGCTGTCAGCCATTTTGAGAAGTGTTTTCAAATTAGTCGTATTGTATACGTAAGTAGGTATCATCTATCCTTTTTTGGAGCATGTTAAAAAGTCGCCGGTGTGACTAAGATATAATTTGAGCTTATGTTATGAGCTTTTACTTTGTAAATGTTGAACGGTTCACAACTATTGTGTATTATTTAGTTTCTTTACAACCTTAAGAGTTATACCTTCATCAGCTTAACAATAGAAGATGACCTTGAAAACCAGACGCAAATACGTTATAGAAAATATAAACGACATAATGAGTTTCAATAATATAATTTGAGGGTCGCCCTCGATTTTATTTATTTCCATCAATTTGTACGTGTGTGTTGACTCGGTGTCAACCGGATTAAAATAGATTCTCGAAACAGTTCAGGCGTTTTTAAATAATCGATGAACGTGCATTGGACATGAAAAATTGTCTTTTGCACTTCCTTTTGACCGCTCAGCGAGTACCGTAAAATGGGGTGAGTTGGCTGAAAACTGAAATTTAAACATCGATAACATTTTATTTTTACATATGAAAACTGAATGGTATATATAATAAGTGTTCCGGACGTTTGTATTTTAGTTTTAATTTAATTTTGGTTATTTCCATTTAATAACTTTAACGATAAAGAGAAAAACCTACCTCACCTCGTAGTGCTTCGTATTTGGGATGAGAGGGTTTTTCATACAAAAGTGATTTTGGAAGATAGTTTTATCAATTTTTTTTTATCATGTGTATTACTATAGCTCCATTTTAAATTGGAATAAATTATTTTTGTAGCAGTAGCCTTAAAATTTCTTCTCACCCCCCTCTCAAACCTTCTCTCCCCATTCGTAAACCATCTCTCCCCGCGAAACCTACTCACCCCATTTTACGGTACTACGTGTGCCCACCGAATCAATTTAGCAGGTTTTCCGTCTTATAAACTCTGACTGAAAAAGAGGAACGTATTTATTCATATAGTCAAATTTCTATTATTAGATGAATATGTAATTATTTTAAGCGTAACTTTTATTTCATATGTACACCTCAATAATCAGACAGCAGTCGCCGTAATTGTTCAGAGCTAAATGAAAAACTTGGAACGGACGAAGTTTTTACTTTCGATTGCGTTTTTTTTAAATATACGCAACGACTTTTATTCTGTTATTAAAAAGATTATCATTTTGGCTGCGGCTCCTGTTTTTCCATTCTCTGATCTTCAACTTAGTTACGAGCCCTATTTAGTCTCTAGGCAAACATTAACCGACCTTGACGAATTTTAATCATTTAAATAGACTAACGGAGCTCCGGAACTAGTCGGCAACATTTCTTCCTTCCGTTCACCATTTGATAAATTGCCTTCTGCTTTACCAAAATTACAAAACTGTTAGTTTATACAATTCGACTACTTTAATGTACATTTGTGTTACAAGTGGTTGATTTCTGCTTCGATAGCGTGTCAATCATGTAACAGTGAGAAGAAATATACTACCGCCCTGTATAAAAAAAAATGGTTTTCACCACACTTGGAACAGTTATTTATGAAATTAAATCTGATTTTAAACTAATATTATTACACAAATGTGGAAATGACATTTATTTTGAACTCGGAAATTTTAAGTGATAAACAATATTTTAACAAATACATTCCATTTTTATAAATAAATATTTTGAATATACAATTTAGGTTAATATGAATACAGATTCACCATACCCATACTAAATGTCCATTATCATCATTTTAAATAAACTTAACCTCATTTTTTTTCGGCAGTATATAAAATTTCTCGTATTTTTAGGGTTCCGTAGTCAACTAGGAACCCTTATAGTTTCGCCATGACTGTCCGTCCGTCCGTCCGCGGATAATCTCAGTGACCGTTGCACTACAAAGCTGAAATTTGGTAGTAATATGTATATCAATCACGCCGACAAAGTGCAAAAATAAAAGTGGAAAAAATGTTTTCTTAGGGTACCCCCTATACGTAAAGTGGAGAGTGATTATTTTCTTTATTTTAATCCTAACGTGTGATATATTGTTGGATAGGTATATAAAAATGAATTAGGGGTTTACTAACATCATTTTTTGATAATGTCAATATTTTCGGAAATAATCGCTCCGAAGTAAAAAAAAGTGCGTCCACTCTAACTTTTGAACCACAAGTTTCAAAAATATGAACCATTCTCAAAAGTAGAACTTTACATAAACTTTCTAGGAAAATTATTTTTGAACTTTAAGGTTCAATGGTTTTGAAAAATCTATATAATCTATCTATATAAATAAAATGAATTGCGTTTGTTAGTCCTCGCTAAAACTCGAGAACAGCTGAACCGATTTAGCTAATTTTGGTCTAGAAATATTCATGGAAGTCCAGGGAAGGTTTAAACGGTGAAAAGTATGCAAAAAATTCAGTAATATCCTAAAAACGAAAATATTGTTCTCCCATACAAACTACATAACTCAAATAAACAGTAAGCGCCAGGATTTCCCATCTTACGCGTATTTGCCAAAATGGCTGCTTTCGCTCGAGAAAGGCGGAAGCGCCGCAGGATTTCATACATCTTCCCGCTTTTTGCGAGCAAAATAGGTATTCTATATTATTCCAGCACTGAAGACGTTAAGGCGATAGTTTCTTACAAATAGTTAATAAATTAGCCCTTATTCCCTGAGATATGGCTGTCAAAATCTCTATTGAATGACAAGACACACTTCCTCACTTCAGGCCCGGTACCGCGAAGATCGAAGTTCATATATGTCAAAGTATTTCTCTTTTACTCCAATTAAGGCGTTAAGGTGACAGCAGAGACAATTTTTAAAGCTATCACTACTTTTGTCGCTTTTTAGGTGGTACAGAAGTTCGCCAGGTCAGCTAGTTATATATATAAATGAACCCCAATTTCTCTTGGTCACGCTATAACTTGCGAACGGCTTTACCTATTTGGCTAATTTTGATCTTGAAATATTTGTAATAGCTCAGGAAAGGTTTAAACGTGAGAAAGTATGAAAAAAAATCGAGTAATATACTAAAAAACTAAAATATTATTGTTCCCCATACAAACTTGTCAACTCGAAAAAAACTGTAAGCGCCGCAGGATTTTATACATCTTACGCGTTTTTGGTAAAATGGTCTCTGCTTTCACTCGAGAAAGACGGAAGTGCCGCAGGATTGCATATATCTTAGGCTTTTATGCGAGCAAAATGGGTACTTTATATTATTCCAGCACTAAAGTCGTTAAGGCGATAGTTTCTTACAAATTGTTAATAAAATTAGCCCTTATTCCCTAAGATATGGCTGTCCAAATCTCTATTCAATGACAAGACACACTTCCTCACTTTAGGCCCGGTACCCAACGAACTAGTAATACTATAGAAACCTGACTCGAGCTCCAAAATGACCCCACGGCTAGTGTGCCGCAGAACGACTGACTGAGCCACGGCGGAGTTTGACAGCTTTAGTAGTACAGAAGCTTTCTATGACATAAGATGTCAGCTAATATAAAATTGTTAAATTAAAAAACCATATAAAATGCTTTCTTCTGCGGTAAAATGGTACCTGAACAACTTCATAAAAATACAAGAAAATCTATGGGATCCATTTGGAATGTGTAAGTTTAACCCTGAAGAAGATAAACAATTATTTAAAGTAACATATTGATGTATAGACTAATACGCTGAACCAAAATGTCGTAACTCTATACTAGTTTATAATAACTTATACCTTTATGATACTGAGTGACAAAATGGTGATAATGTTATGCAACATTTCACTACTAATAAGTAAACTATTAATTTTATGTTCAAGTAACGAGCAATTCCTATTATATGTTTTATTTAAAAACGCAAATACCTACGCTATAAATGTAATAACGCTGGTAAATTTTTCGTCATAATCATTCTAGTTTCCGGAGGCCGCGGGAAAGGATTTATTATTTATTATAAATTATATTTCACGGAATTTAATTTTCTGCCCAAATGGGCAGTCATTGAATTGTCGTTAGAGATTCGCGATGCCTTAAGGTCGAAAATTGTATTTCAGTATTAGGATTGAAATACTTACTATCTGCCATTGCATATTACAGATAACCTCTTTGTGAAAAGATATCATTTTCTTTTCTAAATCTGAAAGCGGTTCCAGCTATATGCGTTACTATCATTTGAATTTTGCAAGAACGAAAAGATGAATATAGACTCGGTAGTCATCTATTGTTGGCAAAATGTCTTTACATCAAAGTTCAGTACTCCACGTCGATCTTATTTATCTGTTGCCTAGTAAACAAAAAAATGCATGCGATATATGAAAGTAACGTCTTATTCTAGCTTGCTCTTATGGTGACAGTTTGCTATACGATAATACGATATTGAACCTTAGTTGGTTGGAAATTAAACTCCTTGACTGTACTCACACTATTACGATTATTACAAAATACATATTTACTACACATTAATATTATGTTTCAACTTTTGAGTATAACGATAAACGGGACTTAGTCGCGCAAAAACTTACGAAAATTCACCTCCCGATATTCCCCGAGCGACATTTCCCGTGGCACCTACTGGAGGAAAACTGATGCAATATCGTAATGCAAAATCGTAGGAGTGTTTTCCAATACGACATTACTATACCTTCTTATAAAGTATAGACAAACGTAATCTTAATAGCAAAATCGTGTCAAAATAAAACTTACCTATATAAATTGGTTCCATCTCAGTTAGTATCATCCCTATAAGTTTGACAACGCCATAATATTGCAACGCCGCGCATGAGGTTTGACGCTTAAAACTTTTTAACCAATCACAACTTTTTAAATAGCGCGGAAATTGTCTATTGGATAAACTCCAAGCTGCTCTGACAATTTATGAAGAGGGGATTGCTGTCAGTGTCAGTGCGCCTGGGGTCAATTTTGGATGGCATTTTGTATGGAGAGCTGTGTCTATATATATTCAGTCACCGCCGGTACCGCGAAGATCGAAGTTCGTATATGTCGAGCATTTCTCTTTTACTCCAATGTATGCCGTTAAGAGCGACAGAGACAATCGTCCGAAATTTACGAACATCGTTGTTCGCGGTAGCTACGCTGTTTTATGTATAATTTCGCGTTAGTTTTAACCGTAAATAAGAATCTGCACTAATATTCATCATCATTGCCCAATGCGACTGTCCCTCCGTTGTCTTACTACTTCAGATGGGTACTGAGTGTAAGTGAAGTAGTAAGACAAATACGAACATTTCCGAGAAAATACGATAGGAAAGGATTATTCACTACATCTACACTCGGGGTGTATGTTTTTAACGCAACGAAACGTCACCATCGCGTTAGTATATTATATCAGTATCACTTACGCATTCGAGACATTTTTTACGTCAAAAGAAACTTACACTAGAGCCTCTGATACTTTAAGCTCGCGCGCATAGTTTTATAATTTGCCGATAGATGTCGCTGTAGGCGGAACGCTCGCATACCCTACATGGCGGTTTTAATATTATTTCTGAATAATGGGTCAGACATACATGCCCATACATTAGGTTGAAACTGGACTGACTGAGTTCAAATGACGCGGGAGTGATAACCAGTTATCACTCTATGTTTACAACCTTCTTACTACTCGTGGTGGGACTGAAATTAACAACATTTCTTCAAATTTTCCATGTATAGTTGGGATCTATAACTCTTACTTTAGTTGTCAGCGTCCTTTGTAGGCCCGTTTTTAGGGTTCTGTACTTAATATTAATATGTCAACAACAATGTATCAAATAACTAGCCCATTTTTAACTCTTAAGTGGGAACACCTTACTGTGACGGACGAAAACTACGGAACCCTACACTGAGCGTGGCCCGACACGCTCTTGGCCAATTTTTATTTTTGACAAAGCTGCACCATTTTTATCTTTCGATCCTAATAAAACAAGAGATAAGATCGGCCTCCCAAAATTATTGTACATATATATATTTAAGTCAAGACCAGGGAAAACGTACTAAATTATTTTTTTATGCTTCGTTACTTTTACGAAAGAGAAAAAAAACACTAAAAACACTTTTTATTCGTATGTGGTTCGATAGAATTCGTTATTTTGAGTAAAAACCACGTAAAAAATCGTAATAAGAAAAACTTTACAATTTTATCTAAATACAATGATTTAAATGAATTTCCTGCGATAAGAAATAATCTTTCATTCTAAACCTCGCTGTAGTGAGGTGTAAAACTGTGTATTACACACGGCTAAGCAAAGTTTTTTACGCGTCTTGTTTACTCGTTACGCCCGGGGTTTGTTTTTGAATCAAAAAATCCGTGTTCAAATCCGACACTGCCTATAAATTACGAATTTCTACCCTTTTGTAACAAAAAGCTATCCTTTACATTCCAATCACAAATGCATTTAAAAATAAGAACTTCAATTATTAATTTTGCTTCATTCGTTTCTGCCTTGTGTTTTCTTTTATTTTTTTATTTTTTTTTTTTATGACAAAATTGGCATACGAACAGACGGATTGTCTGATGGTAAGCAATTACAGTCGCCCGTGGGCAACAGAGGAGTCACAAGCGCGTTGCCGGCCTTTAAGGGGGGTTGGAGCTCTGGGAACCTTACTCACCATCAGGAACACAACACTACATACCTGAAAGGTAGCAGTGCTATTATGGCTGTGGTCTTCTGTAAGGAGGAGGTACTTCCCAGTTGGGCTGCCCCAGATTCAAGCGTGATGGTCATCGCTGTGCCCTACCTCTCATTGTTGGACGTAGTTTAAGGACATACCCGGGTCCTATTATTTAATTTACCTACCAATATATTTTTACCATCTAATATTTATATAGCGTATTTTGTGTCATGTTTCCTTAAGAATTTTGATCAACCTTTAATTTATTATTTAAGTTCTATTTTTGATCTACCTGGCCTGTCATTTCCTCATGTTAATAAGTTCAAGGTCAATGCCCAATATTTTAACGTAACGTTAAATTTTCATTGTTGACCTGGTTATCTTGGTAGGCGTAGGTACTCGTACAACAACTATACAATATAAATTACTTATATTTTTAAGTCAAAAAAACTCAGTAAAAGTACTCTACTGTAAATTAATACACTGCCCGAAAGGGAGTTAGATAATTGACATTCTAGGAAGACGGGCACTCAGGTTGAAGCTGATTACTGATTAGGAGACGATTAAACTAACCGATCGGAATACGTAATAGCTATTCACATCGGTTTGGGGACAATTGTTGAACGAACACAATCAAATTCTAATTGAATTAGCGTTCTAAGATGTTACAGATAATATGACTGAGACTGAGTTACTACAGTTAGCTAAGCTGAGGACGCCACATCGTAAATTGTAATTACATAACATGTGTATTTTGTTATTTAAACCTTAGTGTCGTTTACAAGTCCAGTCAATAATCGCAAATTAAGATCATACTCAATGTATAAAAAAACTCTGCTTCAGACTTGTTTGTTTAGTGTCCATCACGTGCCGGCTATGCAAATGAGGGCTCGGTACTCGTTGAGTCGGTTCTCCCCGCACGCGGCAGGTGACGGCGGTTGCAGGAGCCTCGAACCTACTGCGGCCTTCTTGGGGGCACTGCGGACAGGGTTACGTGTGGTGGGCCGCTCCGATCCTAGGTGCCGCCCATAACTAGGTCGGAATGGTGAGAGTATAGGGAAGCCGGAGTGGGTAATGCTATAGCGTTCCTTATTGCGGTGAGACCGCTGGTGCTGGCGGTGTCTCGGTGAAATGCTCTGCGACACGTGACACTACTACTCAGGCACGGTGATGGCAGCATCCCAATGTTTTAGTGAAGGCCGGTGCGATTCACCGGAGAGTCCCAATTAAGTAATACGTACGTAATAACAGGCCCCACCCCGGGGCCCTCTTGTTACGTATTAGTATACGTAACACATTTCACTGGGTAAAAAAAGGTTAGTTTAGTTAGACCGCTAACCCAGAGATAACCGTTGCTAAATATATGGATTTCACCGGTTAACCTCGGGTTATTTGGTGAACCCAGAGGTGCGCAAGTGGGCCTAAGTGCTTGAAAATACTACGTAGGTACAAGGTACATATGTGCTCCGAATGTCTCGCGAATGTAACTACAGAAACGTGAGTGAAACCATTAAACATTTCAAGGTTCTACATTCAACGGTTTTGCCTCAAGTATAATTACAATATTATTTAACTAGCATTAAATCTAAAAAAGACCTTTGAGGCATTGTAAGTGTTAGTACAAAACGACCGCTTTATTTATTTCTTTGAGTATATTTCCCAAAACCACAAACAAGGTGAGATCGCGTGTTTCGATTACCACGCGTGCATTGTCTACGTTGTAATACTAATATTGCTTCTGCTGAAGCCCTGTAAATCTCTGAAAATAAAAGGCAAAGAAATAATATTTTGTTAATAGATTATATTAATAACATACCTAGTAAACTGCTTTTATACTTTGTTCTCGCCTAGGTAAACAGTTGAAAATGTAGTGGACGCCGTAAGTTGTGGATGTAGGCGTTGTAGGACACCTTAATTAAGCAATCACTATATTTTCTAAATACCAACAAAACATTTTTTTGTTTTATTTTTCACCCACAAATATTTGTCGACCGAATCACGTAGGAAAAGCTATTATACTGTATGTCACACCTCGGCGTACCCCGAGGGTATAACACGGCACAAACAAGGCGTTTACTCTGTAATTAAAATTAATTCACACATGAAAGGGCTAAACACTATGATCTCACGTTTCTGTTTTACTTGAAAGCTTAACTACCTTGGTAATGTTCGATTAACATTTTAATAAGAATGAATTCGAGTGCAGCGCCTTTGTTATTGTAAACATATTACGTTATATTTAAATGATGGAAATAAAATTTATACTGTTTTATTAAGCAGCCCTTCGATGATCCATACAATGGCCTAGTAGTTAGTACATACTAATAATACAAAGCCAATATTATAGATTACTTTAATCTCAATGGTCTTTCCACTATGTTGGCTATCAAAGGTCTGGAATATCACTGTTCCGTGAGTGGAAAATTATTTCATTCATAATAACAGTTAGCCTTAGGAGCGCTACCCCGAAAATCGGTATTTGTAGATTTTGAACGATTGTCTCTGTTACTCTAATAACGCCTTAGTTGGAGTAAAAAGAGAAAGATACTCGAATTTTTTAAACCTCGATGGGGTAGGCCTACAGATGCTTAAATAGGTATTTTTAATGTCTTTTTTTTTTGTGGACGATTCTATTTTAATTTAGCCATATTTTTGTAGTACTTAATTCACTTGCTACAAAAAAATTAAGAATATAATTTAATTTTAGATGTGTGTTGATTCGATAGCGTGTTGAAATAGCACATAACTTTATCTAGTCAGATAGGACTCATAATCACAATTTGTATTCGCTTGCGAGTCGCGACATGAAACTTCCGACTGCGGTATTCTTATTAATAAAATCATGTTATCAAAAATGAATTAAATGAAACATTTGATAGTTTTCATGAAAACATTATCACTATTTGACATGTACTTGATAATGATGAATGATTAACAACAATTGTTAGACTTTACACACGTTTATTATTTAATGACATATGTATCGATGGTAGCGCTTAGAAATATTGTTAAACGGCAAGCCTTGATATATAACCGTCACACGTATGAATGTAAATACTACGTACGGCAGTATATAAGTTCGATTTACTTAGCTGGCACCAGATGCTCATTACATATTCTAATTTTCGAATACTCGGCTCAAACTCAGTCAATGATCGAAAGGTGACGTGTGTGAGTAGACCAATAGAGAATACCCTGTATTAATATGTAGATTAGCAGATATTGAACTTTTGCTTTTAGTTTGAATGGAAACTGTAGTTTGAAAACTTCGTGTTGTCTTTGTTGAATGCATATAGTTTCATGCATTTTTATTAGTTATCTACATATACACTAATATTATAAAGGCGAATGTCTGTGAGTGTGTATGTTATGTATGAAGTTATCTGACACCCTGGATTGAATTATTTTTTATTATGCAGAAACGTCTGCTAGCGAATATCTTCGATATTTAAATCGATATTTACACGTCACCCATGATGACGTATACGACGAGGGATAGATAGAAAAATTCGACAAGTCTCAGCGGTACTCGTATAGCACAATTGGAAGTGCACTGGGCTAGTGATCCAGTGGTTGTGGGTTCGAGTCCCGCTGCGAGTCAAATTTTTCTTTTTTTCTTTCGATTTAAATATCGAAGACCCTGGATTGACACATAGGCTACGTTTTTTTTCTAATAAAACGCGGGAAACACCGCGAGGCACAGCTATTTAGTAATAGTAAAGTTAATGGTTAAGAAGTGTATTAAAAACCCATTACACTAAGTACTTAATTTTACGCTGTATTTTAAAAACTTGACTTAGTCATAAAATTCATTCCATCATTTATAATTTTCCTTCAATAATATCAGCGCAAATAGCATCAGTCCGTAAAATATTCAATAAGGTAAGTGCATAAAATGCAGGCTAATGCAATTAAGGTTGCTTTTAAATGCACGAATGATCAATTTATCTCGTCGCTGCACATTGCTGCCGCTAGAGTTTTCAACCCGGATCCCAAATATATGAAAAATCCGGACGACTTATCTATCTTTTCTTTCCTATATACAACAATTAAGTAAAAAAAAAATGTTTAGTTTTCATCACAAACATTTGGCACCCATTATGCCCATAATGAGCGCGCCTAAAATCGGGCTTAAAACCGATAACTTCCGCAATTTCTACAGGAAGGATGCGAACCTAAATGATATAATAAAATATGTGAACCTGTATGAACCACTTTTATGATTATACCACCTTAACGTCTGTCACATTAATTACAATCGAGTCCATGATGGTGGGGTGTACGAATGTTATTGTATGTTCTAAAATTTAGATGAAATAACTAAATAAAGTAAGTTGACCTGCACCTTTCACTCCCATTTGAATTTAAATAACGATGGAATTTGAATAATCAGTCAGTTCAAATCACTAAATCGGATCAAGATACGTATAATTCAATACATTTTGCATCCAGATTGCGAACCCTATCTTCTATAGATGAGATCAAATAGTCAATACAGGTAATAAATTATTATTAAATAAAATGTTACATCAAAAGTAGTGGAGCAAAACAGGGTACTTTTGCTAGTAAATGTTGCACATGACAAGGCACAACTAAAGTATATATTTATATACTCTATTAATTAGAGAACAAAAACTTATTTATGGTCTTTATAGAAGATGATCGCGGTTTCTTCATTAATGCTATGAAAGCTAACGACAATACAATCATAAAGTGGCGCCTAAAATCAGAACACTTTTAACTTTCAAGAAATACTACTCGCATAGATCGAGAAAAGTTTCAATTCCATTATTATTCAATCAAAAACCGAAGCCATGGTTTCTAAGAACAGACTTCGCCATCTCTCATAGTTTGTGACTTCCCCCTACTGACCCATTTGGATTGATCACCGTGTATATATTAAACTATCGCCTTTATCCATACTAATATTTTAAACGTGAAAGTAACTCTCTCTGTCTGTCTGTTACCTGGTCACGCTTAAATCGCTGAACCAATTGGGATGTAATTTGGTTTAGAGAGGGTTTGAGCCCCGAGAAAGGACATAGAATATTTTTTATCTCGCAACCAAATCTTACTTACAGGCATGGCTGGGCAATGGTCTCGTTTTTTTTCTCAGTTAACATTTTTATGTCCGGAGCTAAAAATACAAAAAATGTTCTGTCTGAATTCGTATTAGAACTATCTGGTGTTTTATGAAATGGACAATAAATATTCGATTTAAAAGCAATAATTTTACAAACGCCTTACATATTTTAGAATAGTCATAACCAATATTTAAGAGCAGGGAGCAACAATGAATCAGTCTATGAATATGACCGCGATAGGCTACATCGGAAATATACGCCAGCATATTCTCGGAATCGCCAATTCAGGTTTAAAATGATGTTACATCTTTATATCTCATCGAGGTGTAGGATTCTAGTACCTCGGCGGGCTTAGCCTATTTGGGTATTTTTGTAACATTTTTTTTCGAGCCATCGACTCCTTATTGTTTGCATTTATATAGTATTTTAGCTGTCTAATAAATAAATGGGGTAAATACAAGTAAATGATGATGATTTATAGTCACCGTAGTATTCTAAAAATTAACGTAACTTTACTTCACGAACGCGTTTGCGTTTCCCATATAAATAACATTATCACTTGCGTAAGTGATAATGTTATTTATAGTGATAATGTTATTTAAGTTACTTTTGAAGTATATAAACATTTACGAATGCGTATTCGTAAACGTTTTTATACTTCAAAAGTAACTTACACTAGAACCTCAGAGAATTCTCCCTAGGTCGCTATCAATACTACCGATCGGCATAGGTGCCCAGTGGACCGGGCCGCGTTACCTCTTTAGATGGCCAGACTTATCATCTGTATCCGAAGTAGCTACCAGCTCTGTCACATATTTATCTTAGTTATATATTTATATAGTATATGTTAATTGACAACATAAGTATATACATGTATATATATATATATATACATATATATATATAGTGAGGGTTCCCGTTATGTTGCATAATATCATTGCCCGAATTGCACGTCGCATAGACTATGTATATGTAATTAAAGCAAACGCAGTATATATTAAAATATTGTTTACGATTTAAAGACCCATGTATGTACGTTGCTGTACGTCGAGCCACACTTTTCCGCTATATTTGTTTTGCATCACTATGTGAAACGACGCCCCTGCTACAAATCCACAAGAATAATTGAAACGGAATATTACGTTTTTTGCTTCAGCGATCTTGCCTTCGTTTCTATTTCACCCCATTTCCAACTCCAGACCAGAATTGTGCTAAGGAGCCATCGGTTTTACGTCTATCCCCTAATCGGTTTCGCAGTTTCAGTACTAATTGAAAAACTATTTATCGCTTATAAATCTGCAATCTAGTTCTACTGGATGATTCCGGCTTTAGTACTCATTCTTGTTTTGACATTTAATAAAATACTCGTAATTACTTGTATTATGTATAGAATTTATAATTGTACCAAGCCCTTCCTTACGTCTTAAGGATGATTCACGTTAGACCGTCGCGCTTCCTACACGTCGACCTCACGAGCACGAGCCCACCGTCGACCTATCGCTTCACTTACCTCGGCGGTCCGAGGCCGAGGGGCCAGAATCTGGAATATCGACATTACCACGAGCGTCGCGTAGACGCCCCGCTCACGAGGCCCACCGGCTCGCGCACGAGCCACCCGAGCCGCCCGTCTCTAACGTCAGCCGAGCTGTCTAAGTCATTGTCACTTGATGTCAATTAAATTCATTGTCAATAATAACAGCAGAACTAATAGAAAATAAGAAACAGAAAAATTTAGTTATTATATTAGCCATCACGGCTATAATAGCCGATGAAGAACAAGAAAAATCACGCAGACAATGATGCATACACCTCTTTTGGTGCACACGTTTGCAGTACAGAGAATATGTGTTACTATATTCGTGACGATTTTTGTATAATTTCCAAACCACGAGGAAATTAAGCACCGGTTGATGAATAAACAAAACTCCAGAGTCAATATCCTGTAAAGATCGTCTAGCAGCCTGCTTAAGGTAACCGATAATAAAATAATAAAATATATGTATAGGTATAATAAGTGCAAACAATATGGTCTTTTCTCTTTAAGCCTATTAGGTTTAATAGTAGCCACGTATCGTTATTTCATAATTTTTCAGTTAAAAAGGAAGTAGAACTTGGTCTTTGGTAAGCATTTTTATTATTTACAATTTTAGGACGAGCATTACTTTTATTAATTACAGTGTCATCAAATGAACAATATATGAACAGAGGATACACAGTCTGCAGTTTGATGAGGAGGCATTGAAAAATTGCTGACATTCATCCAAAGATTGCTTTGTGCGAAACACATTCTGTGCTGACGCGCCTGCTTAAAATTGCTACGGTATAGATATATATAATATAATATCCAAACAGGCTATTCTATTGTTCAATAAGTATCTAATGATATATAACGAGATGACTTAGGTAGGTACATCCGGAGATAAATTAGAGCTCTCTTACGAAGCAGATCCCATTCCCATCCCATCCCATTTCCTTCGTTTTTCTAACAAAGCAAGGATGCTGGTTCGGGAAGAATGTTAAGTATCGCGCAAAATACGCGAAGCGATTAATATAGATAGTTGCTCTAATTTTAATCGTAATGGTGGTTGGACTGGCTGCCTATAGAAGCCTGGCATGTGGAAGTTTAGTAAAGTATAGTTCCGAGCAAACTAACGACGCCGGTTGAGGATTGCCGTGAACCGGTCACAACATCGAGAGCGGCAAAGGCAGCGCAGCGCGCAGCAATTCGTTGAAGCAAACGGGTGTCGACACACAATGTTTGACAATAGTGTTGGAAAATTTAGACCTTTCTATAGGTACTCCAAACCAGTTCGCGTGAGTGAGGCTGTGAAATGTACAGTGACTCACGAAACTTTAAATACAATATCAAAAGACCATAAACTTATTTTTACCATAAAATTACATTATTAGATGCCGTATTATAAGCATATTACAATACCGCAAAGAATAATGTACGTTTCTGACCTATTGAATTAAAAAATGAGCATTATTTTGTTCACACATACTCGTAGATAGAATATTAAACGTAGATCTTTGTGTTATAACAAAGATCTTTTTAATATTTTCTCCTTGGATAAAATAAAGTGCATAAAATACTGAATTCATAATATTCATCACACGATTAGAAACAACGTGAGACTAGTGAGTATCTTTGGCGTAAAGGAATTTAAAAAAACCCTAGTTTGCCTGTACCTTCAAAACAGTATATATACCGCCTTCTTACTAGTCGAAAACTTTCTGTCAATATTGACAAGCCGTCTAGTTCCTAATAATCGTATGTTTAATAAATAAGGGCAGGTTCGTTTTTAAAGTAAATTGTTTCTAAAAGTCAAAAGGGTAATGTTTTTCCAGCGTAATGTAATAATTTCTAGTGCGACCTAACAGCCAAGGTGGTCTCATAACAACCAAACAAATAGGACTATATACGACTGTACGTATAGACGTTTATAAACCTAATTGTAAAACATGCGTGTCCGCTTCAAAAATTAAACTTCCCATAGTAATGTGCCTTGCCTAAACCAACCGTAGTCTGACCACGCTCTGGCCGACGGTATATATATCCATCAACATAATTGTACCGATAATGCTTTTGCAAAATTTTATCAACGTCTTGCTAAATCATAATACTATGTTCACTGATTTTCGCCTCATTTTCAGGTTTCCATCAAAAATTTTAAGGAACGCGACTTTGGATAAAAATTGTTAGTCCTAGTTATATAATCTTTGGTAAGTAGAGGGTTTGGTAAGGGACTTACTCCCTTACAGGAACTTAGTAAGTTAGTCAAGTTTACTTGAATAGTGACATACAAAACATAATATCTTGCAAGCAAACAAGACATCTAATACAGCGAACTCTCCGTGATAAGACTATTCATTTTAGGTCCTGTTTGTTATAATAATGTAATATAATGTACGTAAACGTGTACCTACCATCATTAATGTACACTATTTTCTGCAAATAAATGACTATGACTATGACTATGTAATTATCGGGACCGTAACGATCAGGCATTGACAAGATCCTATTACTGTCCGTCCTTCTGCCCGTCTTTTCTGCCTGTTAGCAGTTAGAATGTACCTATGTAGGTACCTACTTTGACTGACATCCATGTATTGTCCTGAGATAGCTCTATTCATCATCTTATCAATCATTCTAGTACCGAACCGTACCGAAGGACGTCCACTGCTGGACATGGGCCTCTCCCAAAGCAACTCACAATAACCGCCACCCGCATCAGTGGATTCATTCTGTCTTTATCAGGTCGCCAGTGCACCTTGTGGGGGTCTGCCCACGCCGCACCTTCCGATATGTGTTTGGTACTATAACCACTTACCCGTGCGAGGGCAGGAGAGGTTGCTAGTACCTACCAATAAATTATTATTTGTGTAATGACGTTTTCCGCAGTACTAGGTACTTCCTGTGAATACTAACTACATAAGGTTTGTGGTTGCCTAAATTATGGGTACTTACACAGCGATTTGGGGCATACGTTTGTAATGTATTTACAACATATTATATAGGTACTTTCCCGAGCAAAGGTGGTTAGTTGCGAATAAAATCAGATTTTACTAACGATGTTCTCCGCAGTGTTTGGTACTTCTTATCCCACTAGTGTTTTCTTGTAAGAAACATTGACTTCCATCAGTCATCATCATCAGCCTTGAGCCGTCTACTGTTGGACAATGGCCTTAACTTCGGTTTTGCCGTATTGACCACGTTTGGTAGGCAAGTTGGGAATCGCAGTAAAATACACCGTATACGCCGGTCGCTACTGCTCATACCGGTGGGCTTCGACGCAGTTTAAGGACATACCCGGCTCCATGTCTCATTAGTAATATTAATAAAGGTTTACTGCAACTTACTTGCAATTTTGTTGTATAATATTATTAATGTTATAGGTGTATTATGTAGCAGCCAAGGGAACTGGGCTGAATGACTGCAACAAGCGATCGACAGCCCGCCTGAGTCCGGCCGGGAGTCCCTACACTACATGTGTATCTACATTAAGTATCAGTGATACATAATTAAGTAAGCTTGTAGGATCTGTAGATGCCTTTAACAGTTATTTAATTTACCTAGTACTCATTAAGTACGTAGGTTATGTTAAGGATTTTTAATAGAGTGTACCCCAATTTAGCCGAGGTACAGGCAGATTAAAGAAGAAATGGCGGGACGACCTAAATGTTTTTAGCGACTGGTGGGAATACGCACTAAAGAGGGAGGCCTTTTCTGGCATCTGGACACAAACTAGGCTAAGAAAAAAGAGTAGGAAGGGTCAGGTATCTAATCTTAGTGCGGACGAGTGATAGTAAGTAAATATAAGTTGTTGTTGTATGTTGTATAATTAATTTAATGAATGGTTGGTTAAATTGCAAACCCGTGCTGATTACTCCACAGTGCATCCGTTCGTTTATAACATTAATAAATATTTAGGACAATTGACGATAGGTCTGGCCTAATGGATAGTGATCCTGCTTATGAAGCCCATGGTCCTGGGTTCAAATCCTAGTAACGTCATTTATTTTTGTTCTGAGTCTTCTGAGTACCCACAACACAAGCCTCATTCGTCAGTGTATTGTGCGCGCGTACTTGTAGTACGGCAGCTGTTGATGGTGTATAATCCTGGCTACGAAGTCAGTCTGGACAAGTTCTCGCCGTTAGCAAGATGAGAACATAGAGAACTTGTCCAGACTGACTATCTCTCCATCTCTCCGTCTGTTCGTCCGTCCGTCTGTCTATCTCTCTGTCTGTCTGTCTGTCTATCTCTCCGTCTGTCCGTCTGTCCGTCTGTCCATCCATCAGTCTGTCCGTCTGTCCGTCTGTCCGTCTGTCTATCTCTCCGTCTGTTCATCTGTCCGTCTGTCCATCCATCAGTCTGTCCGTCTGTCCGTCAGTCCGTCAGTCCGTCCGTAAGTCTATGTATAGGTCACCAGGCTATATTACATAAAATGTTCACAGATAATGTATTTTACTTACCTCTATGTCAACGAATACTTATACTGAGTAAAATATTAGGCTCTATAATGCTGCGAACCTTTCAAGTTATTACTAGCATTTGGCCGGTTTAATATATAAGTAGGCAGGTTAACTAAGGTAGGTAGGCAAGCCGATAGAAATGGTGTTATGTAGACGCCATGCATAGTTAAGTATGTATATATATAAAGTTCATACGTTAATTTGAGGATTTTAGAATATTATAAGTTGATGTACAGTATATATAAATAAGAGAGGCAAATGCATGGTTAGGTATATTAAGTTCGTAGGTTAATTTGACCACATGATAATTTTATACTAATTCTACGCACAGGATACTGCAAGCAGAAGGTAGTTTTTATCGCTCATATTGAACAGTGAGTACGATTACGAGTGGCTTTGCATAAGCGTCACTGACTAAGAATCTACTTTGTCTGGGTTGAGGACGTTGTCATTAAATATCATATTTCTAATTTTAATTCATCATTGCTTCGGCCGTAACTCGTCCACTGCTGGACAGGGCCTCCCCCAAATAAGACTTGTGTCATCTTGAAAGTCGCCACTTCTGTTATTGATACAAAAATATCTAGAGTGGCTAGAGCGGACACTGCTAAAGCTATTTTCCTGCTGAATTCGTCGAGACGAGACGTTGGCGTACTTGACACGTTTTGACACAAGAGAAAGGTCTTTCAAAAGGTTAACACGTTGGCTGCCCGCCGTAAAGTCAGCATCAATTAGCGCATGAAATAGCGCACCAAACGAATCTATCGTTTCTTAATTTCTTCACAAAAAGTGACAAATAAAATGCGATATAAACTTTGAAACGCGAACTGTAAAAAATTTCATTTTTAAAAAATACACAGGATGGCAGAACTTATATATTGGTGCGTTTTATTTCATATGCTACTATTGATGCTGATAGTACTAAATTACAGCATTAATCCTATGCCCTAATACCCAAAAACATAAGCTATTGATCCCACCAATGATGCTCATGGCCACACAGAGAAGATAACGTGATCCCACCCGTGATGCCGATGGCAACACAGGGAAGGTGACTTGATCCCAAGAATGATGCTCATGGCCACATATTCCACCCGTGATGCTCTTCGCAGTCTACGTGTTAAATAATCAGTATCATATCATAACGTAATTTGTTTTAATTTCATATATGACGTACGTCGAGAGAAGTTCCAAGCTTCAACCAACTGGACAGTAGCGCTGAGACTACGGAGCATTTACTGTATCAACGGGGGCATTAGTCAAAATATAATAAAGTTCTGGATTAGGATTTTATCACACTTCAACTCGAGCCTTCATGGCTGATGTATTACAATATTTAAAAAGCTATTATTGTTTAATTTAATTTGTTTGCTAAAAATTTTTGATGTTTGTAATTCTACTCAAATAGACTTGACGCTATGTTTTCTGCAGCTTTTAGCCTACTATCAGTCACAGAAATAAATTGTGCTTTCGTGTTGTTTTATTTCTGAGCCACCTCTCAGGAAGGAGTAATTTTAACTTTAAGTCACTAAGGGCCGATTTTTCAATCGTCAGTTAAGCCTTATTCGACGAATAACTCTATGGGTATCTGTCAGATATGTGATTATCTGACAATTGAAAAATTGGCCCTAAGTAACAAATATATTCATTCAAGTCTTAAGTACCGTTCATTTTATTACAACTAATATCATATAGATGGCAGCCAAATATAGCTCGCCAATCCTTCCTTCTAGGCACTGGTCCCACCGCAAGCTAGTAAGCTATGAGCTATCAGCTATTTCAAGGGACAAAAGATAATTGCTCCCGTGTAAATAAAAGAGAGATATATATTTATATCTCATTGCCTGGTAATGAACTACGATCGCCCGGCTATGACATATAAATATGTCTCTTATTTACACGGGATTGATTATCTTTTGTCCCTTGAAATAGCTGATAGCTCATAGCTTACTAGCTCGCGGTGGGACCAGTGCCTAAATACAAATATCTGTGCTGAGATATTTGGATACTTTGGTTGCTAAAAACTATGCTTATAAGCTTATTTTCCCTTATACCTAATATACCCACCGTATACCCTATAATATACCATTTGGACGCCAGACACGCCTTTACTGGTGTAGTGTGTTCCTTTACCAGTTGAGACGTTGCGCGTTTGCGCGCCTAGGTTCTTTGTAGATAGTAATAGTATCTAAAAATGAATAAAAATTACATATATTTAATTTGTTTTATTTTAGTAGTTGGTGTGAAAATTTACCTGAAAAATAAAGGGATAGACAACGGAACATAAATGTGCTCGCATACTGCTAATACTTGGTCGCGGCAAATTTTACCGTGATCCGAAATAATGTATGAGATAATACTACCTATAGTTTTTTGCACAGGGCGTTTTTTTTCATAATTATTAGTAATAATTAGTAATTTTTTTTCATCCAAATCACAAAAGCTGGTAATGTTTACAAACTATCATTATTTATCTTTCTGGCAACATTGATGAACATCAACAGGTGCCACATTAAGACAACTAAATATAATGTCGGAAATATTTCAGAAAACAATTTGTGACATTTTGTAACGCATATATTTTTGACGTATATTCCGATACATCAAAACCTCTTTGGTGATTTCAATTCAGACTATTCAAACACAGAAAACTAAATAATAAAGACTGTTAATTGTTATTGAGGAATTCGTCGAATTATCTTCATACTGGTTTATAGTTATATGGTTATGTAGACACATGGTTATGTAAACAGGCGGATTAGTCCATTAAATTAGTTAAGAAAGGGCATAAGAAGGGATTAAATTATTTGTTGAATTTTACATTTGGTATTTAAAAAAAATCATCCTGTACCTAAGCCCTACCATACCACTAGGGCCGACATCGAACTTTGATTTTTAGTATTATATTTTTTAAATTTAGTTTATATATTTATTTTTTGTGATAAATATTTATGTTATATGTTAAATGAGGTTTTGAAATAAAAAATATAAATTATGAGCCCTTTGCCTAAATATTCGGTTCTTTTATTTATGATTACCGAATCCTTCTTCTTTCATTATTTTTAAAGAAATGTGTCAACTCAGCACTCTTTGTTAATTCCTCGTCTCTGCACCAGTAATATAACCCGACTAAAGAAAGAATTATTTATCCCTCATATTTAGCAAACAAATGGATGACATTTTGCAACCTCCGTAGTCCGGCCAATATATACCGATCCATCCGAGCCATTTTTGCGACTAGGCGACCGTCGCACGCCCGTCGACATCCTGTCGACATCCCGTCGCCCTCACATCACCGGGCCGAGCCCAGCCCTTTGAACATAGCTGTAACGGCCGTCGCACGTCCGCCCCGTGCCCGAGTCGAGTGGATCGGGCGGCTCGGTGGTCACGTGACTCTTTGCGGACAACGGATCGCGCGGAGCGGAGGCGCGGCGGTCTAACGGGAATCATCCTTTAATCGAGGATACAATTAAAAGTAACATTCCTGTTTTCCTTAGTTTAGGAGCTTTATTCAATTCAAAGAATATATCACTATGTAATAAATTTTAATATTGCACCTTCAAGAGTTTAGATTGTATACGTTGGCTATAATTATAGGTAGGTATTACGACTGTTTTCAGAACATAAAGAGCATTATTTGTAGGGTTCCGTATTCAATTAGGAACCCTTATTGTTTCACCATGTCTGCCTGTCCCCGGCTATTCTCAGTGATTGTTAGCCCTAAAAAACTGTAAGAATATGCATATTCATCACGCGGAAAAAATGGGAAAATAAAAAACATTTAGGGTACTTACTACTTATCCACCACAAAGTCCAGGGTGTATTAAGATCAGTATTTAAAAACGAATTGGGGTTTGCATTCAACTTTACTGATATAAATATTTTTGGAAATAATCGCACTGGAAGTCTAACTTTTTAACAGAAAGTCCATAAAATATGAAAATAATCATGAAAGTACAACTTGATAAAGACTTTCAAGGAAAAATATTTTGTACTTCATGAGTTTAACTGATTTTGATTTACGGATGTAAAACTACGGAACCCTACACTGAGAATGGCTCGATATACTCTTAGCCGGTTTTGTCTTCAAAGTTGTTGTTAGGGCTGCCTGTAATTTTGAAGAGTTTTGTTGTCAAAATCAATTCTCAGATAAATATTATAAAATTATAGGGTTGGTTTCTTTGTAAATAGATTTATTATTTTCATGATATACGATTACACAAAATAATTACAATTAAAGAAATTTACATGAAACTTAATTAGATAATTATGCCCAATTACAAAAGTTATGAACTTAATACCTAAATTAAGTAATGCACGTAGACTGAAAATAGGACGAGGCGCTCTGAGAGGCAGCTAAAATACAATCCGCGTCTTAGCCTAAGATAAATGAAACAAACACACCCTTTTGAGATGAAGTAAATTTACCGCTCGAGACTTACGGGTGAAATTTAATAAAGCAAATACGACTCCGACTTTATGGACGCATATTTTAAAGATTTATTAGCTTCAGACGATAATACCGTTCGAAAGATTTGTAAAACTGCTGTAATATACCTGCGGCGGATTGCTGGAAACAAAGGTGTATTACGAGAACATCTAACGTAGGTTACAATGCTGCGGTGTAATACATTACAGCAGAGGCCGGGAAAATAGGGATTACAGGTCATTAAGGCAGCTAAAGATGACCGAACATTGCAAGTTTAGAGAGAGGTATGAAGCCAGAAATTAGTTTTCATTACAAAGTAAATATGTATAGTGTTTTTTGTCATGTCAAAACATGCCGGCAACATAGTCTCACAGATAAAGAGTCCTAAATAAAACTACAAGTTACGGTCATAATAAAACGCTGTTTTTTATAATAGGCACTAACACTTTACATCTTTTTATTGTCATTACAACGGATGTCGTTGTAAGCGTACATATAACTAGAAATTACTTAAGTTGAAGGATATTTTCTTACAATAGTAGTAAATTCTATAAATATCTTGTACATTTATAAACACCATTTACAATAAAGATTAAATTATTTTCATAACTAATGGCCCAGTTTATTTTTAAAGATAATAATAGATTTTGAAATTTAAATAAACACGAACTTAGCAATCACCGAACAATAATAATCTACCAACGTTTCTATAAATACTTTATTTAAGTGTCATAACTACCTACATGATAAAAAGTAGAAATACGAGTAGGTACCTATACTTGGGCGAATTACTAAGAGGTATTTTCATATTAAATGGAGCTCGTTATAGTTATAATTTAATTTAATAAGGGCATAATTAATAAATCTAATTACATTTCCCTGAAAATGATGCCCGCGTAACAGTATACTTCTAATCTTGTTAAAAAAATATAACGATGTTAAATATAAATATATAAGTTTGAGTAAAATCATATACTAATAGGTAAATCGATAATATTATTTCGTTAAGTTCTTACTTTACTTAAATGAACATAATATGCCTAAAAAGTAGTCGATAAACCAGTACTGTTACATAAAAACAATATTGCAAATATGCTTATAACTTTGCTTTAATTATCAACCCATAACGCATAATAATTTGTGTTAACAGAAATTGCGTTACCTAAGTACGGACTACACAGAGCCAACCTCATATGGCCGGCCTAGTGTTTATGTGTTTCTATTACGTTTCCTTTAATTACTATTGTGTGGTCTACGGCATGCGATACGATAATGGCAGCTCTTACGTGCAAAATGATGGCTGTGCCACTAAGTGGACCAGCCATACATAAATGTTACTTTAAGTAAGGTGCTAGTATATACTAACTCGATAACGACTTATGAAACGTAAATCAGTACAGGTTGTTTTGTTATTTCATAAAATTACGACGTTCTCCTTATAAATTTACATGGGGAGCAATTTTGTTGGTCGGAAAGAGCACATTAAATTTTTACTGCATAATATTTCGAACGGTCAAATAATCATAACGCGCTTATGACAGGTAATAAAAAATCGGGCAACATTAGGTTTTTTCCCAATTTATCTTTAACAACTTCTTTTTACAACTCAATTTCGTGCAAGTCGTTACGATAATAGATTTACTACATCAATTATAACTTTCCGCTACCTCGCGCATTAGGTTGGTGGAAAATAACGTGTTTCTGCACCGAAGTTGGCGGTTGGCGCGACGAGTCTCTTGCCTGTCACTCCACGAACGGAAATCTCGACTGAAATCGCTTAATTGACTCAGGAAAGCGCTACTTCTCCAAGTGTAGCTGTCATAGGCCTCTTTAATATTTAACTTACAATCCTGCTTTACTGCCATAAGTACATCGTGACATCAATGATACACCTTTTTGAAGAATTAAATAATTTTGTCGAGAACTGGTTTATGTTTCAGTGTATTTGTAAAGTATAATATACTTAGCTATTCAAACAGAAAAATGGATTATTAGTTAACTTGTACATCGGAGTGTTCGTAACAATCTCACACTTCTGAGAGCTTACAGCTTCTGATCTTTTTGAAGGGGAGTGAAAATTATTATCGACCAGTCTGGCCAAGTGGGTAGTGACCCTGCCTATGAAGCCGATGGTCCTGGGTAATTCCCTGTCAGGTCATTTAATTGTATGATGAGCACAGATATTTGTTCCTGAGTCATGGGTGTTTCCTATGTATTTAAGTATTTATATGTATCTATTTATTATATATCGTCGTCTAGTACCTACACAAGCCTACTGAAGTTACCGTAGGGCTATGTCGATTTGTGTAATATTGTCCCGAAATATTTATTTATTTATTATTATTACTTTCTGTTCATTTAATTCTCCTCCTGCATCAACTTTTATGTCTCACTTTCGCTCTTTCCTTTTGTACAATAAAGTTTAATAAAAATAATACATAAATAAAAAGAAGCACAGTGTAGCGTATTAGTAGGCGACAGGTCGCAAAATCATAACAATATTGTACATAAAGTATTTAATAAATCCTAGGAAATCATTATGTAGCATTAATGAGCAATGGTCTTAAAAAATATTGGTATAATCAATATTAATAAAGGTATATTACTTTATTTTGTATCCCGATAATAAGTTAATGATTTAAAAAAATCTTAAAGCTACGTCTAATTTTAAAACAATCGACAGTTAATATAACCTGCTGCTAGAATATTTATTACACAGTGGATAAAAAAAAAAACTTTTTATCATACCATTTTGTTTCACGTTTGTTGCCGAATATGTTACCGATGTCGAATAAAATGTTTAATGTTTCGTGCTTTTGAAACGCTAATACTATATAAGCAAGGCTATTGATTTTCGGAGCTGTGATATGGGTATTGAATTTTAATTCTGGTGGTGCGCTACAAGACTAATGTCACTAATCGGCAATTTGGCTTAATGTTACATATTAAACTATTCGTAATTTATTTTATTTCGTGCCATTTTTTAATTCGTGCGAACTGTGATGATTTCAGAACTAGGAATTATTACACACATGTAATATTTATGCATAATATTACTGAAATAAGCAGTAACAATATAAGAATTAAAAAACACACATATATGCTACTAGTTTCTTAACCTACATGTCGATTGATAATAATTATAGGTAAGGACATCCACTGCTGAACATAGGCCTCCCCCAAAGCGTTTCACAACTAAACGACCAGTTTTGTACCACCTGCATCCATTAGATTCCCGCGATCTCTACCAAGTTATCGATCCACCTTGTGGAGGGTTCGCTGCGCCTTCTGTAGTCATTTTTATGTAGTTATATTAATATGTAGATATAATATGAAATTACGGCGACACGATAAATATTCACTGTTCATTCAGTTATTATCGAAAAGCTGATAATATTAAGCGGTACAAAGCGGCTTACGTTAAATTTCGGTTAGATTTATTATGTACAAATTTTATGAAAAATAAACTAACACATTATATTAAGTGAAAAAAGACCTTTTTTAACACCATGTATTGCACCTATGTTGAACAAATAAACATTTGAATCTTTGTATCTTTGTCATTAATTATTTAGGTATCTATGTAATAACTAATGATAATAGGTATATAAATATATATAAGTTCCACCCCACATAGAAAGAGCATAAGCAATAAATATCGTACTCGTTATTTACAAAACTTTAAAACATCTCTTGTACAGTCGTAAAATAAAGTTAATGTCGAAGCTGCAGCAGCGAGCGTCTGCAGACACTTCGTAAATCATCGCTCAAAAAATTTGCCAGTTGCCATTGAATGGAGAGACTTGTACGGATTATGCACGCGCCATTAGTTCAGCTCGCCTTTGTGATGCTCCGAACCTACTCATTGTCATGCCAAAAGGGCTGCGAACTAAGCCGATTTAATTACTCGCGCCTGGTCCGCCCTCTTCAGTCGAAGACGTGTTCTCACCGATTATTGCCGAGTAAAGTCATAATCGTATAGACAGATTTCAGAAAATGTTTCTATGTTGAAAGTAATATTCGAAAAATCATTTGTAAACTGCAAGCTCGGCAATTAACTGCTCTGTAGAATAAACTGTTAAGATTTGGATGGACGATTTTAAGCCCAAAAAAATTAGTATACCGTAGTATACTGATTATAATATTATTTGTACATTTGCTTAACCATTTTTCCCACTAAAAGTCTATGCGGTATGCGATAAAGACATTTGATGCAAAATATTTTTCTTAGAAACCATTTTTATGAAAAGAATATTGGTTTTCTTTTTAAGTACTTAACTTTATGAAATTAAAAGTTCTTATAATAAAGTTTTATACCTACTTTTACTTTTGATCATTAATAAAATGAAAAGTTTATGGCGAATGTTAATTACTAAAGCACAATACAGTTAGGTACCGCATTTATGCTATAACAATATGTTAGGTCCCACTAGTATAACAAATGTATAATATTTGGATTTTTATAACTGAATAACTAACACATAAAGGGTTAAATAAAGTAGGGTGATATTTTCATTTTGATCAACGGTTTGAAATAGGGAGAAAAGTATTATCATAATAAATGTTGGTTTCATCGCCTGCAATCTGTTTTTTTATGTACAGTAAATATTAAGAAACTACATAAAATAAAAAAATAACTTTTAAATTACAATTAATAAATAGTGTTTATTTCACTTACGATAAATTATGTTACCTTAATTACTAACTACAAATTTGTTGTAATACACCAATTTTATTGTTAGAACGTATATTTAAAGTCTGGATCCAGTATAATTAAACAATTACGCGCTGTAAATGTAATCACAAAACTGTTACAACAGAACCTTTGTTTACAGTAATTAGACAAATGGCTAACTTTCAGCTGAAAATTGTGTTGTGCTTAATAGGACAGTTTTATAAGGCTTGAAATTAATAACAGCACTTTAGATATACCTTTTTTTATACGGTAATCTATTAAATACCATTTTCACTGCTCGTAATTAGAAATAAATTAATAAAGGTGCAAATTTTACTCGAATAATGGCCATACCAGTTTCCGAACATTAAGTCTCCATGCAGAGCCTATAATTTAAGTAAAATAAAAAAATAATTTACTATCGTAAAAAAAGATAACAAAAAACAGAATAGAAATAAAAATACACAAATGATACAAGTATAAAGGGTTGCGTATCCCTTTATTCTTGTATCATTTGTGTATTTTTGAAACAAAACATGAAATTACAAACTTACGACAAAAGGCTCGGGACTCAGCATTAGCTGCAAGCTTGGTCGGCTGCACAGCGCTGCTTTACAGCCCGCTACCGTCTCTCATATATATAACAAAAAAAATCACGTTTATTAAATCGATTACAACTTTAATACGTTTTTCACAGCGTATGTAGTAAAAAATGTGTTATTAAGTGTAATAATATAAGGTGGTTTTAACATTGATATAACCAGAAGATAATACTATATAACTAAACCTAGATATTTTTCTAGCTGGAACGACATTTGCTAAGTGCTTGACAATATCGACAGTCATGTTATCGATAAGTACATTACTTCAACGACAAGACGCACACAGTCTTATATCGTCTACCTACCTAGACGCCGTGTGCCACCGATTTTTAATTGAACAAATCTAACGTAATCCGTACACTTTTTATTCAATTTACTTTTATTACTTGCAAAGGATAGTTCGAGATTGTTTTTTTAAGTATATAAAATGTAAATACATAGATAGTTTTGTTATTGTAATTTTTTTTTAACTTTATTACCCTACTAGATGATGCCCGCGGCTTCGCCCGTGTGGTTAGAGGAAAATGAGTCTTCCCGTGGGAATGAGATGTTTTTCCGGTGGAAAAAGTAGTGTATGTCCTCCACCCCTTAAACTATCACTTAAAAAAATCATGTCGATTTATAATATTAGTATGGATATGACGTTGAAATGGTACTTATCGATAACAGGACTGTCGATATTTTTATTTTGTCAATCACTCACAAGAAATCATTCGTGCTAGAAAAATATCTAGGTATATATATATAACAGATAACCTAACTTACTTATGTTCTAATATTTATTCCACGCCAGCAGTAAGAACTCCCAGAAAGTATCCGTAACCGAACCTATAAAACATACAGCGAATTTGCATCGAGCAGGTGCGCACGTGTGCCAGATGACGGCTGCAGTTTGTGGCCGCGCTGCAGCGGAGATGCCCACGAAAACTATTACTGCATAGTATAAGTCTTAAATTCTATCTTTGGACAAATTTGAAGTCTCCTTTTCTGTATACATTTATAAAACATGTGTTTATTTCATGATTTTAAAGATAATCAGTAACATTACAAGTCCTAATATTAACGGGGTAGTTAGCATCTTTGCATTTTTCTCCGTGATAATTGCGTATGCCACTGTGCCGAAGTAATGCTAACTCGAAAACAATAAACGAACACAGTAGACCTCGTTAAATAAAAATGTAGCGTAGATATGAGGTAAATGTGTTTTTACTTAAATTACAAAGCTATGGTAAGGACATTAAATCTAAAGGTAAGTTTAACCACTTATACATAAACACTGAGATGTTGTAACTAAAGTCCCGTTTTGAGTAAGGTCTTAAAACAAAAGACAACTGATTATATTCTTTTGAATTTTAGCTCATTGTGGAAAAAAAAAATTTGTTCATTGTTTAAGAATTTCCAAAGTAACTAACGCTTTTGTAGTATTTTTAAGATTTGTAGTTTATCTATTAGTTATGTAGTATATCTATCATGGATGCACTAGTTTATCTATTAGTTATGTAGTATATCTATCATGGATGCAATACCAATTTAGTATAACTGCTGTATCATATCCAAAATTATATTTTTGTTACTTGTGAAGCAAATAGCCGTTCGTGAAAAATAAGCCATTTAGACCTTATTAGGTTCTCTTACGAGACATCCTGAATTCGATGTCGATGTCCAATATAAGGTACTGACGCAGTCAACATATGTTAACATAATCTTTCCATATAGGCACAGTAAATCAGATGATATTGCGCGACAATCGAGCTTAATCTTCTATGTAGACTATAATCAAGTCACGGTTATTTGGTTTCGTATTGAACCACGTATCGCCCGTACTTCGGATTATATGCCCATGTCTTACCTAACAAAAGCAGTACTTACAATATATGGATCGATAGAGGAGGAAGCCATTCAATAATAATACTTGTATAATTTTCAGTTTCCTCTCTATGTATAACTCGATTGTTTTATTTACTGATTTTGATATATTGATTTTGTAATTTTGTTATTATGTATGTAATTACATAGGTACCTCTGTTTTGACATAGAATAATTTAATGACATGCGATATAATCAACATCTTGTACGCCGAACACAAGCAGATTGTGACGTACTTTATGAATAAATAAATGATTTGTATTCATATATAAACTTTCGTAAGTCATTGCAGTATTTTATCTATGAAAATGACGGGTTTCCTAACGTTTATTTAGTCAGTTGCGCGACATGTCACGGAGAGCATAAGCCTCCATTTTCAAGCACTAATAACCTTACCTGAATAAACATAATTCATTAAAACAATAATAATTCGTTTTGTTATTTAATGCTACTTTGCTCATAGATCTGAAGATAGCCTACTTATATTTGGGCGTTTTCAAAAAAATGTGCACCCAATTAGTGAAAATTGTTAAGAAAAGTTATAATCACTGTCAGTTTCGTGACGACAATTAAGCATTAAATATAGTAAGGATCAGTAATTGTCGTAACATTTTGATGCTGAGGGCATTTGTAGTCTTTAATTTAGGAAAATATCTACGTAACTTATTCACAATTACGTATTAAAAGTTCGCTTGTTAGGAAAGCGTACGTCTTTTCCTGTCAATTTATTAAAATAGTATTCAAAGTACTTTAAAGGGTAAACATATATGATTATCTGTATACAGAGTTATTTATATAGCATTCGGTTGAAACTCGCAGTAATTATTTCAACTACAAAAAAAACCTTCAATTTGTGAAAACGTTTTAATGTTCCCAATGCACCAACTGTAAAGTTGTTGCTGCATGAAATACGGTTTTGCACTTCGTATTTTTGTTTTTTTTTATATTAAATGTACTCGACAAGTGGAGAAAAATCATTATCCTTGTAGAACTGCACACCCAATTAAATCTCTAAAACCTATCTGCATAAAAACCTGATCGTCATAGATTTAGAGGTTTTAGCTTAATAAGGTAAAAGTAAGACGTATTTATTGTCATATCACATATCACTTTATAATATTTGTTTGGGATAATTGACTTTATCCTTCATTGACATATATAAACTTGCACTATGGTGATTTTTCTAAGTATAGAACTAGCTCAGGAACTATAAGCTGAATATGACCCACCCGCCTGATTTCTGATCAAAATTTACGTGTGATGGTGATCACAATACATCTCAATGTCTCTAGCAGGATTCGAACCCAAAACCACTCGCTTTGTTGATAGATTCACTTCCAAATAGGTTATGCGTCTGTTTTCTACACGTAAGTATAATTATGTAAACGTTCAACCGAAACTGTCTGAGAATCACTTAGTTGGTCAGTAGAAGTCTCACGTATCTGCCGGGAACTATCGGCGGCATCTGCTGCCCGCCACTCCACATCCGCGCTCTCTGCGTTATGCAAGGCTTGCAATAGTTGCAATGCCCGATGCGACGTGCTTTACATTTTGTTTGTTCAACTACTATCCGGAATAACTGTTACTTAACTATCATATCTTTAATAGACGACGTAACACTGAAATTAAAATAAGGATAATCGTAAATATACGTGTGTGTAAGGTGAGCATGAATAGTGGCATACAAAACAACATACCAAATCTATTAGAATTTTAAAAATCTTTTAATGTCATATTTATTTAGCTATATGTAATATGCTGCGCAGAGAAAAGCCCTCAGCCACATTTTTATCCCCTTGGGCAATTAATTTCTGTAATTGTGCTGAGCTCTGTGCATAGCATATAGTCATGTATTCAAAATTTTCATTACCTTTAAATGTATTTAATTAGCGTTGTCTGAGTGTCTTTGTATTATGCGAATAATATAATATCTCATTGTCAACATTATTTTGTAATTCAAATAGGTATAAATAGTTCGGCCAATATACAGTTAGTTAGTTTTCATTTCTCATGCTCGGAAAGTGGGTCATTGTTTATCTACGAAACGGGTGAAAAGTGATGTTTCCACCCTAGGGCCGCAATTTGGCATGTTGCTATTAGTTCTCACCTTGTGGGCACTCAGTAGAACAAAGTGGGGATAATACCTAACCTTATTTGCCGACGCCACAAACAAATACATGAGAATAGTTCTTTCTCTTATGTTATAATATATATTATAGAAATTTATTGTAGCGATTATCATACATTAAATATGTCAATGTTATGGTGTTCGAGACAGGAACACCGGAAGTCCTCGTCGTTTTTCCTTAAGTATATGTTATCTATTTCAACTTTTAATTTATATAATAGTATTACTACTTAAAAATCAAAGCAAATCAAAATATTTCAATAAAAATAATTTGATTTGTTGAAAAATAATTTGATTTAGTTTTATGTCAATTAATTCAAATATTTATATTATTCGGTTAAAATTTTTAACTGTCTTGGTTCTATATTACAGTAACAAGAAGGAATAAAGCTACGATTTTTTTTTAACTTTGATATGCGGAGGTAAGCAAGGGCAGTAACTTATATATGAATGTATACTTACTTAACGGAAATATTACCTTCTTATTAGTCTTTATTACACTAAATGAGACCATTGTATTACTAATTCTATTAGTTTATACATAAAACAACCCTTAAATTTTAAAATTAAAGGGTCGCGTTTTACGATAAAACTAAAATTCTGTTTAAGATACCCATTCTTTCGCCAATAACGCGCGCGAAAAAAAAAATTCTGTGCGTTATGATCATACGTCGGACTCCAGTGGGCATTTTCGTGGCATGTCAGAATGATAGGTAAGGTTCGCAAATCAATCAATTCACTTTCGAGTATTTGGTACCTAGTATTTATAATGTGAAATTCCAAATATCATAGCAACTAACTACGTTATTTATAAACGTACTTGCAATACACACAAGTCAAAATGGCGAAAAAGTTCGCTCGTTCGGCTTTATCTGTCACTCAGACAATTGCAGCTATGAGAAAGGAATAGAACACAACTTCAAAGAGTATTTACACTTTAAATATGAATATATGATAACGGGTAACTAATTTAATGAACTATGGTACAAATACTAGGTACATTATAATACTCGTAAGTTAAGATTTTTTTGTAAACTTTACCTTGCCCTCAAACTGCCCCCTATAGTCCGACGTATGCTTATGATATGACAATTATGCTGCAAAAATAGCAAGAGGCCGGATTCCGCGCAACTATTGAAAACACCTGGATAGTAAACAAAGTATAGTTATATTTTGAAATACAAGATACTCAAGCGATTCTAAAATGAACCTAACACTTGACGGAATTAGAAATAAAGCTCAAGTTATCTTGGAAAGCCTCCTACCGCAAGCTTCACTAGAAAATCTACAACTTGTATGAAATGGCGGTACGAGAAATAAGTGAAATCTTTGTCAGAAAGTGTGCTGATTCTTTATATATTTCAATGATTTATCGATACCACTTAAACTGTCAGTTGACAGTTTAAATTGAAAGCATGTAGTTACATGCTTCAATTTAAACAAGCTGATGCGCTAAGATTGGTGTTTTAGTTAGTCAGTTTATTATTTTCGTTACTTTCTTCTTGCTCTTATTTTACTTTCCTCGAATTCGAAATGAAAAATAGTATGCTTAACTCGGGTAAAAGTCACCCATTTACGACTCGCACTATTAGCGCTCTCACTTCGTTCGAGCGCCAAACTACCTCGTCGTCAATGGGTGACTTTCTACCCTTGGTTAACAATCTACTATAGTTTGACAGACAATATCTTTGACAGTGCACTTCACCAAGTTAAATTAAAAAGTAGATTGAGCGGCTGAATGAAAATACAAGTAGAAGTTCAAGTTATTGGAGACTGATTGCTGAGTTGAACACATATGCAATGGGTTACATATTTTATTATTTATGTCTTTAGTGTACAAATGTTTTTACTCTAAATAATAAAATACTTACATTAAACTTAATATCAGTCAAGAAGTACATGATAGTTAAATCTAATTAACTTTTACTAATTATTTAATAATCATTGTATCGCAAATAAAATTTATCTCTTGAACCCGCATAGCTGGAGATGTGGAAATCCTGCCTCGGACGCCGGAGAACCTCGTCAAGTCGTCACATATTACTTAAGTATACGTCATCTATTTATAATTTATATAATAGTGTTACTACTTAAAAATCATAACCAGTCAAAATATTTAATTTAAAATAATCTTATTTTTTCTTAGTTCAAACCATTGTATCGTTATTTCTTTCTGCGAACAGTCTGAGAGCAAGGACATTGCGACCGACCGACGACCGGTCTGGCCTAGTGGGTAGTGACCCTGCCTGTGAAGCCGATGGTCCTGGTTTCGATTCCCAGTCAGGGCATTTATTTGTGTGATGAGCACAGATATTTATTCCTGAGTCATGGGTATTTTCTATGTATTTAAGTATTTATATGTATCTATCTATTATATATATCGTCGTCTAGTACCTACAACACAAGCCTTACTGAGCTTACCGTAGGACTAGGTCGATTTGTGTAAGATTGTCCCGAAATATTTATATTTTATTTATATTTATATTTTATTCTTTGAATCTTTGACAAACCAACAGCGCCGCTCGTGACCTTTGTCGTCAACACTCTCGATTCAGAGATTGTAATGTGGATTTCTGTGTTATGCTTATAAATAAAATATAAATTAACTAATAATAATGATATACCTGCAAACATTATCATTATTACCAATATTAAATCCATTGTGTAGAAGATTACGTAGGAGAATACTTTTTGTGAGACAATATAAGCTTTGACAAGAGATACATTTTAAAACAGAGTCAATTATAACTAGCATATAGGTGATATAGGTACCTACCTATACAGAGAGTATCAAGAAGCAACGCAAAACCCTCGCACAGCGTGAAAATAACTCATGTGTTCAGAGACAAGAAAAAGTAATAAAAATATTCAGTGAAGTTGAAAACAAAAATATGGGACGGAAAATGAGAACAAAAGGCAAAATCGCATCAGTTTTTCTCAAGCAGCCTTAGCGAATATTTCTTGAGGCTTTATTGAATAAATATACATATTTTACGTCGATACTTCATAAGAAGCTTCCAGTGTCTTGATGCGTGCAAATTCTAATGTCATTACAGGACTCACCCGAAAACGGGGCGGCTAATGATTGCGCCATGGTATACTAGGTGTACTTACTTAGTGAAATGTTTTAAGATGTTACTTAGGTTAATAATGAGCCCATTATGGTTGTGGTTGTTAGTTAATTCATGCTGGAGTATGTGTTATTTATTTTATTTTGGTTTTAAGAAGTATATCATATTTTTTGTTATTAATCTATGCTGAATTATTCAATGTGTTAATATAGTACTACTATTTACTTTGTGCAAATCAGCATTAAGACAGTACGTGTATTTAAAATTTTGGTTTAATTCTGATATTGAACAGAACTGCGGTCACGAAAATCACGAAAATCGATATTCGTAAATTTTGAACGATTGTCTCTGTCACTACCATGAGGCCCTATTTGGAGCAAAAGAGAAAGATGCTCGAAATATACGCAACGGGCCTGGACTGGACCTGTCAGAAATGACATTTAGAATAGGTATGATCATTTTTGTGTCATTTTGTTGCGTATAACATCATTTCAAACTGATATTAAAAAGGTTGATCAATATCAATACAATTATGTATTGCTTTATTGATAATCGTCTTCTTCAGCTCCTTGAATTAAATTCTGATAAAAATTTCTGGTTTGAAAGTTAGAATACCGCTTTAAGTAAGAAATATAAATACCCTTTCCAATAAAAATATGATTGAAATTAAACTACCCTGTAAAAAGTTATTGCGTGGTGGTCATACACAAAAAATATCCACGTTGTTCACTAGAGAACCTCCTACATTTATCGTCGATTAAAAAAGGCATAAGCGCAGCAAGTAATATCAGTCTAACAAATATATTTTGGGTTTCATACTTATATAATTATGGTTATGAAAAAATATATGAAATTATTTAATAAAACCTCACGATATTGCAAACGCTTGATGCACTAATCCGAATAGCGCTAAAAATTCATTAAAACAACTAACGTCAGTTGTGGTACGTTTAGTATTTTACAATTTTATTTTCACAATCGCCGCTTTCCACTCTTTGGCCACTTCCCGTTGCGTGGGCGGCTTATTGCCGGTTTCACACTTAACAATAAAAGGGCGTGAGAGTGTAAAAGTCGCGTAACGGGGCATTTCCGACCTTTATATGGGCACCTTTCAGCAGCTGGCATTTTATTGTCAGCTCACCCACAAGAGTCCGACTTGGGCAAACCATTTTTCCTACCAGTATAACTTTGATGACATGGTAATAAGAGCTCAATGTTCTAAATGTCGTGTGTTTCACACACAAAATTAAAACAAAAAGTGCCCTGCTCTATTAGCCTCAAGTAGTAAAATTAGATCTGTTATCTTCTTATTATTTCCCATGTTGTAAAACCTATTACTACATACACCTGAAGAGCAGGAGTCTCACTTAACAAAGAGGGAAGACTCAAAGCGCAGTTTTCTTCCTAAATAGGTAAGTGCGTTAGCATTCTGCAAAACGTCAAACAATAGTACGATAAAAATCTCCCTACTAAAGCTAAAATCGCTATTATTGACTAAGTTGATTTATAGTATTGACGATATAATCTATATAGATGATATTTTATATAACTATACCCGAATCTTCGATTGCGTGCCATTGTTTCTAAGTTTTTGGTAAAACTTGTAATTTACAATCCGTTTTAACCCCATTAGGTTTTTGTCTTCATATACCCATGTTTGTACTTCCTCCTCTGTAGAGAGGAGGAATTACAAACAATTACTAGAGGAAACGAACATCATCAACATCTTCATTGCGACATCGGGTCGATTCGACCGAAGACCGACCGACGTATGGTTAATTACGACGTTAACTAATTGCCGTTGCGAAGTTGTAAAAAAATGCTAAGATATTAAGTATGTTCATCTGTACATCGGTCTCACATACTTTAAAATCACTTTTGGACCCGGGTATGTCCTTAAACTACGTCCAACAATGAGAGGTAGGGCACAGCGAAGTACCATCACGCTTGAGTCCGGAGAAGCCCAACTGGGGAAGTACCTCCTCCTTACAGAAGACCACAGCCATAATAGCACTGCCACCTTTCAGGTATGTAGTGTTGTGTTCCTGATGGTGAGTAAGGTTCCCAGAGCTCCCACCCCCTTAATGGTCGGCAACGCGCTTGTGACTCCCCTGGTGTTACGAGTGCCCATGGGCGACGGTAATTGCTTACCATCAGGCAATCCGTCTGCTCGTTTGCCACTTTTTGTCATAAAAAAAAAAAAAAAAAATCATCTAAATAGTCTCACTGAAAAACCAATCCAACCCAGAATCGCAAACTTTAAGTATGCGGATAATAGTCTGTAAATGCCCCCGACGTTCAAGGTGACATCCGACTAGCCGACTAGACCTTCATCAAACGTCATCCGATTAGGCCGGATTAACCGGACAAACGGAATGCGTAATTATGTGCGACTAACTAATCGCTTTTAACTTGACGCGTGATCACTGTTTCGTACAGCAAATGCAACGAAATCGGACCGAACCGCTCTGCTAACGCGAGATCTGATGACATGCCATCGTGATGCGGGAGTATGGTTAGGAAAATACCACTAAAATTCCCGTAAAGTGATTGGCCAAACATAATACAACGACAAAGAAGAAAAAAAATTACGTCTACTGTTACTGTGATTTTAGAAATACTAATTATTTTAATTTTGTTTTTTTCGTATGTCTGTCGTTATTTCTCTTGTCTAAGCAATGCCATCCAACAAGGCAATGCAGCCAGCCTTCTGAGCACACTTTTCATTGGCAGTGAGTGAAACTTCTTTGTAGTTTTATTTTAAGTGTATATTTCTTATGGGAGTTTTAGTACCTATCGAGAGATTTATTTGTTTCAGTAAACATTTTTTTTATTACCTGGAGAGCCAACATATATAAAATCTTAATTAATCTTATAGATTAAATAAATATATCCATCCAAGTTAGTATAGTCCTAACACAGCCTGCTATTTATTAAAACAAAACGATTTTAGTTTATGTTGTGAGGGATTATCCCGGGATTTCACGTCACTAATAGTGATGAAAGGTAACAAGTGTCCGCTTTGCTGACAGTTAATTTATCCGGCTAATAAGCTAATGCATTGTTGATCAATCTGATCAAATAACCATTTACCTTATTCATAAACGTTTCTCAAACCTTATCTTCATATCGGCCGAAAGACGTCCACTGCTGGTCCCCAAAGCGACCCACAGTGACCGGTTTTGCCCGACCCGTGCCCAGTGGATTTTCGCGATCTTTACCTTTTGACCTTTTCGTCAGTCCACTTTGTGGGGGGCCTGTGCCTTCCGGTACGCGGCCGCCACTCGAGGACCTTTACGCCCCAACAACCATCGGTTCACATGCAGTATGCCCCGCTCACTGCCACTTTTGTTTAGCAACCCCCAAACCTATTTTAGATAAATTATGTTTTGTCCATCAATGTGACAATTACGTTTGTAATATGTACAGTAAACACAAGACTTTATTAAAACCACATTAACCTCGTTATAATATCTAACTATATTTATTTAACATATTTACATAGATTGAGTTTCGAATTTATTTACATTTTTATTATAGCCACATTGAATAGACAATGTAATCTAACCATGCCAGTTTATTGATTTATGTGGTTTGTATTTAATAATTTAAAGACAATCTAAGTTAGTTATGAAATAGAGAGTAAGATTAACAATTCAATCTCAAACATAACTATGAAAACCATGACTGTAATCACAACTTCAGAAAATCAGAATCAGTAGTTACGATACGCCATTAACGTTGCTAATTACACTAAAGTTAGCATTGTGCCCTGTTACACACGATATATAATTCTGCGTCTGTTTTACAACTCGCAGTAATGTAAGATTTGGATTACTCTTTCACTAGCTCATTCTATCTCTCGATTTGGGTAATGTAGAACAGAGATAGGGAGAGTAAGCTTGAAGGGTTAGATTCTGAAAGGTTCCGTATTGCTGGTCTGTAGGGAAACGACGAACGGCTGTAGTCAAGTCACAATTAACTCCGACATGTTTCAATTTCCACTCTCAACTTAACACAAAATCCCTTAATTAATGTTGATGTTCTGGACTGCAGAGCCCCATGTGGTTCGCAACTAAATAATCACTAAAATAACATATATAATATTTTTCAAAAGATTAAATACTTATTTTTAAATTATTTTTTATCATGGAGAAACGTATGCTAGCGAATATCTTTGATATTTCAATCGAAAGAAAAAGAGAAAAATTCGACACGCAGCGGGACTCGAACCCACAACCACTGGATCACTAGCCCAGTGCACTACCAATTGTGTATACGAGTACCGCTGAGACTTATCAAATTTTTTAATCTATCCCTCGACGTATACGTCATCATGGTTGACGTGTAGACACATCTACCGCCAGCGTATTGAACACTAAACGGCATCGAAATCTCAATTCACATTGAGAATCCATGATGACGTATACGTCGAGGGATAGATAGAAAAATTTGACAAGTCTCAGCGGTACTTATTTTTATTTTGTAGCTACAAATATATTTTTATTATGTGTTTCTCTAAAATTTTAATACCTCTTAACGGACCTTACAGACTTTTCATCTTGAGAATGCAAGGATGACATATACATAAAGTGACGAGGTTTCGGCTGACGCCTTAACCAATTGGGCAACACGAACACAGCGCGATAGCTGGAGATGCGGGTTCAAATGCCGTTTGGCATGCCGGAGGTCCTCGTCACTTTTTGTTAAGTAGGTATATGTCATCTTTCCATTTTGAAATTATATTTATAACATATTTAATAAAAAATTATAGGATATGTTCTTTGAATTAGATCTTATTTATATATATTTAGTAGACAAGTTGGATAATGTAGAGAACAGTATATTAATTGAAGTTTAGTGTCATAATAAATAACGAATACAATGCGTTTTATTTTTGTTTTAAAATGTAAATGAGTAATGTATTTAATATCATATTTAATTACAAAGAAAAACGAAATATTGTATTTAAAAAGGGTACCCAAAAGTATTCTTATTTATCTCCTATTAGGATTTCGAAATCATTGTGATTTAATAAACAAATATACACTCCCTATCCCTTTTTCCCTTGCTCTTTCATCCTTACCCTTCACTCAAAAAAAACCTACATTCATAACTTATATAAGTTATTTATAATTAAATAGTGATGAGAAATATTAAAGTCACTACCATTTAGTATCGTAAATATAATTTTGTGGTTGATCTCATCATATTAACCGTTATTTAGATTATGAATTAAGAGTACCAATACCATGTCGAGTACTAGTACTTCCACCTTACAACATTTTTTTGTAAAATTTTCATGTAGCAGTAGCCCAGTTTCTTGCGAGGGTTTTTAAATTATGACAAACTCAACCGGCACTAGAGGAGGCCTATGTTACTCCTCGCTGACACGCGGTGCAGATACTTCCGTACACAAAATAGTAAGCCACAAGCGAAAGCGATCGTAACATTAATATATTATTCTACATATTATGAAAGCTGTCCGAAAAGAAACAACTGTACTGGTCCTTAAAACATGGACCCCGAACTGCAAAATGAATACTACCAAAATTAATCAAAATTGAATTTAGGTAGCCCACTATTTTGAAAAACAATACTGGATAACTTAATACTCACTCTCATTTATTACTTATTCTCATTTATTTATTTACTGTCATTTACTTGACATTATTAACGCGAAATGCTTAGCCGATTTACCAACGCCATCGACTGTGTACAGTAAGCATTTTGCGTTCTTTAGATTTTTCTGCATAGGTGTCATAGTTTCGACTACACTGTTAACACGTTAACGGACACTGCGTGACATCATCTGTCATAGGCCAAAGGAAACAAACGACTACAGTTAATAATGTCAACTAAATGACAAGAAATAAATAAATGATAGTGTGTATTATGTTGACCAGCAGTGTGTTTTTAACCGACTTCAAAAAAAGGAGAAGGTTATCAATTCGGTTGGCATGTTGTTTTTTTTTAAACAGTAAGTTACCTAAAATTCAATTATTGATTTGTTAATAGTTTATTGAACAACTAAAAAGATTTATTTTTTATTTATTACGCTATGGTAATGTATGGTATGCTATTTAACATCACACGTGGAATAAAGAATGATGAATTATGTCATCATTGAGTGTTGAAAATATGCCGCTTATATTTTTGACCAGCCCCGAAGGTCGCAAGGGGCGAGGGCGAAGGCTGAGGTTAATCCCGCGTCCCCTCGCGGGGCTGGACGCAATTAACTCTCGACATGTTTCAATTTACACTCGCAAATACTCGCTGCCTATTGTGCTGTATAACTGCCGTGCATCGCGTTAACGTTCCAATTTTGTACGTCTATATAAATTAAAGAGCGAATCCTTTACAGCCGCGAGGGTCAGACGGATCATTTACATTTTTTTTAAATAATGTTACCTATCAATTTCAACTTTACCTTCGAACACACAACACGTTTAGTAGATGCATCTAATTTATTAGATATGAATGTTACTTAATTTAACATATCTTAAAATTACAAAATAGGTGTAATAAAAATGTAGTTCTAAATGACATGAATGACAGCTGTCTGGATGTGAATGCTAGACCATTTTATGGAATAGCCAACAAGTCGTATTTTATGTTATATTTTTGTGTTGCTACTGTTAGAAATATAAAAATATGTTTTTCTACTTAAAAATATAAGTCTTTAGTAAATTCCCACATTAAAATGACAGTTTCCTCTTTTGCTATATTTTATATACTGATGCGTTTACCGTGCTATTAAGGATCACCAAAGATTATTATTTAAGTTACTATTAAAATACAGTGAATTTTGGGCAAGCAGAAATCTCTGTCCCGATTTCACACGAATTTTATAGTGGTAGGTATTAGCGCCCACGCGACGCTGATATTTTTTGCAGGGATTATCACGTCCAGAGCGTTAGCTAGCACAGCTTTTAGTCGCAATCGACAAACCTAGTGACACATTGCACACCGTGAGGTTATAGATGAATCTTCAGATTTAATGTGATTTAAGTACCTATCCAAAAACATTGGTACTTATAGTTTGTTCTATTTCTTTTCAATTAAAACTTTTGTGGGCGATAAAATCACTAAACAATGAAATGTCGTTAGAATCCTTGGTACAATGCCTCAATGGCCTTTTTTATATTTAATTCAGTAACTCGTAGTTTTTGTAATATTGTATTTAATTACGTGTATTTATATCGCCCTTGACGATTTTTTCAAAAGTCATTTCCTTGTCATAAATTTTCAAAAAACAATCTACTTTGAAACACATAGACGACGCGAGTTAAGATACTATGTTTTCATTGTAAGCATCAATTCAACTGTTGTTGATCAATTTAGAGGGATTTATAGATAAATACTGCATCGATTATCATTGCAGTCAGTTGGGAGAAACTTTTGTAGGTAATGACTTTAATTTTCACTTATCAAAAGACTGACAGTCTATAGTATAGATAAGTGAAAAGAAAAGTCATTACAAAATCTTATAAAAAAATAAACTGTAGTAAAATTGCTAAAATCTACCTGATACATTTCTTTACAATTATCTCTAAAGAATATGACAGTCATTTAAAATCAAATAAGAAAATATTTTTGAGGCAAAAAAAATTGTTCTTTACGCCAAACCTAAACCATTATAGTACATTCCGATACTAGTGAAAATTTTTTTTTCTCGACGAGGGTGATAGTTGGAGCCCGAGTGAAACGAGGGTGACAATCACCCGAGTCTTAAAGAAGTTTTGACACGAGTATCGAACCTAATTTTTCATAGCAAGTGCCTTAAAAAGTGCACTTTTTACGCACTAGTTAGGAAAAAACTATTTAATTTTCAGATGAGGAAAACGCTCAAAATAACCAGTTGGTGACGCTACACTCGGTTAAAAATTGCTTTGTTTATATTTCGTGTCACATTACACTACATGGTATAAAATATGTAGGCTTCCAAAAATAAAAGCTTTCATCTTCCAAAATTAAAGGATTCATCTGTAGGTTTTTAACAATTTGGTATTGAACCTTACATCCATAAAAAACATGTCTCATCATTTTGTATATTTACAAGCAAATAACAATAAAAAAAACATTTATTTCCCTATTTTCCATAACTATTTATTTGAATACTTAAATTAATACTTTTGCTTTCAAACATGATATAACCTTAACAATTTCAATTCTGAGATACCATACCGTTGGCGTTGGTTTGCAAGATAAGAGTTATCCTTATCCGTAGAAGACCTTAATTTGTTTCCTTTAATTTTGAGCGTCTTCTTTAAACCAACTATGGTTAATTTCTAGCTATGTTTATTCGTATAAACTCAAAGGTATTATGTTTATATCAACATTTCATCATTTCAGCAGGAAGTAGTCCACTGCTGAACAGAGGCCTCCCCCAAACATGACTTGTATCATCTTTGGGGATACTGCAGTAGCTTATATATACTTTCAATGAAACTGTCTCTCAGGGATATGGGCCGTCTCCTGCGGACTTGGATCCCCGGAGCTTGGAGCTCCAGCTCATTCTTGGTACAGACTGTCCATTGCAGTTCAACGCGACAAAGTACTCGTAGGTATGTAAGGCTACCTTTGTGCCTGGGACGCGGGGTCAACTATTTGAATAGGCATTTGTTTTTTGTTTAATATTTCATTCTATTCTTTCAGTCCTGAATTTATATTTACGTTAGTTTTATTTGTTTTTTATTATATTCTATGTGGTAAATTTTGTTTTGACGTTTTTGAAGTTGAAACAAAACTGATCTACATATTCCTATTTATATTTTGTAAAATAAGGATATTCTAAATGTACCGTATAAGTTTGACTTATGCGGAAAATGTAGAGAAACACGAAATTATTCGGTGTTAGAAATTAAGATTTTGTTAATAATATAAATGTGGCCCTAATAAAACTAAAGCTTCCTGAAATAGAACTACACTTAAAACGTCTTTATTACTGTTTCTTTAAAGTTAAAATTAAATGACAAATTATTTATGACGGCAAAGGACTAAGATAATTGCGGTTGGTTGGTACACCTTGTGGTGGAGCAGCATTCATTACCGCGAGAAAAGCTCTTCCGAGAGATAACGGAAGGTAATCCCGAGAAAATAATGTTGTTTTCATTTCATATTTCGATTTGGGTTTTTAGAGTTATTTTGTTGAGAAAATCAGCGTGAACACCGAAACTTATTAATAAAATATTAACTTCGTGGTTTTGTTGGGAGATAACAGTTTCCTATCCCTGCTATAAAAAATTGCACTTCACACCTTTATAGTTTATAAAGCAATCTCAACAAATGTGTAAATCTTACAAGAAAAATCTCCATCCTCAGTTTGACTGTCGTCACCCCCATTTTCATTGCTCTGTAATGCATATTCCATATAAACCAGCTTGCATTAAAATCTTACTATATTAATTGAAAACGCAGCCTACTGGTTGGAGAATTTAAATATTCATTTCAATTAAATAGAACTTAGAACATAATGGCCAGATGCTATAAGGTCTTAGGCACAACATTTTATAGCAGTAATTACAATTTTTAAGAATCAATGCTGTTACAGTAATATAATGGTAATAAATACTAGTAAAAGTTACTAATTAGCTTCACCTGTGTCAGTATAATTCTTGTAACAATAGTTTTCTCTTTGCCAGCTAAATTGCAGTATTGCAGTACTAATAACCGTTAACTAGCGAAGAACCTATGAAAAAATAGTACAAAAAGCAACGAATATAAGTGCCTAAACGAAGTCCCTGTTAAAATATTTTAAAATTTAAATAAGCAACCTGAAGCCCGGAGTCGGCTAGATAGGACTGAAATAATACACATGAGAATAATGTTTTCCCTTTATTTCAGTTGTTTTTACTCCCCTGCAAATGCTCTAGGGGCATAGCTTTATACGATGGGGACCTTACAGAGGTCACGTTTGTATGAAAAGTGTTTTAGCTTTTTCCTTTAACGTTTGTTTTATATTTTGTTTGTTTGTAACGAATATATCTGCAAAGGACATTATTCAGGACTTGTTTTAACATTCATGTGCTGACTTTGGTATTTATTTATATTTTACTTTTTCATTTTTCATCGTGTAGGTATATTTTAAAGCAATGTAAATACTTAATGTTTTTGTAATAGGTTTTTTTTTTTTTTTTTCACCAGCTCTATCAATTTTATGAAAACGTAACTTGTATCATTAGTATCTCAAGGCAAATTTCTAGCTTCGTCCTTAAACTAATAGAGCGGTATGGGCACTGGGAATGTTATCTTGCTAAGTGTGGTAGGGCACGTACAGTCAGCAGCAGAAGTGGCTAACCGATTGAGGTGTTCAAATTGAGGTCAACACATCTCTATTGTCAAGAGAATAAGAGCGCGTGTACGACATTTTGAACACTTCAAACGCTTAGCCACTTTTGCTGCTGACTGTACAGCGAATGACATAATCTCGTACAAATCTGGTGAAACCCAACTGAGGAAGTACTCGTACCTCACCTTAGTTCAGAAAACCACAATCAAATAGCCCTAGACCCTACTCACAGTGTTGTGTCCCCAGCGGTGAGTAAGGTCGCGAGAGCTCAAAACCATAAAGAGTAGGCGACGTGTGTTTGAATCATCTGCAGTTACAGGCGTTCATAAGCTTTGGTGACTGCTTACCATAAGGCGGGTCATTTCCTTGTTTGCCACAATAAGATAAATGCTGACATAAACTTTCAATCCTTAAACAAGCGTAGGACAATAGTTTGAATATATGTTACACCTTACTTACTTAATACAAAACAAAGCTTAAAACCTTTTTCAATGAAATATACTGGTATATTATAAAAGTGCTACATCATGTTACAATACATTCATTCATCCCTACCCAACCAAATGAGAAATCCGATCGGCATATTCTCAGGTTTTCTTTCCTAAAATGAGGCAAGGTGTCGTAAAGGTGCACGAAGACCGAGCTACCCACTTGTCTGCCTTTACTGCCTTTATAATGCGCTGATTTATGGCTCCGAGTGAATATTGTGACGCCATGTAGTACGCCGCAATGTATCCAATTTAATGTAATATATCGCTGCGCTTAGCAGCCCTTATTTACCTATTGTGATTCGTTTGAAATTAATATTATGTTGTACGAGGAAGTATGACTATCGAGTTAGTACGTAAAATGATATTGTTAGAGGGTTTTGGATCAAACTATCTGAAAACTTACCTGAGAGCTCGCTCTAACCTATGAGAGACGAGAATATATCCACTTTGAAAATAAAACTGTCATGTCACTCACAAGTGAGAGCTTAAAATAAATGTGTTGTATGTTATATTTTGTTATAATGAGGAATAGTGCCTTCAATTTTCCAAACATCCATTTTTATTATTTAGCCAAATGCTATCAATACGAGTATGCACGCTTTAAATAAAACCCCGTCCTACCAAGCAGCAACAAAATATTGCCCAATTTCTGCATTGTCCATTCTGAACAGACTAGTTTATTTCTTAGTATAAGTAACATTAACCATATAAAAGGCGTATTCAGAAACATACTTTATAATGTGAGAATAAAACTAAAGTATTTTTAGCGGGAAGGGAAAAAAATTGAACGAAGTGTTACGAATAATAAAAATGATAAGTTAATCTAAGATTTTAAAACTGTTTAAGTAACTATTTAAGTGTCTTCCTCGATATTGAAAACAAGCAGTTGCTCTTATCACAACATGCTGCGTAAGCCGCCTAACCATTTCCTTATCTTCGCCTAATACTTTGCTATGTTCCATGATTCTCCTTGTAAATTCCTCTCTCGGCTCTGCTCTGGTATATTGACGAATACTCGCATAAAAAAAATCGAGTGCAGTTAAGTTCGGTGAACGAGGTGGCCAGGCGATATGCCCATCACGTCCAACCCACAGGGTATGGTACTCGTCAGGCTTCAGTAAAGTCTATCGTTGCTTCCACATATAATTTTCATTTTCAAATCTCTTGAGTGCATGAGTAGGTGTCCGTATATCTTCATTGCAGCTCAGTGTTATTGATTATAAAATGATCCTATATTAACGTTTCTGAACAGGTACATTTTCAACTTTATTGCCAAGCGTTACCTTGTAAATTATAATATCATGCAGTTTTTCTTTTGAATAATATGAACACCATCACCTGAGGCGTACAATAACTATTCTCGTAGCTAATGTTTTTTTACGGTTCAAATGTTAGCTTAGAGAATGAAAAGAGAATTTATTTTTACGGCGAACATAATAATCATGACGTAAAATGAAGTATTTTAATAATGCACTACAACTCTCAGCTCAAGTAATTAAAAAGATCAGAACATATCAATTTCAGATTGATAATGTGTATAGGTACTTTTTTAATAAGTCTTTAGAAATTGCCAATACAAGCAATGAAGATGCTTTAGTAAAGATTATTATGGTTTCCCATTTTAATTATGTCGTCGTATATTGGTAGCTTTTGCAACTGACCCACATTCTTGCTACAATGTACATACGACGGGCAATGTAACCGCAACCAGCATAAAACAACGTACCACACACAGTTCTAATTTTTTTTTAGCCAAACCGGTTTTATTACCGGTGAAGCCTATATTTTTATGTCAACGCCGAAAACTTACGTAGATACAGAACAGAAAACTTTTTTCTCCTGGCACTATAATATTCATGCAAACTTACCTGGGGCTTACAATAACCGATCTGGGAGCACTAACCATGAGATTCGTGCGGCCTGAACGGAATTAAAGTTATTAATTCACTGCTGTCGGGAGTTCACTCAGCCACCGTTAGAGTTGGTTGGAGTTCCATATCAAACTGCTCTTTGTTATTTGTGAACGTACCTGGCTCATGATTTACACTCAGTTCTATTACTTGCCTACTCGTTTAATTAATCATTCGTTAATTTAATTCCTACTCTTAAACTAGACTTTATGTGCAAATGATGATAGGATTCCAAAGTAATCATTTATTCCTACTCCGAATGCCCAGATTTACAGATAGTATTTTCACTATTTTTTACGCTACATGAAAATGTAAATTTAGCGTCTTCCTTATATTACTGGGACAAATTAATCTCGGTATGAAAACTCGGTGGGGGTTTTGACGTTATTTAATAAAAACAAGTTGTTTTTTTTTTTCAATTGCAATGCGTTCAATTTTCAGAGTAAGTAAATAATAATTAATTCTAAAGAAAAGTTGCTACTCAAGTACTCATATTAAACTTTCTGTATACAAGTTATATAATGTCATGTAATGTAAATACACAATAAAGAATAAAAAATGATTTGTTTAAGCAAATATAGTATATTGCTCTTATAAGATGTATATATATGATTATTTATACGGTATTTCTGCCAGTGGAAACCGACATTTAACAATTCGGGTATCAGAAAGCATAAGGTAAATTAATTGGCGTGATTACTTCTAAGATTGACTTAAAAGTTTTCTTTTTCTTAGACTTCCATTTTCATTACAAGTTTTGTATAACATTTTTTACGTTTCAATCGTTGAGATGATACTGTGTAACAAAGCATAATATCAAAGACTTCTACGATCATAACACAAATATGTCAACACGTTCGTATCTTGTAAGACAAAGTAACTTTTAGTTTTGCTCAGCTTGCTGTTTCTTTGTTTTATTTTAACTACATCATGTACTGAACATGTTTCTCAGCATAGCGCGCTATATTGTGGTTAACATACTTGTTGTTTTCTTAGTATTTAACGTTGTAGTCGTACAAAATGAATCCTAGGATAAACCTCGTATGGTATTTCATCATTCATGGGCCCACTTTATATCGCTAAATAGTACATGACACTGAATCATCTGCTAAGATGCCGTAACTAATGGTAAAGATATTTATAGGAAATTGGTGCAGGAATTTGGGCCCGGGTATGTCCTTAAACTACGTCCAACAATGAGAGGTAGCCACAGCGAGGGCCGGCAACGCGCTTATTTCTCCCCAGGTGTTGCGGGTGCCTATGGGCGACGGTAAATGCTTCCGCCAGCAATCCGTCTGCTCGTTTGCCGTCTATGTCATAAAAAAATAAAATAATACTTCACTCAATAGCTTACATAGTAATTCTAACGCGTTGGTGCAATGGAAACACGATCCGAGAACCTATCTGCCAGGCTCAACGGTCACTCGATTACATTCTATCTGCAAACACACTCAGAGGAACCACCGTTGATTACATAAAGAAGCAACCACCACAATAAACACATCACGATGTAATTTTAAAGTTAACCCGTAAACACAGCTGTGTATAGGTGGATGAATTTGCATATTTGTGCGTTTAAGCTCGTCGGGCCCGAGGCCGGGGTGATTGAATTATTAACTGACTGGCACGGGCTCAGGGGTACTTTGTTCAGACGTGAGCTGTGTACGGGCCGTGGATTTGCGCTAGCCCTCATAATTGTTATAATTAGTACTCGCCCAGTTGTCCGATTTCGATAATAACCACTGCAGTGGCGATAATCCTCTACTACATTTGCCCCTTGAGAACGCGACAACATAAATATTTGGATTTATGACGCGGGAACCGATAAACGCACATTGTAAATAATAAACTGCGTATGTTGCTTATAATGCGTTAATTTGGTTTGTAAGTTGTGTTAAGGTAACAAATAGTTCTTCTCCTCCCACGGGTATGGTAAAAGGTGACAGAGAGAAAAAACCAACGGATGGGCAGCAGAGTCCGAAACGAACAGCTTAGAATCCAATTTAACAACTACTGCGGTCGCCAAGATGATACGACTCATATTTGGGGGAGGCATATAGCCACCAGTGGATGGCATACGGCTGAAATGATGGACGAATAGTTCGTTACCCACAACACCATAGTAATCTGGTCTTAAATTTAATTGGTAAAGGGTTCCTGATCGTGTTTGTTGCTTTACTCGCTATGGATACCGCTTCGGATGGTATAGAACCATCTATGGCTCCAATACTTAACACAACAGGTCTCAGTTCCATCTCTCTTATGGTCAGAATTATTTAATAACTAACGTTCAGTGGATAGTTCGGCGTAACCCGAACCCCAAACAAATATTCTAAGCGCCGAACAATAATATCCATTCATCCTAAAATACATACAGCTTCGGTGAAACACACAACTAATAAACGGAGAGAAGACTCGAATAAAATACATTTCACTTCTTCACTAACCAGATTTAAATAACCCTTAACCCTTCTTTGCATGACTTTTTTTTTCTTATTGAAATAAATCACGGTAATGTCAGTTGACCTCCACATTACGGTAAAAAAAAATATATATATGAGGTATGTTTTTTAAATAATATTCCTATTTTTTGATATGATGGAAATTTCCATCATTATGCAAACTCTGACCTTAGGCATAGTACAATAGGTAGGTAGGTAGATACTAAATATATTAAACAGTCGTTATGTGATTATTCTTATTTATTTTAAAAAGAGCTACACAATATTTGTGAGTGAGTTTAGCAAAACGTCCCACTTTGTCGCTTGTTAATAAGGTTAATTTCTAAGTAAATTTTTATAGCATCAGAGTTTTATTGGCTAGCGACAAAGTGGGACGTTTTACTAAAAACAATCACATTTATTGTTCGTGATATTTTAGGAAACAGTTATTATTTTTAATAAGACATAAAAACAGTCGGAAATCCGAAAACCCGGGCATTGCTAAGCTTTTTTTGCCATACTGAAACGAAAAAGCTTTGATCATTTGGCCATTACTAATAAATGATTCTCTATACTTTACGAGTTACATTATTGCATAATGATGGAAATTTCCATCACATACTTTCGATTTACTTTACCTTCCAATTTCGTAAATGTATGCACAAAAAGTAACATAATATTTAATTACATACCTCTCGACGACCGGTCTGGCCTAGTGGGTAGTGACTCTGCCTATGAAGCCGACGGTCCTGGGTTCGATTCCCAGTCAGGGCATTTATTTGTGTGATGAGCACAGATATTTGTTTCTGAGTCATGGGTGTTTTCTATGTATTTAAGTATTTATATGTATCTATCTATTATATATACGTCGTCTTGTACCTACAACACTAGCCTTACCGAGCTTACCGTAGGACTAGGTCGATTTGTGTCAGATTGTCCTGTAATATTTATTTATTTATTTATTTTATACCTGATACACATGAATTATGCCGCAAATATCAATATTTTCACAGTACTATCTTACAAAATTCAGAATACAATATCAACACAAATAACAACTTTAATTGTCAATTTTTTTTTTAATCACAAGTAGGTACGTTCCATTTCAAGCTATACTGTTGTTGAAACATAAAAGTCTTAAAATAAATATGATTAACCCGCATAACTACCTTTAATTAACAGGACAATATTATGATGGAAATTTCCATCACCATGCAAAGAAGGGTTAAAACATTGAAGGAAATATTGTTTCATTTTGTAGTAGCCTACCTAACCTAGAGTAAAGGGTTAAAACATTGAAGGAATTTTTTCATTTTGTAGTAGCCTACCTACCTATATATAGATATATATATATATATATGTACTCATATTTTTCAAATTTTCTACTACTAGGTTAGGTAGGCTACTACAAAATGAAACAATATTTCCTTCAATGTTATATATATATATATATATATATATATATATATATATATATATATATATATATATGGGTAAATTAACACCAATGAAAAATATGAGTACATATACTCAAATTTTTCATTGGTGTTAATTTACCCATAGTACCGTTCGGATTATGTAGATTGCATGGTAAAATAAGCCACCTACATATAAAAAAGCAGAGGCAGGTCCAAAATCTGAACATAGACAATATACAAAATAAGTAATACTACAATAATATAGTATCATTTTTTTCCCGCTGACGACTTTTTTTCTGAAAGTTCAGTTAGTAAACTTAGTTTCAAATACTTTTTACGTCATTCTCACTCATTTACAGAGAAATGGAGTGGACCTTCCGGATTCGTGTCGAATTCCGGTTTTTCTACTATAAATTTTATTTGAATATTGCAAGCCTTGCTGCTAATTACTCTTCTCTAGTACGCTTCGGGCCTTCAACTATTCTCCCGCTTTTGAATCAGATGGGACGCTCGGGGCCTTCGCCCTACGCAGACATTTAACTATCGCAAACCTTTACATTTGATCCATATATAATAGTGCACAATCGTTGCCCAAACTAAAAAAGCCATTTTTAATGGGATCATTTAGGAAGGTTAAGGCTCTTTCGGCCTTTAACAGAGTTCGGCTTTCAGTCTTCGCAAACTTAAGAGATCAGTATCAAATTAACATTTTAAAGTTCGAATACCGCCCACATAATACTAGCTATACCTACACCCGTAGCGGACTAGTCGGATAACGATAACGCCCCGGCTTATCTGCATGTTGATGATTTCCTCTCAGCCGTATTCAGCGATGGCCGGTGCAATTTCACTTTACGTTCGCCACACGACTGATCCATCCTTTCAAGGTTCGGGGTTTTAGGTTCAGAACTAACACTGACAGTACTTATTGCACATCAGTATACATGAATACTTTGATAAAGTACCTGTATTGAGTTCAAAGTAAAACTAAGGCGTTAATTAATACCAGAATATAAGCGCCATATTTCAAGATTAGGTTGGGCATATTCTCCAACTAAAGTCTCCCATACATATATGTATATGACTATTTTGCTTTTGACAACAGCAACAAAAGTGGAACTGAAAATAACCAAGAGTTATAACTATGCTCAAGTTGTTTGATACATGCTACATACTTATATAGGTACCCAAGTTCTTTGATATAAATATTCGCCAAGACTGCCACTTATGTTACGTGGCCTTATTGTCCTACTTTTTATCTCGAGCTCCGAGAATCTAGTAAAAACTCGAAATTGTAAAACATAAACCTATTATTAGATGGGGCAAGATATCAAAAAGCTATAATATCGTAACGTCTAAAGTTGTTGTAAAATTTTATGTTACGACCTGTTCTGCCAAAGCAAACTTTGTGACGGCGATACGGCGCTTTACGACTTGGTTGTACACCAGATAATAAAATTACCGTGCCTGCATAATACCTGTGAACGTAGAAAAATTATGGCAAAGGGATTAATTAAAGTGTTCAAATAGTTAGCCCTGCTTCCCGAACAAGTCTACTCATTTTACGATCGACTTATTCTCCTTTTATACCGTAAACTTAGTCGCGCGCTAACTACAGGTGGCCAACTAATCACTTACATATTCTAACAGAGAACGTACGCTTTGGAGTTTTCAAAATTTGGTACACCTAATTACCGAAAGCTGTTAAGAAAAATTAAATCACTGACAGTTTCGTGACGAGCATGAAATTTTTATGTAGATCGACTTTTTGCCTTTAATTAGGTTGTAATATCGATTGCAGTTTATAAAATGAACATCAAAACCAAGTTTTTATCGAAATTTATTGCTTAATTGTCGTCACGAAACTGACAGTGATTTAACTTTTCTTAACAACTTTCACTAATTGGTTGCACTATTTATTGAAAACTCCCGCTTAGAACATTTGATGAAAGTACCAAAATTGTGACATTTGCATGACAAAGGATTTCAGTCCCAAGCATAAATTTAATTCTAAGTCTGAACTAAGAAACTCATTAATTATCAAAAAATAAATTCTTCAAATGAAACAATATTTTACAACTACATTTAAACGATGTAAATATAGAATATAGGATTTTAGACAGTTGTAATATTATAGTACATTGTGCAACGAGGATGGTAAGTAAGGTATAGTAAACGCGAGTCTATTAGAAGGCTTTTAATGACTCAAGTTTGTTATACACTGACCACCCGTGGTACATACAATGTTTTTTATCACATTTGCGAGGAAATAAAATAAATTCGTTGGTAAAATATTAGTTACTAACTAGTGTAGTGTAGTTTTACCTATCAGACCGCATCCACTATAAAAGATTGTCAACAATGTCAACTTTGTTAAATGTCTTCCACAGATAATGTTAACAACTGCGTTTTGTTTTCGAAGTTGATAGATCATCCTGCCAAATAGTATCAATTATCAAAATCAAATAGAAAACAACTATTTTTAATAAATACTAAACATTAAATTGCAGTCAAATTTAATATAAAGATATGTTTTATACATATTAAAAGTTGGTTGTAGCAAACTTTTGAAGATATGAAATACACCTTGGCTGTTTAGAAACATCCTCAGTCCAAGTGAAGTATAGGTTCTGTATATTTTTAAAACTAAACTTAACAGCCCGTGTGAGCTAAATCGGCTATAACTGCTCTGTACTCTCGCAAGTAACAACGCCATTGACGAGCAAGTGTGATGAAAAATATAAAAACAGATATATATTTTTCTTTCGACTTCAATATCGATGATATGTAGATGTAGAATATAGGATTTTAGACAAGAGTAATATTATATATGGTATGACAATAACTCTTTAAAATGTATTGTACATTCATGAAGTAAAACAAATGAAACGGATTATGTCGCGTACTTATACTAATTTAAACGTCATCCCGACTTTTCTAACCTTTCAGCAGCCGCATCATCAGCATCCGATTCAGTTGTTTTATTTCATAAATAATTATCGCGGCAACCGGAGACAATATTATGTAATGTATAAATATGCTTTTGTTTACATAACCATCGTAATATCAATACCATACGCAAAGCCCTACTACTGTTAGGAATAGTCGAGGGAGAGAGAAGAGAGTGTAGAGAAGAGTTCAAATCTGGCCACGGTTTTTTCTTGTTTAATAGAATATTATTTCAGTGTACATACTTACGAGTGGGTAGGTACATAAGATTAGTTCAAGAAAATATGAGGCAACTTAGGCACTTGAGGCATAATATAGTAATATCATAGTACCGGCTTATAAGTTAATTTAACAAGTAATACACAAGTAGTAAATAAGGTATATATATGTATAGAAAATAACGTAGCTGCATACAAATCAGTATGTAATCATGTCCTGTCGACAATCTTAACTCTACACGGGGACACTCCGGACATCGATCTTCTAATACTAATTTAAACAGATTTAAAGCAGTAAGTAGTTAGTGTAATATTGTAATTGTTGTATATAATAAACTAGCTTTTTCTTAAATAAGGAGTTTAAACACAACGTTTAAAGTCTCTCAGTTAACATTTGAATCCATCTCCATACAAATTTTTAATCCTCTTTTTGACCCCTTAGGGGATGAATAAAAAAAACGATTAAATTATTTTTCTGGAATTCAAATAAGGAGTGTTTACATAAAATTTTAAGTCTCTCGCTTAATATTTTCATAGTCCCCATTAACAAATTTTGAACCCCCATTTTACCAAAAATCCATTCTTAGTGGATCCCTACGCTATAATATAAACTATTGAATTTAAAAAACAACTATGTTTTGTACATATAATGACATTATTATATGTTGTATCCATTAGCATTGGTGAAAACGTATTTTTCTTAAAGGTATTCAATTAGATTTCCATATTTATATTGATATTTATCTATTCTCTTTTAGTTCAATCATAAAAGTTACTTTCGTATTGCTTTATTCTCAATCATACGGTAGCCTGATTTATATCTTTTCGTGTTTATAAATTTTCTATGTCGTTATGATTTCTTCGTTATCCTACTCGAAATAAATTACAAAATTTTGCTTTAAAAGGCATCTAGAATTTTTGTAACACCTTGTATTAAGAAAACAATTTTAAGTCTTAAGAACTTGAGTTTTTTTTAATTCAAAGATAAAGACTATCAAGTATATATTAAATTAAACATATATATTTATTTCATAGTTTACGAGTAATGGCCGTTCGTGGCATGTTAATAGCGCATTAAAATTCCGTTAACGCCCAAACTGTATTTTTAGCGGGCATAACTTTAATTGTCTACACGGCCACATTTAAAAAGTGCATAATCAACTTGTGCCAGGAGGCATCTTGCCAGAATCCTGTAGTGATAAATCTTACAAGGCTTCCATTGAATAGAGACTTGCGCAAATTATTAACGTCCCATTAGTCTCGTAACGTCTTTATACATACGTACGATCGTCTATTGAAATATGTTCTAGCAAATTATTAATCGGATTACCGTCGTCAGCTATGGCAAAGTTATAAGGCAGGGACATTAAAATCCAGGTATTTTATTGTTAGTTTATTACGTCAGATATTTATAAACGTTCAAAAATAATATAACAATAGATATATAAAGCGAGAACATTTGTTTTTTCTTGTTTATGGATGGGTCAATCATTTATTTGGTATTTAATGCAAATATTTCCGTGTGGTGCCAGCTGACTAGAATAGCACTACCCCATAGGTGTCGTAAGAGGCGACAAAGGGAAAAATCCTACGGACGGGCAGCAGCGTCCGTCGAAACCCAACCTACAGCTACTACGGTCACCAACCCGCATGCCAAGTGTTGCGACTATGGTAACTACCCCCAAGATAACACTAGTCATATTTGTGAGAGGCCTATTTATGTCCAGCACTGGACTGCATACGGCTGAAATGTATGTTAATATTTTCCACATTTATCTTATTATCTTAATTTGGTCAGGTGGCTTTTTATAGAAAATCCTCCCACAACGGTAAAAACGTCTTGTGTATAAATAAATTGAAACAGGCACCAATAAATACCATGTTTTTAACTGAAGATGATGCAGGAAAACAATTGTAAGATTTTAAAAATACCAGTAACGGCCGTAATGCGGTCCGGTGTAGAACTTAACATACACATACACTTTTAAAGTGGGGAAGGGTACGAAGGCCGGAAGTAAAAGTATAAATTGTTTTTTGCAACAGCTTGTGAAGTTATAAAACTACGCTGACTATTACAACTTTTTTAACCGATCGTAAATACGCATAAAAACATATTTCTGAATCACTCTTATGATCATATTTTTGTAATAAAATGCTTTTATTTATTTATATAGCAACTTTTGTCAGTCATTTATACATACAAATTAAATAAATATAAAATATGGCTAAGCTAGGCATTATATCAATTATATTTACTCTAGATTGAATTTAAATAAGGCCTTTCAGAAATTGTACCAATGATGTTGGCGGAATTTCCTTGTTGTAGCGCTATTCTGATACGTTGTGCAAGGAATCCACCACCTCTTTGGTGACCAGTTACTTCACGATTTTTGCATAAAGTTTGTGCGCCCTGGGACCCCATGGACCTAGTGTTTCTACGCCAAACGGTACAAAATGTGCTCTCTTCCCTGACTCTTATATTTATTGTGTATGCTACGATGATACCTAGGATTCGTTCCAAGAAACCATCACCCATGACAATACCGGTCGGCTGAAGAAGAGCAAGCACATTTATGGTGACAAGAGACCGATATTGTCATTAAGCGATCCACCACTAGAAAAACGAAGTTAATATAAATATTATTATGTATGAACCTTTATTTAGAATAATTACTATATTACGAAAACTTAACTGTTTACTACATTAAATATGTATAAAAAAAGCCCTTTAAGCATTGTACCAAAGATGCTAGAATTTTTAATTAATTTTTAGTTTACCTACTAGGTTTGAAGGAATATCTATACTCTGTTTCCCATGATATCGCCACGATTAAAAGGAAGATTTAGGAAAAAATGTAAAAAGTTGAAATTATGTAACAAATTTTTTTTTTTAATTGGTTCACGGGTCTCGGAGATATCGAGTGACATACATACAAAAAACAAGATCGGATTGATAACCTCCTCCTTTTTTTGAAGTCGATTAAAAAACTGACATAATTTACCTTTTTACTTGTCACGCCAATTGAGGGCATTTTTTCTGAAAACACCCAAAATAGCGCGGTTGGATACTACAACTATTAGTATAAATTACTGGTTGGTAATAAGTTATGTTAATATTCAATTCACAGAGCATCATTGAGGTTAAGTTAGGCAACCTTTTTTCATCTATTTCTATAGCATGATCTACAGTAGTCAGCCAACAACATCCGCTTTACTACGTGACTTGGTTTCATTAAAACAATGCTTAAAAACCGTACCCTTAAACTGATAAGGCAGTGCATATTCTTCCACTTTTAAAATATAAAGGCTCTTAAACTGCTATTCATCCTCGTTGCGTTGTCCCGGCATTTTGCCATGGCCCGGGATCCGCTTCGCAAATATTCCTAGGATTTGGGGGACTGCCATCTGACCTTCTAACCCAGAGTTGAACTATGGTTTATCCTGGTTTCCTCACGATGTTTTCCTTCACAGAAAAGTGACTGGTAAATATAATATCAAATGGTATTTCGTACATAAGTTCCAAAAAACTCATTAGTACAAGCCGGGGTTTGAACCTGCAACCTCGGGATTGCAAGTCGCACGCTCTTCCCCATAGTCCACCAGCGCTTTTTCCTCCTTTAACTGCTATTGAACCTCATTTAATTTAATTAAAACAATGAAAGAATATTACAACTTTCTTTAAAACCTGTGATGAAAATTTCTTTGTAGCCAAATGAACAGAAGCATCATTTTAACGTAACAAACAGTATTTTGAATTTAATAATCTTTCATATAAATGAGTGTACCCGGCAAAAGAAGAATAGCGTCAGGCACAGTCGAACAAGGACTACAGAAGGAAGGTATAATTAGGAAAAAAATAACCAGCTTAGCGCTAAATATTACCCTAAACTACCCTAAAACCCTAAACGAAATTTTTAAGGAACGCAACTTTGTAGTTAAAATTTACTGCCCTCATGAATGTTATATATTTTTTGTTTTGGAGTGAGTGGTCGTCGTTAATAATTATACTGGATATTAATATGAATATGTCGTAACCATACTTGAATTCGAAAACTTTTTGCCTAGCTGCCGATTTTTGATTGTAGAGTACTTTAATCGTGACATTTTAAACTCTGAAAGAAACAAGGAAATAGTATTATAAAAACACGAATGGTAGAAATTAATAAGCGTAAGTATCGAAACAATACATTTTGTGCAAAAATATTAGTGAGAAATTTTTGTGTGCAATTATTTTCGTTCTCAAAGTTTTTTGAAGTTGAGTGTACCCTACCTACCGTACCCTAAAAAATCACCCCCTCAACAGCTAAACGACAGGCTAGTGTGTACAACGTGGCCTCTACAGGCTATAGTGTCGTTCGCATTTAGGTACCATTTTTGCCCCCAAGACTCCCCAAGCTCCCTGAGCCTTGGCAAATGCCGGGACAACGAGAGGAAGACTAATTAATAAAATTAAACTTGCATACAATGTTAATATAATTTTTTATCGAAGTTTGAATGTCAGTTTTGTCCCTACTTGCCCCGTTTCACAATACTGACCCATCCTAGAAATAGCAAGTGCACCACTCGTGATGGAAATATAAAAGAACGCCCGACCGTCCCACTCAATTACAATTAGTTAAATCTAGTTTTAACACAAACCGTCATATTTCATTTTAATTGCGCTCCAAAATTATATTGACAATATTTTCCATTTTTAAAAATGCAACTGGAAATTCTAGCTTACCGGCTACAATTGTCTCTTGTGCAAACTGGTGGTATTTTTGCCGAGTTTCTCACGCCTGGGCCGCTATTACAACCAAAGTAATCCACAAAAAGATAAATTGGGAGTAAATTTATAACAGCGAAGTGCTCTCAGCGGGACATCTTTTAAGAAAACCAGGTTCTCGTTGTTCCATTTGATCGCAGATCATTTCACAATATTAATAAATCTGGTAAACATCAAATACATCTCCTTAAATTAAATCTATTTATAAGTAAGTACCTCGTCCACGGTAAGTTTGAGATAATAATAAAATTAACAATCGTCCTTAGAAACGATTTCTATTCTTAGCAATTATAATATTCTTACGAATAAAAAAACATTTTGTTAAACGAGAAAGAAGCTAGTTGAACTCGGCGTCTAAATGAATAATTGTATATATGTACAGCCTACTTTCAGTTACGGAAGGAGTGGGCGTAAAACAAGATTGGACCCGTGTCAGGGCCTTATTACAAGAGGATTATCTCCACGTAAGCGCACATAGCCCACAATACGATTCTTCAAACGTTTTTATACTAAACTTTACCGCGCCCAATGTACCAAGTTACCTCAATTACGTTGGTAAATGTATATTTTAGTGAACATGGTTACAATTCATTATAAATTAACCGAATACAGCAAAGTTTCTAAAACAAGATTTACACCATAGCGATTATTATTTGTCAGGTTAAACTTTAAAAGCATTATTTGTTGTAATTGTTTTAGAATGTTTCACGAGCATTCTCAAAAACAGAAGTTAGAGTTCCATTAATAATGTGACAAATAAAACTTCACGACAATAAAGTATTTTCCTCGAGGGGGTATTTGTTGAAGATTTGCACGGCGCCTAACGTTTTTGCCGCCGTTAATAATGAATATCATCAGAGAATTAGTTCTTTTTGTTTTTTTAGGTTAGAAGTTCAGACATTTTCATTTCATAGAATACCTACATATTTAAATTGTACATTATTTAAATAAGATTTTGTGAAAAAACAGCTAATACATTATTTCAAGCATTACACATACGTATAAACCACTACTAATTACTACGTAAATATTAATACGTATGATGTAAAACTATTATAATATTTATTTAAAAGAAAATTTTAATTTCCGTACTATATAAAATATCATTGGATGCAGTTAACGGACAATTTTAAACGTAATTGCTACAATATAAGTCATCACAAATTGTAAGGTAAAAAGTTCTAGTGCTCGACATGCTAAGTAATAGTTGGCACCCTGCTAGTAACATTTAGTAAACGTACTTAAAAAAATATATGTATATTATTAGACCTACGTACTACCTACCTACCTATTATTACATCATATAGTTGTATGAAAGTGAAACCGAATAAAGTCCACATCTACCATTCTGTAAGCGAACCCAATTTGCAAAAATGGACTGCTAGTTTATATGTCCTTAAACGGGAATGTATTTGTATTTTTATAACTATTTTTACGTAGGTACGGCATCTACAATAAGCAGATTGATATTTAATTATATTTTATATAATAACTGTGTTTACATAAGTTACGGAAAGCTATTAAAATGATCCTTCATTTCGTGGAAATGGTTCGCAGGAATTCTTCTCAACGGGCATAACTCCGGGTTATTCTACATTTGTGATGTTAAATCAAGATGAACGCATAATAATAATGCTAGCCTTGTTTTTTTTTAATTCACTATATTTATAAAATACAGGTAAAACAAAATAGAAAAATGAAATAGTTAAAAATAGAACCTTAAAATTTTAATAATAAATTGTACAATAAGGGCAACAAACGATCAATTTTTATCTCAGGCAACATAATTGAGTATAAAAATCGACTTATGCCTGATGAGTACACACTATACACTCTGATTTTCACTAAATATATAAATAACAAAGTGACAAACACAGAAAGTGTTATTTTATAACTATTTAAATAGTTGACTAAATAGCACGTGGAACCGCGTGTCTCCGCGGGAAGTTAAGGCTTTGCGGTGGCCGCCGAAAATTGAACGGCAGGTTTTGAACTTTATTGCTAAGTATGAAAGGGTCTGAGTAGATAATTTTCTTTAAGCACTAAGTTATTTTATGACGTTTACGCGCGACTTAAATTCGAACTTTACGAGCATTTGAAGTGAAAACTATTACACATATTTTTTTTTTAAACTGATATCAATAGGTATAAATGTTTTTTTCATACCACCTGCTCGACAATGCCAAATGATATATCCTGCCCTTGGTTTTAGCCGGGTAATATAGTTGTACTCAATTTTATTATTACCCGCCGCTTAGTAATGTGAATTCACTTCTCATAGCTCTTATTGCTATGGTTTAAAAGTCTAAATTTGCGAAGTACAGCTCACCCGCCCTGCACACGCACCGTAAGTAGAGTATACCTACTCCTCGGAGATAAAGCTATTTTTGTCTATGGCGTGCTTGAATTCCTCACTGCACTCGGACCTATTGGCAAACCTATATTACTCGTAATAAAATAAAATAAGATACTTGTCAATGTCAGGGTCCCGTGAGTATTAATCAAAAAATAAGTTTTTTTTTTCTATTTCGTCAATCAATAATACCAACAAAGTTCGGCATGCAAACTGATGAGTTATTGCGTTTCAACTTAAATAAGTACCAATGTGAGATATTCTGAAAGTAGTGACGAAATGCCATCGAACGCTCTTGTTTAAAACTCCGTACAAGTATAATATTAAGCTAATAAATACTTCTAAGGCAGACTAATCAATTTTATTTTTAAATTGAAAATAACGATGACAATATTTTCCAAAGCGCCTTCAGCGGTTAGCCGGTATTATTTGACTTAGGGTTTCTTACAGGCAAGCCTATTCCTCGCTTAAATTTTATTAGACAAAACAGTCTCTTTGTCCCGGTGAACAAATCGCCCGGGGATCGTATTATTTCGTGCGTAGATTTATCGGCGTTGGATCGAGGGCCCTTTGTTGGGTTTTTCCATAAATCAGCCTCCTACTTAAACGGTTATTAGGACACGAGCGATTGATGCCCGATGGCCAGCCTCCGTATGTGGATTGCACGTTGTTGAATTCCAAAAAGAAAAATTATAGTGTGCCTCTTCTTGCACATTTACCGTGTTAATGTGAGATGTGAATTAACAAGTGTTTTTTAAATTATGAGACTGTTAAAGTATGTTTAATTTTCTCATGTCATAACCAACATCTTTCTAATGTTAGATTAGTTGTATGTAATGTCATCATTTTACTGAAATAGACAGTTTGATAAACTTTTTTTTTACTAAACAAGAGCAAGAATACTTCTAATTTGTTGCTAGAACCATACCTACTAGAATTTTGTCATCGTTGCTTAAATAGTTTCCTATATTTTTCATCTTAAATATGAATCAAAGTTAGTCGTAAATAGTTTTACGAAACCACTATTTCTTCATTTATGGTCATCATCTTTCTCGCGTTGTCCCGGCATTTTGCGACGGCTCAGGGGAGGTTGAGGTGTGTTTAGCAACTCATCCCAGGATTTGGCGTAAGCACTAGTTTTACGAAACTGACTGCTATCTGACCCAGAGGGTAAAGTAGGGCTCATCATCATCATGTCAGCCGAAAGACGTCCACTGCTGGACATAGGCCTCCCCCAGAACGACCCAAGAAGACCGATCCTGCGCCTTCCACATCCAGCGGTATCCCGCGACTCTAACTAGGTCGTCGGTCCACCTTACCTACGCTGCGTCTTCCAGTTCGTCGTCGCCACTCCAGAACCTTTCTGCCCCACCGGCCATCGGTTCTACGCGCAATGTGCACTGCCACTTAAGTTTGGGGATTCGGAGGGCTATATCGGTGACTTTGGTTCTACAGCGGATGAAATCATTCCTGATGTGATCACGCAGAGACACTCCCAACATAGCCCTCTCCATTGCTCTTTGGGTGACTTTGAGCCTTCTTATGAGGCCCGTAGTAAGCGACCACGTTTCAGCACCATAAGTCATCACTGGCAACACACACTGGTCGAAGACCTTCGTTTTGAGACACTGCGGGATATTGGAAGCAAACTAGGCCTCATTGGGAATAATCAGGTTACCTCAAGATGTTTTCCTTCAACGAAAAGCGACTGGCAAATATCAAATGACATTTCGTACGTAAGTCCAAGAAAAACTCATTGGTACAAGCCGCGGGGTTTGAACCTGCTACCTCCGAATTGCAAGTCGCACGCTCTTACCGGTAGGCCATCAGCGCTAATTTTTTCATTTAGGACAATGATTTGAATTTAATAAATAATGATAACCTTATATACTTACGCAAACAATACAGGTATAAAACGATGATAAAGTAACTATTTCTAGGTAAAGAAAAAATAAGAATCACATTTTACTTCGTTAATAGTAAATTGCTACCGGTGTAGCAGCATTGCTGTGATTATTTAATGACACGGGATACTTAGTTCAATCACAACAAGCCGTTTTATGGTTTTGTAATAAATGAAACATATTTTTTTTATTTCTAATTACCATAGATATTACTTATTTATAAAGAAAAACATGAAGTACAACAAAAAAACATTAGCCTTTGTCGTTGCTACTAAGTAGGTATGTGGTATATTATTGCGAACAATTACAGCTTAAAACAAATATATGCATACATATAAAAATAATAACCAAAAACATGACTACAAAATAAAAACCTAAAAATTAAGAGCTTAAAAATTAATTTGAGAGCCTCATGGCAAGGTGCGATAGCTATTCCTTCTTGGCTACAAAAAAAAAGTACATAAATTGGCATAAAGATACTACGACTCTGATAATCTGTAGAACGAACATGTACCACGAATCTGTAGAGTTTTGCAGCGCTACCGCGAATAACGATATTCGTAAATTTCGGACAATTGTCTCTGTCACTCTCATGACACCCTTAATTGGAGTAAAAAAGAAAGTTGCCCGTAATATACGAACTTCGACGTTCGCGGTACCAGGCCTGGTGCGGTTTTGATCTGGTGTCGCTCTCAATGCTTGGTGTAGTTTACTAGGGGTGGCCCGCTCGATTAGGTCAGACCAACTTGTTGTTAGAGGAAGGGCTTTCGCCTGACACTTTTCCGACTACGATATTTTTTTGTTAAAGTTACGTATTATTTACTACAATGCATTACATGTTCATTCCTTAAAGCGGTAAGTCCGTCATTTGTAGCATCTTGTAATGGAATGTATGGAAGTATTTTGGATATTTACAGTTTAAGCCTTTTCGTAGTAAGTACGTACATTCATTTAGTTACCCGTTACCGCTAACACATTTAAACCACCCACTAGGTGAGTTCCTTACTCATAGTTACATTTTTCTACAAAGCTGGAAGATGCTGGACACGGCCGTAACGCGTAGCACTGCAGCACCGAAATTACTTCGTACAGCCGCGACAAAAACTTGTCATAGCTAGCGCCGAATATGCGTATAAATAATAATAAAGCGGCTTAAGTAATAATTCTTAATACAAATTAATACGTAGCCATGCATTTTAGAGACGGTTTTTAAAATTTATTTCTCTTTTGATTGTAAATAAATTAGGAGTTGCAAACAAAGACCGTGACGCGCCTTTCTTTCATCACAAAAACAAAGGGCAAGGCAACTGAGCCCTTACTTATAAATTATTACTCATAAGATCGTACGAGACACCTGCTCGGAGGCACCGAAGGTATTTTTGTACTATCGTATCACTCTCAACGGGACGGAAAAAAATTCTGCGTGCAAAATGAAAAGTAGATGACAACTGACTGACTGTGACTAGGGTCAAAGACTGTTTTTTGCGATATTATCGGTAAGATAGAGCTATAAAAATACTGCTTCGAATACAAAGGGGCCCAATTGGTATAAAAATATCTTTACAATTACATTTCAGCCGCATGCAGTCCAGTGCTGGACATAGGCCTCCCACAAATGTGACTTAGTATCATCTTAGGCATAGTAGTGTGTGGGAGGAGATGGAGTGGTGCTATTCTAGTCTGCCGGCATTACACGGCATCTTACAAACCTTTATTAAAATGGTAGTCTATAATGTATTAATTCGGTAGCGTACGGTGACAAAGGCGACGATGCAAGGACGGTGGTTGCGGGGAACCAGCACCGGTTTCTAAAGCCTAACCGGTAACTTTATAAAAACGAGATATTGAAAAAAAAAATGTTATACCGTTATTTTGTAGAGATATGGTTTTCAATAAAGTGGTTATACAGTCCCTTGCTCGGGCTGCTATACGGCCGACTGCGAGAAAACGTCTAACGATTCAATATTTTTCTAGTGCTAAGAATGTCTATGTATGTGCATTTTCCATTGAACAAATTATTATTATCTTTTTATTTATCTTCTTTCTTAGATTAGGTTTTTTACAATATTTTTATAAATGTAAAATATAAAACATATCAAAACAATAAAACCATTATTATTATTATTTATTTAAGGAGTACCAACAGTTATTACATAAACAATAAGCATTAAAAATAAAAACAAAGAGCCAATTACAGGAACTCACAGATAGTAATTAATTAGTTGTAAATATTTACGGTCCAGTCTCAAACAGTGCAACATATGTGTTATGTGTCTTCTTATGAGAAGCACTTGTATATGTGTGACATTGAAATCCATCAATATGTGTGAGAATATGTGAGAAATACCTTTGCCTTGCCGAAGTGATTCTGTTTACCCGACCGTAATGCACGCTTACCCCAAGGTGTATTTACTCCAGTATGTCGTGTCAATCAGCTGTGTAGACTGAGCGTAAATAGCTAATGAGCTTCCAGAATAGTAAACTGGGAATTGTGATCAGCAATTATTTACTAAATTTGTCTGATATCTGGAGATATATCCACTATCGGTGTTTACGTACAATCGGATAAAGTACTACAATATTTACTTTAAAATATGGGTACAATTTTATCTATCTTGTTCAATAAGAACAAAAAGAACAAGTGCAAATATCTTGTTGTGCACGTGAACTGGAAACGGTATCGATATTTTAAAATACATGTTATAATAAATTGCAAAAGTGTAAACATATCTTTGACTTCGACTGTACCAACGCTATCTTCATAACTTTCATAAGTATTACTAAATGAGTTTAAAAATGCATGCCAATATCTGGTATCTTCAAGTGTTTTTATTTACCACCTATTTGTAAAAGAAATTCTGCAACAGAGGTCTTAATAGTATAGGTAAGATCGAAAAATACGTTTTTTTAATGGGTAATTAATTATGCTTTAACAAAAACTGTCGCTGACTATTTTACCTTAAGATCAGAATTGACCAACTCTCAATAGTTAAATTTAACACGAGATTAATTATTCAATTTTATTGATCTGCTTTATTCTACTCTCAGTTCGAACCTAAGAAAAGTAAATTAAAATTACAAATAAGTTGTTCATTATCAGTTACGTCTAAGCAAACTTGTAGGTAAAAACCGGACTCTCACAATCAAACGACAAAGCGCTGAGACCACCTTTTTTATCTTCCTCTTTTCGCTTGGACGAGTCCAGTGAGAAAGGAAATTATTGCTTCGCAGAAAAACTCTCAAGCAAAAGAATTAGCGGCAGATCACAAATGAGCATACAAAGAGGGATGGCAAATTCACTGAGTTCAAACATATCGAATTAAGTCGATAATGTTCTTCGGTGGTTTTCATTGTTGTTAATGTATTACAGTTGCCGGAATACTCTCAAAACTTTTTATGGACTGTGAAATAAAAGCTTTGTGTTCAATGTTGGCTGTGTTTTCAAATAGAGCTCTATTTTAATAAAAAGTGCTGACGATCGATGATCTGAAGGGTCCGAACGGCTGAAACTAACCCTGCATTAAATAAGTTCCGTATCCTGGAACTGCTGTGTCATAACTTAACTTTATGTTTGGCAAAATAGGACTATAGCTTCGAACATTTTAATTAATTATCAGAGTATATACTTGAAACAAAAAATACATAGGTTACTCAGATAATAATCGCAATCACCACAAATATTTAACTGTAAAATTGAATTCTTTGCTAGTTGGTCATTAAAAATATCCCGAACACATTGGTAGAAATTGACAGGCAATGCTTTCAGGTTCCGCACTGATCTTAGCGAAACGCCGAATGAGGGTAAATGGTCCGGTGATAATGCGGCCTGTCGCTCGCGTCGGGCTTTGCGCTAGAATTACGAGCCTACGTGCCTCTACTAGGCCTGCAGTTTGCTTGTCTTAATCTGGTTGCTTTATCAATACGGTTTTGATATATTTGCTGTACCTTATTTGTATTTCTACGATCAAAATATCAATATTACCTATTTCAATATAAATTAAGTGGGTTTTATATTGAGGTCGATATGATATCTTTTTTCGATTGGCTTGAAACAATATACCAAAAATAGCTTTAATTCTTTATTCATTCACAAGGGATTTGATTTGTACGAAACAAAATTAATACTAGCGCATCCAAATACATTTAAAGTTTAAAAAATAGGGATTATCCTAATTAACAACACAAATCTACGTCAGCATTCGATTCAGTTAGGATATCTTCTTTCTAAAAAAACTTAGAGTGTACCACGACTTTCTACTCTTTCTAGGGATGACCTTAAATTAGAACGTTAGCAATCTGTATACTTGATATAACTGCAGTCTTGTGTCATAAGGTATTTTATGTGAATTACTACACATTAAGTACATTGAAGAACCGTCGCAATTCAATTAACTTTTATATTAAATAATAATTATATTAAATAATAGTGCCCGTTTCTGATATTCAAAAGCAAGAATCTCACTCTAGAGGAGATGCACACGTAACGCGTTCAAGAAAGATAAAATACGCAATGGAACTATTCATCATTCAAAATAGCCGAATTAGGAGAATAAAGTGTTTTGGACTTTATAGTAAAACAGAACAATCCGATCTACTTATCAAGTATATTATTATAGTTCTTCTCTGCTACACCTATTGAGAATCAAATATGACTGTCCCACGTTAACCATCTCATCCATGTTTTCATTCTAAGTCTGACTGAAACTCCAACACTCCCGCGCGGCACCAACATCGCAGCCCTTGACACTCATTCACATTCACGTCGGCAAGCATATTCTGTAATTGCGCCAAACTTTATGTAAATACACGCCGGAACAGGCACGTCCCACCTGAGGTCCGACTCGCACCAGCTTACTAATTAACGGCGAAACTTTCAGAATACACGCTATTAGAAATTGTACAGTGCAAAAACGGACGGCACAACTCTCTTTTAGATGTTAATTTTATTTAATGAGTGCTGATAAGGGCTTTGTTGTAGAAGTAGCAGTTTCAATCTAATCCGTTCACGCCAATGACATATTGAATTCGGATTTTACAATCCACACTCAATTAAAAACAGCACTGTAGATTTTTTTACTCGTAGCAACACTGTGTAATACACAGTTATTAATGAAACTACTTAGATGAATATAAAAGCAACTATAACAGTACAGATGCTGGTGTTGGATGCTACCTGCGTATACACACTAGTGCCATCCCATCTATAACGAACTAATGTAAAAGCGACGAAATTTTTAAATGAAACAAATGCAAGGTTACTTGGAAGAGAACCCTTACAGGGATAAGTTTGCCTTTGTACTTTTTGATTTTCTTTCTATAGTATTAGCTCACTTACGTACAATAAAGGACTTACATACATACATATAAGATCCTGGGCAGAGAGTACCATTTTTGCACCGTTCAGCGTAGGATCGCGAAGCATCAGGTTGGCTGTGACTAAACAGCAGGCGACTTCCTCGTACAACATATTAGCATTGCCATACAACGAAGAAATGCTCCCAGCGTCGCTGGTACAATACCTCAAGGGCATTTTTGGATTTAATGTAGTAAGTAGTTATTATAAAATTGCAATCCTTGCATATTATTTTAAAATAAAGTAAAGGTACAGTAGTAACTGTAGTAAGTACGAGACTTGTATTAAAAGTAAATGCTTTTATGATGAAATGCAGTAATACAGATTAAAAAAAAATCAAAAAAGAGACCGCGTAACTTTTTACCTTGAAAACTCCACATTGGAAATTCCCTGATCAACTTTGTACGAATAACATGAAATGCACTGAAGGGAAAAAAGGAATCATAAAGCTTTTCCGTTTTACATTGGTAATTTAAATTGTACAAAGTGTTTTTATGAAGCACGTACATTTATTTGAGGCTGCTAGAATGGTTATTATTTTGTTAAAATTATCACTTTCATTTTTAGGGCTAAGTACAGGGTAATTTGACAGACAAACATGTATAATAAACCAGAAACTATAATACAATTACAAGCATTTAATTCATCATTTCTATGTAAGTACAGTCATATCACTTAAATGACACAGTTCCCATAAGAAAACATCTTTAATATGTTTCCTACTAGTGCCTACGCAAGATCCTGGGATTAGTTGCTAAGCGGACCCAGGTTACCATGAGCCGTGGCACAATGCAACGCCAGAAAGATGATCTTGTTTTATAATGAACTAGCTATTTGATATGTTTTCTGCTAGGACTACGCATTACCATTTATTTTGATTTTATAATTAGAACCTACCTATTACTACTGATGTGAAAAGAATTGTCCTGAGTTTATTGTCGGTAATACAATATATCAGCAGCCCTACCCTGCTGATAAATTAGAACCTGTGGTAGTTTATTTTTGTGTGACTTCACGTTTATAAATAGAAAAACAGGATATTTTGAGAGTACCTTTTTGATCACTTACAATAATATTTATTTGTCTCGTAATATACGATGATACGGATCACGTCGAATATCTTCCAGAAGCGGTATTCACTTTATGATCTGTTCTTGACACGACTATATACGAGTTGGATCGGTCTGCGAGCGAGCCAACTCCCACCTGCCCTTATTATAGGTATTATTAGGAACGGCAACAATATTGTTTTGTTGTGTCGTTTACCTATAATAAGCGTTATAGGTATATACCTACTGTGTGTGTATTTTTTTATTATACCGGGTGTGGTCTGTAATAGGAGCATTAACTTTAGGCATCATTTCTACACCAGAAACGTAGCAACATTTGTTCTACGACTTTTGAAAATACCTAAATTTTTTGCTCCTATTACAGGCCGCACCCGGTATAAGTACTTAGTATACACATGTAATTATTTGTTGTAATATTTATGCGCAGTAATATACTGCGAACATTACGTGATAAAAGCTTTTGAAACTAACTGTCAACAAGCGCTTAAAACTAGAGTGCGTTTCATTACATTTGCTATTTTGTATTGATAAAATTGTAATTGTTTTCTAAGAAAACAATATCTAAATATATCTCTTATGTCCTATGCTACCCACCGTTCGCCGGTATTAGATTTACACTAATTTCGGTAGGTATGTAAAGTCTATTTACTAATTTAAAGTTTTATGACTGAAAGTTCATAGGCATAAAACTTAATATATATTAGCTCCGCATGTGGCATAGTGCATATATCGGAGCTCCACAGCTCCCACTTGTGACCACCTCCACAGGTGGTCACAAATATCTCAACATGAAGTCTATCGCCTTAACAATAGAGGCGGTATTCAGATATTTGTGAGCACCATCACAACTCCGATACATCTAATGACGAGTGTACGTAAGTTACGAAACCCTTGGTCCCTGACTCCGTATAATAACTTTACTCACTGAAATACATTTTATGCCCAAATAATATTGTTAGGAATTACATAATCACTACATGTTTTATTCAAGCTATTTCCAGTCAGTGTGTTACCAAAACTAAAATTGATACCTGATTATTGTTAATTCAAATTGACTATCGCTACATCAATCATAACGAAAATAGCAATGCTAAATTCAAAGCAGACTTAATTGTGTTGTGTTCATACTATATCATACATAAGAGTCGCTAATTGTTTGCTACGGTTTCATTAGGTACACTGAAAGCATGTTACCAGCAGTTCTCAATGATATCATACGCTAATTACCGGCAAAATTGTCTGGTACAGTCGTGGATTCCAGTGGATCACGCGAGCGCGGGCGAGTAGAGTTCTTGTTCAGACGCGGGCAATTGGGCATGGATATGATGATGGATGGATATGTGATCTTATGGTCAAATAATAACTTAGCGAGCCGCAAGGCTGCATCTAAAGTCGATTCGGGAGCGTGGCTACACGCGATGCCTTCTACCGTCGCTAGGCACAGTTTTGAATATAACTCTCTGAGGATAGCAGCGGCTCTGCATTTGATAAGGTACTTCACGTTTATAAATAAAGCATCGATGCATTTAAAGGGTCATGGTGGAAGATGACGATCAACCTTAGCTCAAAGCATCATGTGATAATGACATTACTCACCGGGCCCTGGTGCAGGCCAACATTCCTTGCATTCCTGAGCCACCGGGATTGTGGCAACAAACCTGATGGCAAGATGCCTGAAGATCAGATGGCAAGAGGCTTGATGGTCTCACATTGGTTCTAAGACAGAAGGGTCGGTGTCTCTTATGGGATGCGACGTGCGTCAGTAACTTTGCACCGTGATACTATTAGGTCTGCTAGGTCAGCCGCGGAGCATGCGGTCAAGTCAAAACAAACCAAATGCCTTGGAACCAATGTATGATTTTATGCCGGTTACAGTTCAAACTGCAGCGCCTTGCGCTTTGGAAACCAGGAAAGTTGTATGGTATTTGGGTCGGCCAGTGTCAATCTCGTTTCGAATTATACCTAACAAATTTCTGTGGCCATTCAACGCGGTAACGCTGTAAGTGTTATAGGTACTCGTACATTTGGGCTAGGTACGATACTGGGCGGATTCATATATTATTAGTTAAGACTTAAGAATGATGAGGCCTGTTGCGGATTACATAATTGTTTTGCTCGGACGATGCCTTTGGTGAATTGATTATGTAGCCACCAGGCGAAGTCTGTGTTGCGGATATTTTGTGATTATAATTGTTTTATCAATAGATCTATTCATTCATAGCCTTCAGAAGGATATCGTATCGTGGAAAAATGTGCTGTCTAAAACTTTACAGCTCAAAGGTGAGAATAATTCTACACATATGAAAAAATAAAGTATAAGCCACGCCTTAGTTACTTTACTCGATAAGCTATTGGAATTACGATACTGAACATGGCCGCAGTACACTATAACTGCCTCGAACTACCCTTGCTGTGCAAATTTGAACCCTCACCTAAAGATATACGAGTGAAACAATTTTTTCTTAAAATATCTTGTTAGTATGCGCGCTACGCTATGTATGGTCGTTAGTGGTTTGTATATGAACAGTGAAATTAAATGGTACTGCTTAATAGCAGTAATTGCTTAAATAGTGGCTTCACTAAACAGTTAGTATAGTGAGACTTTAAATCGGGCTAGGCAGGCTACTTCACGAGTGATGTTATATCCTGTCCATTATTTACAATCAAATTTTTGAAAGCCACTTTTTGATGTATAGAAATTAACAATATTGAAGTGCGCTTTATACTTAGAATAAGTTGCTCATTTTGTCGATACGAGGAAAAAACGTGTACTAAGTTTCTTGCATTCAAGTTTTCATAGATAAAAGGAAACCATATATAAATAAATGTTGAAAATAATCGCTTACCTTATTGACTAATAGGATCCAAAGGACATTTTTTTTTATGACATAGGCGGCAAACGAGCAGACGGATTGCCTGGTGGTAAGCAATTACCGTCGCCCATGGGCACCCGTAACACCAGGGGAGTCACAAGCGCGTTGCCTGCCTTTAAGGGGGGATGGAGCTCTGGGAACCTTACTCACCATCAGGAACACAACACTGCATACCTGAAAGGTAGCAGTGCTATTATGGCTGTGATCTTCTGTAAGGAGGAGGTACTTCCCCAGTTGGGCTGCCCCAAATTCAAGCGTGATGGTCATCGCTGTGCCCTACCTCTCATTGTTGGACGTAGTTTAAGGACATACCCGGGTCCATTTATTACCTACACGGAACTACGTTTTAATCACTTTTATGTAGTTTTTTTAAGACCGTAAGCTAGTTTCAATTCAACTTAAGTGAATTTCATTATCATCATCATCATAGGACGTTCATAGTCGAAGGACGTTCACTACTATGGCCTATGCTTATGCCTCGCCCAAAGTGACCCACAGTGACCGGTTTTGCTCCACCCCCATCCTGTGGTTTCCAGCGATCTGTAACCATGTCGTCCTGCCACAATATATCATAACTGTTCGATGCGGCGCAAATAATAGCCCAAAACGTCGGTCCACCTTGTTAATAAGTGAATTTACTAGTCTTGAAATCATTAAATTTGCAAAATTTGCAGGTAAGGTTACCTTCCTTCCAAAACTTTCATTGGCGACAGATATTCTAATCCAAAGTTTGACTATTATTTGTTAAGCCAAAACCTCGGGCAATATGTAAAGCAATCTCAATCATATAACAAGGTAACCCCTAATGGGAACGACCCAATTTAGCTATGTACAAGTTTATTTGGGGATCTGTCCGTAGGGCATTATAATAAATGGGGACAAATCCGCGACCTTATTGAAATTTTATTAAGTTTCTGAAACATATATTACGATAACAACGTAATCTAAACCGTGATTTATAATTCCATGCACGTAATATTATTTAATACGAAATATTGATAGGAGACAAATAATTGGCCAAAAGCTGATTACATTTTATAACTACAAACATGTAATAAATAAATTTTTAAAGAGTCCTAAGACTCCAAACTACCACTTTTTAATACGTTCATAAGAAGTGTCCCTAATTAGGTAATAGATGAACAATGCGCTATTTAGAAAAAAAAACAAGTGAGACAATGCACGAATAGAAATTAATACTTTTCTAATAGGAATATCTGACTTATTAAGTATTTCTATAAATTATTGTTGTAAGTATGTATATGTGAATTATTAGTAAATAAATATTACTGCGAATATTATTTTTTTTTGCTACTGTTACCACATTTAGGTAGTCTAAGTTAGGTTTAAAATAAAAACACTGACTTGATCAGTTGACGTAGACCCCTAAAGTTGACTAAAGTTATCCTAACCCCATTATAGTAATACATACCTCTATTACCGAGTCAGACTAAATTATACCTCACAAGTTTTATTAAATAAATAAATTAGCAAATTAGCATAGCCTTTCTCCTTTTACTATGTAAATCCCACTGCTTGTATTAGACAGTAAAATTATTGTTTATGTTTAATTGGTACTTAATAGAAAAGTATCGTTTCGTAAGTAGGTACATCAAAACAATACCGCAATAAAGCAGGCAATGATGAACATTTCCGTTAATCCGGCTCAAGGCTCTATTACCACCCGAAGAAAACAACGGATCAGAATTAAAGAAAAGATTAGTAATTCGCCGTCGAGCGGCGCTGAAGTGAAGTGGCGCAAACGATAAATCTTGGCCGTTCTTACGGATTCTGGCCGTTTTCTTACGGATTCTGTTCTTCGGCCGCCATTGCAAAAACAGCCACGCGTAATTAATTACCAACCCGGTCGGGTCAGCTTTGCAAAATCCTATCCCTGCTTGTGACTTTTTTGGGATTACAGAAAAGTTAACTACTGTAGGTAGTACGTTAATTGATTGTGCGCTAAATTAGGCACAAAGTACGTAATTATCATGCGGGTTTTATAAGTTAGCGTACTAGCTTTGTACGCAATAGTTGCAGAAAAAACAATACGCATTCCTATTTTGTAACAGTGATGATATAAATATTTCACTGAACATTTATCATTAATCACTCCGAGAAAGTGGGGTACATAAGGTTATGTGTCACAGTGGATCGTTGAATAAGCTCAAACTAAAAAACATTTCAGGTTCAAACCCTAAAATCATGAATGCAAACTTCGGCCATCTAAATATTAAATACAATAACTATTAATACTTATTGGTTAACATTAGTTTTAAATTGTGGCTTCCATAATGTGAAGTGTAATTATGGCATAATAAATCTTTACTATAAAAATAATTCTAAATATAACACTGATATGGCTGTTACAAAAAAAAATCGTAACAGAGTATACCTACCTAGCTTAGCAAATGTTTTAAAATAGGTACGTAAATATTTGATTAAAACCAAATATAAACGTCTCACCTGGAGACCCAATCATTACAGCAGCTGTCAGGCCACAGGAAATAGTGGATCTTACTCCACTTTTGCAAACCCTACTAAATTTTACTTCTTAATCTATTTAGAGTTTTTATGCTATTGAGTTTTTTTTTATTTTATGACATAGGCGGCAAACGAGCAGACGGATTGCCTGATGGTAAGCAATTACCGTCGCCCATGGGCACCCGCAACACCAGGGGAGTCACAAGCGCGTTGCCGGCCTTTGAGGGGGGTTGGAGCTCTGGGAACCTTACTCACCATAAGGAACACAACACTACATACCTGAAAGGTAGCAGTGCTATTATGGCTGTGTATGTCTTCTGTAAGGAGGAGGTACTTCCCCAGTTGGGCTGCCCCAGATTCAAGCGTGATGGTCATCGCTGTGCCCTACCTCTCATTGTTGGACGTAGTTTAAGGACATACCCGGGTCCAAAAAAAGGGAGTTAAGGAATCCTCGGCTTGATAAGTAAACATGGGCAGTTTATAGTAAAATAGACGCAGCTACAACCAAAACAAAGTGATCCTTTTTACCCCCTTTTCCCCTATTTACATATTAATTATTTAGAATTATTCGTTTTAATAATTCTTAGTGACGTGCTCAAAATTTGTATTTTATTCTTAAATCGACAATTTTATTTTAATTCATAATTCACTTAATATTTACTTTTTTTTGTGGAATACCTACATCATATAGGTACAAGTCATATAGACATTTATTCCCAGAGCTCCAACCCCCTTAAAGGCCGGCAACGCGCTTGTGACTCCCCTGGTGTTGCGGGTGCCTATGGGCGACGGTAATTGCTTACCATCAGGCAATCCGTCTGCTCGTTTGCCGCCTATGTCATAAAAAAAAAAAAATTACTCGTTTTGTAGATACATATTAAGCATGTCCAAATCGGTAGATTTAGAAGAGAAAAATACAGTTTAAAATGAACCGATCTCGTAAAATTATAATCAAATATTTATATTTAATTTTTATCTCCGAAGAAAATATTGCAGCAACTATTAGAGATCGCAAACAGTCAACGTGCCTTATTGATTTCCATCGAAGCTAGAAAATAAAAACGTGTTTCTCTACAAATTACTCCGCAGCTTCTACAGACAGAAAAAAAATATTAAAACATCTTTGAAGTTGAAGATCCCAGTAATGATCTGTAGAGAAGGATCGCTATGAAATTGTTTTTGTTTCGTTTCCGTGGAGCGTCCGGCTTCCGGGAGTGGACGGTTGTCGAGCCCTGAAGAACCCACGCCTTTAGTTATTTCTCAAATACTAGCATACCTTGAATTGTAATGTTTATTTCACTCATAAATATCTCCTAAATATTAAATTGTTAACCCTTTTTACCTCTATAATATGAAACGAAGCCTGTTGCGGGTTTGCATTTGTAGCCACCAGACTAAGCCTGTGTTGCGGATATTTATATTTTTAATTTAACATGTGCATTTCATAAGTAAAATAAATATGGCTAATCCCTTTATTTATCAAATATTACACGGACAAAAAATGTTCCGCTTTCACTGTTTGAGGTACGAAATCCTAAAAACTGTTTATAAATACGTTAGAGGCTAGCCATCTTACAAAGTAATTGTGTAAGGCTATGTGTCCTATAAACGCCGTCCGTACGAGTACTGTTGTGGTCTCTCTCACACGTCGACGTTGGCGTCTTTTCTGTTCAGGAATGTTGACACTGACGTCAGACGTCACGTGTAGCACAAAAAACGAGACCAAGGCTAGCAACCATAGAAACCCCTGATAACAACAAAATTTTCAGTCTCAGTAGTGATAAGCGATATTATCATCTATAAAAATACTTGGTTGTGTTTGATATCCTGGCGATGCTATCAACTAATTATAATAGGTCCAATCAAGATACAATAATGCTTAATAAAAGGTAACAAATTTTGTGACTAACAAACACAACATGCAGTAAATCCCAAACGCAGCTCCCAACAGAATAATCAAATAGAATCGTTAATAACAATTAAGAAAGTTAACCGCCTGCACTCGGTAACACCCGTCCAGGTAATATCCTAGTTCATAATTAGTTAAAACACTGCTACATGAGATTAAACTCCTGAAAATGGCGGAACGTTCGAATTCACTGAATCAAGGGGATTTTTAGAATTTCAGTCCTTTTTGAGACTTATGCTGGTGAATTTAAGCTCTCGTATATTCGTATAAGCTTGCTTTATCTCAAAAGCCAAAGATATGACATGCTTAACTGAGTGCGTTAGGCAGGATCGAATAGCAAGAGGGCCGTATGGCCTAGAATGAGCTATACATCCCTGTTCACTTCACGACAGCTCATTCTCAAATGGTACGTGTGGTATTGACGAAGGTACAGCTGCCTGCACCATCATCACAAAGTAACATTATGGCGAGTTTTAGTTATGGTCTACGCACACACCGACCATAGAAATTTCCGATCAACGTCAAGTCCTTGATGAAGGTACATGCGACTGTGTGGAAATATCGATACTAATATACATGTATACTAAATACACCCTTCCTAATTCCTCCTGAATTGTAACGTCAGTATGACCACATTAACCTTAAATTATATAATATATATAATGGTTGCGTTACAGAACCATATAAATGCAAATGTAATATACGTCAAACAGTTGATTAGCATGTAAACTAAGATGCTTTATCTTATCCTACAAAGTTATTGAAGTTATGGTAACATCCATTCGTAAACTCACTGATTCAGTTATATTTAATCTCAGTTTAACAATTGCTTGATCGTATTTATCGGTCAGCTTAGACAATGAAAGCCAATTCCATTTCTGAGGAAATGGTTCGAGAAATGTCAGTAACTGATAATTAAAATCGAATAATATACGTAGGTATGTTGGTAAAGCTATGGCGCTGATTAGGAATAGTCGACGGTTGATACAATAACCTGCACGAAACACATGCAATCATGCATTGTCGGGTACACGTCTCCGGTGATTGTCAACTAATTCTGCGCACTCGGCTGAAAGCTGTACAACGCAATAAATTCTTGGCATTCAGACGAAGCAGCCATGCGAGAGAGCTCTGATAAAAACGGGATGACGTGGCTTCTGACACATTTTTTCCTTAGAAGACAATTCTTGAGACCCCTGAGGCGTAAACGTCAAGAGTTGTGAAACTAGGTGTTTGTCCTTAGAATTAATCTTATATGCGTAGGTACAAACCACCTACCAATGTGTAAGTGGATATATATTTGTGTATTTTACTAATGTACAATAATTGTACTACATTTGAATGACAATTAAATACACGACTAAATGTTTGATATTGTTTCTTTAACAAGATTACCATGAGTGTCAGCGAGTTCCAGCTACCGCTTACAACACTGACGAAGACATAGACTACCCACATGAGCCTAATTTCACCATTGCTACACACTACACTTTAGTTTCATGAATTTATTCACACACATGGAATTTGACAGGTTTTGGTTTAAATGTAATTAAATATTTTTGTTTACATATTAGTGACATTAATTTAAAAATGTAATTAATAAATCATGTCCAGATGCCAGCAAATGCATTCAGAATTTTGAGTTGTTACTAAGAAGCCATTTAATAATATTATCGCTAGATGCGTAAGGGCATTAGATGCCCGTTTGGATCGAATAACATTTGGAGATCAAAAGTTTCTGGGCTTGCTTTATACTATATGTATAGTATTTTAATATTTATTTAATCTTTATTGTACAATACAAGAACTCTACCAATTAACCAACGGGCTAAACGAAAAGTTTTAATATTTAGGTGCAGGGTATTTTAAATTTAAAAGCGATTTATTATGCCTGTTTGGGTCATATAAGTGTTTAAGTACAGATGAATTACAAGGTACAAATAAAATTAACTTGCTTAAAATACACTGGGTTTTAAGTAGTGAAGTAAATTACATACCTAATATAGAAATATATGCCATGCTAAAAAAAGTGAGCAAGCCCGGGTTGGTTAAAATTTGAGTTTATCATAATGTATATGCGTTTACATTACAGATTCGGTCTCAAAACGCTTAAATGAAGATATTTATGGAACACAGAGGAAAAAAATAAAATTTCTTACATATTAATGTAAAAATCCAATTTGAGTTATGATCCAAGCCAATTTGTATCGTAGTTATTTAGTTTCAGTGGTCCAATGCTATGGTATGCTCCAATGCTAAATGGAATTATCAACATAATTCGGAACTTCATATTGGCTACATTATCTATGGATAATGTATCCAATACATACAAGCATACCTAGCATACACATATATATAGCATAGCTATTATCTATGGAAAGTTGCACACGGTTCAGTTGGATACATTAGTATCCAATATGAAGTTCCGAATATGTTGTTACCGTGTGCAACTTCCGACGCATTGTTGCTTCCACACTCCAACCCGAAAGCATTTTAATGGGAATTACGATGTGTCTGTCAATTACTCGCCGCTTAATCGATGACTGTACAGTATACGATTTTACGTCTTCTTGTTAGATGTGGTCAACCATATTATTATATATTTATATTCTTGACTGTTCACACCGACTATGCAATCGAATAAGAAAACAAATGATATATATTTTAATACAACAACGGTGGAGGCATACGGCCCGCCTGATGGTAAGCAGTTACCGCAGCCTACCGACGCCTGCAAATCCAGGGGATTCACATGCGCGTTGCCTACCCTAAAAGTTGTTGGCGGTCTGGGAACCAAAGCACCAAGATACATTTAGATAACTTTTGATAAAAATTGCTAATAATTCGGCCCGCAATTTAATGCAATGCACTCGTGTTAGGATGTCGTTGACAGTTACTTTCAAAAGCTATCCTTCTTTCTAAAGCTCGTCACAAATATTAAATTAAGTGCATGGCCATAATATTAAGTGTAACTGATTTATGTATTACGGCACCGCTTAACATCAGCTAATTAATCTAAAACTGCCAAATATTTAATACATGATAATATTGATACAATATTTCATTTTACACTGTAAAGCTGCATATGACGTCATGGCATCTGAGACACCATAATATCATGTCTTAATCACTTGAGCCGATTTGGAGTATTCTCTAAAACACATCCCTTCATAATTGAAGACTCAAATGCGTGAAAAATAGGGATGTTATTTTATTTTTTCATCGTGTAATCGTACGGAGCGGTTGTTGCTTGTAGTCTGACACACACTCGCGCGGCTTTGCTTACATGTCGCCCAATTGAGAATTCAGCGTTTAAATAAAAACATGCCCGTTTACGTGCAACTCACGGTGCAACTAAATATCCTGGTACTCGTTAATATGACAACAAGAGCTCCGATAGCACTATTTCCGAAAGCCGAAAGCGCTCCAATTTTATTTTCACGCCTGCAGCTCGGCGATACGATGAAACTTTCATCGCAGGCTTTCACTAGACGCGGGCGAAACATAAATTGTGGAGCCAGTCGCGGTCGCCGCCCTTATTTCGTTGGCTTACTTTCACAAACACTTATCTCACGCATTAGCGGCACAGATAAAAAACTTTTACGGGGAAGGTAATAACGTTCAATTTACAACAACCTAAAAACTGGAAATATGCGCTGGGAATATTAACATTTTCAACAATGTACGCCATTTTTCAGCGATCCTAAGTATTGCCAACAATGAACACAATTTCATGGAGACAGTTAATCTTGACGCGATGCAAAAGATGATGGGTTTGGTTTGATATGACGGCTAAACCCTGCAGTTTCAAATTAAATTTTAATAAATTGATAATATATCTAGTGGATATAGAAATATTAGAAATAAATTCAATACTTTGAAGGTATTCAGTTGTTTTAGTGTATATGTAATAAAAACTTAAACTCCGAATTCCGAGCGGTTGAAAGCTACACAATCACCAAAAACACTTATAACCATTTTTCTCCCTTTTATAGTATTTTTTATGTTTCCTGGATAAATCCAAACTTAAACTACCTATATAATATACTAAATTTCATCTTAATCGGTTCAGCGGCTTAAGCGCAAAGAGATAACGCCCAGACACGCTTTTGCATTTGCAATATTATTACTTAGTAGGTACTTAAGTATAGTATAGTTAACGTTAAACACTCTGGTATTTGACATATCCTAGTATTATTTCAATATTTCACACTTGATAGCTCGCTTCATCACCATCTCCATTGCTAGGGTATTTTTTCATGTAACTCGTTGCAATCGTTACTATAGTGTCTTCTGCGAAAAAAAAAAGTTAGTTTAGTTTTTTTTTAAGTATATGTCATCTTTTTCAACTTTTTATTTAACGGCATTAAATATTAACCAAACTTGTTTTGGTATTACGTTTTACCTAGCTTTTTTTCTATGATGTACAATCTATTAACATCACGTGAGTTTATCAACTTTTATTGCTATTATTTTATTATCCAGTAAGTAGTAAACAGCATAGCACATATTAAAGAAACGTTGTACGACACCCTACTGAATAACATCCATGGAACCCGTTATGGAAGGTATCACATACATAAATGTATGTTTTATGAATTTAAGAATGACCCTGGAGACTATAAACCAATAAAAACCATAATGACAAAAAAATAGATGATATATATATGTCGGCCGAGTACATGTAGAAAATTTTAAAATTTTGTAAAAATTCGGCGAGTATTGCCAAAATTTCTCAAAACAAATAATTGCTACAAATTATCTCCTAACTGATGGGACAGAATAGCAACAAGTAATAATTGATCCTCCAATTAACAGTGAAAGAGGCAAGGATTGGAGTAGTGTTAAGCAGTGGGGTATTTACACAGATACTAAAACAAGGTATTTACATAGATACTAAAACAATTATTTCAATTAATTTAATTATGCACAAACGCTACTACCTTTAAATCCAACAAATCGTTAAGGGATATTTTGGGACGTTAATCAAATACAGAAATTAAAACGGCTTAATTGTCGGACACGCAATAGGAAAAGCAAACGCGATGAAATTATCTTCCTCACCGAATTAATTCGAAATTCGATCACGAAAACACACACGGCGTGAATTAAGTGGTTTGCTTATTAAACAACGAACATTATAACGTTTATAATGTCCGACCATACACGACTAAACGTGATATCACGTGAATCAATCGTTTACAGTACAGATTACATACCACTGAATCCGACCGAGAACGGTTCTATTTTTAAAGAAAATATTAAATGGCGCTTTATTAAACAATTAAAGCTTTGATCAAATGTGAATCCTATAGAGTTGCAGGCGTGTATGGGCTACGGTAACTGCTTACCATCAGGCGGGCCGTATGCTTGTTTGCCACCGTCGTTGTATAAAAATAATAATAATAATGTAGTCCATGTGCTTGAATAATTGTATTGTAAAAAAAAAACTATTAATTTGACAATTTATGGCGGTGACGGCGACCACGGCGGCGGGTCAAAAACGCTCTTAGGAAAAAGAGAAATAATTTGGCTTTCCTATCTTAATATTCCATAGTAAAAGTACTCAAACATAGATAAATAGGGATCTAAACAAGAAGTATGTATTACTGGCGGAGCGTCCATAGAAATAACACACCGTACGTCCGTAACACAAACAGGTCCTAAGCTAATTTATACATTTATTAGCCGCGTACCGATATGTGGCCTCTTCTATAAAACTTGAATAATATCCCAATTGATCAGACAGTTCCAAGTCGGTATAGCAGCACTAGAAAATAAAATATAATATAATTACTCATGAAATAAATCAACTAAAACGGATTATATCGTGTATACTAATTTAAACTTCATCCCTACATTTCGAACCCTTCAGGCGGTTCGTGGTCATCGGGTGTATACTACCTAGTTTTAATTATTTTATTTCATGAGTAATTATCGCGGCCACCGAAGTCAATATTAGAATATAATTACGTCATTATTATTACAAATTAATATTTGAATACTCGGTATATCACTAACGACGAGCTCGGAACGTTGGACGCGTGAAAAAAATATTAAACACTTGCTTTTTCCCCACTGCGTAAAAATAATAATTACCATATGCACATGTCCTTCCCCAGGCCTCAAACTATCTTAACAAGTAAAGAGGTCACAAATGGATCAAGCTGCTATGGATACGAAATCAGTTGTACTCTAAAAATATTGATGCTTGAATCATATTTATAACCTACATATTTGCCGACGTTTCGGGACTGCTGTGACCCACGGGGATTCGGCCATAGGGTCGGATTTGGACTGAGAAAACAGGTAACAAACGTCTTCTTGGTATGCGAGGTTTTCTTACTTGGTCTTGATAAATGTGGTTCTCGACCTGTCTCTTTTGGTCGAGTGTGTCGATGCGCTAACTACCCTTAAATATGTAAGTAATGAAACCCAATGGGTAGCTAAAAAAAAAGCAAGAAAACTTTGCCAGTCAAAAACCAGAAGACGTCATAGCACTCCCGACACGTCAGCAAAAATGTAGGTAACAATACCAAATAGTAGTAGTCAAAGTTCTAACACGATTAAATCCCTTTTAATTTTATAACCCTATTGAAAACCCGATCTCACGTTTTTAACTTGTTATGTATAAATTAATGCTTTTGAAATCAAATAAGATATCAGTCGAAAAATAGAGATAGCTAAGCCTCTAGTGTACGGGCAAAGCAATATCATCACTCATTTTTGTGAACGAATACTTAGACAAAGAATTTTTGAACAACGAACCGTTCCGCGTCACGAAACTCGTTAAACTATCAGAAAAAAATAATACAATGAATGACCAAAATTGACCAAACATTTTGAATGCATAACATTTGTCAGTGGTCCCAGGTTCATATCATGATATAGGTACCTATAGTACTTCGTTTTACAATAAGCGAGTGCTAATTTAGTTGCGAGTGCTAATTTACAGTCTTTAGCAAGTGGAAGATTCTATAAAGAATAATGAGCGAAGCGAGTTTAATAATAAAAGAAGTGAAATGGGGATTTTTTAGTTTGTTCCTGAGTTATGGAGGTTTATATATTTTTCATGTTTTATATCTATCTTTCAAACCTTCTTTAGCTTACTTTAGGATTATAATTGTGCAAGATAATCTGAAATTACCTTACTACGATTGGCAGCAGGTCTTCATAAATCTCGATTCCAAATTTTCAGATAAAGTTACCCTTTATACTACAAGTTACGAAACTAAATTACATCCAGATTGCCCAAGAACATAGCTAACATGCCACTGCTGGTTATTTCTCCACCCATAATAAGACCCTACTTAACGAAACAAGAAACGTAGTCATGAAGCTGCTAGTTATAACTTGTAACTAAATCGTCTTAGATCTTGAATTATTAGTAGTAAGTCGTTAATTTGACCCGGCGGCCGTGATATAAGTGATATAATAATTATGTCGAGATCCTTAGCCTAGATGATTATTTGTCACCCCGCATTTGCATAGGTCGTTGAATCATATCACGTTCAATATTAACTAGGTATGGATAATGCAGGTTATGGTAGTTTTGCTGAAATATTTTTTCACTATCTTATATTCCATCAAGACTACGGCCAGTAGCATCAAATCGTGTGTCAACGTTAATACTTATTTATTGTTCATATTTTTTTATACAAAAATAACAGTTTTGTGCATGCCAGTTGCACGGCCATATTAACGATGATCATTTCAATAGTTGTACGTGATGATGATGACCAAAGCGAATAATTAATATGTAAAACTATAAGAACAAATCAAATTATTTTTTATGACATATTTTGTAGTAATACCACACATGTGTATGGGTGGCCGAATTGGTTAAAGCGTCAGCCGCGATAGCTGGAGATCCGGGTTGGAATCCCGTCTCGAACGCCAGAGGTCCTTCTCGCTTTTTCTTAAAAATATGTCATCTATTTCAGTTATAATTAATATATATATTTGTGACAATCATTTTTTATTAATTGCCAATTTTACCTTCATTTTCATTCGCGATGTAAAAGAGAAAGTGTCATGTTTGATTCAATTGCCGCCAAACAGAAGGTGTGTTCGAAATTTTACGTTAGAAAAGATATAAATTACAGATGTACGTATCATATCAAAGGCGCTCTATTAGGTACTCTGTTTATACAGAGAAGCCATTTATCTAAACATTACGGCAAGCTGTGCCTAATGATACTCGGCGCTCAGTAAACAGCGATAGGAATTGATTCCTGACTCGTTTTCTCTAATTGAAGCGTGTTTCGGCTACACAGCGTGTGTAATGTATTTGCATGCAAAGTCGTAACCTTAAATTTGTCTTTGATATCCTTGGTTCCTTCATTACATGGATTTTATGGGAATTCGTAACAATAAAACTGTTGAATTTTTCATTGAATCGGAGCGAATTGATGTGGTTTTCCTGCAATTTTTAGCTTGCAGTGTAATAAAAGAGATATTACCATTCGTTTCAATCATATTCATATTATCATAGTATATTCAAGTTTAGTGTTATTTGGTACCTTTGAGTTACTTTTGAAATGATAAGCTTTTAACAATTTTGTGCATTTTGAACACAAAATCTCACTCACGTTGATAATTATATTTTTTTAGACTTTGAATGCGTACAATTTTATTTTTGCGTCAGTGGAATGGCTCCGCAAATGGCTTTAAAAATCTGCGCCCGAAAGTCAATTTGCTAGCTATGTTCCGCAATTTTATCTGTTTTTCACTAGCATTAAAACGCGGTGAATAAATCCAGTGCAACGGTTAAATCCACCTTTTTAGATTTTTCTCGCTAATTAAAGATTTTTTTTCATTGAAAAATTGAAAAAAATACCTTGAATACCTTGATTTAATTGATAAGGGAGCTAACCTTTCTGTATTTTTTAACTTGAAATTATCACTTGCTCAAGTAGCTTTTAAAAAGCACTCAAGTAAACAATTTCACTGTGTTGCAGACAACTATCTATCCCAGTCACATTGCATATATAATATAACACACCTCGGCGACACCAGAGTAGGTAAATAATTAACGCAGGTACATAGTTAACGAAGGCAGCGTCGACGTGTAAAGCCACTTGTCCTCGCCTACCAACGTCTGCACTTATAAATAGTGCTCGTGCCTCATGCAGACGTCTTGTGTAATTAGGTACGGAAAAATAGGATCGAGATCCGATCCCATTTTATTATCTTGTACACGCAAAGAACTCCATTACTCAGAAACAATGAAAACCCATTCACATTTTTTTTATGACAAAGGTGGCAAACGAGCAGACGGATTGCCTGATGGTGAGCAATTACCGTCGCCCATGGGCGCCCGTAACACCAGGGGAGTCACAAGCGCGTTGTGAAGGCGTCGGCCTTTAAGGGGGGTTGGAGCTCTGGGAACCTTACTCACCATCAGGGACACAATAGGTACCTGAAAGGTAGCAGTGCTATTATGGCTGTGGTCTTCTGTAAGGAGGAGGTACTTCCCCAGTTGGGCTGCTCCAGATTCAAGTGTGATGGTCATCGCTGTGCCCTACCTCTCATAAAGGAAGAAATACATCAACAAATTTTAAATCCACGAGAGACAATTATTTATGTGTTTTGCAATTTCTGATAAACTTCATTTTAACTAAGCGAGTTTGCTAACGTATTCTATGAATGATTGATCCATTGACGAACGTCTATTAAGTTTTTTTTAATACAGCGTTTACAAAACTGATACATCAGAAAAGGTGCCAACGCAAAATCTACAATTAAGATAGGACACAGCTGAAACATTTCGGTCAATCTTGAAATATGGTATAGTTTCTTGTCTAGACCATTTGAACTTTGGATGTAGAAGAACCTTGGACATGGACAATTCTCTTCTTAATTTAACTTACGCACTCTGTCTAAAGATACCATGTTTTGATAAGTGAGTAGGAATAATACACAAAAAGTTATTAAACAGTATTAATTACTGACAAGTATTACAATACTACGTACAAGGTGAGATGACCATGAAAATGGAACGAGAAACTATTCAAGAAGGAATTCATTCCCCGTAAAGAACGAAGAACGAGAGGTGAGAATACCTATTTGTGGCACAGCGTCCAAAGAACTGGCAGCCCACCGGCTCCAATAGTTTAGTACTGTTTACCACAGTCCCTACCGTAGTAAAAAGATTTTTTGCTTTAGACACAAAACAAAATTTCTTACAGCGTATTTTATTTATGAGAATAATATAAAACTCATATGGCATATGAACCTCACATTAACTTATATAGCGAACTTTTACCAAAAACTGTCTGAGCTTTCAGCCATGCACAAATAGAAGTCGAATAAATGTCTTCATAAATCAAAGGTGTAATACCTGATGAAAGCCTGACGAACTGTGCTCAGCTTCGCATTGAAGACGACTCCATTGAAGGGATAAAAGGATTATGGCGTTCGATCCGAGGCCATTATTACTCCCGGTTGTATAAACAACGAACTTCCCTCGCCGCGATCAACTTGAGTGACCACTTAAACTTGTTTTGTGGCCTGATCTTGGACCATGGGGAATATGTAACTTCTTTGTAGCAGCGATAAAATATAAATGGAAAGCTTTGATTGCCGGATGTTAGATTTTCGTGGTTACACTGCGTTACGTGACGTCATCAGATGGCGACATTTCGCACCTGCCTCTACTTGTTAGTATGATGGCCACAATCTTTATCCAAACTAGCAACGTACATACCGCATTAGTTATGAGTAACACAAGTAACCAAACATGTTAATAATATACTTAATAATTAATGCATTAAATACGTGTTTTATTTACAAAAACTTTGTTTTTTCTGCAAAAAAGTTAAATTAGATAATAACACAACATTCCCTGCGTTCATAGCAGTTCATTGACAGTATCTTTGAAGGTTAACAGGGATTGAATAAATGTACGTGCCTATTATTTTTATATCGATTGTATGTTTTTGAATTAGTATAATATATATAGGTATCTAGAGATTTTTAGTGATATCATCATCATCATCATCATGTCAGCCGAAAGACGTCCACTGCTGGACATAGGCCTCCCCCAGAAGACCGATCCTGCGCCTTCCACATCCAGCGGTATCCCGCGACTCTAACTAGGTCGTCGGTCCACCTTGTGGGAGGCCTACCTACGCTGCGTCTTCCAGTTCGTGGTCGCCACTCCAGAACCTTTCCGCCCCACCAGCCATCGGTTCTGCGTGCAATGTGCCCTGCCCACTGCCACTTAAGTTTGGCGATTCGGAGGGCTATATCGGTGACTTTGGTTCTACTGCGGATGAAATCATTCCTGATGCGATCACGCAGAGACACTCCCAACATAGCCCTCTCCATTGCTCTTTGGGTGACTTTGAGCCTTCTTATGAGGCTCATAGTAAGCGATCACGTTTCAGCACCATAAGTCATCACTGGCAACACACACTGGTCGAAGACCTTCGTTTTGAGACACTGATGGAAGAAAAGATGTGTTGTAGCTTCCCGAACGCTGCCCAGCCGAGTCAGATTCGACGATATAGCTTTCATTAATGTGCCGTGTGATGCCGGCCGACTAGAATAGCACCACCCCATCTCGTCCCGCGGGTGTCGTAAGAGGCGACAAAGGGAAAAATACTACGGACGGGCAGCAGCGTCCGTCGAAGCCCAATCTACAGCTGCAGTCGCCAACCCGCCTGCCAAGCGTGGCGACTATGGCAACTACCCCCCAAGATGATACAACTCATATATTTGTGGGAGGCCTATGTCCAGCAGTGGACTGCATACGGCTGAAATGTATGTAATGTATGTAATGTAATTTATCAAACTACAGTAGGTAAACGACCACGTGCCGCTCATTCGCTAGACTTACATTGGCCCGTTAAGTATATATTTAACTTAATTTAATGTAAGCAGTATATGTATAAATGTCTTTGTACTTAGTGCAGATACTATTAAGCAATTTTGTTTTATGCTTGTGCCTTCTTTTTGTATTCAATTCAAAAAAGTAGCGAGATCTTGTAGAAGACATCGAGTTTATAGCCAAATCACGTTACCATTGGGTCAAAAGTCTTTCTAAGGCCGGTGAATAATGTTGCGTCGACGAAAACGACAGTATTGGGTAGAGGTAATATCGAATCTAACGGTCAATAAAACTGAGAGATATGATCGCTTTCAAATTTATCCTCTGCCCATCAAATATCCCTAAAAAATTACACGGGAGGCTGCCTAAGAAATATTATTTATAAGGAATTTGGGTTGTATTGTTGTGGCATAATTGATTTATGACATGACGTGACTTAGACCGACGGAACCTATTTGTATACTGAATATATAGGCATAAACATTTAGCGCAATACGTCTGAAGTAGATATGTATAATTAATGTAACCTGCCTTACATGATCAGTGATTTTAATTAGTATATTGCAATGATTATTGGCCTAGCCGTTCCGGGGAAAACAAACTCTAAAATTATAATTTTATTAGTATTAAAGGTCACAAATTGGCTTAGTCATATTTTTCAGATATTTGACTATCCCAAAAAACTGCCTTATCCACGTATTGTACAGAAAGAAAATACATTTATCATAAATTATGAAAAACCTGGATTATTAAGTCAAAAAGAACATAATCAGTGTAATAATACATACATACATATCTGACCTTTTATTTAATTTATTTTTTCAAACTAGAATCATTACCTATGGCGATGAAATAGGAACCAATTAAGTACTTCAGAAGACTATAGGATAGTTTCATCCCGGATATCAAGCTTTACTAAGTTTACCCAGACTAAGTCGCAAGCAAAATCTAGTCCTAGCTTTTTCTTTATAATGGCTAGTTGGTCAAGTGACTGACAGCTTTATCTCAGCTCAGATTCTGTGACGTAAATCCGTAGGCGTTTGTCACAAGACACTCTGTAATCAGTATTTACACTCATAGGTACGTATCCGATAATGATATAGATACTCGTAAGAGAACTCTATAAGAAAGCATCGAAAAGCACCTTCGCGACGCCAATTAGTTAATATCGCAATTAACCATACTTGCATCGGGTCGATTCGAACCGATGCCGCGGTGAAGGTGTTAAAGACCACGTTTTCGCACGTAACATACGTTTTTTACCACAAGACGCTTGACGATTTTAGGACACAAAGCCTACAAGGAACTTCGTAGCAAAATCCACTTAGAACTTTACGACAAGACGACAAAAAAGGGTTGTATTTCTACTTTTAGGTATCTTACCAATACAAGTTTTTTATAGCAAATCTGAAGTTTTCGGAATGGCAAATAAAAACCGTGAACACCTGAGTCACTTGAATTGAAATATATGTGATGATTAAAAACACCTGAATTGACTTGACTCGAGTGTGCGTTTCGTCTTTGTTTTTATGTAATCTGTAATAATTTCATAATAAACGAATATTTCATTGCGAACAAAGTCAATGTACTGCACACTGAACTAACTGAGTACGTCTGTGCGTTCCGGAGAGGATAGCTATTTGTCTTCAATGACAAGTGCAGATAGCGTGACGTAGCATGGCCAAGTTGAAAACATCTCGATATAATAGTACTTGCGTTATGTCCACTTCCCTTTTATATAAAGCCAAGTATGTGACTTTACCGTTAACATACATTTAGGGCGATCATAGTACACTCGAAATTATATTCCAAAATATCTATTCGAAGATTTTTTGACATTGTGTAAATACGTATACCGGGTGTGGCCTGTAATAGGAGCAAAAATTTTAGGGATCGCTTCTACACCACGAACGAAACAACATTTGTTCTACAACTTTAAATAATTGAGTAATTTATTACTTGTGATTTTTTCGAACAAAGTAAATAGTATTTTCAATGAACAGCATCCAATAGTCTAGTTGACGTTTACTGTCAGCTTACAAACTTCATAGTTTTTGCAATACATTGCTTGCTTGGAAAATCTTTTTTTATTAATATTTATTAAACTATAAGTTATTTTCAAAAGTCGTAGAACAAATGTTGCTACGTTTTTGGTGTAGAAACGATGCCTAAAGTTAAAGCTCCTATTACAGGCCACACCCGGTATATGTGTGAGAAACGTTTAATTAATTTTGGGATAACAAGGCTCAGTTTAGAGCGGCTGTCTTTTTATAGAGGCTTGCGATGCTTTATAGCTGGTACATACTTTTGTACACACCAGTTTAGTATGTAAAACTAATACTGAGAGAAGACGTGTCGAAGAAGCCACAGGAGACCCAAGAGCAAACTGGCAACTTCCTCTCTCAACGAATAACTAACCAAAGAAATAGGAGCGTCTTTGGTCCCATGCCGCAGCGGTCCGTTTGTAAACTAAAATATTTTATTTCTATTTGTTTTATATTTAGATACCTATAAAGAGTTAAAAAAAATCCTGTAGTTCTGGTTTCGAGTCCCGCTTCGAGTCAAAATTTTTCTAACTTTCTTTCGATTTAAATATCGAAGATATTCGCTAGCAGACGTTTCTGTGTAATTAATATTTATGCATAAAAAATAATTCCCAAAAACTTATTTTAAAATATTTCTTTGATACTATTAACTTTACTTTAGACATGTTGAGTTTAAATTGGAATAATGACTACTATTTCTTTAGTGAAATGAAGTAATGTTCATAAGTGTATGTACAATAGATAGCGAATGCGAAACGTAGCCGGCAGTAGTAAACCATTAACTAGGAATCTCGCTTCAATGAAGGAGCCACCTTATTGACCTCCTTCACTCCTGTCAAAGGCGCCTAACTAATCTACTGAAGACAGATTGTACAATAACGGGTTTTATAATAAACTAATATTAAGTAGTTAGCAACAAGAGTGTAATACTAGGTTGGCTAGTTTTGTATCACAATGGAATTCACCTACGTGATATTCGTTTCGTAAGTAAATATTATGTATTTAGGGTAAGAGGCTGTGAAAACAAAATAATATTCCCATTTATTCAATTACGGCTTATCAAATACGGTTTATATTAGTTATTGTAAAATGCAAATATTACCAGCGATATTTCTCTAATAGGTTTAGGTACTCGATATAAACTTCTGTTATAATTTTATTAAAAAACTTTCCACTAAAAAAATTAAATACAGTTTCCATTGTTCGATTATTAAAAAGTCACACTCCACTTGCCAGCATACGGATATCATGGTTGCCATTTTATCGTCTATCGCGCTATTCGTCTCTTTCGTACTCACATATACTTGTTGGTGCGTGACAGGCATTGTGGGAAATGACAAAAACCCGATCATATTAGACTATCAGGGCTATACTGAAACAATCGAGAAGATAAAAAAAAAACTTACTGCAGGTTTCACAAGTAGATACAATACATTATGATATATTTGTCAAAATTTCTCATTTAAGATCAATGTACCTACATATTTTTAATTATTTCTTTTTACATTTATTCAAAGATTCAGAGTGAATAAATCTACCGTCGAATAGATATCTACTACAGACTATTGGAAACATTAAACATCCGACATGAGAAAGTCAGGCTCTTTATCTTAAACAACAAATGGTTGGGCTCAGGATCCCAATACCACGTCACTGGTAGCTAATGTAGCTATAAGACAAATACTTTTGACAAATACGAGTAGTGGACGAATTACTGGGAAGAGGAACTTAATTTCTCAAAATGTTATTTCAGCATCACATGTAAACCATTCCAGGGACACATATAATATTACATATAGATAGAACCGTGGTTTTAGTGTTTTAAGTTTAACTACTAAATCACCGGCAATCAAGTTAGCGATAAGTTGTAACTCCTTGACTGTTCAAATTCCTGAGATATTTTATTTTAAATGAATGAGTCCGCCTACTCCGCCCGATGACCCGGAACGCTAAAAAAGAGTTCGAAATGTCTAAATTAGTATACGCGTTATATTCCGTTTTCAGTTGTTTTATTTCTTTAGTTAAAATTATGTTAATATTTCTAATAGGTAACTATTTAAAAAGAAGTAATCAATAAAAAAACTCTTGAACGAACACTTCATAAAACTATTGAAGAAAAATACTTAACAATTGGAAGTGCACTAGGCTAGTGATCCAGTGGTTGTGGGTTCGAGTCCCGCTTCGAGTAAAATTTTTCTATTTTTCTTTCGATTTAAATATCAAAAATACTTAAGTTAATAATAATTGTTCTTAGTCTCCTAAAAGGCTAAATAACTAAGCTAACTTTTGTAATTATAACAAGCTACCGTGCAGAATAAAATGTTGGCCAAAACCTTCCTTTTATTTTATTTTTTTATACAAGACTGACCGTTTGACCTCAGTCTCTCCTGATGGTAAGTGACGACGAGGTCGAGGGTGTAGCACGCTGGTTCAGTAACAGCCTCTTCACTCTTGCCTTGAAAAGACCCAAATTATTATCTTACCGGGAATACAGACGAAGAGAGCGAATTCCATTCCTTGGCAGTCCGCATTAGGAAGGTAGAAGCGAATAGCTTCGTGCGAATTAATGGAATATTCACAACGTAAGGATGAAACCGCTCCCTTCGTCTGGACGTCCGGTGGTGGAACGGAGATGGCGGAATTAAATCGTGCAATTCCTTCCTTGCGTCAACTGTAGATCTGTTCTTCAACAGACTGTGCACACGGCCGTCTGTGCCGGGAGATAAAAGGACTAACCACTTTGTGTAGGTGGCTAGGCGCGCCAGATTATTTTGATTGCCTCCTTATTAACAAGTCTTTCGGCGTCGAATCTTGTCATTTCACAAAACGTTTAAATCATCATTTGCGGTCGTGATTATACCGCAATTTAATAATGAAAAGAGAATAGTTTTACCAATCTAAGTGTGAGTTAAAACCTATTCAGTCGTATTGTACCTACATAGAACAATAAAATAAGGACATAATTTTATCATTACATATGTTTTTGTCACCCAACATTTTTTACACATATATAATTTTTCACCTGACTAGCTCGGAAAGTCCGTATTTATTCTTTAAGAACAGATAGCTAAACTTAATTTTAGTCACAAGCGATCAAAGTAATTCTTACAAATTGTTAATGTTTTTTTTGCAGTTAGCTGTTAGTGTTGGATGTGATTATAATATGATTTTGAATGATAAATAATTGCTACAAATGTTTTGAAGTAAATGTTAATGTTATAGAGTTAGTTTTTCTTCGCGTTAGTGAGGTGAAAAATGTTTTTCTTTCACTCAGTAGCAAAGTTAAAGTGTGTTCCCCTCTCGTGCCTTGAAACTCTCCCAAGGCTCCAAATTCCACTTCATGAATCACTCACTGCTGTTTCTCACAATATTTCGCTGGCACGAGTTTTAGGTACCTATACGACGAAGTAACTATTGTTTGATATTTTTTCTCTTTGGAAAAATAACTAGCTATGGGTACCCAAATTACAAGCAATTATTAAGCAAACAAACGAGGGTGATTAAAGAAAAAAATGATTTTATAAATTACTTGCATAGTTTAACCTCCTTCTAATATATATCTCCAAAAACATGCCTGTACAAGATACAATGGTACTGAAAGAAAGGCTAACAAAACGCAAATGCGGAGGAAATAAGCAAAGTAGAGGCGTCTGCTTTCTAGAATACTTCCAGACAAGGTTTAATTAATAGTACAAGATCCTACGCGAGAAATTACTGCGGGAGTCTGTTACTTACATTAAATGTTTTAGGTTAATAATAGTTAAACAATTTCTAAAAACAAAACACTGTATTTTATCAGATGTATACAACACTTTATGAATACAGCGACGCTACCGCGAAAATCGATATTAGTAATTTTCGACCGATTAAATTGTCTCTGCCACTCTCATAAAACCTTGATGGGAGTTTTCTAAAAAAGTGTCCCCAATCAACGTGATGTGAAAACCGTTAAATTATATCAGTTTAGTCACGATAATTAACAGAGCCTGAAAGAAAATGTTTCTAACACTAGTTTGATTGCGACAGTCTTTTGTTTTGCTATGGATTTTCCGGGCTCTAATAATTAAGCATGAACTCTGTATGGAAATTATTTTTTTTGCCTTTTTTCGCATTGTTATACTGCTTAAAGTTTATGAAACGAGCATCAAATCTAAGTAAGTTTTTATTTGAATTTAATACTTAATTATCATGACAAAAACTTTTCAGTTTTAAGACACAATTAACTTTTCTAAAAGTCATGCTACTTGGGGGCCTTTTTTCTGAAAACGTATGATGCTCGAAATTTACGAACTTCGATGTTCGCGGTACCAGCCCAGTTAACATAAAGTCATGCCATGTAGGTATATAACAAAAAATATATTGGGATCTTAAACAAATCGACTTTGTCCTACAGTATGTCTAATAAAGTTTGTGTTGTAGGTAGGTTCTAGGTATATAATACTTAGGTACGATATATAAAATAGGTAGTTACATAAATACTTAGATGATAATGTCTTAAAGCCAGGAATAAATAACCGTGATAAATACAAGAATATAATATGTCATGACCAGGATTCGATATGTAAATTACATATCGAATGTAATTAATTTGTTTAATTACTTTTATGTTGCACTTATTAATAGTTTACCACGCAAAAGGAATTTGATTTTATCTTTTGGAAATCAAATATATTATATTTAAACTATTTAGAACATACCTACCTCGGTATGTTCTAAATAGTTAAAATATAATGCCTAGTTAAAGTATAATACCTAGTACCTACTAGGTATGCTCTAAATCGTCCTTTTCACGCTATCATAGCTTTAATAAGTGAAAAATATCTTTATAAACATTTTCCAGAGCTGCAGTTAACACGGCCCGTAAAATTTTCATAGGCCCCGTCCTGAAAATGCGCTGGAACATAAATTGTAGGCGTGTTAATACACTGGAGGCGCCGTGTCCCAGAATTCGCTGAAGCTGCCTCGGGTGTGACTAGAGTACACACTACTGTGTCTTTCTTTAAAAAAATCATTGATTGATGTTGCCAAGGGTACTTTTCATCTAACTATAGTGATGACAATTGTAATGAGTCCAAACGTTATTTTGTTTGGAAGGCACTATATTAGTATTCATTCTGCAGACGACCTTGCATTAGTAGATAAAACGCGGGGGCGGAGCTCATTCTATACTCTTGTTGTCTCCAACGAGAGAACAAGACAATACGTGCGTGTCATAAGTCCCGATCAAAAGCCAATGGTGTAATAATTTTATGAAATTATAGATTAGTAAAGGAATCTAAAGAACATTTACATAGGATTTTTTAAAGAATGTGTTCTGGGATATAAACGCTTTTAGCGAAGTGAATGCTAAATACGGACCGGCTTAATATACGACGAGGTATAACAAAATTGGGTTGCGGTACTTACAACTTTATACAAATCTCCATATTATACCATAAAAGTACCTATGTATTCTTAATACAAAGCAAATATGCACATACGAAATCACTTGTGGTGTGTAAATAATTATGTCATTTTAATATGTAACATGTTTACATTAACTAGGTACTTCAAAGAGCTATACGAAGATTCAAAATATCATAGGTCAATATGTACCTGCATTGGATAAAAATGTTCATTATGTACAATTTATGAATGAACCGGGAAGGACTCAGGGATGTATTATGGGATTCGAACCCACATCCTTTGGATTGACGGTCCGAAATGTGGTATATTCGCGGAAAGCCTAGAACGCAAATTGACTAGTGTCATATTTTGCCTACGTCGCAAGCGGACTACATTGCAAATGGTCTAGAACGCAAAATGACCACTTATTTATATCACTCTTATAACACTCGGTTAGGTTCGTTAGCTTTCTTCAAATGGCCGAAGGCCAAACTGTACAGAATAGGAGCCCTGCAATAGTGGGGCTCCGTCGACATCGCTAACTTAAAAATAAAGCCACGAAAGCGATGTAGGCATTTTGCGTTGTAGACCGTTTACAATGTAGACCTTTTGCGATGTAGGCAAAATATTACACTAGTCATTTTGCGTTCTAGGCCATCCGCGTGTAACCCCGAAATGTAAAATCACATATGCTAAAATTGTTACCATTTTTCGCAATATCTATCACGCTCCAACAAGTATCTGAGTGCGAAAGTAATGGATAGCGCGATAGACAATAAAATTGGCAACCACGCTATCCGTTCCGGACTTATTGTCTGAAAATAAAGTTGATAGGTATATTTCAACCACAACCTCGTGTAAGATTTAGTAACTCTTGTCTAAAGTTTACCTACGGAACTTCCCCATCGACACAACGAGTACCAGCTCCAGGAGGGATTGATAAACATGCAAAGAACAGAAGATACGAAACACTGATTTCAACTTTCATGGCATGAACCATCGGAGGTAAATGTTGAAATTTAGCTAACAGGCTTACATATACGGATCATAAAGCTTACATAATTATTAAAACCGGTCAAGAGCATGTCGGGCTATGTAATTCCACAGTTCAGGTGATTAGTCAATGGTTTTTTTTTTTTTTACTATTAAGTCTTTATTAAGCTGTACTTTTTTTGTACTTGGATTCAAAAGTTGGACGGTGGAGACATTTTTTTAGCTTCCACAACGGTTACTTTCGAAATTATTAGTTTATCAAAAATGTTTACGGTAAACTCCAATTGTTTTTAAATACCTATCAAACGATACCTGCTTATACTTTAGGCATGGATCGAAAAAAAATACCATCCACTTCACATGGGAGGTAAGAACTCCGCATAGTTAACACAAAAAAAATCTCGATATTTTATTTTACCACTTAAATGCTACTAAAGACATCTGCGTCTGCGTTATTGATTTACATCATCATCATATCAGCCAAAAGACGTTTATTGCTGTACACAGGCTCAATAAAAAAAAAACAGAATGACGGGTTTTACACCACCTGCATCCAGTGGATTCCCGCGATCTTTACCAGGTCGTCGGTCTACCTTGTGGGGAGTCTGACCATGCCGCGCTTTCTGGTACGTAACCGCCACTCGAGAACTTTTACGCCCAAACGGCCATCGGTTCTGCGTGCAATTTGCCACTAATTTAAAGTTGCGATCCTAAGAGCTATAAATAAATAAATATTTCGGGACAATCTTACACAAATGAGATAGTCCTACGGTAAGCTCAGTAAGGATTGTATAATAGATAGGTAGATACATATAAATACTTAAATACATAGAAAACACCCAATGACCCAGGAACAAAATATTGTCCTCATCACACAAATAAATGCCCCGACTGGGATTCGAACCCAGGACCATCGGCTTCATAGGCAGGGTCACTATCACTACCCACTAGGCCAGCATTATATTTCAGCCGTATGCTGTCCACTGCTGGACATAGGCCTCCCACAAATATGACTTGTATCATCTTGGGGGTAGTTGCCATAGTCGCGCGCTAGGCCAGACCGGTCGTCAAATATATCGGTTACTTTGGTTCTGCTGCGAATGACATCATTTCTGATGCGATCCTCCTCCCTCCATAGCCCTTTGGGTTGATGCCCATTGACTTGCCTTCTTATGAGACCCATAGTAAGCGACCACGTTTCAGACATTTCGTTTGTATTACATATTCGTACCAAATTACCGCTTCCTAGGATTAACGGTTATTGAGCAACAGACAGACAGATAGACATGGCGAAACTATAATAGTTAAATACGCTACCCAAAAAAAATAACAGTCACTTGTTCTATCTAACCTTTAGGCACCCATAATGCTGCTGGCATCGGTATTTAACAACGTTATGTAAAATGTTAACGAAAAAAATATAAAAAGGCAACTTTTTAAAAATAGCTTTATTTGAGTACGTCAAAACAGAAACCAATTATAACAAGCTTTTGTTTCGTAATTTTCTCATGTCTCACTCTCAAAACAACCCCTTAGCGGCAACAGCGGGCAGTAAAAAATCACATTAACCGGACAAGCGCGATAAAGCACGTCATTTAGATACTGGAATGGAAACAAAATGTAAATAAATCACTCGCAGCAGTAAATAACAGCCGCCATAATAGAACGAGCCTAATAGCAATGTGTGGAGGTTGCAGGTTACGAGTAGATTGTAGTGCAGTCGCTATCAGATATATCGGAGCTGTGGAGGTGGTCACAAATATATGAACATGCATTTTGTCGCCTTGGCAATAGAGGCGTTGTTCAGATATTTGTCACCACCTCTACAGCTACGAAATATCTGGTGACGACTATACTACAGGTACAGTCGGCATCAATAGTAATTTTTAGTTGCTTCACAAAAAGAGATTTTTATGCGTGTTTATCGATTAAAACGCGATAGAAACTTTGAAATACGAACTAGATAATATTTGTAAAATAATACACAGAATGGCAGATACTTTTGGTGCGTTGTTTCATACTATATTTATTGATGCTGACTGTACATCTAAAAAGCTATGCCACTTAAAATCAGCCTGTTCGGTATTAAAACCTTATCGATAACTCGCTGTCTAACAGCCATCTTCGAATATTCGTTTTTGAATTTTTGGCAAATAAAAATGTATCTCTGTATTTCGTGGTTTTTATAAAAAGCCCTTTTACATTACAAAATATAAATATATATAAACATACCCTACACATTTTTGGTCCTTCGAACCGGATATGTGTAGGATATATACGTCAGATGTATATAAATATATATAAAAACAATTTTAATATCAAGTATCTACTTTTTATGAAGCTATTAAACTATACTTTGAAGTGCTAGGAATTAGGAGTCATCCAGACACATTTTGTATAGGGGTGCGATTCACAAGCAGTGACCCTATTACAACTAAGTCACGTTTAATCCCTGATAGAAAAATTGTTATTAAGTAGGCCCTAATTTTAATATCGATTTAGGGCAAAAAAGAAAAAGTTTCGTGTGTGCTTTGTAGAATTAACGAGGTGTGTGTACTAGTTATGCCAATTATCTCAGGAAAATACGCGTGTAGTGACCGAATAACATCCGAGGATTTATCTATCAAAGATAACCTTGTTATAATAATCTAAAATATCAGATGGAAGATATATTGCTACTTACAAAACAGTTAACGAAATTGTATTATTTATTTCATTTCTCATTGTGTTTTTTCTTTCTACATATGACCTACTCATACATATGACTATTTATTACCTAAGTTCATGAGATATTATTCCGTATTACTGCTTAGTTACTACCTAAGAGTAGCTTTTGCACTTGCTACTTTATAGTGTGTGCTTATTGAGCAAGTCAAAGTCGAGTCAAGCTGATTATGAACACCTCGCTCGCATAGCATTTTTTGCTGCTAATCAATTGTAAGGGGATACCCTATGCGGATGTTGTTTCTGTCCGTACGTACTCGCCATGGTGTGAACAGGGATTATTGAGATTGTATGTATATACATTCTGGTCTCATATCATACTCGCGCTTCACCTGTAACAAGTGTGGCAGGAGATGTCGTGCTGCCATCGGACTATTAAGTCATCAGAGACGTTGTCTCGGATCTATCAATTGACTGTGTTATCTGTAGATGCACACTGCAACAATCATCTGTTAAGATGTCGTGGCCAATGATGATGATGATGTATATACATTGGACAAAATCGCTCTAAAGCTATTGGACGGATCAACCACTAGGCTATTTGAGGAAAACTATTAGAAACGGCGACAAAGGCTATCAGGAATCAAGACAAAGTATGTTTTCACCCGGCGTTTATGTTATTCAAATGAAACCTCGTAATGTAAAAATCCAATAAGGATTATAATTTATTTAGAAAAGATATATACACTTTACAATTGACCAATGCATTAAAGCATCCTACACAGATATTACCATTGGTATAATACATTATATTTATTATATACAATATTTTTACAAATCTCCGAACTTTATTTTAATGTCATTTTGTGCTTTAAAATTGACAATAAAAGCAGATTTCATTAAATGTATAGAAGTTTTAGACTTTGCGCTGGAAATTTACCAAACAGAAATTAAGTACTTGTTACACAACAATTAAATTAAGCATTCAATAAACGACTCGCACATCGTAAATTTCCATATTACTTCTTTTGAAATAATACTAAAAGAACACAAGATGACAATAAAAACTGGTCCGTTTTGATCAAAACTCAGGTTGAGACATGTTTAAAATGAAGTTCAATGCAATTAATTAAAATAAATGCTTTGGACATCATGCTTAGTGTTGAGACTAGGAAGACAAGGCACGTCTTCCAATGTACTGAGAGTTACTTTGTTTATAGATTAGTGATATTAAGGTAAAGGCGGAAACGTCGTCGTAGGGACCAACCATACACTTCTTAAAACAATTTTATTGATCTATTATCAAAAAAAAAGAGGACTAGAGATCTTAAGAGTTTTTTTTTATCCAAGGCCTGCATTCTGCGCCTAATTTTAATGTCTATTTTGTGTCGTCGATTTATTTTGTGTATCTCATGCGTAATTGATTTTATTTCTGGATACTAAATAGATTAAAAAGTAGATCGCAGAATGCGGTCAGGCGGAAAACATTCTAAATAGTAAAATTTGACGACCACAGAACGCTTAAAAGTATTAAGTATGGTGTATACACATTTTAAATTTAACCAAGAACACGTTTTAAGTAAATATTATTGCATGTATCACATTATAATTACTTCTCACTGTGTAAGCGTTTTGTTTTGTTGCTTATATCACTATTCAGTGTTAAGGCAAAACATTTGCGGTTTACGACGACATTGTCCGATAACCAGGTATCCGGTGTCGATAGATATCAGGTCAGCGATAACCGGTCCTAAAGTACCCATGATATTACTGTTTTACGGCGCGGTTCTGTGTCCCAAACGTCCGTCAGTTTCACGTAACACTAGCTGAAGTTGTTAGTTGAGTTACTATACACGGAATTTGTTAATCTCTTCATATTAACCGAGGCACTGTTACCGTTTTTCTCTAGGCCCGCCAAAAAGTCTTCCAATAGTTTCGCTAAAGCCTTTCTTTTGAACCTTAATGATTCGTTTATCACTTCACGTATTAGTTCTTTTTTAACTTCAACACTACCTTTCAATTGTTTTAATTGTTCAAACAGTTTCGCGAAATCTGTAACAAAACAATAGTTATTAGTTAATGTGTATAACAAAGTTCAGATCTTAATCGTTATTATTAAAAAAGTACAATTTCTGATACTATGGTTTCACCATACACAGAACGTCAAAGTTGCAAATTGTAATATAAGTAATATAACACAGGAACGGCGAATATATCACGGTCGCGTTTATCGTATGATAATAACACAAGGAACACTTAAAAAACAAATAATATGTGCAAAGATATTAACGATCGTCACGAGGCATCGATCCTTAGTACATCTCACCCACCACTTAATATAGTACTTATAAAATAGAAAATTAATTAAAAACAAATTTGATACGCTAATAATCAATAACCAAAACATTGGGTTTGCCACCTTTTTTTTTCTTTATGCACCTGTATTTTTCAGCCGCCTATTCGACAACCTATTTAAGACGGCTTAAAATGCGAGATATCACATTATAACTACTTCATATCAATTATTTTACCTATTTAGGACCTATAACTTGATGCCATAAAGCCGTATACTATTGAGATTTTTTTTTAGATGCATTACGTTCACGTCCCTGCCACTAAGGATTGGTGAGATCGATGCGCTGAGGTAATTTAAAAACCAAGCCAATCAAAGCCAATAATCCCTCAATTAAACACCATTTAGCTAAACAATAACTTAATTAGCATATACCAACCCTCTGGATAAAGCCTATAGTTATACAGGTATACAGACCTTTGCCCGGCCGGCGCACCGCTCGATACACTTCTGATCTCACGGTGAGGTTGTGCTTCCTGATGTCCGCAAGCTCTTTCCGAGTTAGTTGCGTGGGCGGAGGCGGCGGAGATGGTTTCTCTACCTACACAATAACAAATCAAAAGCTTATATTGAGTACAAGTTGAAAATTCATTCTATATGGATTAAAATGGATATATATTACACACAACATAGTATTCGCATATGGTGATTTTGTCTACCTAACTACAACCCGACTAGTCTAAGATGACCGAAATTTTATATTTATGATAATAAAAACAAACATTAAAAAAACAAATAAGGTTAAACATTGTAATCACATTTCTATTATTATTTCTTGGAGGTAGATTCTGCTTAGGATTACTTTCAGTCCAACGTTCCGAAAGAAAGCAATCAAATGGTGATATATTCTGAGAAGTCATATTTCCAGGTGCAGTAGAACAAATTCTTTTTTGAAGCAATAGTATTGGCATTTTTGAAAAATCTGTAGGATTTTGTCTATGTAATGAGTATGTACTGAGTCCTCCCTTAGAGAACTCCCTTAAGTTACTTTGCCAAATTTAGTGTTTTTACCTATTAGCCTATTAAACCTATATTCAACCTTTTTGGGATAACTAATGTGACATTCGTTACAAATACACAATAATTTAAATAATTAAGTAAGTTTACATTTTAATTTTAGGAGAAGAATTTTACAGAACAATGAAGACTGTTTTACCAGAAAAATAATATTTTTTCGAAAGGTACATAGCGACGCCATCGCCCGCTCATTCGTCAGGCCGACGCGTGTTTACCTTCCGTCGGGGCCGCTTCCTGGGCCGCGGGTGGGAATGGGAGTTGCCGGCTGCGATGCCCTGGATGATGGCGTTGATCTGCAGCTCCTGCGAGTCGTGCGCCGGCGGCGGCTCGGGCGACGGCGAGCGCGGCATCTTGCCGCCCATCGTCGTGTAGGCGTCTGCACATGTAATATAGGTTAACATTACCTTTAGTTCCCAGTCAGTAATTTTGTGTTTTAAAAGAAAAATACAAGGGAAAATAGTGTAAAGTGGACCATTCTTATTAAAAACTGGAGTAGCAGTTGTATTACGTTGTGTTGAGGACGTAATTTATAGCTAAGAGTAAGCTAAGGTATCCTACCATCATAGCTCTCTTGCGATTACATACATAGGCCCCATGGTGAGGACAGGGTCGACAACCAGCGGTGATCGGCGTTGGTTGATGTATGAAATTATACAGATCTATAATGAATGAGCGGCACTAACCTCCGTTGAGAAAGGGTTTTACGACGGGCGGCAGATTGGGCGGTGCGACCGCGGCGGCATGCATGGTTGGTACGGCGTGCACCGCGTGCGCGGTTGGCACGGCGTGAGCGGCGTGCACGGTTGGCACGGAATGCGCGGCGTGCACGGTTGGCACGGTGTGCGCGGCGAGCACCGTTGACACGGCGTGCGCGGCGTGCACCGCTGGTGCTGCGTGCGCGGCGTGCACCGTCGGCGCGGCGTGCGTGGCATGTGCGGCGTGCACGGCTGGCGCAGACGGCACGGCGGGCACGGCAGGCACGGCGAGCGGCGCGAACGGCACCGGGACCTCCACCGGCACAGGCGGCGTGCCCGGGGCGACCGCCGGTCCTGGCCCTCCCGGCTCCAGGTGAGGAGGTTCCTGTCATAAACGATGAACCAAAGATTATTGACTTCGCTTTTTTAAATTGCTTTTCATCTCTTCTATTCGAAAATTACATGGATAAAGTAAGATGTCGTCCTAGCAAAACGACCGGCCCGGTCTCGGACCGCGTCTCTACCGTTTTTGACATCAAGAGCAGCGCGGGCAGCGCGACAGGCAAAGAGAACGGACACTCGGCACTGTTAGTGCTTGAAAATGGAGGCCTAGGAGAGCAGTTTCTTTTATTACATTGACCGCGAGTCGACGCTAAGCAGTCACAGCAAGTACGTACCTCGGGCGGGCGGCCGGAGGGCAGGTCGGCGGGCGCGGGCGCGGGCGCGGGGCGGGAGCGGGCGCGGCGGGCGGCGCAGGCGAGGAGGGCCGGCGCGCGGTGAAGTCGGGCGGCAGCGGGCCGGCCTTGCGCTTGGGCGGCGCCGCGCGCGGGACTCGGCGCCGCGCTTGCCGCCCGCGCCCGGCCCGCCCGCGCTGCGCACGCCGCCCAGCCCGTCGATGTCCGCCTCGTCCACCATCATGCGCTGCAACAGTTCCATATGTATGTGTCAGACGCGTAAGCGGTGACAGGAAGGCTAGCATGCTAGGCTTAGGCCTCAGATAGTCTGCGAACGACGGACGCTTTGCTTAACGCCGTATTCATTCAGGGTCAATAAGACTCGACAAAAAAGAGGGTCAAATGAAAAAATCATTGTATACTACATAAATTAAAAGTTTCATCTCTAGTTGCCCAAAGGCGTAAACAACATAGACGACATAGTGTCAAACATTCTTGAGGTAATTTGTGCGTTGCATCGACTATTGAACATAATATTATTTGAAATGGATTTATCTTGTAATTTTTACTACATTATTATAACAGCATATTAAGTGATAATTATTTGCAATCCAGGAATAAAGTGTTCAGATTCCTGCGCATACGATAATCTAGTAGTTACCAATGAGTACAAATGTTTGTGTAGGGATTTCAACAACTATGTATTAACTTCCAATTAAAAAAATGTTTTCTTACCTTATCAATCTTGAAGGGGTTCCCGAACATATGTTGGCGTACGGGTTGCGTCTCGATCTCGCGCAGCTGCGGCGTCATGCGCTTGAGGTACTCCTGGTAGTTGCCCATCTGCGCCACCGGCATGGAGTGCAGGCTGTCCTCGTCCACCAGCCGCGTGTGCGCCAGCGACGGCTGCAGGAAGTTGGCGCGCATGCGGACAACCTACAATCCGATACGTAGATAATTACTATCATTATATACAACAAATTATGACTTAATAAAAAGTAAGTGGTAATACAAACAGTATGCCGTCATGTACAATGCGTCCAATACTATTTTTTTGCAACATAAATGTTATAATTGCTTCGTCATTATATGAAAATCAATATAATAATGACATTTAAATTTCAAGCGACTCTGAAAAACAAAGCAATTTAAAACAAACTTACTATAAAACGATGTGAAAAAAGGGCTTGACTCTAGTTCGTCTCTGAATTAAAAAAAAAAACTATGGTTGCTAAGAAAATATTTTCATTCGCTGCCATTACAAATCTTCGATTGACCTTTCGTTTGCGGTTTTATAAATTATTATTGAGAGCTTATATTGTGTGTAGATAAAGCAATGTATGTCACTATATATAATTGGGCATTAAAATACTCGCTTGATGCTATTATGAAACTCTGGTAAAAAAATACCCAAGTCACAATAAAGATTTCTACAATATGCCCCATTTTAGATGAGTAAAAAATTAGTTTTTTTCCATTTTCTCTGCAATCCCATAGTCATGAACTGATCTGGTCAAACAAGGTCCAACCAAAAAGTATATCCTACCGAATATGTAAATAAATAATAGAGCACTAGTCCGATAATCGTTAAACATACATACATAAGAAATGTAAAGAACAAAATTCAGATGAATAAACACCTCGTAGATGACCTTGGCACACAAATATAAATTATACCTAATACAAAATAAAGAATTACTAACGCACGCACTAACATATCATGTGTTAATGTACTTAGTACCTACTTAATGTTTAAGTAACATTTTAAAATTATGAGTTGTGAAATCAACATGTAAAGTTTTAACATTATTTTACTAAATAATTATTTTACGTCTTCAGTTGCGCGATAATTATTCATGAAACAAAATAAGGGTGATTATTCGGGCGTTTGAACCGTTCTTATTACTCTGTCCAGATTTCTGTAGAAATTATCACACAATTTGGTGTTATTTTAGCCTCACTGCCTACAGCTGAGCTGCCTAAAGGACAACCAAAACCTATTTAATATAATGCAGGCACTTCTACAGAAATTTGGACAGAGTAATAAGAACGGTTCAAACGCCCGAATAATCACCCATAACTAAAAACTAGAAGCCTATAGGATCAACTAATTCATGGTCTAAATTAACCGTATCCCATCCTTTGAAATACAAGTTTTCCTAGCTGATTACAATACGCAATTATATACCCAAAGGTAACCAATATTGAAAGGGTTTCTAGGTCTGTGGCCGATTCCTATTCTTTACTTGCGACAAGCCGACCATCAGTTCCAGTCGACAAATACTGGCTTGTTCCTGAGACTCAAATACATTCTAGTTCAGTAACTATACAGTATACATACTTGATCTAACAGATCCCTCCGCTGTATATCAAACGGATTTCTATATGTATGCGCCTGATTCTTGTTCCTTCCTCGTGATAGACCGACCACAAAGCCGCCAAACTCGTTGAGCTGATCGCGGAGTGCAGAGAACTTGTCCTGTAGGCACGGATGCGTCGTCAGATCCTTCTTGAGCGGGGAGCGGGGCATCACTCGGACGCTTTCGGCCACCTAAAAAGTAAACAAACACACAGTTAGGTAAAATTCAGACACTGAACTATAGATAGTAAAGAAATATATAGTTCAAGATATCTTGAATTACATATTTCTTCAAATTAGCGTTGAAGTGAAATAGTTTGCTAATATAATATTTATATGCTATGAAGGACTAAGGCACTGGTCCCACCGCGAGCAAGTAAGCTATCAGTTATATCAAGGGAGAATAGATAAGATGTAAATAAAAGAGACATTTATGTCATAGCCGGGCGATGAGCTATAAATAAATATCCCTCTCTTTTATTTACACGGGAGCGATTATATTTTGTCCCTTTAAATACCTGATAGCTCATAGCTTACTAGCTCGCAGTGGGACCAGTGCCTAAATGAAATAAGACGTACCTTTTGACTATTATTCGATGAAGCTTTATTAATGACATCCGCACACAGCTTCTCAAATTCTATTTTAGCTTGATTTTTCAGTCTTTTGAGGTAATTCAGTACGGAGAAGCTGAGTGAGTTGTCCTGCGTGTCGGGGATCAGACTTTGGACCAACGGCGCTGATGCGCCCATCTTCGCCAACGCTCTTCGTAATGGCTGGAATATACAAAATATGAATCAATGTTTTAAGATATATAATAAAAATAATACAATTATATGTGACATAAATAGACTGAACTGGTGGAAAATGTCTTTTGCGATTAAGTTCGATAAATTGTGGTGAAAAAAATGTGATCACTATAATTCGATGCAATTTTATCTGGCTAATACTAATTTGCAATGCCAAATTATATATTTTAAAGTGCTTTTTTTTTTCAAACCCCTTCCTTTTCCTAAATAAATATTAATAACTACTTCTACACTCTGACAGAAATAATTATGCTTAAAATACACCTTTTTTTAACCAAACAAACAATGGCAGATGGGGTCGAAAAGTGCTCGAGTGGAGACCACGGACTAGCAAGCGCAGCGTAGGACGTCCACCCACAAGATGGGCAGACGACCTCATTAAAGTCACCGGAAGACGCTGGATGCAGGTTGCTTCCAACCGGTACATGTGGAGATCCAAGGGGGAGGCCTATGTTCAGCAGTGGACGTCTTATGGCTGAGATGATGATGATGATGATGAAACAATGTTTTATAGATAGATAAAGAAACATTTCCAACGAGATTACAAAATAATAATAGTAATTAATGGACTTACCGTAACATAATACGAAGGCATCCTATCTAAATACTGCTGAAAGGCCAGCTTCCACTCCGGAGTGGGCTTACACCGGTGAACCTTGAACAGGTCGTCAAGAAGCGGCAGCAGCACCGGATAGTTATATGGGAGCACAAACAAATTCACACACGTGAGATTCGTTGACGCCTTCAGGTAGCCGAATGGGTGCGTCACTTCGGAGTTCTTGCAGCCACTGTTTGCTACGAACACCTGAAATGCGAAATTAAACGGAATATAGGATAAAGTGAGATAATTAAAATGTTTACTGAATAAAGAAAAATAGTTAACATATTAGTGCATGTACATAAATTGCAGTAGACTAAGCCAAGCCTGTGTTTCAGAAGACCAGATTGTAAATTTTTGGTATATCTAAAGAATAGAGAGATAAACAAAAATAAATAGGGTATTAGTTATGTGATATGTTAATCCTAAAAAAAAACTAATTTGTTTCTAAAATATATTCTGTACGTTTGAGATACCCTATCCCTATTCTTCCATTATAAGATTATTATTGCGTTATTGCGTTGCGCATATTGACTATTCGACAGACTTCCAATGGTGTGATACTCATACTTTTCTGGGCCTTCTGGGGTATATATTTTAATTTTGAACATAGAATGGAGATATCAGTAATATATATCATATCGCAGGATCATATACATATCGCTCTTGAGAATCGGAGGAACTACCACAAACCTGTATTCTAGAGATCGTGCTGAACCGTGATGCAAGCCTTTTATTCTCCTAAATTGTATTGTGTTAATTTATATTACATTGTTGTAGAGGCCGGAAAGTAAGAAATAGATGTATGAGTGACCTCGAAGATAGGAGTCCATCCATTGCACTATCCGTGTAGGCTTAACATTGTTCTTTTCACGCCTACTGAGAGGAAATAAAACCAGTTTCTTATTATTAAATAACAATAATGTATATTCTACCAACCTGCCAACAAATCGTGGGCTGTTTCCTGGCTAGTATGAACTGCGTCAGCGGACTCGGCTCCAGCTCGTACTTGTCGAATGGCAGGTTGTCGATAACCATAGGCTCTTGGCTTGAACAAGTAAACTTCACAGCGGGATGCGCTGACCGCGGCGGCTGAAAGAAATATTTTTCCATGTGAAACGTCTATGTAGGGCGTCCCAAGACTATGGGACATCAAGGGAAAGTACCTTTAATGCCGTCGATTCAATATTTTGCTGAAAAAAGACTTTATGTTATTTTTAATGTTATACTGCATTTAAAGATATTGCAAAAAATACTACATTTAAATTCTAATAAGTATAGTTCAGTGATAGTGAAACTTAGAAAATTTGTAAGGTACGCAATCAGGGTGAAGCTAACTTACCATAGTAAGTAGTTTTTTTTTTCTCTCTAAAAGTGAGTGTTCAATTATTGTAACACTTTTAATGTTCTTTATACTTTAATAAGTAAATAGACATAATTAAATAAGTAAATAAATATTTCGGCACAATCTCCACAAATCGACCTAGTCCTACAGTAAGCTCAGTAAGGCTTGTGTTGTCGGTACTAGACGACGATATATATAATTATACCTAGATATTTTTCTAGCAGGAACGGCATTTGTTTTGTGCTTGCCACAATAAAAATATCGACAATCCTGCTATCGATAAGTACATACTACTTCAACTTCAAGATGTACACACAGTCTTATATCGGCTACCTACCTAGACGCCGCGTGTCACCGATCTTGAACAAATTAAACGTAATCCGTATACTTTTGATCCAATTTACGTTTATAATTTGCAATGAATAGTTCCAAATTGTTTTCTGAAGTAGGTATTTAAATATAAATAAATTGACTTTTATTATTGTTAGTTATTTTTAACCCTATTACCCCATATTTGTCTTTGTATTACCTGTATGGAAATTGAAGGGGTACTTATCGATAACAGGACTGTCGATGTTTTTATTTTGTCAATCACTTACAAGAAATCGTTCGTGCTAGAAAAATATCTAGGTATATATATAATAGATAGATTTATAAATACTTAAATACATAGAAAACACCCATGACTCAGGAACAAATATCTGTGGTCATCACACAAATAAATGCCCTGACCGGGATTAGAACCCAGGGCCATCGGTTTCATAGGCAGGGTCACTACCCACTAGGCCAGACCGGTCGTCATTATGTCAGCACGTCTATTTAAACAAGTCAAATCAAACTAACATGGTCACTGACTTTACAATAACAATTATTAAATGAATATTTACTATGTTTATTTATGTTTCATGATATTATGGACAGTTGCATGCACTATTCACAGAGTAACAGTATAATAGTAGTTGTCAAGTCAAACTAAGCTTACCAAAGTAGGCGCATTAGGGTCGGGACGGAAAGACTCCGGGATCGGCCAGAAGCCGACGGCGAAGCCCTTCTGTGAGACGGTCCGCGGCACGTAGATGAGTCGGCGGCAGGAGTGCCATGCTTGCGGCGCGCTTGGGCCTTGGTTGGTTGTCATGCTGCTTTGGTACGGCCCGCCGTTCCAACGCTAAAACATCAATCAATTTGTAAATTTCGCGACCAAAAATATATTGTTATGTATTAGGTTCAAGTTGTCTATGATAGATTAATCAAGCTATATCAACATAGTTTGCTAATACAAGTCTACCCTAAGTTGTATGGGGATAGTATGGTTTAAAAAGCGCTAGCGCAAACGAATTCAGTAGTCTTAAAAATAACTCCATTTGAAGTACTTAGGCCACACACAGTATGGAGAATCCCACTGAATTTTCAACGGTTCCGTACCTACATAAGGTATTTTTTAAATTTGTGTGTATAGGAAATTCTTTTGCCATGACAACATAGACAAAATACTGTGTGTAAGTCTAATACGGGCGAAGAATGAAACCAGACATAGGATTTACCAGTATAATCAATAACGAAAAGGTATTTCTTTAATTATACCTATTATACATATGTAATTAATTTTTGTAAAATTTCTGAACCGTAATGTACTGCGAACATTACGCAATATGAGCTTTTGAAACGAACTGTCAACGAGTGTTTAACTCGAGTGTGTTGTATTACATTGCGGGCCGAATTTTTTTATATGGATAAAATTTTAATTGTAATTCTAAACAAAAGTTATCTAAATATATTTCTTATGTCCTATTCTACCCTCCGTTAAGAGATTCGCCCGTATAAGAATTACACACTGTATACTTCAAAACGAAACATAGGCGTTTGTCCGGACAGAAGTACGTAATAAAAGATGGAACTTACTCCATTCCTTTCACTATCCCCTTCAATTTCCTTCTCCTGCTCTCCATGAGTAAGCTCAGGCTCTGCAATCTCAGTGCCATCTTTCACCGTCCCTCCGTCGATGGGCGGCGGGTCAGGGCCGATCTTCTCGAAGTTGATCACCACACCGCTTTGGACCTTTTGGACTAAGCTATCGATGCACTGCATCAACATTCGATGTGAGGTAATGCAGTAGGAGCGCCCTGAAACAATGTGATAAATAATAGGTGAGTGGTTTTTTTTAACTTTTACCTTAACACACTTAAGTTTTGTTTAGGTTCCGACTGTCAGGTTTGTGACATAATTTATGTTGTTTATCATTGATCGTCGCTAAAGCACACAGTTAAGCAAAAATGCCCGTATTGACTTATTGATAAGAGACTGGATAAGCAACTTGTACTAGTCTTTCCTATAACTGAAGAGTAGAATTGCTATATTCACCCAATATTGCGTCCGTGACTCAAAACTCTAAAATAAAGTAGGGGATGCTTATATTTATACAATGCATTATAATATTTATAATATAAATGAAAATCGAAATCATCAACTTGTCCAATACGCATCCCTTAAAACAGTTCATCCCATCCCATAATACAGAGAATTCTCAAAGCCTAAATAAGTCCCGGGAACGCACGTTGGACATGGAATTATAATTATAAGAATCGATAGATGGAAAATAACTCTTATTGTCTAAGGCTAGGTACGCTTGTTGCATAAACTAGATTAAAAAAACATCAAATAGCAATAAAAAGCCGCTCTGCAGCGATCGGATTGTTGACACACTTAAATATCAATTTAAGTATAACAATAACAAACGTAATTTAAATCCACGCCAACTACCTACTGTTTTCTAATGGATTTTCTTATTTAACTACTCCGCATGTGAGGTCAGAGCGGTGCTAAGTAATTCAAAATACGAACATTAAATGAGGCTACAATATCAGTGATGACATAATTCGAGCGTAACGTAGTTTTATTGAACTTATGAGTGGGGTTACGTAAAGTATTATTTTGTTCGTGTTTATTTACTCGTACTTTTTGTTGTATGTAAGTTGTACGTGTTGTTTGGCATTTACATATTATATCGGGTTCACGTCACGTGTTCTATTGAGTTTCCCAATAGTTTACTCTAGCACCTTATAACAAGGAAAAAAAATAAAAAGGTCCAAACTTACAACGACAATGACAACGCACAAAAGCAGAGACGGCAAACCAATGGAACAATAATTCGGCCATGCTAATAAGATCTGAATCTACGTATTCTCCGAGTCCAAATAACTTGATATCACCGTAATTAAACTTTGAACCAACATAACCAATATAAAATACTAGCTGACCCGGCGAACTTTGTACCGCCTAAAAAACGACAAAAGTAGTGATAGCTTTTAATTAGCTAAAACATATATGATTTTAATTAAGTTAATTAAATAATACCCAAACAATTCTAAAATTACTAATTTTATTGAAGGACCTTATGATATACAATTGAGGTCAATTTATTTTTCAATATCACGGGATTTTTGTGCCTTTTAAAATACTTAATGTCTCAATCAGCGCTGTGACGATTCTAACCAATCCAAAATTTGAATCGGTTCAGCCGTTCTCGAGTTATACGCGGTTGAACAAACCCCACTTTCTTTTATATGTATAGATTAACAACCACCACTATTACCTTATACTACCAACCCACTGTATGCCTTAAACGTAAAAGTTTCCTATAGGCCCATTACATTACTCATACGTTGTTTGAACATGTAATCTAAACTAAAATATTTAATGAAGGTAATTAGCTAGTTACTACCATTATTTGTAAAGTATTTTTTTAATAGGACAGTTAATCTGCCTGTAGTAAAAAAAAGATAAAGAGAACGAAGGCATAAGTCGCGAGGCTAACGCATTTCGCTAGTCTATTAATTGCTTTCACTTTTTATAGTAGATCTATCACATGGAAGCCTAGAAAGCATATAATATAAGTTCTGAGTTGAATAAACTGTTAATAATCAATTTGTGGCAACCAACTCTCTAAAATTTTAATGAGATAATAAGCGCTCATTTCGTCTGACAGTGACACGGATTAAATTAACATACAATGAGCGCTGCAGTTTTGTTTCATTTTTCTTTTCAGATTTAGATAAAATTCATATATTTTCTGCCATATTTGTTTGGCCACTTTGGCCTCTTGGTTAACTGGTAAATAACGTCATTTGACATTAACTTCACCATTTTGATTTGTACAACACGAGTTTTGTTTCCTTTTTTTTTTGCAATAACATAAAATATAAATAAACTAGATGAGAACCCTGCTTCGCTCGGGCAATAAACCTTCACGGGCCAATCAAAAAGTTTCCGAACGCACCACGCGCACCCGTCACAGCCAAGTTGTCAATCAATAAATTAAATATGGCGGACCTAATATGTCATTAAGTAATACTTTATAATATTAAACCCAAAATACGCAACAATGCGAATTTTGCCGATATATGCCTTCAATTCAAAACTCTTAATTTTATACGCTCTTTTATTTGAGTTGTCTTTCGGGTCTACCGTACCCCTCGACGGAATTATTAATAAAGAATAGATAATCAGTTTGAAAAACTACAAAGCCATTTTTTTACATTTTTTTTCTAACATATTTTTTTTTCTAATACACTTTAATTCCACCATTTGTGGGTACACGAGTTTTATTTTGTTTTTTGCATTAACATAAAATATAAATAACTAATCGGTTTGAAAAAGTACACTTTTTTAAAGGTTAATGACCGCTCTGAATAAATTTGTTTTGCAACATATTTGCTGTTTTTTTTTTTTTGTAAAATTAGTTACAATACACACTCGTATGGTTTCTCCAATCCCATCTTGAGCAATGCAAATAATTGAATCATAATAAAACGCGTAAAAAAGGTTGTAAAAACTCCTAGATGTTTATGTGACAAAGATCACCTTGACACTAAGTGAACCGTACACATACAACCACAAAAACTTGTTAGACGGGTTTAGCGTAGGGCTCTCAGTATCCCCTTTTTCGCACGAAGCGCATTTGTTTTAAATAATTGACGTGTGAATCATGCTTTAAGGTCATACCCTTAAGGTTCCGCAAAGAAGATTCTCTAAGAATATAATACTTAATCATCAGTGTAGAGTTGTGCAGGGAAAAATAAAAGGAAGATCAACAACGTTTTAATTGTGTCCGATAGAAGTTTGGATATTGGATTAAAATAGAAAATTAATTAGGTCAAACATATAGTTACGGTAAAAAAATATGTAGTATTTATAAGCTAAAGGCTAGGGTCTGAAAATAAAAACTGTACTGCAGACAAATAATAACTACTTAAAACTAAGAACAAATCAATTTTTTTATGGAATATTTTGATTTGCTTTGATTTTAAGTAGTCATACTACTATAAATTAAAAGTTGAAATAGATAAGTATAACATATACTTAAAAAAAACGACGAGGACCTCCGGTGTTCGGGGGTTCGAGACGGACCGAACACCGGAGGTCCTCGTCGTTTTTCTTAAGTATATGTTATCTATTTCAACTTTTAATAACTACTTAACTTCACTAGAATAAATCAAAAAACGGCATTGTACCAGGATGCTGGCTGCATTTCCTCGTTGTATCGCAAAGCTGATACGTTATGTCTGGCCTGTATTAAGTTGGTTTCTGCTCCCGCAGTTACGTCTTATTTAACATTCGGCAATAAAACATGTACCTATCGGACGGACATTACAGTTTATCTACTTATTTATACATCGTATCGGTCAGACTAAACTGTTTTTTAATATCAATCTATACATGCATCTAGTTTTATATGAAAACACTATGGTCGTTATGTTATCAGGAGAAAATCAGCAATTCTCATGTTTAAATATTCTTTCACCCATTTTCAAAATAAAGTCTATAACTAGGTATTACTACATTAAAAATAAAATGTAAATATTTATTAAGGCTGCGCCGAAGAAAGACAGCAGAATTTCGTTTGTTAATACTTTTTTTTTAATACTTAATCCTTAATCATTGTTTTTGTGCGTCATAGCTGTCATAAGTTACATATTTAAAGATTAACTAAATAAATCAAACTATTTAGAAACATGATTACTTGAATTATGCAACATAAAAAAGTGTCTTCAAAAAAATATAGGCGTCTCTTAATACGTTGCACATACTGAGGAGGACCTACATCTCTTAGGTTTATTTGTAATAAGCATTTATTTATATTTTTGTGTATATTTTGAAAACAAAATAACTATACATATAATATTTTTGAAACTTTTGATTACTAATTTTGTAATTTCTAAATTAGAATAAAGGACACAATTCAGATAAGAAAGCATATCGAACGTTTTGTTAACTTCGTTCTTAGCAGTCAGATTTGGACTTTTAAGTAATTAATAATTATTTTTATTTTTCCTTTGGCAGAATTTTTTTGTAATTGTTGGATATGTTTTCTTAAAGAATAACGCATTTTTATGTAATTTGTATATTTGATATCTTTTGTAATACTGTTTTGAAAAAATAAGTCCCGCCGAGTTTCTTGCCGGTCATAAAAGTCAAAATACTTCTCGGGTCAGAGAGAGTACAGAGAGGTGTAGGGTTAGAACCGGTGTAGTTTTTATTTTTCTCTTTTACTTTTGTATACTCGACGTGTAAAAGTGCCCTTGTGGCCTACTTACTGAATAAACGTTTGAGTTTGAGTTTGAGTTTGAATATTTTACATTTGTAAAATATATTCTTTTCATATAATACCAACGAAAATTCCTAAATTGGCAAGCGGTTCGCCCATCCTTACCTGAGCCGCACTGATTCAATTGAATCGAGTAGCGCGAAAAGCTCGGCGCCCTCTTAATGATAATATATGTTCGCTTAATATTGTACACGCTTAGTGTCACGGACGGAACGGAATAATAACAAAGTTTTAAAATATACTAGATGTTTATTTGTTTTACGGGACAATTAATGCATTTTGTAAAAAAAAAACACTTTTGTGAATACCAAAGCTACATTTTTATAATTATAAATAAAATATCTATTTTATAAAACTTAAAATTACTTATTACAATAGCCCCCTGGATCGTACCCGGCTCAAATGTCCCCATTACACCGGCTGCGTTGCCTCTCTGGACAGCAATAGAGACCTGCTGAACCAGATACGATCCAGAGCGAGGATCGCAACCCCTCTCCCGCAAACGACGCCCCAGCTCCTTAAATAATAAAATGGCCTCCACCCCCCAGGGCCCCGCCGTCTCAATCGCCACCGGCACAAAATCGTAGGCGGACTTTAAAGCGGCGTACTTGGCATGTTTGGCCTTCGCTGCCGTTTCCGCTGCTGAGCCCGCACAAACCGTGGTCTGTCTCAAATGGGATGCAGCGTAAGTGCTAACACAAGTTGCATCCCATAGGAGACAGCGCCCCCTTCGCCACGGAATCAATGTGAGGCCATCGGGCCTTTTTCCGTCTGTGCGGCTCAAGCCCGGTGGTTCCAATAGACATGGCACGTTTGCCGACACCAAAGTGCGCCGTATAATCTCGTTGATTGAGTGGTGTCTTGGGAACCGCCCAGCGCACCTGCGGCAGCTGAGACCATGATGGCCATTCTCTTCCACCATTACCCCGCAACGGCAGCGATGAGCCTCACATACCTTCGTCCCCAACCTAAGAGCCGCTGCAATTCTCAAAGAGTCATTATCTAAGAGCGTTCCAAGTTGCAATGCATTTTTACTGTTTTTTTTTAACAATCATGTAATTTATGATTTAATATCAAACTATTTTGTCTTATGTATGTATGTATGATACGATTACGTTTGTAGGCTAGTGTAACCATAAGACATGGTTGGTGCATTACACGAACACACTAAAAGCATGATCATAAGCACCGAATGACTAATAGTACAGGTCCATTCACGAGAGTTGGCACGAATGAATTGACCGAAAGTAATGTCACTTGTCACTGTGAGAGGCAGTGTGAGTGCCGTTCTTATACAGGGGCATTGATGTATAATAAACGTAGATTCACAATCAGCCCCAAAAAAATGGCTCTAAAATACAGCAGCTCGAACAATTTGGGTGGTTCATTTAGTTAGTCTACTTTTAACCGCTGTCAGAGCAAGTGTCAGCAATGACTGAAAAGTTATTAGTTTATCAATAGTGAAGTTTGATACTTAACAATTTGAACACTGAGCTCTTTTTTGTTTGTTTATATTATCTAAAAGAAGATTATAAATTAGCATTATTAGCATAAACTGGAACGTGATAGAAATTTCATTTAGTGCCATATTTTTGTACATAATTTGTTCGCGTGTAGGAGTCTATTTCTTTATGTCAGTGTACAGTGTACTTATATTATGTAAACATTTAAGGAAATAATCAATTATATTATTATAATCTGCACCAAGTACCATGTTAATAATGTTAGTAATTTAAAGTCCATTGTAATTAAAACGTACATTTATTTTTACCCGCGGTTTTATTAGGGAAAAACCGTAGCCTATGTGTTAATCCAGGGTGTCAGCTAACTCCATACCAAGTTTAAAATCGCTCCAGCCGTTTAGACGTCAAGAAGTAACAAACACACACACTCACAAACTTTCGCCTTTATAATATCAGTGTAATAGATGTCATAAATCGAAAAATCAAATGATGGTGGCGTATTCGAATTGTAAAAAATCTAAAAATGATCAGAGGCTCTAGTTTAAGTTTCTTTTGACGTAAAAAAACGTCTGGAAAGCGTAATGTTAGCGCGTTGCGATAATGTTATTTATAAGGGGAACCTCTAATACGCGATGGTAACGTTTTGTTACGTTAAAACTTACAGTCAGGGCTCAGACCGAGAACTCCTTCGTCAACGGCGTTTTTTAATTTATTTGTAATATACTGTCTTATCCTGTTTTCACTCTGACGCCGAAATCTACAAAATATAGCATCCAAATCCCACCCATCAACCCCAGGAACGCTGCTTAGAAGGAAACTCACGATACCGCTAACTAAGCCAAAACGTGTTGTCAAAGATTTATACATTTTATTCATAATCAAAGTAGACCTTAGTTGTTTAGATATCTTCAGGGATGGTTGGCGTGGTAGGCACGGCAGTAGGTATACGTTAGGTGTTCTTGGCGTCCAGAGGTTTCATATTTTATATTTCATATTTCTTTTTTTTTTTAAACAAGACTGACCAGCGTTTGACCTCAGTCGCACTTCATATATGCTAGATACTCTCAGACACAATTATAATAAGTACTTTTTGCATCAATCTGTATTTAATAATTATGTCATGCACACATAGATAATATTATCATTCACTCGTTCAATTCATTCGTGCCAACTCACGTGAATCGACTTGTACTACCAACAGAAGAACTTCTCCTTCTTAAAAGTCATATTTATGCATAAAATAATAATGACACTCGCCAGAGCTACCCAAAATTGAAACTTATAACCGCGCACTAACGGTGAATCTTCTTTCCTCGGCGCAGTTTATGACAGAACTGTGAGTATCGAAACGGGGTTGTCACTTGAGAATTTCTTGTAAGTTTTTACAAATTCACCTACTGAATTTATTACTCTTAAAATATATAAGTAGCAATTACAAACGTTAATTCTGTAAACACACAAATTGTGTCCCGTCATAAGTTCATTTGAGTACTTATTATCTTTTTCAGTCAAACGGTTCTCAGATCTTTTCAATATAGGTACAAAAAGATTAACTGAAAGCAACTTGTCAAAGCAGAGTGAGGTATGAATTAGTTTTACTTTAGATAACTTTACACGTAGCTTCGTTTAGCGACGTTAATGACAATGACGGCACGAGGTCTCGTCTCTAGTTACTTCCCAAGTAGTATCGGTTAGCGATGTATACAACGGCACGTGATCTTTAGTGACTTTATACTTAGCTTCGGTTAGCGACGTTAGTGACGACACAAGGCCTGTAGTTACTTCACACATGGTATCGGTTAGCGACGTTGGTGACGGCACTAGTCCTCTAGTTACTTCACACATGGTATCGGTTAGCGACGTTGGTGACGGCACTAGGCCTCTAGTTACTTCACATGGTATCGGCTAGCGACGGACTTCATGGTATCGGCTAGCGACGTTGGTGACTTCACACATGGTATCGGCTAGCGACATTGGTGACGGCACAAGGCCTCTAGTCACTTCACACATGGTATCGGCTAGCGACGTTGGTGACGGCGCAAGGCCTCTAGTTACTTCACACATGGTATCGATTAGCGACGTTGGTGACGGCATAAGGGCTCTAGTTACTTCACGCATGGTATGGGTTAGTGACGAATACGACGGCTCGTGATCTTTAGTAACTTTACACGTAACTTCGGTTAGCGACGTTGCGCGTTGGTGACGGCACGAGGCCTCTAATTTCTTCACACATAGTATCGGTTGGCGACGTATAAGATAGCACGTGATCTTTAGTGACTAAGCGACGTTAGTGACCGCATGACACCTCTAGTTATCGGTTAGTGACGAATACGACGGCTCATGATCTTTAGTGACTTTACACATAACTTCGGTTAGCGACGGCATGAGGCCTAGTTCCACGAAACTTCACATCTGTAATCGGTTACTGACATGTCTAATGGCATGAAAGTGCCACTTCTCTCGACTGCAGAGATGTTACTTATTATACCGAATCAACAATGAGAACAAGCGCTTAAAAATAGGCCTGGGGATTTTCTATATTATTTCTCTATTTTTTTGGAGACTAATTTCAAGAATTTTCGAACAAATTCATAGGTAGCGGAAATCTTATAGGTACTCCTACTAAGTCACTAGAAAAAATATACTGATCTTAGTAGAATGGTTTCAGGCTACTATATATGTCATAAGAACATTGATCACTTACCACCAGTAACTTCACACATAGCATCGATAGGGGACGTGTCTGACGGCACGAGGCCGGAGTCCCTCTCGACTGCCGGCGTGCCAGCCAATCGAAGCACCAATGAGAACAACCGCTGGTCCCAGCGGAACGGTTCACGAGTCAGCTCTGAGCCTGGTATTGGGCAGTTCATTGGTAGGTTGAACTGTAAATAAAGATGAATGTTATTATTTATAAAAGCTCAATAAAGCCAAAACAAAACGAAAATATGTCATTAGTAGATCCCGGATTGTCGTGATGACGTCAGAATAGGGTAACTTGGGGAGGAAATGGAAAGTAGAGTAGTAATTAGTACGGATTTATTAAGATAAGATATAAAAAATCGTATGGTGTTAATGAATACGAAAATGTGACTTATTATTTTTCGATATATTATTGCGAAACTTCGTATAATATAATATCAGTTGTCAGTTGTTTTAATTATCAAAATTGTTCTTGCGTAAATTGACAGGTCTTAATTGTGAAATGTATTCTAAAAACCGTAAAAACCGTAAAATTTTATGGTGAAATTAATATATTTGTAGCTTAATATCATTTTGTTCTAGCATTCCATTTTTTCCCCAAGATACCCTATTCTGACGTCGTGTTTAGCATAACATTTAGTAAACCCAAATAAAGGTCTTGTCCCGAAACTGCAAGCAGTCTCCACTCTCTTCATTTCAGAACATCACAACTCTGCTAAATTTTGCGTCTTTGTAACAAACACTAGTGTCAAATTGCTTGAAAACTAGTAAAACAATGGTATTTTTGACAGGTGTTTACGAATAATGCTATTAGATTACATTGTGAAAGCAAAATAGAATAGAGCTTGTTAGAACAGATAACTTTGTTGTTGTAAATACTACAACCCCAACAAGTTCAACACTTAAAGCTTAACATGAACCTATGGATATTATAGTTTACTACACTCAAGTGATCAGTCTATAGGTATGTGGTCTAGGTGTATAATCTAGTCCTACAGTAAGCTTTAACCACTTATAAATAAATAACATACAGTTAAAAAATTATAATAATTTTTAACCAATATATAATAATTTATGGGGAGGCCTATGTTCAGCCGTGGACGTCTTATGGCTCAGATGATGATGATGATGATATAATCATTTCAAACAGTTGATAATGAATTATTGTAGTTTTGAAATTAGAGTAAATGATACAGTTCTGTTAACAAAATATATCAAATGTTTTATTAACTTCATTCTAAGCAGTCAGCTTTGTACTTTGTAACTACAATTTTTTTTTTATTCTATGATATTTAATTTTTGTAAATGTTTGGTATGTTTTCTTATAGAATAACGCATTTTTATGTATGTTTGACTTTTGTAATACTGTTTTGAAAAAACAAGTCCCACCAATTTTCTTGCAGGTCATAAGAGTCAAAATGCTTCTTATGTCAGAGGTAAGGTGTAGGATTAAAACTGTTTTATTTTTCAATTTTCTTTTTATATTTTTTTACTTTTTATATTCTCAACATCTAAAAGTGCCCTTCCCTTCTGGCCTACTTACTGAATGTTTAAGTTTGAGCTCAATAAGGCTTGTGTTGTTGGTATAAGGAGACCATGTGCATTATTTGTATATATCATTATATTAACCGGCAAGATATGCCATTGTACAGAAATTCCTCACAGTACCACCTTATTGTACCATGTTTTGCGCAAATAAAGAAATTTGAATTTGAATATGATGATATATATATCAGATAATACTTTAATATAATTGTTATTAACACACAAATAAATGTCCTGGCCAGGATTTGAACCTGGGATGTCCTGCTTCATAAGCAGGGTCACTGTTGACTAGGTTAGGAGTCCATATTAGATGCTAAGGTCAATGTGGGTAAGACCGGCATACTTTATTTTTAAGGGAAATCCATCATATTATATTATTAGACGACCGGTCTGGCCTAGTGGGTAGTGAGTAGTGACCCTGCCCATGAAGCCAATGGTCCTGGGTTCGATTCCCAGTCAGGGCATCTATTTGTGTGATGAGCACAGATATTTGTTCCTGAGTCATGGGTGTTTTCTATATATTTAAGTATTTATATATATCTATTATATATATCATCGTCTAGTACCTACAACACAAGCCTTACTGAGCTTACTGTAGGACTAGGTTGATTTGTGTAAGATTGTCGCAAAATATTTATTATTATTTATATGACACTAAATATCGTTGAGATAATGTAGGAAATTGGTTGGTAGATAGTCTTTCCTGATAGATGGTCTTACCCACATTAACCTTATAGTTGATGTTAAGCTATATGCTGTAGATGATTGATCAGCAGGCCATACCCAATAAATATACATACTTACTCCTAAAAAGTAATGTTGTTGGTAATTTTAATTACTTTACGTTTCATTACTTTACTACAGGCTTTGCTGCTAGTAATTGTGGGTTTTTCAGAGTAGTCTGCCTTGTTTTATCCAAATAAATTATTAAACTATGACTGGCAAAGAAGCATGGTAAGGTTCCTATAAATATAGCACTTTATTGCACTATATTAAAAACATGAGAATACTAACTTCTTCTTGAATGCCAGCATTGCTTGATAGCTTCCCTCCGTCTGTTATAACAACAATCACTGAAGGCTCCAGGTAGAAGGGGCACCTGCCCTGCCCATATGTGTCTATGCCTGTCTGCATGCGGTTTATGTTCAATACATCAAATGCATGTTTTAATGCGGCACCCATTGTTGTCAGGCCTAGGCATTGCAAGTTTTTCAACTCATTTATAAATGTTGCTAAATTTTCCTTCCATCCAGCCTGAAAAGCCAAACAAAAACAATTTAATATAATAGTACTGACAGAATCTAGTTATCTATAATCGATTTTTTTATTAGATGGAGTAAACTGACAGCAGTTTTCATACATTTGACAGGTCGTTTGAAAACTTTAGTATAAAAACTGCTGTCAGTTTACTCCATCTAATTAAAAATTTGATTATAGTGGTTTGTAAAGTGTCACTTTATAGTTAAGAGAATATGAATCTGTCAAGATCATTTTGTACACCCTCTTAGCAACTTCTGCTGGTGACTTTGCATCAAAGGCTAAGCCTTTGATTCAAATGACATTATATATTATTTTATATAATATAAGATTATCATTTTGATCATACTGTAATCTACTATGAATTTATAGCAAGTAAAAAATCTAATCGGGATCATTTTGTACTACGAGCAATGAATAATTCAACTCGGTAGGTATGGTACACCATGGTAGCCGGTAGTACAAATTCATATTTCCCTCTCTTATCGCCATTTTCGTTGAGTACCGGATTGGCCAATAGGATTGTGCGACGAGAGCGCAGTCGCGAACGCTATCGCGGAGGCAGCAACGGTGGCGGCAGCGGCTTGTCCTGTTTACGTCGTTCTGTCTATTTCAGTAAAATTCGCATTTTCAAAGTATGGTCATGGACTGGCCTGCAGCTTATAGTGATACATTTAAGGATGCTGCAAAACCGGCGTCACTATGCACATGATAAAGAAATTAATTAAAACGTGTTTACTTCGATAATACTAACCTTGATGTTCGCGGGTGGCTCTTCGAAAGTTAGAAGCATATACCTGTCACCTCTGCTTTCAGGAGAACGTTGACGTACCTATGAAGTAAAATTATGCACTTTTAACAATCACGCTATAAACAAATAAATCACAAAACGAGGCGGTTGACGAGTCGATGACACTGCACGTACCTTTACGAACGTTTCCACAGCGCCCTTGGCTACATCGAGCAATGTTGGGCGTCCGCCCAAATAAGCTCTTTGGTTCATAGAGGCTGATGTATCTATTAGAAAAACTATTATAGTCATCGTGAAAATTGCCTAAATATTCCTCTAAATACATTAAAATATGCGCACTGTAATGAACTAAGAACAAAAATGGCCGCTACATCGTACGCAGACTCGTTGAGAGGCGACCGTCCGACAGCCGCTTCGACGAGCAGCTGAACAAGCTACGCCACGAAGACTCCAAAAGTACCACGTGACCTAATCATACGTTCGGTTATTTTCGGCTTCCAATAGAAAAACGTTCGGGTTTGCTCGGATACTCGGCAACTTAGCGATAATGTTACCATGATAAATGTAAAATATACCCTTTTATTTCAATTAAATGAATAAGGTGCAAATCTATAATATTAAAAAATTAAATATAAATTATATTACTATTAATTACAACTAATGCGTATAATTACAAGATAAATGATAAGGATGATCCTCTTGTAATTACATTTTTAATATTCTGCCTGCTCCATTAAAATAGCACTGTAATTTTAAAATTATTATCACCACAGTACTAAGGAAATGAATGATAAATACTAATAAACAAATATGACAGAACATCCTTGTTACACACCTTGAATTGAGTTCTGGGTACTCAGCCAATGATACATAAATACTCATCACACAAATAAACGCCCTTACTGGTATTTGAACCCAGGAACCCTGGAGGTTTCATATGCAGGGTAGCACTAGCCACTAAGCAAGACCTGTTCTTCAAACGATAACTTCAAATAACGTTAAAGATAACAGAAGTAATTAAAACTTTCACAAAAATAAGGGTTGTTTCCATTTTTTAAAACCAAAACATTATATTCTATATTGCCCGATAATTGACCTACAAATCTAATCTAAGCCAAAGATAATTTAATAGGAGTTTACAAAGTAATGTAGTTTCATCGTCATTTTCATTATATCAACCGAAAGACGTCTACTGCTACATAGGCATAGCAGGTACATAGGCCTCCCCCAAAGCGACCCATAATGACCGGTTTTGCGCCACCCGTATCCAATGGAATCCCGTGATCTTTACCAGGTCGTCGGTCCACCTTGTGGGGAGTGTGTTGGTCCACTTGAGAACCTTTATACCTAACGGCCATCAATTCTGCATGCCTTGCACCCTTGCCATATGGTAGTTTAACATGTTCTTATGGTGTAGCTTACTAAGGGATGGGTATTTGGTGTCATGAATAATAGAGCCAAAGAACACTCAGTCTTACTTAGTACTAAAGGGTGATATAATTACCTATCCGTAGTAAAAAGTGACCCTATAAGGCTTTTTATACAACAAGTTCTGATAACATTTAAGTAAAGATATTTTTTGGGAAAACGTACTAAAACGCCCGTCATTTCGAAAATATAACCCTGTTCCGTACAGCAGAGACTTCCTTATTTTATGATGTTAAAATATTTTGGAAGAACAGTATACCAATGTCAACGATTACATATGCCCCTATGATGTCGTAGACTGTGAACGGACTTTTTGAACTCATAAATGGGTCCTAAATTCACATTACACACACTCACAACAGAAAATTTAGAAAAAAATCTTAGCCATTCTATTTTATTGGAGAAAGTAAATTTCGGAATGTCAATCATAAATTAATTTGTCACTGGATATAAATTATGGTCTAATAAATGTATAAAATGGTATTTTATACGTTTTTATTAACATAAGGAAGTCTCTGCTGTACGGAACAGGGTTATATTTTCAAAATGACGGGCGTTTGTCCGATCCTTGTTTCTGATACTTTAAGTTTACCTCGAAGACACTACTATATTTTTACTATATGTAATTTTAAAGTAACGTGGCGTGGATCGTGGTTCGCAATACTACTTTTATCGTTACCCAATCAAGTACCAGGATAAGAATAAGAGCTACTGCCAATTTCCATGTAGTTTGATTTCTCAGAAATATTTTTAAGGAAACATTTGTCGTATATTTAAAATCCTTTCCATTATTTTGGGTTCCATACCCAAACAACAAAATACTAAAAACATGATAAAATAAATTGATATTTAATTGGGCTCGTTTTTGCTCAATCTTAATAACGGCAACAAGAAGACGCCTAAAATATTCACAGGATATTTAGTTGTATATTCACTGCTTACCCAAATCCATACAACAAACGTGATTTAATAATATAGATTCTAATGTTGTATAGACAACTGTTTTTGCTCGAGTCCGACATGCACTCGGCCAGTGTTATGTTTAATTAAATCAAACAATAACTTAGTAACGTTTATCCTGCGCGTATTTATAAAATTTAACTATGTAGTTGTAATAATTAACTTGTTGTTTCAAAGTTTGAACTTGTATTAATTTTATAGTTTACGGTTAATATTTGTATTATAGGGTTCTACTTTACATGTTATACATATATGAGTCTCCCGATTAATGGGGTAATCATTCATAATTTGACAACATTTTTAAGTGATGACCGATAAGTTTAAGTACACTTTTAAAGTTAAATTAACAGATATTTTAAAGCAATGATATCATATAAAAATATTAGTACACAATGTAAAATAAGTATTGATTTTTGCCCAATAGGTAAATGTAAATAAAGGAATATTGTTACGCCTTTTTCACTTTTGCAACACCTTAATGTAATGTCACTGTCAATGTCATGCTTTCGTTTTTATTACAGACAGTGCAAACCGCGAATATTAATAGGATTTTTTGAATATAAAACTAAAAGAAAAAAGAACACTTTCACTCTTAAATTTGCTGGTCGATTACTCAATCCGTAACATCTCACAATTGATTAAAGTTATACGTAATATAGTATACGAAACTCATATATTTCAATACTATATCAAACACGACATGGACGAAGTTTTAGAAAAATTGGAATCCACAATTATAACTCCAGATGCTGCAGAACAAGAAACAAATAATTACCAGGCATTATATAAAAATTGGGGCAGATTGGGAAACCAAGAAGAGAGGCGTAAAGAAATATTAGAACATCAAAAAACGTAAATAAACAATCACTGAAATGTATATTTTTGCAGGTTTCATAAACCTATCGTCTTATAAACTTCTTTCTTAAATATTACTAATAAAAGTATTAATTATTTTTCCACTTATTCAATCGTATTATGATGTATTGTATTAATTTAGTATAAAAAAACGATCTGAACATATAGAAGCTTTGTAACTTGTAAATTTTATATTTTGTTTCAGAAATCGTAATGATAAGATTGATGCGTTTCGAGGTATATTAGAACTAGTACAAGTGGTGGAAGAGAGAAATATTTTTAAACCTTACAACCGGGTAATACTTGTTAAACCTTGTTATAGTATTAATGCATATATTTTTTGTAAAGTATGTCAATAATGTGTAGATTTGATTTGATGTAGTTTGAATATTTAAGATCTATAACATTTCTGGGCTGGATTAAATAAATATGTGACTCTAAAAATATATACAGTTGTGGCCAGATTTTTTTTTTTTTTTTTAGTTTTTCCTATACAATTGTATACAAATGAGACTTTAAATTTAATTATATTGTAAATACATATTGTAATACTCATGTACACACATTTAATCAAGATTTAATATGGGTAATAAGTGTTGATTTGACAATCTGTATTTTTTTAAATTGTTATTTTTATTTATGACCTAGCTAAATCTTTTTAAACAAATAAACAAATAGTACAAGCAAACTTTTAATTTTTATAAAATTCTAAATGTCATGTATGTATCTAGTTGTATGAGAAAAGTAATCTTGTGTGGCCATGCCTGTATACTTATTACAATTATATATGGTAATTAGTACCTACTATATTTATATAAAACATTAATTATAACATACATACATAACATTAATATCAATAGCAAAGTTGCTATTGATCATATGGATACCATGTGTTGTAATTAATTCTGTAGGACACTGAACATTAGGAGTAAAAAAACTTATTAAACAAAAATAACAGAAAAAAAGCTTTTCAACAATCTGTTATAACTATTCTTTGTTCAATATCTAGAACTATAAAACTAATAGTGGGTATACATTTTCAAAGGTTCATTACCGGCCTAGCATATATGTTGCTGGCTTCAACAGGACCTCTGCCACCTACAGCAATGTTCTCATGTTATCTGAATGGATGATTGAGAAACCGGCAGACTTCAGTGAGAACTGGATGGTGGTGCCTTGCCCTAAAGGTGTGCGGATGCTAGTTGTGGCAAATCAGGTAACTGTACAAATTTCATATTCCTAATGAGGCACGCTGTCTTAAAACATATTAACATATTTATTTAATTGTGTGATGTATGTCTAGAAGAACACCAAAATTGATTTCAAGATGATCAAGATGAAGTGATCAGTCTAGGAATTTGCAAACTATTCCTCAACAAGGTGTTTAGTTAAATAGAAAAGCCTTTTATCTAGGTAACAATAAAAAAAATTATAATATTTAAAACTTATGGTCCATTTATTGTAGGCTTGGGCCATTACTTAGTAAACTTTCCAAAATCATCAACTTTTATTAGATGTGCATTTTATTTGCACACACCTATACTTCTTTACTAATAAACGCCAATACTTCTCAATAATTATTTAGTAAATATATTTATTAATTGTATAAAAGCAGGTAACTCACGTTTTATAAGTCGAATATTGCTCGACATGTTTCACTCCGTAACGAGGAGCAATATTCGACTTATAAAACGTGAGTTACCCGCTTTTATACAATTAATATGTTTCAATCTCACAATAGTTTTGTGTTTAAAATAGTAAATATATTACCGGGCTAGAGACAGAACCAACTGTTTCCTCCAAGAAGTCACTGTAAATTTTAGTTTGTAGTTGGTTTTGCCTTTCACCTGGTGATATATTTTCTTGATAATAATAATAGAAAATAAGTTGTATTGTAGTGTTTAAATTATTTACTATCTATGTGCTTTGATTATTAGTTTAAAACTTAACACAAATCTGACTAACTGACTGATTTGTCGGGATAGCTGGGCACATTTGTGTTGGCAATTACTCGGTTTCTAGTCAGCAAAAACTGCCGATTACTTAGTACTCTATGAGTTACAGGTAACCAGAATGAAAAATAAATAGAACAAGAACAAATACATACTATATATATACTTTCATTCAAATATTTTGTGAGCAACATCTTGAAAAATGTATCTCTCCTCAAATAGTATCTTAACAAAACAGGGCTCATTGGGCTACCCAGCCTTATTATTGGACATTTATAGCAGCAATAAGTCGACAAATTCAAAGTTGGAAATTCTCTTGTTTAAGAAAAGCTTTCTCTCAATTTATTTCATTTAAGGATTTTACCCTGTATGGAGTTAACAATTTATACTATAATTTTTATTATTTATGGTACTGAAATGTGACAGTGGATAACATAGTTAACATCGTTTTATATGTATATTACAGGGAAAGACCAGAGCTTACACCAAATATGGGCATTTCAAGATGGAGTTTCGGTCTTGTCTTCCTGGCGGCAATGCTGGCGAATATTCTAAAAATCGATGCTGCGTCTTAGACTGCTTCTATGCTGAGAAAAAGAAAACCATGTACATACTTGATATCTTGGCATGGAATAATCAGCCAATGACTGATGGAGAGGTAAGCGTTAACTTTAAATGTTATAAGTGAGTGATGCGTATGTACATTACATATTCGTCATTAGTGTACGTACTTACATCAGAGTTATTTTAACACCCAACGTTCGTTAACCCCTTTTATAACAGGGTGTATATATCCAATATCCATACTACCATACTAATATTATAAATGCAATAGTAATTCTCTGTCTGTCTGTTACCTCTTTACGCTTAAACCGCTGAACCAAAGGTGATGAAATTTGGTATGGAGAGAGTTTGAGCTAAGAGAAAGGACATACGAAATTTTTTATCCCGTAACCATACTTTCTGGTGGGCATGGCTGGCCGGCGAAGTCGCGAGGAAAAGCTAGTATGTATAGTAAATACAGTAAATACGCTATTATGCATTTTATTAAAAAATACAGTTGCCAGCCCAAAACCAGGTGGCATTGGCGTTATTTTTACGCTGTACCGTTTGTACAGTCAGCAGCAAAAGTGGCTGAGCGGGTGAAATGTTCAAAATGACCTACACGCGCTCTTATTCTCTTGACAATAGAGACGTGTTGACCTCATTTTGAATAGCTCAACCGATTAGCCACTTTTGCTGCTGACTGTAGCAGTTGACGGCGTTATTTTACAGTTACGAGTAAGGTCATAAATATATACAATTATACATATTGAAAAAGCGACAAGATATTTACATTTACACGCTCTTAAGATAGTGTTCAGTTCATATATTTTAGTTCGAATGTCCACTGTGATTGTGTTTAGTATGGTGCCGTAAAAAATATCCTTCAGAAAGAGAGACCAATCCTAATACCCTGACCACTAGATCAAACAGTGGTGACATCCGTTTTAATGTATGATATAATATAATTTGTAACATATATATAGTGTACTATATTCGATATTTAAATCGAAAGAAAAATAGAAAAAATTGACTCGGAGCGGGACTCGAACCCACAACCACTGGGTCACTAGCCCAGTGCACTTCCAATTGTGCTATCCGAGTACCGCTTAGACATGTCAAATTTTTCAATCTTATCCTTCGTGGTATACGTCATCATGGGTGACGTGTAGTCACATCTACCGTCAGCGTATTGAACAGTTAACGACATCGACTATGTGTACTATATTAATACAAATTTCATTTTATTATTTGCAATTTAGAACACATTTATTTTACTTGCAGTTAGAGTTTCGGCAGTACTGGATAAAGTCTCAATTAATGGAACTGCCTCAGCTGACAACCATAAGCAAGAAGAACCAAATCATTTTCCAGCTGCTTCCAATGGTGCCTTGTAGTCCAGAGTCATTTAATAAGTATGTAATAAATTCTTCACATTTTTTTTCATCACCTTTTTTAAATGGTAATGCTCTTACGGAGAGTAGATCGTCGGGTCGTCGGGGCAGAAAAGTCCTAGACCACGGACTGAAAAGCAGTGTTGGTCATCGACAAATTAGATGGGCGAATGATCTCGTGACTGCAGTGTGCCAGAGATCGCGTCCTGTGGCGGTCTAAGGCGGCCTAAGTCCAGCAGTGGACTGAGTCGCGTGCAAAATGCGTGCGTGTAATTATTTATCACCAAATTTTTTTTTTTCAGATTTTAAGTAGGAAAAATAATATTTGCTTACAATTTGGTCACCCTACTCAATGTCACGTCTTGTCGCTTCCCATACGACGTATGTCAAAAGCCATAGGGTGAACATGATTTGGTTAGGTTAAGATTATTCTAATTGAAAAAATAATAAAAAATAATGAACGTGGTTTTTATCAAATACTACCATAAGATGTTATTGACCAGTTACCGAGTTAGAAATAGATCTGGTTCTGGATCACGACCCAGAAACCACCCTGTATTGATACAGATAATAAATAAATAAATATTACAGGACATTCTTACACAGATTGACTAAGTCCCACGGTAAGCTCAAGAAGGCTCGTGTTGTGGGTTACTCAGCCAACAATATAAATAATATACAAATACTTAAATACACATATCAAACACCCATGACCCAGGAACAAATATCTGTGCTCATCACACAAATAAATTTCCTTACTGGGATTTGAACCCAGGACCTTCGGCTTCATAGGCAGTGTCACTACCCGCTAGGCCAAACCTGTCGTCGAATCGTCGTCAGATTACCCATAGCGATGATATTTTTCAGTTTCATGATGACGTATCCTCTATTCGAAGGCAACAACCCCGCGCTCGACGGCTTGCTGTTCTATCACAAGAAAGCGCACTATGTTGCGGGCGAAACTCCCCTAGTAGGGTGGTTGTTCCCTTATATGGTCCCAGAGGTGCTTGGATCTGGTGAGTGTTGAATTAACATATTACGTATACAAAAGGCGTGTATCACGCACATTAAACGAACCAAGATTCCCTCAATATTTCGGCGTATGTATAGTCAACCAATTTGATTTCTATGCCACTAAGAACCTTGTCACAGTGACGTTAGTAAGAGATCTTTTGCGTCTTTCATATAGATTTTCACTGTGATAAGGAACGAAGTGGCCTATAAATCAAATTGGTTGACTGTACTATACCGCCCTGCTAAGCTGAAAGGCGCAATCTCATTTTGAGTAAATTGCGAGATAAACTCCTTTTAGTAAATTTTACTTTCGCACCTAATAATAAATAAATAAATAAACACGAATAAATACGTTATAAACTGCATCTAAGCGTTTTCAGCCTATGTCAATATACGGCTTTTTGGCTTAAAAAATCTATATGCCGCCAAATTCCTTAGAAATTTTAGGTAAAATTGAGATATGGAAAACATTCTTAATAGTTTTTTCTTATGACAGAAATAAGATATCGCCACTTGGCTTATACCATTAGATGCGAAATAGTTCAAGCTATCGAATGGTATAAAAAAACCTAAAAGGGCATATCTCAGACTTAGCGCCTTTCGGCTTAGCAGGGCAGTATAGGTGTGCATACAAGAAAATTTCAACTATTATGATGATGTTAACCGACGATTTGATGCGAATCAAAAAGTTTAAGATTTTGTGTACAATATACGATTTTTAAGCTAACACACTCAGTCGGAAATCAAATATTTTTAAAAATAAAAAGTAAAAGCTAAATAGGGATAATTGTCACTAACTGGCCACCTTTCAATGACTGGCCATCTTATACTGTAATTATTTAATTATTAAGTACCTACAGGAACTCAGGTAAAAAGTAAAATTATTTTGGAATCATGCTGGCTTTATTTCTGAAACGTGCACATGAAAAATAAAAAATATATGATTGCACAAGATTTAAATAAATAAAAATTCACTCAGAGTAACAGGGTCGAGAATCTCTCTCGAACCCGCATCCATAGATGTGTGTACTTTTCGATGTACACACATCAACAGTCTTAGCTATACATTGGTGAACCTTATTATATATGTCATAAGGTCCACTGATGTACAGCTAAAAGTGTTGCTGTGTGTACTAAATATATCATTTTCTTTTAGATATATCCGTACATCCACAGTTCCTGAGCTCAAAACCTGCAGGTTATATAGACCAGGCGCAATTTATACAAGCGTTTGAGGCGAAAATTGACAAGAGGAAGAATCGAAGTAGGCGATCTAGCTGCTCAATGGACACTAGTGGCAGCACTGGGGTATGATGCCTTCTGACACTCACTGACAGCAGTTAGCTAAAGAAATTATAATGAATATAAAGTTGTGAGACATACTAACAATATAAAAGTTTACTTATTAACTCACTTGTCTTTAGTGATAACTGAGTGGAGCTTAGAAGAGGGAAGCCGTTTCTAGTAATCTTAGTGTTTGAACTTGTACATTTAAGGTCTTAAATTTCAAATAACTAAATGAGTGTGATTAAAACATAAACTTATACGTAATATACGTACCTATATTTTAAGACGTTGGCGGCGATACTTGCGGTCATCGCCGTACTGCTATGTCATAAAGTTTTTATTTTATTGGCAACTACGGCTACAGCAGTTTCCGCCCCCAAACGTATTAAAAGCCTAAGAAATATCGTGTCCAGATTTAGATTGCTAGGTGAAGACGAAACTGTCAAGTACGGTCAACCAATTTGATTTCTAGGCCCCTTCGAACCTTGTCACAGTGACGTTAGAGATCTTTTGAGTCTTTCATATAGATTTGCACTGCCAAGGAACGAAGTGGCCCATAAATCAAATTGGTTGACTGTACCTATATTTTGTGATATCAAGCGTAGGTTTGCATTGATCAGAATTGCCGTAATCAACTCGGCATTGGTAAAACTTTTTAGCTGGCACTTGATCTCAGTCTTTTCAGAGTTATTCCATTTGTGTTTATTGTTTAGTTATAGTGATGCTGATACTGTTTAAATTGACAAAACGGTATGTCCGATTTTAGTAAATAATTACTTAGATTTTAGTAAAAATCTGCTCCATTTGTCTCGCTCCGAACGCTATTATTGCGTCCATTTGTCTGAATATTGTCCTACACATTATAAGATTTCAATGTAGATATCATATTAGTGGCGAGAATTTTTCTGCAACTATCAACAAGTTATAATTATTGACTACTTTCAGATCGACATAGCAAGCCCACTTCAAAGCTCAAAATCTGAGAATGGATCCAAAGACATTGAAGATATGGAAGATGAGGAAAAATCGGGAGATGCTGTTGATAATAAACCAAATAAGGCTGAAGTCATGGACGCGGAGGAAAAACTTAATTCAATCAAGAATGATGCTGAACCAAACGCAAACGAAACGCAGAAACTTGAAGAATAGGCGGCTAAAAGAATAAAAAAAAAAATACCATTTTTTTTATGAATAACACGACTTCACTTACTTTTATTTTGTCGGGGCGTTTCGGCACATCACACACCAACATGTCTCGCAAACGTGAGTGATGCAGTGTTATTCATAAAAAGATAGAATGACTAACGAAAGTTTAAATACCAACGGCTCCCTATTTGCCGAAAATTCGGCATGTTGTCTATGTAATTTACATTCTATATCGTATTCTAAATATGTAGTAAATAACTACTTAATAAATATAAATTCAGACTGATTGACAGACAGGTAAGAGTTGTTAGTTTAATGTAGGACAACATTTTCCAAGTACGATTGATTTGTAAGAGTTACGCCATTTTGAAATTCGTGGCCGTCTCTAGCATGCATGCTGACACCACATGTAAAAAAACGACACGACACGACGTTATTGTTAAAGAGAAAACAGCGTGTCAAGATCATACTGAACACCTGGCCCGCTTGGTAAATTCTGCTGCTGACTGTATAATTTCTACTCTGAATCGTAATATCTCTCGCTTCTTAATGTTTGTGCCATGTGCCCGCTTAGTACATAAAAATAGGATTTATTTTTTCGACTAGTTTACAATGAATACTTAAGGCACTGGTCACACTGGTAGCTTATAGCTTACTAGCTTACAGTGGGACCAGTGCCTAAATACCTATCTTTATGCATTAAGTTGTTTTAGAAGGGTTGTGAGTCCTACTTTGCTGTTTAAATTAAATGGATAACTGACGAGGATAGTTTTTAACATTGAATTTGGAAAAATTAGGTAGCTTTTTATACATGCTAATGGGGCATATGAAATTCCAGTTTCCTAGTAGAATAGTAATCCATATAAAATTAAGAACTGAAGAAAGAAATCTTTTTATAGGTAATTTTACTAGGTATTTCCCTCGACTTTAAATAAAAACTACCGTATGTTGTTCCTTGGACTTCTAACTATCTCCATTCCTAATCGTGGCAGCGATTTAAGCTTAACAAGGTAATTTTGCATTTACTATATCAATTAGTATGGATTTATAGCGGAATATTTTCTCATATAATACCGGTGTATTCTAGTTTCGTTTTTAACACATTTGCTGCATTATCGGGTCGATTGACCCTGTAACAAGGTTAACACGTTCAGCTCCGACGACACAACGTCTGTGATCATATTAAACCTTCTCCAATGCCAGTGACACAACGTATGTGATCAAAAATTAATGAATTCCTATGCCAGTGACACGTATTTGTGTTTTAAAAGATAGTCCTCCTATGCCGGTAACATGTAAGTGTGTTCAGATAAATTAACTACCCAATGCCGGCGACACAACAGCTGTGTTAAAAACGTTCGTATTCCTATACCGCTGGCATAGGAGTAAGAACTTGACGTATGACAGCGGCATAGGAATTAAAAATCGTATACTGCCAGTGACATGCCCTGAGTGATCGAGGTAATTTCTACCGGCATATTGTTAGCGTTTAGTAAAACAGTACCGGAAGCGAACGTGTTGACTGAGATGTTAACTAACAGCCGTAGTTTACTTGTCACGCTAATTGAGTCCACTTTTTTTCTGAAAACTTACACATGTAAGGGAGTTTTCAAAATTTGGTACACCCAATTAGCGAAAGTTGTTAAAAAAATTAAATCACTGTCAGTTTCGTGACGACAATTAAGAATCACAGTTTGATAAAAACTTCGTTTTGCTGTTCATTTTATAAACTTCAATCGATATTACAACCTAATTAAATGCAAAAAGTCGATCTTCATAAAGATTTCATGCTTAATTGTCGTCACGAAACTGACAGTGATTTAATTTTTTTTAACAACTTTTGCTAATTGGGTGTACCAAATTTTGAAAACTCCCGTAAGTAGATGAAACCATCGTGTTATAGAGAGTGACAGGTAACGTTACTTTAAATCTCTGAAGAACCTTGAATTATCTTAGGTACCTACTTAGTAAGTAGGTACCTAAGAATTCTGGTGAATTCTGGGTTGCAGTAATAAATGTCATTGAAAAATATAATTCAATAATATTGTACATAATGCGATTCTATTGATCTTGTTCTATAGCCGTCTTGCGATTGTTTTGCGATGACTTGTCCGAACCCTGCTACTTACCTATCTTCTTCAAATATTATTGAGTTTTAGTAAGATTTGTTTGCTGCACTAATAAGAGATATTTGGGAACTAGACCGAGGTTGAAAAATTAAGACGACATGAACGCGTGGACGGAGTGGCTACTACTAATAAATGTCTGTACGAGATTCGATTTTTTTTACATGAGGTGCGATGGCGAGCTGGATTATGTAGTCTCGTCAACTTAATGAAGCATGCAAAATCTATTGAACTAAATTTGTTTAATTAACTAAGATACACACAAGTCTATTCTTCCGAAATAAGATTCGATGATGTTTAGAGAGATTGGTTTATTGTTTACTTATGGTTTTTCAGAAGTTTAACGTTTTCAGAAGATCTTGTTATGTCGTTTTTGTATTATAAAAACGTATTTAATATATTGTGGTGAATTTACCATTATTTGTTATTATCTAATACAGGACTGTTTGGCTGTTGTTATTTCTGTTAAAAAGTAACTTACGTTAATAAAAATGTAACGTTATGAAACTAAAACTCAAACTACATATTGATGGTACTATTGAACTTTATATATACTTATTAGTATTAAAATTGTGTCTCAAGGATTAAATATGTTTGTATTGCTACATTTTTATCTTTTTATAAGAGCCTTCTTAGTTCTTACCTCAATACCGCGAGGAAAATACCAACACTAAAACATTAAAATTTACTTCAAATTATTAGTATCAATCATTTATCATTGTTTCGTTTCAACAAACAAACGTTTTGTGACCGGGGTATGTCCTTAAACTAGGTTCAACAATGAGAGGTAGGGCACAGCGATGACCATAACGTTTGAATCTGGAACAGCCCAACTGAGGATTCTCCATACATAATAAATACACTGAAAAAGTTTAACAACACATAGACATCACATCACAGAACATAAATAATGAAAGTATAAAATATTAAACATGCTAAAATAAATCGCCAATAATAACTTACACAGCATTAACCAATACAGCTCTACCAGGCTGCCCGTATCATAAGCGGGAGCCTCTACAGACTTCTGTCCACCGGTCGCACGTATCAGTAGCGAGGGCCGTTGGTACTAATCATAGCATTAATAAATAAAAAAAAAAAACTGAGGATTCTCCTTCTAACAGAAGACCACAGCCATAATAGCACTGCTACCATTCAGGTATGTAGTGTTGTGTTCCTGATGGTGAGTAAGGTTCCCAGAGCTCCAACCCCCCTTAAAGGCCGGCAACGCGCTTGTGACTCCCCTAGTGTTGCGGTTGGCCATGGGCGACGGTAATTGCTTACCACCAGCCAATCCGTCTGCTTGTTTGCCGCCTATGTCATAAAAAAAACAAATTTGTAGATCTAGCTCTTATCTATTATAATGGGGTAGGTTACGAGACATGTTGAATTCTATAACAAAATTAGGTATATGGATAGAAAATCACCCATGTTATAATACATGGGTGAATTTCTAAAAAAACCCTTTAAATTATTAAAATCTACAGTTAAAAACTTAATAATTCAATTTTTTTTTATACCTATAATAGTATCATGTAATTCCTTCCCATTTTAATAAAAATACATTGTAAATATAGCAACTATGAACTTAAATGCAATATTTCTTGGCTAAAATAGCAATATTTTTGAATTTCCATACATGAGTGGTGAACGATAAATTGTAAGTCCCAGTCTGTTAACAGTTGTTTTGTATATAATTCAAAATTCCCCGTAAAAACAAAAAATAGAAACTCAACTCTTCTCTTTGCAGGGATGTCGTTTCTACACGTATAGATAAACTTATCTCTTATATACTATCGAAAATCCACTTTTATGTCATGAATTTATGATGTTTGCGCTGTGAGATTTTCATAGCAACTCGTTAAGTATATCAATAGCAATAAAACCCGCCAAGATTATTTGCCGACTGTAAGGCGTTATCGTAAATTGTTAATGGCACAAACATATTCATTGATATTATTTTGCAAAGAATATCCGAATTTCATTAGTCACTTTTGAGTAGGTAGGTACCATAGTTTTATGGATATCAGTAAGGTCACAAGAACATTTCGTAACATCAAGTTTTCTCAACAATATTTAGTATCTGCGATTAAATAACTAAACACTAGCCAGACATTGTCGTTCATATTGCTGGGTATTCATTCCTTGTCCAAGCTATACATAAAGAATAGGCACCTACCTACATACAAACTTCATAAATTCTTAAAATATATGAAACACAACCGACTACATTCACTCATATGTTATGCCGAGCACTTGCATTATCCGCATTGCACTAAACAACAGAACAATATAGGAATTTGAAATTTTTAGCCGTAATGCCTCCTTGTAAGTTTTCGTCGGCAGGCTAGCCATTCTGAACAATTGTCGAGCCTGAGTGCATCAATTTCTGATTTGTGTATTCGCATTGAAAGGATCAAAACAGCAAGGAGAATGGGCATTTTTGTATGGCGGGTGTACCATGAGTGTATACAGTTGAGACGTATCTCGTTTGAAAGCTCTTAATTAGAGTATTAAAGTTTTCTATGGCACCAAAGCTGGATATCATGCAGGGACCGTAATATTTAAAAAAAAAAGTTTAACTTTCACATGGATATTTTTCAAAATACACGGTTCATTATCAGTTGGAACATGGTATATATGACTTCACATAAGAAATGCTTTACGTCTTTGTAAAAAAAGCCAGCGTTTAAGTACATATAAGGCTAGAAATAAATGGAAGAAGTTCAGCTTGCTATGAATACCCCTGTTGTTAAGGAGAATGGTAATGTGTATACACAAGTCATATATGACATGTTGTCGGTATTCCTAAAAACTGTTTTTTAATATATATATCTGACCTCAGATTCATGCAGGGCCCCTAAAAACTACTTTGTAAGTTTATTAAGTTTGTTTAAGCTTTTCTACTCCTCGCTAGATGGAGCGAGCTATCAAAATTCTTTTAAGAACACTGACGTGTCAAAACGTCGGTCTAACTCCTTCACGAATACGTTCTGGTAACAACTGACAATTGTCTATGAATTACTGAAAAAGAAACTTGACATTTGACGTAAGGCATTTTATATTGTCAAAAGAAATATACCATAATTACTGAAGAAAATATACATTGATCGTAATTCATTTGCTAAAATAATATTACATCGTTACGTTGAAGAGGTAATCTTTATAGTTTTATTCTAAACAGATTGAATGCCTAGAAAGGCCTTGAAGAGTTTGAAATAATTTTCCTTGACTACCGCAAAAGAAAAGGTATGAGCAAAATCTCTTTTTCGGAAGAAGGTATGTGGCAACAAATTCGATTAACTATTAGCACGCTTAATAGTAGGGCAGGCCCATGGCCGTAAATCGATTTAAAAACTACACGTCATAGTTTTGGATTCCTTCGTAGACTAAAATGGTAGTTTTTATAATGAAAAACTAAGTAACTAATTTCAAACGTTACGTACTTCCCACGATCAACACATTGATAGTCAGACGCGACCTCACGAGCTCAATGGTATTACTACTAAACATTGTAGGTACTATTACTAAACTAGAAATGGTGCACTTATGTTTACAAGTCAAAGCGGGAAATAAAATTAAAACGCATTGACATTCCTCCCTCTCCAGCATCCTTTGACAAAATAATGTGTACCTTTGCCACAAAAAAATCAAGTAAATTAAACTATATATCATCATCATCATCATCATTTTCATCAGCCGAAAAACGTCCTCTGCTGGACAAACACCAGGTCCTACTATTTTCAGCAGCTTTGACCACATCGTCGTTCCACCTAGTTGAGGACCATCCAACGCTACGTCTTTCGGTACATGGTCACAACTAAAGAACCTTGCTGCCCTTCTTCGTGCAATGTGAACGTGCAATTTGGTACTTAATGCTTCTTGCAAATAAAAGTGTTTTAACACTAAATAGGTACTAGTTGTATTCTATGTAAATAGAAGTGGATGAAAGTGGATACTTATTTATATTTTACACTTTTCCTGGTACTATGCAGTACCAGGTGCATACAATGCCTAGGAGTTTTTTGTAATAATTACCTTATGTGTTTATTTTTCAAGTTTTTTTTTTCAGGAATACTGGTGTCCAAATTGCCATTATAAAGTTCTAGTTTTATAAGTATGTTAGTAAAGTTTTCACTGGAGATGGGTAAGTAGTCATAGATTATAATTGTTATAGCCGACAAGTCTTATTGCATCTTTTTGCTAAACCTTTTGTGTAAATCATATTATTATTATTCTCTTGTGTCATACCTTATAAGCGAAAAACCACACGAGAATCGAGTCCCAGAGACGCCGATTGGAATCCGCTAGAGCTATTTGTGTCGGTAACGTGCGAAGGTGCACTTACCAGAAAATAATTATGTCTGTATGTCGTTGATATGTATAAGAGGAATCTACACAAAGATCTAATAAGGTGCCGGTTCGAAACCTACTTTAACCCTTTGTGTCGGTAACCAATTATGTTCGAATGTTGTTGGGATAAGCGTAATCCACACGTGGATCTAATATATGCATGCGCCGGTTCGAATCCCGCTGTTGCTCTTTGTACATTCGCAAATGTGCTTGCTTACCAGAAAATATGTTCGTATGTAATAAGTGCAGGTGCCGGTTCGAATCCCGCCATAGCTCTTTGTGTTAGTAACCTACCCAAGTGTAATACTTACCAAAAAATATGTTCGTATGTAATAAGTGCAGGTGCCGGTTCGAATCCCGCCATAGCTCTTTGTGTTAGTAACCTACCCAAGTGTAATACTTACCAAAAAATATGTTCGTATGTAATAGGTGCAGGTGCCGGTTCGAATCCCGCCATAGCTCTTTATGTCGGTATCTTACCTAAGTGTACTACTTACCAGAAAATATGTTCGTATGTAATAAGTGCAGGTGCCGGTTCGAATCCCGCCATAGCTCTTTATGTCGGTATCTTACCTAAGTGTACTACTTACCAGAAAATATGTTCGTATGTAATAAGTGCAGGTGCCGGTTCGAATCCCGCCATAGCTCTTTGTGTTAGTAACCTACCCGAGTGTAATACTTACCAAAAAATATGTTCGTATGTAATAAGTGCAGGTGCCGGTTCGAATCCCGCCATAGCTCTTTGTGTTAGTACCCTACCCAAGTGTAATACTTACCAAAAAATATGTTCGTATGTAATAGGTGCAGGTGCCGGTTCGAATCCCGCCATAGCTCTTTATGTCGGTATCTTACCTAAGTGTACTACTTACCAGAAAATATGTTCGTATGCCGTTGGGACACACGGAATCCACACGTTGATCGATATGTGCAGGCGTCGGTTCGAATCCCGCCATAGCTCTTTGTGTCGGTATCCTACCCAAGTGTACTACTTACCAGAAAATATGTTCATATGTCGCTGGCACACACGGAATCCACACATGGATCGATATGTGCAAGTGCCGGTTTGAATCCCGCCGTAGAACTTTGTACATGCAAATGTGCTTGCTTACCAGAAAATATGTTCGTATATAATATAATAAGCACAGGTGCCGGTTCGAATCCCGCCGTAGCTCTTTGTGTCGTTAACATACCCAAGTGTCGTACTACATACAAAAAAGTATGTTCGTATGTCGTTGAGACAAACGGAATCCACACGTGGATCTAATATGTGCAGGCGTCGGTTCGAATCCAGCCATAGATCAGCCTACGTAAGTGTACTTACAAAAGCAACGGAGCAGACGAATAAAACCACGTTTTTGTATGAAACACTATTTACCCCGTCTTGTTAATGCCATTCTTATACAAATTGTTAATTTAATTATGTTTTCAGAAAACTATTGAACGACTAAAGTTGCTGCGAATTTAAATGGACCTAGAATCTATGTCGGCATTTATGTTTATAATTGAAGACCATGGGCACTAAAGATGGATTTATTTACATAATAACTATACCTTTACAGCGTCCTGTAGGTAGTACCAGACTAGTAGGTAGATAAATAAATAATAAATAAATATTTTGGGACAATCTTACACAAAACGACCCAGCCCTATGGTAAGCTCAGTAAAGCTAGTGTTGTAGGTACCTAGAGGACGAAATATATAATAGACAGATAGATACATATAAATAACTACTTAAATACATAGAAAACACCCATGACTCAGGAATGTGCTCATCACACAAATAAATGCCTCGACTGGTAAGCGAACCCAGGCCAGACCGGTCGTCAAATACATTAGATTGCAAACCTCGTAAGGTTACAAGGTTTGCGACGCCGACGGTTTAGCCGACGAAACATATGGAATATTGGGTATTGTCCCTGGGACCAAAAACAGGGAGTAAACATGCACTATTGCCACCTTCCAAGCGTGGAGATAATGACACTGGACCCCCCCTAGTCAGATATCCAATTTCCAGCACTGGGTGTCTATGACTAGTAGGTAGTTAGAAGTGGCGGCTTGACTAATTTTCATATACTAGAGCGATTTACCATTAGCTCTTACAGGAAAGGAAAGCCATAATGGCTATGGTTTACTTAAGAAAAATCCTAACCCGCCGCCATTGATAGGTAGTATAACAAATCTGAGTGATTATTATTTTATCATCATCATTTCAGCCATAAGACGTCCACTGCTGAACATAGGCCTCCCCCTGGGACCTCCACATGTACCGGTTGGAAGCGACCTGCATCCAGCGTTTTCCGGCGACCTTAATAATACTTAATATTTTATAGTACTTTGGTATTTTCAGGCATATCTTAAGCGCATGGCCACCAGATAACTGAATTACTTTTTAACAGCCTCTGGAGGAGCACCGCATACAACATTCGAGTGGCGTGTAGAATTACCCAAAACAATGTATATTAAGATAGTAATAATATAATGAACTCTTTTTACGTGTCATTGCGGGGATATATCAGTCATCATCATCATCGTCATCATCATCAGCCTATCGCAGTCCACTGCTGGACATAGGCCTCCCCAATTTTACGCCATCGTGTTTGATCTTCGGCTGTTTACATCCAGCTCCTGCCAGCCATCTTGCGCAAGTCTTCACCTTGCCTGAGGGCGTCCTACACTACGCTTTCCGAGACGCGGCCTCCACTCAAGAACTCGTTTACCCCAACGGTTGTCGGTTCTACGGCTAATATGGCCTGCCCACTGCCACTTCAACTTGCTAATACGGTGGGCTATGTCGATGACTTTGGTTCTCTGCTGGATTACCTCATTTCTGTTTCGATCCCGCAGAGAAACGCCGAGCATAACCCTTTCCATAGCCCGCTGAGCGACTTTCAACTTGTGGACCAGCCGTACCGTCAGTGTCCACTTTTCGGCTCCATACGTCATGACGGGTAGGACGCACCGACTGAAGACTCGTCTTTAGGTATATCAGGATGTTAGGATATATCAGTATTATAGAGATATTTATGAACCTAAGTCCACTTTGGATTTATGTCTTCTATCTACATTTTCATCTATCGTCAGCCGGGATAAATTATGGGATATTTTATTAAAATTGCTACCTAATCGCTTTGAGATATATGAAACTAATTGTTTTTATTATACCTACTTACATTATCAAGGATATTTTAAGAATTGCTTATAATCATATGGTGCGTGTTTTGCAAGAGCTATTTAAACGGATACAATATTATAATCACTACCGAGTTTATCTAAAGTATAAGAGACATATAGATTATGCTAGTTTCTAGGGTTCCGTAACCTAATGGTAAAAAATGAGACCCTATTACTAAGACTCCGCTGTCCGTCTGTCTGTTCTTCATCAGGCTAAATCATGATAGTTAGACAGTTGATGTTTACAGATGCTGTTGCCGCTATAACATCAATTATTAAAAACAAAATAAATTAAATATCCCATGCAATAAACGCGATTTTAAAGTAGTTTTTTTTTCTACAGATAAGATTTGTAGTATGTACACGGAGACATTTATAGTATGTACACGGAGGCCGCAGATGATTTCAGATTTATTTTTCAGTTTACTTGCATAAGAAGTAGCCTACTAGCTTTATCACGTACGCGTTTCTCCTTTTTCTCTGTTTTGGACAATATTCAAGATTCACAGAACAAGATGGGGCGCTAATTATGAAGCAGGTTTTGACGAAGAACAACTTCTGTAGAGAAACTCCGACTGTGCAGATCAAGAAGTGCTAAGAGCACGCGTATGAAGAATTATTATATGACAGAGTCTGAAGCTGCTACCGATTGCGACCGCCGAATTTGTAGTTGTTTAATACATTAATAGGCACCTAATTACTCGTTACACCAACAACATCTACAGAATCTCCTGAGAAACACGAATCGAGTTTTAGTATTATTGTCGGCGAATTGTTGTTAAACCTCACTTTTACCTGTGGCCTTGTTGCCTTCTGTTTCTGTTATTTATGAACCACGGATCAATTGTGTTAAGTACGCTTATTTTTTGTCGTTTCTTGTGATAAATGCAAATATTTTATATAGTCATATTTGCTGAATAGACGCAATGAAAAAGTATGAGGCAACATGGCTCCTGGCTCGAGCAGCAAAATATAATAAGAATAAGTTATTGATGCCTTCAACTTCTGCCATGTACTTATCAATTTATCAAGTTACTGTTGTTTTTGGGCAGGGTGGAATTATGCATTAACCGTTTTCCATGTCCCACCAATCCGAATGGTTTTCCCAGAAAGCCAAATACATTCTAATTAGTTCGTTTTGCTTATTTATTTTAAAATACATTTTTAGGATAGTCCAATCTAATATGAACTTTAATGTAGAAATAAAATTGACACGCATTTGGTCGATATATCTGACTATGTCTGGAAAAGAAAGCTTTAAGATCCTTGAAATGCAACTAGGACGGGTATACCACACTTGATAGTAAGTTCCATGACAACCAACGAGAACGGTGGTCTTCACGATTTTTTTTAGACGTGGTGACCCAGCAACACCAGCGCGTTTCTCACCACGGCCATGCTGTAATGAGGAAGCTTGGTAGGTAGTCTCACCCGATAGTAACTAAACTTTTTTTTGCCTGCCTGCCTGTTCTGCCTTGCCTGGCTCAACTGGATCAACATGGTGTAGGATGTACGTCGTAGGTCTCCGCGTACCAGTACCGCGGCTAAATCACTGCAAAATGGCTGTATATATCAATAAATGCTTTCTTGTATATTAATTTTTTTAATAATTTTCCTAAACTTGGATTGTGGTGTCGGTTCAAAATCTCTACGTGGTGATGTGAAACTATGAAATTGTGTAGCACTGAATATACTTTTACCGTTTGAACGTTTTACCTTTCGCGTAAACACATTCGCTGCCACCCCCTCCAAAAATGTATGGAAATGAACGCACATGTGCGTTGGTGGCAGTGAATGTACGCCACGTTGGTACATGTACGCCAAGGCCTCAATCAGTAAAGAGCATGTTTAACACGTTCACAGTCCAGTGCCCCGCACTTGGGTCACTATAACCGACCAGGTGCGCACTGAAATCAAATCATTTCTACTGCCTTCAATTGTGCTCATAATATAAAGATAATTCTGATTTCTCTATTAACCCTTTCGCCGTTATTGACTTAATATGAAGTCTTAACATTTTGTGCCCCACACGCTATAACTTGATATCAAGTCGAAGCCTTAAGGCTTTGGCGTGTGGTGCACGTCAATATTTTTTTTTGCCGTGGCCGGCGAATAGGTTATAACCCATTGAATGCGGAAGGCACGAATTCGCGTCCCATGAATGTGCAAGCGTAATGCCGAGGACGGGATTTCGCGTCCCCCAGTTATTTGTTTTTATTCGCGTCCTTGAAAAGTCAACGTAATGCCGCGGACGCATATTCGCTTCCTTGAAATGTTAACGTAATGCCGAGCAGTTTTGTTTTTATTCGCGTCCTTGAAAAGTCAACGTAATGCCGCGGACGCGAATTCGCGTCGTCGCGTGGATGGCGGCGGCACTGCGTGATGACTTTAGTAAAAATATGAGGCGTCGGCAATGAATGGGTTAATATTCCTGTTAGAGAGAAGAACATTCTATTATATATTACTGTAGTAATACGAGGGCGTACCTGGGCGTTTCTTATAGTGATCCATATGTGGAGCACGGGTGTGCGATGTAAGTAATTTGCTTGGATGTATGAGTAGATCAAAACATTGTGTACCTATGGGGACTGAACGTGTTAAACCTTATATCTTTAATTGCGTTGACAGCGTCCGCCATAGCCACTAGGGGTCGCTGGTGTGAGACGCAGTGTTGGTGTAGACACGACATCAATACCACTTTAGGGGTTCTTGGCGTTCAGTGTTAAAGGTATGAATGTCATTTTGGGGCCATACAGATCAATTAACCACTTCGACGCCATTGACTTCATATGAAGTCGGAAAATTTCGTACCACACACGCCACGACTTGATATCAAGTCCATGCCTAGGATCTACGTACCTAATTATTTACAGGTAAGGTTTATTTTATTATTATTCATTACGTAAAAAAACCTTAGGCGTGTGACGCACTTCAATTTTTTTCACTTGATGGCAAAAACGTTAAACTCCTGTCGAAATTGTGCCTAGAAGGCGTCAGCCGCCATAGTTGGAGATGGGTTCAAATCCTGCCTCGGCCGCAGGAGGACGTCACTTTTTCATAAATATATGATATCTATTTTCAATTTATAAACCTAATCTGTCGGCAGAAAAAATGCTATCACAGTGTCCAACATAGCCAATATAGTGTTCGGTGGCGTGGTAGACACGACATATTCGGCACGTTCTTAGCGTTCAAAGGGTTAAAAACAAAACTAGTCTTTCCTGTGGATATTAACCTTTTGAACGCTGTTCGTCTCGCGTCAAAATATGACGTCGTGTACGCAATGGTATGACTTGTGAAGAACAAATATAAACCTTATCTGTCAGCAGGACTATTGCTTTGACAGCGTCCGCCGTAGCCACTTTAGTGGTCGGTGGCGTGGCAGGCACGACATCACGCGACCATTTTAGTGGTGCTTGGCGTTCAAAAGGTTAATATATAGCATTACATGTATTAACTGCTTCTTCTCATATTTAGTATTGCCAAATATAAGGCTTAGGAATTCTTGGTGTTCACAATGTTCATAGAAATTACTAACCTAAATCTATATAATCATTATATCATTGAACCGTGGCAGCAGTACGTTCGCCAGATCTGGTTGCCTTTTTTAGTTTTTTAGGTATGTTGACTCTGAGAACGTGAATATTAACTATTAATTAGACTTCTCGTGTAATGTGAGTGATGTTGTAATACGTGTAATATTTATTATATTGCAAACTGAAATAAATAATGTTATTAAATGTATTTAAAATGTTTTATTAATTATGAACCATATAGTAACAAAAATATTAACCTTTTTGTCGCTTTTCCGCTAAATATGTGGTCTATGCCAACATCTCTACTCGGTAGTCGTTCTTTGTTAAGAAGCTAAAAGATTAATCCCTTATCTGTCAGCAACAATGTTTCTTTGACAGCGTCTGCCAATTTTGGCCGAGTATTTTGCGTGGTAGGTAGGCACGGCAGTGCACGATGTCACCTTTGGATGGTCGTGGCGATAAACGGTTAACCTCATAATCGCCATAGGCATGCTGTACGCCACAAATTGACAGTTATATTTTTGTCTTGTAGTTTGCTTGCTTTGTGGTCTTTGTCGATATATGAATCATAGGCGACCAAAAGCTTAATTTTTTTACTCCCTCTAAAAACGTAATGCTCCTATAATAGTTGCCGCAGTTGGGGAAAATAAAAAGATTTGTAGTGTGCACATTAACCTGTATTGTTGTGCTACTTACTACCAACATAAGTAACCTAGGAAGAAAGAGACGACGAATTCCAATTATATATCTTCTTCAAGCAGGAAGAAGCTTGATTCACAAGATGACAACTCTTTGTCTTTCTATATCCCCTCTCTCCCCCTATCATTTGAAAACGCAAATACAATACAATAAATAAAATTAAATAAACAGAATGTCGATTAACGCAGATCATAGTAGACGCCCCCTAGATTAGTTGTATTTTTTAATATTATCTTTCAGAAATAAGCAACCTAAAAGTATTTCTCAGCGTTAAAAAGTGACTATATGGACATAGCATTATTAACGCATGTCAAGTGCACCTATTTGACGCTTACTTGGTTCATCTATTGCGTACAAGATGTCGGCATTGAAAGATATTTTTAAATAATTAGGCTTGTAATTGAGATCTTAAACCAGTTTTTAGTTACAATAAATAATGCTTAGCGTCACCGATCATGATAGGGCTAATAACAATATCAGGGGTCACAAATATAAATATATTTGATCAAGAATTTTAGTTCCAGTATTCGCCGTTGTGCCATTGAATTGAAATAATAAATATTATCTTCTCGGTACCCCTTCTTCACCCATTGTCATATATGCAATAGAAGCTATGGTTAAGACCTTTTAAATAAGATATGCTACAAGGATATACAAGAATGAAAAAAAAAATACATTTGCTACCCAAGCTCCATCTAGAGATGAGTAGATGAATCAAACGGTTGTTAATTAAGGCAATTATCTATCAATTAACTCTTAAAAACTCGTTTATCGCAGTCCCTGCATTCTTTTTCCCCTCCATTCTTTCTTAGAAAATGCCTTAAACCTCATGTCCTCATATCTTAGCAATAGAAACCAAACAGTCGTTGTAAATAACACCCAGTCTAGAGGAGCTTTAGTAAAATTAGGAGTACCACAGGGTTCTATATTAGGCCCGTTCCTGTTTTTGGTTTATATAAATGATTTACCTTGTATAGTAGAAAACCGTTGTGATATAGTTTTATTTGCCGATGATACATCATTAATTTTCAAGGTTGACCGGCAATCTACAGATTTTAATGTAATTAATAACACACTAGCTGATGTTCTCAACTGGTTTACTACTAACAATCTGTTGCTTAATGCTAAGAAAACAAAATGTGTTAGATTTGCTTTGCCGAATGTTACACCGGTGGATACTAGAATACTTTTAAATAATGAATGCTTAGAGATAGTAGATAAAACATTGTTCCTTGGTTTAACATTGGACAAAAGTCTACAGTGGAGTCCTCATATAACAAAACTCGCACATAGATTAAGTTCGGCCGCTTTCGCCGTTAGGAGAATTAGGCAACTGTCGAATATTGAGACAGCGCGATTAGTTTATCATAGTTATTTCCATAGTGTAATGTCATATGGTATTCTGGTTTGGGGCAAAGCAGCTGACATACAGACTATATTTGTATTACAAGGAGACATTCGTTTTATGTATAACTTAAAAGCAGGTGCATCTGTTAGAAAACTTTTTAAAGAAATTAATATATTAACTGTAGCTTGTCAATATATATATGAAAACATTATGTACGTTATTAAAAACCTTCAGTTGTTTACCAAAAATTGTGACATCCATACCTATAACACTAGAAATAAGAATAAGCTTGCTATTAGAAAGTGTCGTGTGCGTAAAGTGTATAAATCATTTTATGGGCAATGTATTCATTTATATAACAAGTTACCTGATGATGCCTTAAAATTACCCTTCCCAGTACTTAAGAATTACTTAAAAAAGTCTTTGACGTCTAAGGGCTATTACAGAGTAGAGGATTATTTGACAGACAAACATGCATGGCCCAAACCAGAAACTACCAAAACCACCTAGCAATTAATTCAACAATTGTATGTACTGCCAGCTCATGTAAATGACACAGTTCAGATAAGAAAGCATATTAAAATATGTCTATTTTGTGAAGTCGAATTTGTTTATACATTATTATTTTTACTTTTATATTTTGTATTTTCATATCTTGTAATAAACTGTTTAATATGTTTTCTTATCGGACTACGCATAATTATGTAAGTACTTTAAGATTTGATGTATCACTGTATTGAAAAAATAAGTCCCGCCGTCGTTTCTTGCCGGTATCTTCACGGGTCAGAGGTGTAGGGTTTGAACCGGTGTAGATTTTTTTTTTTTTGACGTTCATAAGTGCATGTAATGTGCCTAAATTGAAAAATAAAGATCTTTTATCTTTTTTTTATCTTTATCTTTGAGGAAGAAGTGTCTGTTATAAAACATAGCTTATAATAATGCCTTTACTATGTAATATATGACTACTGTATACACTTTAGCTCCGTTGTACAAGAAGCATTTGATCAGTTAAGCAAATCTTCAGATCGTTAATTCCAGCCCTGTATGCGCTTTAGCTTTGATAGTGGTATATAAGCGTAAAGCATTTTTCATATACTTTAATTTAAGACACACTTAAACTTGTTAGATAGCAAGTATTTTGTAAAACAAGGGTTTATATGAGCTGACTTTTTTTTTAAATAGCTCGGCCCCTGCACGCTATCCAATGTTGGTGCCATACAAATAAATAATGCTATGATTAAGACCTTTCCAACGATATATGTCTCAACTGTATACACTCATGGTACAAAATGCCCATTCTCCTTTGAACAAATCTCGAAATGGCTATAATCCATTTCATTATTTCTCTAGAATATTTTAGTCATTTGACCAAATCTCAGACACTTTTTAGTGAAATCACAAAATAGGCCAATAGACATGCCACGCTGTATCATTTCAATTTTACTAGATTTGTTTAGGTTAGGCTAGGTTAGGTTAGACAAAATCCCTGAAACATGACAGTAAGTTGATGAAACGAACTCAAAAAGTCAATAAGTAGTTTTAACATTTCGCTAAACAAGTGTAAGGAAATTATAGTCTCAACAGCGTGGAACCTGACCTGCATTCCTTCTTCCTTAATAACTATTTTAGTGTAATGTTTACTTTTGTTACGCTTACTCAGAAAGTTACGATTTTATTGTGTCCTAACTACTTAGTTACAAACGGATAAACTCACATGTAATTATATCGCACTAGGCGACATATTTCGAGTAAGCTCTGGTACCCATTATCAATATATATTGCAACTTTAGCATTTGCAATCGTGCGATATGCCTAATTGCACGTGACTTTATCCGTTTGTAACTAAGTAGTAGTAACATGGCTCACAACAGTTTTAGTTATATTGATTATGTGCATTGATATTTTATTTGTGTCTGGGCTAATAATCTGCGTTGAGCTGTGCGCGTATTTAATGACATTGATCTACATTTGATATTAAGTACGCGCATTGCGGCTAGCTCGAACCGATATGCATAATTAATCATAATCATGTACCTAAGTAGTACGTACATAGTAGGTACCTATTAAGGAACAATTTTCGCTGCCAGTCGTGTAGTCAGTGAACATAAGTAGGTACCTTAACTTTAAACAGTATCTAATGTGATCTCGTTAAGTATGTAATTCGAACAGAAGATTGCGCTTGTGTTTTAATTATCGGCCCGACCACTCAAGAGTACTGAAAACCTCATTGATTTGTATATTGTATACAAGTATTCACTTATTTTCTCTTTTTATTTAGGGTTCCGGAGGTAAGGGTTTTGACGGACAGACAAACGGATGGATGGACTGATGGACAAAAAAGTGATCTTAGGTATAAGTGTTCAGTTTTTTCTTTTTGAGATACGCAACCCTAGAAACAAAAACTTTTAAGGAGTATTACTTTTTTAATAGTTCTATGACTCTAAAGCTGCCAGAGTCTAGTTAAAAGCCATAGTGTATCAATTTGAATAAGTCGGTTTTGTTGGTCCTTTAATCGTGTAGGTACCACCATCCGTGGCATGATCTCCGTCTATAACAGATGACAACCGATTGAACATAAATGTACTGAAATATTTATAAAACATATACATAATACTACATACTACTACTTCAACAGTCTGCAGGACTCGGGCCTCCTCCATAGACTGCGATGAGCAGTATAGGGGGTTAAAGCTATTATCGCCACTCTTGGTAGGCGTATTGGCGATCGCAGAGTCTCTTCCACTGCCAGCTTAGGGACAGTGCCCGGGTCCCTGCTAGCCATCCTCCGGCTGCTGCCCGTACTCCGGATCACACGTAAGTTAAAAATAGACAGAAATGCTTCAGAAGCTAACTTCTGAAGCATTTCTGTCTATTAACTAATTAGTAGGTACTCTTTAGTAATTAATTAGTAGGTCTTCCTACTAACTAATTAGTAGGTAACTACGTAGTTATACTCGTATTTATTACGGGATATGGTTTAGGGCCTGGATCACATAACCCAGAACGACATGATGCCATCCGTGACTAGTTAAGATGCCTCAACTGACTCAGATTCTACTTCGTTGAGACCCTTAGTAACATTTTGCTGAAACTAATCTAATCGCTGATATAATACCTGTGTAAATCATTCAACCCTTGTCTGAATTTTTGATTTAATTCCTGCGAGGGATTCTATTCACAGTCGAACCGGGAAACCCTGATAAATCTCTTGGTAATATATTATTACTTCTAGCAAGTATTATTTTTATGGTTAGATACTACTCGTATTAGTATATGCGGTAGATTAAATCAAGCTTCTATACTCGTATGAAACATATTTACAATACAATTATCACGAATCCCGGCATCAACTACATTTTTTTTTTCATTTCTGCAGTAAATCGCCTGCTGGACTTAGGCCTCCCTCAAATATGACTTGCATCATTGTAGAGTAGTTGCCATAGTCGCCGTGCTGGGCAGGCAGGTTGGCGACCGCAGTAGCTGCAGATTGGGTTTTGACGGACGCTTTTACGACACACGAGGGAGGAGATGGGGTGGTGCTATTCTAGCCAGCAGCACACAGCTTGTGCCATAAACATACCTAATGAACACCAATAGGTTTACAAGTTTAAACTATCAGATTAATTATTAATGTACTTATGTTATTCCATGATTTTCTGACTTCTGCAAACCACCTAACCCTGCATAATATAGGTAGGTACATATAAAAGCAAATCCCCCGTTCTCCGTTCAAAAATAAAGTTCGGGTTTCTGTCTATTTTACTCCAATGAAGGCGTAATTAGAGAGACGGAGACCATCGTTCGAAATTTGCGAACTTCCATTTTCGCGGTAGGCGCTAGGACACGTTCTTAATACCTACAGGGTATTTAAACACGTACCAATCCTACGACGATTGATGACATAGGTTCTATCAGACGTGAAAAATTAGCTTCTAAAACTGAGAGAAACTATTAGAGGATTATAATTTGTCATTATCATTAGTAAGGTATTCAGTAATATGCTATTGAACAGAAGAACCAGTTCGAAGTGAAGTTTGATAAATCGTGTCAAATTAATATTAAAAAGGACTCAGGAATCACTGAGGTAGTGCCCTTTGTGAAAAATACATATTTTTTAACCATATTTTACTTACAAAAAAAGTATCTTTCTAAAATAATAAAATTACTAAGGTAGCTATTTAATTATGTATGTATATTGTCTTATGACTTTTGCCAAATGATAATTTCAGTAAAATCTAAAATAGTTTGGAATGAAACACCTAGTTAGTTTGGGAAAAAAATTTGCCCATTAATTAAAAATCATCACTGCCCCGGACCCGGGGATGTCCTTAAACTACGTCCAACAATGAGAGGTAGGGCACAGCGTTGACCATCACGCTTGAATCTGGGGCAGCCCAACTGGGGAAGTACCTCCTCCTTACAGAAGACCACAGCCATAATAGCACTGCCACCTTTCAGGTATGTAGTGTTGTGTTCCTGATGGTGAGAAGGTTCCCAGAGCTCCAACCCCCCTTAAAGGCCGGCAACGCGCTTGTGACTCCCCTGGTGTTGCGGGTGCCCATGGGCGACGGTAATTGCTTAACACCAGGCAATCCGTCTGCTCATTTGCCGCCTATGTCATAAAAAAAAAAACTGCCAGGGCACTGACACTGTGAGTCGTTTGATGCCTTTTTATGACAAAAGAAAATCAGGTAGATTTAAATCTGTAATATTTTTTTGATACGCACCACTCTTAGAAACTGCAACGTAGTTGAAACTTGGAACCTATATCACTTAAACGCTTAGATACTCGGAAAGTTACTAGAGCATATTTGTCGAATGCTTTACATATACAGGGTGTCTCATTCAGATCGATCAGTATGGGGAAATGTGGAACTATAAGACATACAAAGATTGGTTTTTAGGAACCATGTCATCGATTTTAGGGACAAGAAAAACTGCAGATGAGAGATGAGACAACCTGTGTAGGTCGAATACCGCATACTACCGGAATACGCGGCGTGGGTAGACCTCCCACAAGACGGTCTCACGAGCTGGTTATGGTCGCGGGCACCCACCGGAGGCAAATAGCACAGGACTGGTTTTTTGGCATTTCTTGGGGCTTACAGTGGACGTCTTTCGGCTGAGAAGATAATGAATCAAGATGATATGTAGAAACATACCTACATTAGATATTTTTCTACATATCATTAGCCAGCGCGGTTCTCATTAAAGTTAATAGGAAATTGAACTTAATACACAAATTACATGTGATATTTAGAGGGCACCGGCAGTGCTTGAATTGTTTTGACGCGACTTCTGCATTTAAACTTTAAGCACATACGAGTTGGCAATAATGCGCCAAAATATAAAGTTTTACTAGTTTAGTTACTTGTGTTGAACAACATTGAGCAAGTTGTTTTGGCAAGTAGCCAGTGTCCGAGGTACTTTTGGTTTTGATCCCACTGGACTAAAAGTTCAACGGAAATGACAAATGATCGCGGGGAAAGAGCTGTGAAGTTTGAATGAAGAGAAATTGGTAGGAAGGGATTTATTGCTTTGCGGAGTTGTTATTAACAGCATGACCTGCATTTTCTCAGGTTATAAATAAAATGTAAATCATCGTCTTCATTTCACCAAAAACATAAAAACATGTTTATATATATATTACTTGATTGCAACGACGAACATGAAGACCGTACGTAAATCTGCTATATTTAGTTTGTTAAAATTTATAAAGTTTACTTACTTATTTTATCAAAACAGCTTAAGTTATACGAGTTAAGTAATTGAAACCGCGAAACCCTGCGGTTTCACTTCAAAAACAGATAATTCCTAAGGTATGTCTAAAGTCTAAGGTAGGTCTTGTTACCTACTTGAGTAAAAGTCAGTAGCGAAGTTTACAAAAAACTCATACCTACCGTTTGCCATATTTTTAGTTTGATTATATATTGTTACTAAGTACGAGTAGGTCCCTATACTTTATGAAGAGAAAGATTCAACGGGGTGCCTCACGAATATCCATGACTAACGCACCGCTGCGTGTGTTAATTTGATAATTTAATCGGTATCTTAACAAAATATGAAAGGAAACTCTCTCTCTCTTCTCTCACGTTTATTTAGTCATTCGTGCGATGTGTTTCGGAGAGTATAGGTCTCCATTTTCAAGCATTGACGTGCTTGATCGCGTGACGGGTCGGAGACGGCACTCTTATGATTTCCGAAACATGTCGCATGCGTCACTAATTAAACGGAATTACCTAAAAACTGTATTATTAAAAAAATAGAATCCCGAAAGTTTGAATATATAATAGAATACATTTATTGACTAACTGTGCACAATTTTAATACAATATATTAGAAATATATATATATATATATATATATATATATAGCCCTATATATATATATAGGGCTATATTGTTTTGCTCCAACATTAAAGCAGGCAAAAAACTAGGCTAGTGTAACGGATTAATTACCACTAATAGACTAATACGTAGAAAACTGATCTGCGGAAATATTATTTGTAACGCTTGCTTCCAGAAATTTATTGAATTTATCTTATTACCCCCTAAAGCAACCAACATATAGGTGCATAAACTAAATAAGATTACCTAACCACGTATCCCGTCGATGGATTTTGGCTGAGACTGGCTATTTAATTTAGAGATAAGAAGAAGAAGTAGCATTTTTAGAAAAATTGGATTTCTCTCTTGTCGGGTTTTGCTTTGGATAATCGTATCGCTTTTGACTGAACTGAAACAAAATATTGATAGGTATACACCCAAGACCAATGAAACAACTCATTTATTTTGAATTTTCCCATACACAGTGACCGTTTTTTAAAGCTTGTAAGTGTAGTTACATAGCGATTTGACTACTGGAGGGGCTTTAACATATATGAACCGTGTAATCTCCGGCGGAACTCTAAGATCTAGTCTAAGTCTCTCGTTTTTCCATATTGTTACTGAACTGGTTTTGTTTTTATGACAAAAGGTGGCAAACGAGTAGACGGATTGCCTGATGGTAGCAATTACCGTCGCCTATGGGCACACGTAACACCAGGAGAGTCACAAGCGCGTTGCCGACCATTAAGGGGTTGGAGCTCAGGGAACCCTACTCACCATCAGGAACATAACACTACATACCTGAAAGGTAGCAGTACTATTATGGCTGTGGTCTTCTCTCCGTAAGGAGGAGGTACTTCCCAGTTGGGCTTCTCCGGACTCAAGCGTGATGGTACTTCGCTGTGCCCTACCTCTCATTGTTGGACGTAGTTTAAGGACATACCCGGGTCCAAGCGGTACTGTGGGCCAAGCTCTAGTTATGTAATAGATACTAAATAAGGACGGGCTCATACACGGTACGTTGGTTTTGTGAATCGGGAGCCTGACGTCGTATCAATTTAATCTGGATTTTCGATCAAGATAGGATTTATTTATTTACAAGCTGTATAATCAGAAAACAAAAAATATTTAGCTTTTTAGTTACTCATTTTTTACTCCGCCGAATGCCTGTGCTGTTCTAAAGTTGATATAATGTTTAATTTCAAAGCTACGTTAAAGGAATTTTAATATATACTAAACTTATTATAATACTAATACACAGACCTCTATCCCTTTTTATATGTTGCCATTCCAAAATAACATTATATTTGGTAACAAATTATTTTACGTAAGAAGTGTAACGAAATTAAATGGCTAATGTGCTCTACTAGTTTCATTGATCAAAAGTACAATTATTCAAAACATACCTACAGTAAAATGATAAAGGCAGTTCACGTAGTAAATTAATGTATCTAGTTTTCTCTTAAAAGACAGTTGGATTGGGCAGATTAAGTAAGATTAGGGCAGGCAGAAATGCCGGCGTGGTCTCTACACCGGTCTAGTACATAGGAACACTTATTGTATTAAATGAAATTTTCTTAACTTTTAAAATTAACTTGGTCACCCCATAGAAAGAGACAAAGGTCTGCCTGGTAACTATCTCACTAGGCTCGATTTTTTCGGGCTAAGTTCTGAATCTTGTTACATATATATTACACATCTATGGCTACGTTTGCGGAATTGCGTCATAGCTTTAGTCTTTTTCCAAGTACGGTATTTTAATACCTAGGTGTTTAAGAAACTTCATAAATTAATTAAATTACATCCGCGTGTTTTAGGATTCCGTAACGAATGATCATACAAAGTTTTTCTATATTAACGGATTTTTTTTTCATTTATCAGAGTTTTTTCCGCGTATTAATTTAATGTACATTTTTCTGTCACGGAACAATTAATTCTCAAACCTACAAATTCGCAAAGAAATCACGTGTCTTGTACGACACGGCGGCAGATTTTTACAGTCCTACATTTCTTACATGGAAATGTATGCATATGAATGATCTTAGTTAGAAAACATAGATAGTATTATGATAGCCATATACAAAAATAAAATAATCTGATTAAATGTCTGATACTTCTTGTAACCGAGATTCGGCATAGGCGCACTTCAAGAGCCGGCGCGATGCAATAGTACTTTTTTTTAATACAGTTTTTTCTATAAATCCTGAATCTACCCAAGTTTGGCCGCATCCCTGGCCTTTGCTAATCAAAAATCCTGACTTGTCAGGACAAATTCTGACGTATTAACTCGTAACTAACTTGTTCACATACCTATATCGTTTCAAAAATAAACAGAAACGAGCGTTCTATTGGACTCTATGGAAATCTATGACATTGGATATGTCCTTAAACTACGTCCAACAATGAGAGGTAGGGCAGAGCGATGACCATCACGCTTGAATCTGGGACAGCCCAACTGGGGAAGTACCTCCTCCTTACAGAAGACGACAGCCATAATAGCACTGCTACCTTTCAGGTATGTAGTGTTGTGTTCCTGATGGTGAGTAAGGTTCCCAGAGCTCCAACCCCCCTTAAAGGCCGGCAACGCGCTTGTGACTCCCCTGGAGTTACGGGTGCCCATGGGCGACGGTAATTGCTTACCACCAGGCAATCCGTGTGCTCGTTTGCCGCCTATGTCATAAAAAAATGACGTAATACAAATTCTAATTCTATACTTGTATTTTATTCACTTAGATATTACAGTACGTAATGCATACAGTATTCCCAGTCCGAAGTAACTCATTCTGCATGCAAGTAATGATTTCACATGCATGCTTGTGAACATGTGATTAGTTCGTGTACATTTCCCGTTTCCATCGACGGAACCTGACTATTTCCTCGCCAGCGCTTCTCGATTTTCTTCGCGCCTTGCCTCAGGTGTTTGTTTTACCTAATTTCATTTTATGTGCACAATATAACCGATTGTGATAGCGCATGGAAATGAAAGTCTGCCTAACAAATTCGATATAAAAACAGGCTACCTTCCAGAAATGCAAATGACGTAGGTGATACGAAGGTGTCACCTCGCAATGTACAAATCTACGAAATCTTTGCGTATATTGTTCACAGATTATATCTAATATTTAAAAGGGTCTAACATTAACATCCTAATACAAGACATGTAATGCTCAACAGTTACACTCTTCCGTCAATTTTTTTTTTATACAACGACGGTGGCAAACAATCATACGGCCCTCCTGATCGAAAGCAGTTTACTGGGACCTTACTAGGGACCACTTTGAGTATGCACACTAAGAGATTAGGGTCTTTTTCACAGTAGCCTTTCCATTTTCCTACAGGAATGCACAATTTGGCAAAGTGGAAATTATCAGCAGTCATCACAATGGAACTTTTCGTTGGGCGATTTGTTTGTATTTTTTTTTAGGTTAATGAGCACGAAGCTCAGAGAAACTGGGTATAAATATACATATCATGACGACCGGTCTGGCCAGTGGGTAGTGACCCTGCCTATGAAGCCGATGGTCTGGGTTCGAATTTCAGTCAGGACTTTTATTTCTGTGTTGAACACATATTTGTTCCTGAGTCATGTATGTTTTCTATGTATTTAAGTATTTGAATGTATCTATCTATTATACTATATATCGTCATCTAGTACCTACAACATAAACCTTAGCTTACTAGGTCGATTTGTGTCAGATTGTCCGGAAATATTTATTAATTTTATTTATATCAATAAAACCGAAAAAGTATAAAAAAAAATAATTTTATTTGGATGGTCTCTTGTAAAAGAATTGGGATTTGGCATAAGCATTTCTTGATAGCTGTTGAAAATAGCACTACCCCATCTTTTCCGCGGAAAAAAAAACTAATTAATGGACAGAACAGTCCGTCAAAACAGAATTGCAGAACAGCCACTGCAATCGCCAATCCGCCTGCCAAGCGTGGTGAATATGGTGACTACCCCTCACCTCAAAGATGATACAAGTCATATTTGGTGGTAGGCCCGAGGCCCGAAGTGGTATCTTTTGGCCGGTTTCTGTTAAATGATTTGTAAACACTACGTTGAAAAGTACATACGGATATTCCGGTAGGTAAGTTATACACCATGCCTTAATTTGAAGGGAAAATTATTTACATTTTCATCTGCAGGTAGAAGATTTAAAAAAATACTGGTAGGTACCATAAGCTAACCAGTTATTTTTACGCCATGGTACTACATGTATCCATATTTTTATGACTTCAGTCACTGTGTCATTCAAATACTACCTATAGTTAAATGTACCTACCATCGCCTGCGCTCACGGTGTGCCACTTAAGAAAATGATCGCTTAAACGTTTTCTGGCCCGATACCGCGTAATTGAATCGTTCGTATATCTTTCTCCTTTACTCCATGAGAGTGACAGAGACAATCCTCGGAAATTGACAAGTAACGTTTTTCGCGACAAGCGTTAAAGCGAGTATCGCCATTAATCTTTGCTTTTCTAGGATAGCGGTGCCGTCATTTAGCGACCGTCTCCATACTTAGTTAATATAAAATGTGTGGAAACTGCCGCTACATGACGGCATCTGTATCCTAGAAAACTAGAGCTTAAGGGTGGCACACCGCTATCACAGTGGACTGTAACACTTTGCAAACATTAGGTATATTTTATCAGCATACATTACAATCGTAGTTGTACCTATCAGTTAAATTTATCCATCCCAACATAAAGGGGCAGAGAGCTTACCCTACGTACGTATAGCAAGGCGAAAGAGCATTATTCATAGCCCTTCTCACGTTATTACCATAATAAAATCTGCGGAAATAAAAAGCGTAATTTGACACAAGCGTCTTGTAGCGTATCCAACAGTTAGCCACGCTATATGGTTGCGATAAAAACGTACTTGTTTTTATTATACAAGCGAAACCATGATGTTTTATGACAACTCGGTAAAACAGTTTATTGGTATAGCGTATGGGTTTTACATCACGATTAGGTAATCATAATTCTACTTTGGGATTAGCCCTTTTTTTAAAATCATTATAACTGTGTCGCTTAATTTAAAACTCAGGTAAATCCATTCTGCTTTAAGGTTGATTATATAAAGAAAAAAAATCTGAAAGCTAGAGTGGATTTACACTCAGGTTTGAATTTAAGCGACACAACCTTCATGATAGATAGATAAAATATAATTATAATTAACTGATATTTACAAGGCAAGTACTATTATCTTGCTTTTAACCTTCGGGTATCGCCCGTACGCTGACGAGACAAATTGCGAGATACTCGTAAAACTATGTGAGAGGTATAGCTGTCCTATGCGTTAAGTACAGTCGGCAGCAAAAAATGCTAGGCGGGCGAAGTGTTAAAAATGAGCTTGAAACGACTTTATTGTTAAGAGAATACGAACCTGCCAAGATCACTTTGAACACCTGGACTACTTAGCAATTTCTGCTGCTGACTGTACCACCAGGTTCTATAAATAAGTACCTAAGTAATAAATTACTAGTCTCCGCCCGCAACTGAGACCGCATATAAGTTGCTAACAACTTTCAACCTCATTTTCTGTGGAGTCATTTTCTACAGTGTGTATTTTATTATAAACGAATATATATCAATAGCCAATTTTATTATGACAATTATAATATTTAAATCACGAAGACTTAATCTTTATGAATCAATTTTGCAAGAAATTTTAAGTTTAGGATTAACTATCAGAGAGTAGTATTTCTCGAGCAGCAATGTGTATCGCACACTGACTTAGAAGATGTATCTTAAATTAAAGTTATTCCGTCGTTTGTATGACTATTAAACAACATAATATTTTAAAAGTTGCTACAAAATAAGCGTTGGAATTTTTCTAACTATTTTTTATTATCTACACACTATTTCCATAAAAATAAATATTTCGGCACAATCTTACACATATCGACCTAGTCCTACGGTAAGCTCAGTAAGGTTTGTGTTGTAGGTACTAGACGACGATAAGAACAAATATCTGTCATCACACAAATATATGGCCTGACTGAGATTCGAACCCAGGACCATCCGCTTCATAGGCAGGGTCACTACTACGGGTCGTCAATAATATTGCACTCAATAAACCAAACGGATAATTATCATGTTTCTTTTAGTTTTTATTCATTCTCTTTATAATATCGCTAGATCTATTAACATTATTATTTCAATGAACTCATAAAATTAAACATGAATTGAAACGTGCTAATGAAACCATTTCCTAGCTAGAAGTAGGTATCTGCTTACTAGCAGTGAGGGCCACATAGAGCAAATTCTGCAAACCACGGTACACGTAACAGTGCTACATCGTTGGGCACTTAATTCGACTTGCATTCGGAGCAGGTTCCTCCTCTGAACTGCAATGTATAGTAGACTGTAAGATCTTCCATTAACTCGTAGTTAGGTACGTTAATTGCCTGTGAAATGGAATCCATATAATGGGTCAATAGCAAAACTTTTTGAACTTTAATTAAGGACTTAGTTAAGGTTTATTGATTTTATCAGTTTCTCTTTGAAAATTTTGTCATACATTTATTGTTACATATTATTTAGATATACTTATTTACTGTACATTTTTATTTGACTTATTTGTAATTATGACGATCTTCTACCGAGTGCAGTATTTTGTTATGTAAAATACTGTGCCATTTTCTGAAAACAAAAACTATCTATCTATCTATGGAAAAATTTAAAAGTTCAATGAAGGTATTATAAAAATTCTATGTTTGACGTATGTCAGTCGTATACTACTGACCTTAACAATAGAGCCTTAGTTTGGGCCGATATAAAGCATTTTTTTTTGGTAATAATAATAATAAGCAATTGTTATAGTACATTCTAGATTCCATTAAAACTCAATAATCCTTACACCATGGTGGGTGCTGTCTCTGTGCGCATCCCATGATACGGACAGAGGCAACATCCGCTTAGTGTACCCCTTACATTTCATTAAATTGTCGAAAGGGCCTCTGCGCGTTGGCTCGATCTAGCTCCGCGTACGCCTCCCAAATGTCCGGAACACCATTGTTCCGTGTAAGGAAGAGCAATTGTTACAAGTAAAGGTTAAACGTACAACATCACAAACTTTCTAAAGATGTGTATGTACAGTAGGTATTAATTTAAATATTATAAATATCCTCATAATTTAAACTGCAGTGAGAAAATCGGCGAGGGCGACGGGTATGTATCACAGACTCACGAGTTCGAGTGTCGCCCGGGGTAGTTGATTTTTCCCTTTATTTCTATGTTTTAAACTAGTATTGTCTTTGTCTATAAGGTACATTGTTTGAAAACATCTGACTTGAATCTAATTACAATTATGTTACTTAAGCTAATTTTTATAAATATGCAATTCATAAACTCCTTTGGGGTTCAAGTACTTTCTCTTTGTCCAATTAACTGTGCGGCACCCAGATCGCTTAAGTGATTTATCTCTTCACCATTTTTGTATAATTCTTACTTAAATATTACTTTATTTGCACTGAAATAAGAGCGCTTTCAATGCTCATGCTACATAATTATATGAGTATAACATAACACATACAAATACTCAAAGTGATCATGCCATATAGGCAGTCCATCTGTGTACTGTGGCATTGTACTCTTGGCCGAATCTTTCCCGCAATTTCTGAGGTAATATTAATGTATGTGGTTAAGTCCCGTTTTAATCCTGATGTCTAAAAACAGTGAAGTGTATAATTTAAACAGATTACTGTGGCCACTTTTACTGGAAAGTGTACCTAAAGGTACCTACATCACAAATTCAAGACAGGATGCGAAAGTTGAGCCAGAGCTTGCGAAAGTGTTTGGCAAATATTTGTCAGCTTTCCTTAGAGAATTTTTGTCCACAAAATAAATACGAGCTGACTTTTTGCGTCGTTCTCTCCACAAAAGATGACAACAATAGCGCGTGTCCTCAATAGATGGTGAAAATTAAAGTGTAATGATATTTATGAGGAGTAAATAGCTTGTAATATGCTTAGGGTGGGTGGTTGGAGATATGGGGTAATGACGCTGGGAATAATCACGTCCTGAGGGGCAGTGAAGGCGCTAGGAAATGATCAATATGGTGAAACTTTTATGTTAGTAATATCATGTTACGCTAACGGCCGGCCTCTTAGTGTAATCGGTAGTGACTCTGCGTACGAAGTGGGAGGTCCTGGGTTCGAATACTGGCCAGGGCATTTATTGGTCTTTAGCACGAATGTCAATGAACCTGGATTATGGACTTTATCTATTTATTTAAGTATTTATATGTATGTACCTATTATATATATTGTAGTTTCGTACGTACGAGGCGAGCCTTATTGAGCACTCTTATTACTGAACCGCAATTAGATATAAATTGAGATAGTTTAGAGTAGTCAATGCATAATATATTGGCTTTGTAAGGGTATGGAAATATGTAACTTCTAATCCCTTTCTGATCATGATGATACTGTAGGACTATGTCGATTAGTCACTAGCCAAGAGAAAATGTAATAACTGTAAAAAAAAATTTTCTGTACATGTATGTTGTTTAAAGACAACAGAAACAAATTGATAATTTATAGAACCATAAAATAACCCCAAGAGAGCGTAAAAGTCAACAGACCCTTATAGGAACCTCATACAGGCTCACTAAAGTACTTTCTTTACTGGAGGAGCAATAGTATTTAATCTAGAGGTAGCGTGAAAACCGATTTTTATACGATGGACCGTCGCCTGTCTAGAAGTAACAAATGGCGTAATTTTCTCGCAGCCAACACTCTAGTCGGGGCCCATTTCTCAGGATACAAGTTATCGTGTTTTCACAAACTTGCCGAGAATACCATTTGCATTAAGCTATTTTTATTCGCCATTGGAATGTGATGTGACAACGAGTTGAATGATGGATGGGACGTGGAAAAATGCAACCCATATATTCTAATTTGTAGGTGAATCCCTGATACAGTTTTTATTTTTGTCATGCTAAGTGTATTTTATGTTGTTATGTTTTTCAGCACACATACATGACTAAAAGGAAAATAAAATAACTTAGCTGATCGTTCCCCTTCACTTGGTTAAGATTAGTACGGCTAAGGCTACCAGGTTTTACTGTAAACTATTAATGTCATGTGTTTTATCCCATTACGCCATCTGTTTATTTAATATGTCGTTGCCCGTGCAAATTCATTCATTAACTCGTTAGTACCAACTTGTTTTTAGTACCTACAGACTAAAATTTGTACAAATTGTCTTTTATTCTCTATACATGTTTTCTTTTTAGTCCATCGCGTATGGATTTGTGATATTTATTTTATATTATTAAAAGGTAAGGAGCATACAAAAAATTTAATCTACATATAATTATAAGTAACTTAAAAATACTTAAATAAAATTAAAATCTAAATTAAGCCCTCTAGGCAAGGCAAAGCAAGGTGCCCATCACGCAGGCATATTATATTATTATGTTAAAGGTTCGCCAACAGGTGTAATCATAGTAAGACATAACACTTGATATATAATGGAATTGCTTGAGTATTATTCCCCCAATAACTGTGAAACACAACATACATATAAAAATAATGGCTTACTTACATTTTAAACTAGTGTATAAACCATAACATCGTAAAATGAAGCACTTTAATAATATAAATATAGTTCAGGAAAGGTTCCATAAAACTTCCAGATAATCAAGTTTCAATATAATGGTTAGTTATATGTTATTATTTACAATACCGTTCAAGCATTTTAAAAAATATTGTATCAAAAGTGATGACTGATGAACTATTTCTGTTTTATTCGTCGCAAATGTGTTGTTAAACTTCGTGTGAAACGCATGTGCCCGGTCATTATTATAAATAATTGGCTCTCTTATGCGCGGCGTGCCATTCGCTCATGTGCACAATTTCGCCGCGTAGGTATCTAATGATCGACCTAGCACACTTGTATCATAATGTACTATTGTGGCATACAGAATAATAAGGTTGCCACGATTATTATTCATGAAATGAATTACCTAAACACGGATTAAGTAACGGAGTCGGCCTGGTGACCAGGAACACTGAAAAAGGGTTTGGAACGTCGGAATTTAATAAAAATTTAGTACGAATGATATCAAAACGCAATATAATATATAATTTATTTTAGTTGTTTTATTTCATGAAGTCAACACTAGCCCGTTGAGAAAATGTCACAGTTTTAGTTCATTACATTGTCTTATAAGAGTCAGACCGTAACTTGGACTAAAAAACAACTTATTCTCTTAAGAATACTTGGGGTTTTATGCGGGCTTTGGCTGAAACCGGAGAATTATACGTAAACCAGAGACAACGCTCCCTCGACTCAATTAACTAAAAGTAAATCTAAGCGCGCGATGAATTCTCTTTGCAATCTTAATGAGGATTAGCTTTCCTTGAAAGTCTTGAAACTTGTTTTTCTATGTTTATTCATCGTGTGTTATAGTTATCTTTCACTAATATCACGATGCACTTTTGTATACAATATATTCTCAAAAACAAGTGAAGATCTGAACCTTAAATATGAATTTTATGCATAATGATTATTCATGAAGACATAAAATGGGAAACTTTGAAAGTTACTTAAACTTACGTTTTGGGTAATATGAGTGTCTCGATTGTGTTATAGTTGGCTAGGGCCATGGTAGGGTTTTATATCGACGTCGACAGGGTTACGTTATTTATAAGTGTTTACAAATACAATTTCTTACACTTAACTACATATATAAGAGCAGTGAAATAAAGTCGTCCGCCGTAGTTCGCCGTGAATGGTGACGATATGCTCATGTTTCTTCGTATGTGTTTAACAGTTTTAAATTGCTAGAAAATAACATAGATACTAACAGATCTCTTTTAGATATACATGAACACTGTTCATCTAGTATCACACCTATATACATTTTGTATATAAAAATATTTTCTACATTATTAGGTAGAGTTAAAGTCTAGTCGTTTTCGGTGTAAGTTGCAATCGAAAAAACTATAATTATCGTTACTTACGTTATTTTCGCACTTATCCTTAACTCATAATTCTGTGATGACCACGGCCCTCAGTCATGAGGAAACCATCGAAGAAAGAAATTCTAAGTCACATTACTTATTACCACTTAGTATCCCTACTACTAAGTTTACGCATAGTGCATATACATTATACAAAGAAAATAAAAGATGATTTGATATCTGTTGCTTTAGCACAACTTAATGGACCTTGCACCTTTCCACCCCCCAGGTATCTCGTAATGGGATGCTAAAATGGGAAACCTCCTCGAGAGACAGGGCTCTTCTCATACCTCTTGATCCGGGGGCAAGGGAAGGGTGTTTGGACGGGCATATGGTAGGTAACGGTAAACGACCTTTCGTTGACCTTCAAAAGGTCGCTTATCGGTGCTGCTAATATCCTGTGTGGAGGGATGGGGGGTTCCAGGTCGGGTGAGTTCGCTCCCTCGACGCGGCTGGTGAGAGAGGCAGCAGGTTCCGCCTCGGGCCTGGGGCCACTGCGGCCAGGGTATGCCCTGTGCCGTTGCGTAATGGGCCGCCCCGATCCTAGATGGCAGAGTGCTGCCTATAACTAGGTCGGAGGGGCGAGGTGAGGGTGAGTATCTTAAGAATCCTTGGCTTCCTCAGGGTACATGGAGGCCGGTGCGGTATGGCACGCTTGGTAAGTTGTAGCATAACTTACCAATATATGCTACAACTTACCAATTTAGAAAAAAACTGGATTAAAGATTCGTCGACAGCACCTATGGGCAAACAGAGGACTGGCGCTTTTCTTGCTTAGCGCATCTCAATTGCCATTAAGCGTGGCAAAAACTACGCGAGCCTTCTGGGCACTCTTCCGACCAGCTCGGCATGTATCGTTTTTTTTTGTACAGAGCTACTAGTTTTATTTTGAAATGTTTTACAATATACATATGGTTCTTTATAGGTTAATACATATATGGCCCTTTTTAATATCTTCCTTCCTCCTTCCTTCCTCTATTGGATATCCACATCAATTACGCGAGTCCCTGTAGGTAAGTAGGTAAGCCTAAGTCTGATTTTATAAAACCCGTTTTTATTTACCCGTCGAGTCTTTGTTTTAAAAGCAGCCCGCCACTTTTGATGGGCGATGCTGGGAACTCGAAATTTAATATTTTATTACCTTGGTGCGATTTTCTTTGAATGGTAAAACATTTTTCTCAGCGGACGTTTCTTACAAATTACATTGTTTGACTTGCTCGCTCATAACAGTTTTCTTTAATAAAGTTCTTAGCAGCATTTTTTTTTTATTTTCCTTAAACCGCAATGTGCGTGAATACTGTTTCGTCGCAATGGGGGAAAAAATCATAATTTCTTTAAATGAATTGTTGTAGCATGTAACGGAAGGACGCCACGGTAAAATAAATTTGGAACTCTTTATTATATTTTCTTTGAATTGGACTGCGCTACTTTCTTATAACTAGGTAAGTACATATCTGTTGTGTAAATTGTTAGGGAAAGTACGGGAAAGAAGCTGACGTACAAATTTTCCCCTACAGAAAGGACAAAAGTAAAACCAGCCAAGAGCATGGCAAACCATGCTCATTGTAGGGTTCCGTAGTTTTCGACCCGCAACCCAAAACCGGTTCAAACGTTCAACATCTTAATAGTTATTTGTTATACAAGGGGGCAAAGTTAGTGTTTACCTTCTCGTGCTAGAGAGCGTGCTATTGAGACCCGATCCAGCGAGATCCAAAATTGAACCACGAGCAAAGCGAGTGGTTCAAACAGTGGAATCTTCAGCATATTTTTTTCCACCACGAGAAGGGAACACACTTTGCTACCGAGTGAAACACACAATTTTTCACCTCACTCGGTAGAGGAAAAAAAATCCTCTAAAACTTTAAAAATGTATTCAAAATGATTTATCACTCAAAAACATTAAATAAAAGAACATCAGACCAGCTAACCTCAAAAAAAAACGCTCGATTAGTATACACATTTTGTATTGAATTACTTTGCATTCTTGTGAATAAAATGCAACTTTGCTATCTGTTTTTAAAGAATAAAACACTTCTTTCCGACCTAGTGAGGTGAAAAATATTTTTCCTTGTCTTTACATATATTATGCTGTAAGTACATTCATGATTTAATTCATATATTTTACATATGCTCTATGTAATTATATACCTCGAATTGGGCCATTATAGTGTGGTTTATAATGACAAACTCGACTTTGACCATTAAACATTGCGATAAGGCCATGTTTATCAACTCTTTCGAATTGACATCGGAAAGCAGTGAAATATATTCAATTTATATCGACATCGCGATCCCTTATGTAGTTACACTTCATAGTTAGTGAATACTTGTCCGTTACGGACGTTTTCACACAATCCCTAAATTCCACAACGCCTCTCATTCCTACCAAGTTTAGGTCAATTTCGCCTTGTGCATATTTCATCTGTGATTGGTTTTCGTCAATCGTTCTCGCCACCATTAAATTGAAGCCGTAAAATCTCAGAATCCTCTCCAAAGAGCTTACTCCGGATACCGTTTAGTTAGTCTGAAGTCTAGACTAAGATAGATATAAGTAAACTTTGTATATTTCTTTGTATCATACCTATTTTAGTCATTGACATGTATATTTTACTATTATTTACCACGTCACTCAGGAGTTTGATGAAATCGTAAATGGCACTTTTTTTTTAATACAACGACGGTAGCAAAATAGCATACGGCCCACCTGACGATAAGCAGTTACCGTAGCCTATGGACGCCTGCAACTCCAAAGGATTCATATGCGCGTTGCCTACCCTAAAAGTTAGGCCAGTTTAGGTTTCCGTGAAATCATTAATTTCTACATAACAATTAGTATCAAGTAATCAAACGCGCAGCCAGCTGCCTAATTTAATCACTCGACTTAAAACAGTAGGTACACGTGCGTTGTGATGACGTAATAGTAACGTAACGGTTTATTTATATCATGTTCCTTAATTCGTTTTGCTATGCGAAAACAGATATAAAAGGTATCTATATAAAATCTTAGCAAGTTAAACAGAAGCGTGTAAAAAGCGGTGTAGAAATGTAAATATACATTTTCTTTCTTTGTTGTCACTTTACCCTTTACGCGTGTCAACGCGCCTTGAATGAATAAGTAGAACACTCGCACTCACCCTAACGTATTATTATACCGCGAGACTGCACTACAATTGTATAGTATTTTATACACGCAAATACGAGTATTTTGTGTTACTTATAAGTATCTAAACAATATAAATAAAAAATATATACAAAAATCTGTATGACTTAAATATTCAGCGATTGAATTCGTTGCGTACAAATGAAATGAATAATATGTTATTTTACTGACTTAGGTATGTCAAGTTATGTGACTCATACAACTGAGTCAAATCGAATGACACCTTTGAGGGTGATAAACCGATGAGTAAGTTCTCGGCAATGGTGCGCGGACTTACAGCTTTATGAGCATAATCGCCTGTGTCACTTTAAGTACTCGTAGGTACTTTAAAACCGCCGACAAAGTTTAAGGACGATCCAAGATGCTAGAACTCTGAAGGCCTACCGCGAAAATGGAAATTCGCAAATTTAGAATGATTCTCTCTATCATTATAAGTATGCCTTAATTGGAGTAATACGGAAAGAAGCCCGAAATTTACGAACGTGAACATTTTTGCGGTAGGCCCTCTGCTCGTAGTCCGCCATGGCCCCCTACGTCTGAGGCGCTACCACGAAAGACGATATTCGTACATTTCGGACGATTGTATCTGTCACTCTCGTGACGCCTTGATTAGAGTAAAAGCGAAATACACTCGAAATATACGAACTTCGATGTTCGCAGTACCGGACCTGTCCATGGCCCGTCATTGCAGCGAATCGCGAGCCGCCATGTTGTTTCTGCAGTCTGTGGGTGCTTATCGGTCGTGGCATTCGACATTTAAGTTTGTTCTTTTTTTGTTTTTGTTTTTTTTATGTCATAGGCGGCAAACGAGCAGACGGATTGCCTGATGGTAAACAATTACCGTCGCCCATGGGCACCCGCAACACCAGGGGAGTCACAAGCGCGTTGCCGGCCTTTAAGGGGGGTTGGAGCTCTGGGAACCTCTGTTCTGTGTTCATTGTCACATATTTTTTATTAAAGTTTTTTAAAAAACCTGCACTCCATTCTAGAATCGAACCAGGTTGTTCTAGAGAATAAAACTTTTCAGTATTTTCATTTGGATATGGATTGTGTAAGTCATAGGCATAGCAGTAAATGATACAATTGTACATGATAGGTACCTAAAATTAATAAAATGCATTGTATGTGCTTAATAAAATGCATTGTATTTGCTTACAATTTCGTAGGTTCGATTACCGAACCAAATCCACTTCACCCGATGACCACGAACGCTGCTAAATTAGTATACGCGATATAAACCGTTATAGTCGTTTTATTTCAAGAGTAATTATCGCGGAAACCTCAGACAATACAATATTAAATGCACTTTTTTAAAATCTATGTGTGTTTCAGATGGACCACCTTCTGTATGTAAAAATTACAAATCATTACAAATATAACGTTAAAATCTAGGTTGACCGAAGAGCTAGCGGCTTCCTCGCATAACGTATCAGGATTGCGATACAACGAGGAAATGCAGCCAGCATCCTTGGCACAATGCTTCAAGGGCCTTTTCTCATTTAATTTAGTAAGTAGTTAAGTAAGTACTGGTAGTTATTATAATATTTTAACTATCGTAAATAAAGATACCTAGGTTAAATTGGTGCTCTCTCATACAAATCTACAATGACATTTAAAGCTCTATAAAACGTCTACTTTAAGGAACCCTAATAAATAGTAAGTGGCAATTGAGACACGCAGTAGTAGCAAATGAGACATAAAAATAACATATCCTATAACGTAATGACCTCCTAATTTAAGAATTGTTCGAAGCTCAAATGCCTCCCACGCAGCATAAATGAACGCGCATACGCGGCGCGGTGCACATTTTGTTCTTATTTTAGAAGAAATATTATAAAGAGCTACAATACTTAATATAACACCGACTATACGTTAAAGTTATTGCGATTGGATATAATTTTAATTAACAATTTTTTTATTAAACCGCCGGTAGTACCGCGGGGCACAGCTAGTAAGAAATAATTTAATATGCCACCATTAAGTATTCGTTCTTAAGTATTATTTCTTAATTTTTCCATTCAGAATCTCTCTTGACAATAATAAATACAACAAAAATCCACCTGTTTATCACCGGTACAATTAGTCAAAGCTTTCAGCAAGTTATTAGAGAGTAGCGAGTCCACGTACTCTCTAACACCTTTGGGTTACTAGTACCTGAACGTCTTTTAGGGTGCCCTGAAATGAGACAGGCCCATAATTCCGTAACGAGGGTAGAAACGTAAGTGGCTAGCTGGTTATATATTATGTTTAAAGTCTCGTACCTATATACAGGTCCCGCGGCTATGCCACATGGAGAATTCCTCTTCTTTTTATTTCTGATTCTATGTTATTGAAGCCTTTCCATCGGTATGATATTTTTCTTTTTCTCATATAGCGGATTCAATTCCCGGTTCAACCATGTAATTATTTAAAAAACAATAAATGCAGTTTAAATCGTGTTTTCTAATTAAATGTAAAAGGTTCTATATACAATATTCAAGGTATTTCATTCCATGTGGCATAGCCGTGGGACGCCCTGTAAACAGCTAAAGTATACATACTTATACGAGGTAGTCCTCAGGTGTTGCCTTTGAGCAATTTTTGTTGTCGCTTTTTATGGGGATCCATCTTGCGGACGGTGAGTCTTAGTCGCTGAAGATAAAAAAGTATACCGTTTTTATTATAGAACCAAAACGGTTACATAAAAAACTAACAAAAATTACATCATAAATACTTAGAAATATATTCACTAACCATTAAGTCCCCTAAGTCTGTCCTTTGCGGAAGGGTGCCCATAAGGCTGGCTACATTCCCCCGCGGAATGCCTCTATGCTTATTCTTTGGGTACATTCAAAAAGTCCCTTTAATGTTTTTAAATAGTTTATGAGCGCTCTGGCTCCACGGCCCACAAGTCTCAATAGCAAATGCCGTAAATATTTAAATCGAAAGAAAAATAGTAAAATTTGACTCGCAGCGGGACTCGAACCCACAACCACTGGATCACTAGCCCAGTGCACTACCAATTGTGCTATACGAGTACCGCTTAGACGTGTCAAATTTTTCTATCTTATCCTTCCTGGTATACGTCATTACGGGTGATGTGTAGCGACATCTACCGAAGAGTTATGAACCCTTTTTACGGCATTTTTCTTTCGATTTAAATATCTTTGATATGCTAGCAGACGTTTCTGCTTAATATTAAAACAATGCCGTAAATATGTGTTTTTTTTGTTGATTCAGCATATTTGCGGCACTTGAGAGATTCAGCGTTAGGTTATCCACACAAGGGGCATACCAGATAAGTGGCCGTCCCATCTACCAGGGTATGAGGAATATCACATTGGGCCTCTTGCCGTTGCTACGTACCTAGAGATGTGCCATTCCCTGTAAATTCCCAATATTACTATAGGGAAATTTACCATTTGGGAAAATGCCTCATAGTAATATTGGAAATATTGGAACGGCACATCTCTATACGTACCAGACCTGGAAGTTCCAGAATGGCTGGCACACCCGCGCTGACAAGAGCCGCTGGCATGGCGAGACAGGCGACCAGCGCTATTTCGAGAGGAAAGGCCATAGTAGCAAAGATTGTCAACGTATTTTCCGCAAGGACAGCAGTGGGGAACAACTATCTATAATATTTGAATGTGCAGCTTAACTATGATACTCAAACAGAGATATTTGCGGTGGCTGGGACATGAAAGATATTTCAAATGAGGATGATTGTACAATCCACTCAGCGAACACACACCATAAGAGGGTAACTTTGAGCGTCGCTATCAGCAGGAGAATTTGAATGTTGGACAATCTCCAACATGCATTCTATAAGTAATTGAATATTGTTATGAAAATCTTTCAATTAAAGATAAAGGATGAATAAACTGCCTAAGTATATACCTATAAAATATCTTATATTATGATTACGCAACTTTATATGTCAAACTTATGATTTTTATGCGCTTTTCGAGAGGTCAACTGAACCAAGTGCGCACTTTTCGGGCGATAAAGCAAAGGAGACGTTTACGTTGGATTTTATTGAGATTTTTCACACGGCACATTTGAGCGGCGCGACGTCGTCCCGCCTGGGTTAAAAGCTTTCAATAACATTGTTTTTGATGTCGACGGCGATGGCGCAGACGGAAGTGGACAAATGTTGACACGCATTACAGTACAATGTTCTGCCTTTGACATTTTGCAAAGCTTGCTATGTAATAGATACAAGTATCTTTGCAAGTACCGACGAGTACATTCTGTGCCAAATTGTAACTATAGATAAATAAATACTGTGGTAAAATTTAACAAAAATCGACTCTTTCCTACAAGAGTGCCTAAGCCCATCAGGAAGTATGAATGCGCTTATTTAGGCAACGATATTATTGAAAATATATTTTTCCAAGTTAACTTGAATAAACTATCGAAGTCCACTGAACCTCTGCTGAAGCCCTGGCTTCGTCCTTTAGATAATATTATGTAATATTATATTTATATACTTAAAGGAAGTCGTTACGTTACTAATTGTTCACTTGATAAAAAAGTATTTGAGGGTTTTGGGTGTCTCAAGCGGAAGCTATTATGTCTATAAGGGTATCGTATTTGATAGTTCTCATTATGAAAACAAGCCTAGTGTGTTTGAACTTAGAGACACTCGACCTTAATAAGAGTGCGACAATTAGTGATACAGCGGCCGAGGTTCATTACTGTTGCAGCTTTAATGACTGCCCGAATTATACAACACTGTATAATATATTTCACCTCGGAAGAACGGTAGCATTTAATATTTAAGGGTAAATATATGTTTATAAAAAAATCATCTCGCTAGCTTGGAAAAATTTTCTTTATTCTTTAAAAACTGATAGCAAAATTGCGTTTTATACACGAGGCCTTTTGTTTATCGCTTTAAACCCTAGCAACGCTCAACATTTGACTTTTTGAACCACTCGCTATGCTCGTTATTCAATTTTGGAACCTTTCGCTAGTTTCGCTAGTTCGGCTCACAATATAATCACGAGAGGGTGGGTATACACTAACTTTGCTCCCTTGTGAAACAAATAACTATTGTTTATTTTTGTTACAGTTACGGGTTCTCTAAGAAAGCAAGAAAGGTACGTAGAAGGGTGAAAGTTAAAATTTTTATTTTATTAATATTTTTATTTTTCTGTGTACATACTAAATCCAATATTCTAGGATATCAAAAAAATACCCTATGAATTTGGGCCTATTATCTTGGATCTAAAATGAGCAGAAATGGTTCTATGAAAAGTCGTAAAGTCTTTTTTTTGTTCGTCTTGGCTTCAGATGTATTAGTATAGTACCTAACTATACATCATTTTTTAAGTATAAGATTATACATATAAGTAATGATGTGGTAGGTAAATATTATAAGTACTAATTCCACAGCTCGACAGTCGCACAATGCAAGTCATATTTATCTGTGTTAGGAACTGTGAAAGGATCAGTGAAATCTTGACATTGAAATTACAATTTCAACTTTAGTCATAATATTACGTAACGAATAGAATAACAAGAGACAAGTAAATAATAAAGACTTTTTACCTGGATACTAAATCTGCCGCCTGATCATTATTTTGATACTTAATAATATTACGACATTTAGTTCTATGATTCAACCCCCTTCAAAGAGCAACAATGACAAGTTACAGTGCTTTGAATTAAATATATTTCGAAAGTCTTTATTATTTGGCTGTCTCACGAATAAAGGTATTCGACAAAACGTGCTCACACATTCAATAAGGGATCTTTGTATGCATTGGACGACTTACTCAATGAACCGAGTATGTAAATTTGTGTTTAGAAATCGCATTTTCGGCCCTGTATTCAATGCCACTGAAAGGGGAAATTTCATTTCTTGGGTATTTATAATATTTAGGCTCGTTTGTTTGTTGAGCATATAAATGAGAATATGATGGGAATTGCGATGACATTAAGGTATTATAATAGCCATATTTTCTTAAGAGTTATAGAAGCTGCTACATTTTGGGAGCGGATCTGAAAAGTGGTCGTCCACAATACGGCCCGGCCGGCCACGACATTGCGCGAATTGCGGTGCGGCAAGCGTTTTATCTGTTCATTGCGTGTGATCCCAACTAACCGCAGTGCATTGCGCGTCTTGACCGCGCAACGAACAGATAAAAACGGTTGCCGCGCCGCAAGTCGCGCACACCACTCAGATTCGGTTGAGACCGTCTCAACCAATCTCGCTGGAAGCGAAAACTCAGTAGGAGTATTCCAGTAGTACAAGTCAAGTCTGGTGCGGAAGGGTCCTGGATTTTCCCCAGGCTACCTTCCCCCCACACAGTCCGATCGCACTATCGTGCCGAACAGGTACATAAAGCCCAAATCAGGTTCCAAAAAAAAGCAAGTCGCGCATTGTCGTGGCCGGGCCGTTACTTATCAGGTGGCTCAGTCACTAAATGGAAAGAACTTCGAGTATATTCGGAGTACCTATCTCTACGTGACAGAATCAGAAATGAGGATATCCATTGGAGAATGTAAAAGATGTAGCTCACACGACTGCAATGTTGAAATGGAAATGGTCACGCCACATAGCCCGGAGAGTCGAGGGCTGTTGAGGCAGAAAAGTTCTAGAGTGGCGACCGAAGATAGCAAAGTGAAGCGTAGTGTCCGACGCATTATGAGTCGGTTGCATTGTGCCAGAAATCACTACTTGTGGCGGTATATGGAGGACGCATATGTCCAGTAGCGATATCCGTGGCTGATACTTATTACATAATATTTAGATTGGCTGATGACAAGTCTGGCATAGCTGTTAGTGACACTGCCTATGAAGCCGACGGTCTTGGGTTTAAGTCCCAGTAAGGGCATTTATTTGTATTTGTTCCTGAGTCATTGGTGTTTTGTATGTATTTAAGCAGTTGTATTATTATACTGTGTGTAAGTCTAATACGGGCGAAGAATTAAACCAGACATATGTTTTACCAGTATGATCATTAACCAAAAGGTTTTTCTTTAATTATACCTAATACACATATGTTATTAATTTTTGTAAAATTTCTGAGCAGTAATGTACTGCGAACATTACGCGATATAAGCTTTTGAAACTAACTGTCAACGAGTGTTTAACTCGAGTGTGTTGCATTACATTGCGGGCCGATTTTTTTTATATGGATAAATTTTTAATTGAACTTCTAAGCAAAAGTTATACAAATATATTTCTTATGTCCTATTCTACCCTCCGTTAAGAGATTCGCCCGTATAAGATTTACACACTGTATATATCGTTGTCTGAGTACAACAACACAAGCCTTTTTGAGCTTACCGTGGGACTAAGACAATTTGTGTAAGGATGTTCTGTAATATTTATTTATTGTTTTTTTAAATTAAATTTAAATTTGAATGTCATCATGTAATAAATTTGGCAATCTGTTAAACTATTTTATTTTTATCATGCATTCCAGCCGGGCTAGCATATGAGTATCGTGACAATATCTCGCGTTGAGATAAACTGACCCTCTTAAATTTGTATACATAGTTAGAGTAAATAAGCTAGGTACTCGTCTGAGTACCTAGTTTATGTGGCCTCGAGATACTGTCTCGCCAAAAATCTGCTAGGCCCACAGTTGCTGTTAATTTAAAGGACAGAGAGACATATAATACTTTAATACCTTAATACCTAGTTTAGGTATACGACGTTCAAAAATATAATATATAAAGGAAATAAATATGTAGGTATTATGTTTTAGTAAATAACTGAGCTGGGGTGCTTGAAAACGCTCTATTTAAATGAGAGGTTTTTTAAATACTTGTTAGGAGTTACCAACGAATAAGATATACACAGCATAATATTATTATCATTAAGACGATCCTTAAGTTAACATTTGTGAGGCATTAAGCCGTTTTTAATCAACTTCAAAAAAGGAGAAAATGCCTTAATTCTACTATGCTTTTAATGTACATATGTTACCGTAAAACTATTCTTGGTGAACTGATTTCGATGTCTTTTTTAAAGCTGGGGTTAGATTTGATCAGTATTTTTTGAGTTATCCTTTGTACTTTACCAGATTGAAGCCGGATTTTTTCTTATTCAACCAATAAACATTTAGATACACCATTACATAGTCGCTCGGGATAACCTATCTAACCCACAATAAAATAGAAATGTCTGAGACGTTCTTGCCATATGTAGCGACTAGAATCAAAGTTGAATGAACGAAGCAATTAATTAAAAACAATTCCTCTGGGACCTCGATCGAAGTCAACCGTTGATTACGATTGAGTCGTTTCGTAAGGCGCCTTCATTAACTCTCCGCGACGTTACTACTGGTGTAAGGGAATAAAAGTAATTGCCGGAAGGTTTTTCCTCAATAAAGTGCTTTAGGTTTTTATTTAACGTGTTTATTTCTATCTGCTGTGCACGAACATGTTCGATAGGTATTATAGGTAATATTCTAAAAATAAAATCAAATCACAGTAACATACAGTTCAGGTAAAAGATGTCGATACGAAAAGCGTTCCGAAATATGAATATATATATTTGCTTTACTATTAAGGCAATAAGGTATCATGTATACATATTTTAGCACGTTATTCGGTTCGATATCTCTGACCTTTGTAAGTATCTGCGCCTAAGATGTGCCTATTCCTCAGATAGCCCACATTATAAACTGTATTCTTTATTAAATTAAATATTTATTTATTTCAGGCTAGATACCCATAAATTTTGTTAGTTACATTATGTTTGTCTAAATATTACAGGACACTTAATAACGTTGATAAAAATTTTTTTTATTAAATATAACAGTTAAAATTAATTCAATTTTGGCGCTCTTGTTCGGTAGCCCGATGTATCGACATCGACATACCTATTTTAGCTTTAATACCTATTAAATAAACACCAAGAATAAGTGACAAACATAGTAGATTGTGCCACTAGGGAGCAAAATTAAATATTTACGGCGAGTCGTACATTTATTACTAAACGAAGGAAAGGCGCTAAAAAAAAGGCTCCCGATTTTAAAATAGAAGCCTGAGCCTAGTCGGGGATTGAAGTGTTACAGCCCAAGGCCAAAATAATTTTGCTACCATGTGACACGCACTATTTATCATGACACCATTGAACAATATATATCAGACATCGTATTTAGGTATGGACACTTCAATTGGTATTTGTTTCATATTTAATCTGTTTTATAGATTATGTTAATCAGACATCATTACATCATTAGTGCGCTTTCAATTTTTATTTATTTGTAAAACCTATGTCAATTACCTCGTTGAAATGATCTATCTATAATTGATTAATCTATGTATATTTGTTTCCTTTTTATACCTAGTTAATTTCACCCATCGAAAGAGCCTTACTACTTTAAAATAAGAAAACCATCTTATATGCATATTTGATTATCATCAAAATGTAATCGATTACTTTAAGATATTTGTAATGACGCTCTGGCAGAAAAAAAAAAGTCTTAGGGAGTCCGGGCTAGTGGTGTGAAAATGTTTTTTTGTCATCTATGTAAAGTTTGAGTAAACACTTTACGATTTCTCAAGTGGTTAATTATGTATTAAGGAAAAACGTCTGAAAACGAAACCATTATTCTTAGAAATAAATGAAAAATATCAACTGCCTTGGGCGACACTCTAACTCGCGACTCTATTCGTCTCGCCCGAGGCAGTTGATTTTTCCAATTATTAAACGGCTGACGGCACAGTTTTTTTTTATTTGTAAAGATGGCATACGACTTCCGCATTATGCCACCATTTAATGTTCAAATTAGGTCATGTTAAACCACGATCATTATTAAGGGATGTCGTTATTTGGCAGTTACATTAACTGCTATAGTAACGTTACGTGCACAATTACATTGTAGTTTATCACTGAAGTACGCAAGATACCTACAATAATGAATAGGCTAATTTCAGTCATTCCAGATTCAAAATGGATGATTTTTTTGCAATAAAAGTGTCGTTTTACGGCTACGAATGCTTAAATTGCTTTTTAACGGCTTTCCGATGAACTCTTTTTATTGTCCTCGCATATATTTGACGACCGCAAAACGTGACACAAAATTGTAAATTAATTTCTCCTACAAGTATTGATTAAAACCAACGTGATTAGTTAGGTATGTATAGTTAAGTTTTATCTATCATGTTTCACATATACAAATTGTTTTTTTCATTGGGGTACGAGTAGACTCTGATATTACTAATGATAAATAAAATAACATACCAACATCTTGAGAGACTCACGCTACGTGGTTGTGGTTGGATTAAGAGGAAACGGTAGTATGCAATTTTCCATACAAACGCTCTCGACTGTTTCCTCCTGGTTTTAACCCCTAGAGCAGTGATTTTTTCAGCAAAGATTGATATCATCGATATCTGTGTCGGTATGTTTCGTTTTTGGATTTTTAGTTTTTAAGATTTAGGGCTATGTAAACATTGCTAAAAACGGCTCACTCAACTATCTCGCAAACATTCACTTATTATTCAAATAATATAGCATAAAACACAAAAAACAAAACGTACCGACACAGAATAACTCTTCATCATTCTGTTCCAAAAATTTTATTCAGATTGGTTAAGTTTTGGAGGAGGAAAACGTCGAGAGCCAAACCTCGATTTTTGAGATTTTTACGCGGGATTTTTCGCCTGAGCTGCAGTTGTCCCTATCGCACTATTTTTGGTGGGGTAGGCAATCTACTAAATATGTACACAGTCAAATAGTCATGAGCAATAGTCGACATTGAATGTCGATGATCTAGTGATGTAATGGGTTATCGATAAACCGAATTTTGGTATAGTTAATGCCATCGGAATAACTATTCTGAAGAACAGTAACAAGTAAATATTACTGAAGTAACAATGTCAATTGTATTGCATGTAGTAGTGAGAATTCTATAAAATATACTATACTAGCTTTCCCCCGCGGCTTCACACGCGCAAAAGAATACCTGTAACAGTTGACATTTGACTCCTTCTCCATACAAACTTTTAACCCCCGTTTTTGACCCCTTAGGGGATGCATTTTAAAAAACGTTGATATGTCATTTCTTGTATTTAAATAACGAGTGTTTACACAAAATTTCAAGTCTCTCGCTTAAAATTTTACAATCCCCATACAAACTATCAACCCCCTTTTTACTCCCTCAATGGTGTAATTTCCGAAAATCCCTTCTAAGTGAGTCCTTGCGATACATAAACTACCTATTATGAATAAATCAGATATCTAAGTTAAGCGGTTTGGGCAGGGCGTCGATCAGTCAGTCAGGACTAACTTTTATATACAGGGTGTCTCATTCAGATCGGTCAGTATGGGGAAATCTGGAATCATTTATAAGACATACAAAGATTTTTATTTAGGAACCATGTCATCGATTTTAGGGACAAGAAAAAACTGCAAACATAGATAAAAACTTGTACTCTGTCTCGAGAATCGGACCCAGGTTGTTTTGGAAAATAAAACTTTAAATGATTTCCGTTTGGATAAATGGAATGTGTAGGGTTATAGACAGCAAAAGTTACCATAAAACATGATATCTCAAATGCATAAAATGCATTGTAATCCAATATCTTTTAATTTTAATTTTAACAACTGGTGTCTATTCCAAAACTGAACACATTTTTTTTTTATCCATCTATGCAGTTTTTCTTGTCCCTAAAATCGATGACATGGTTTCTAAGAACAAATCTTTGTATGTCTTATAGTTCCAGATTTCCCCATACTGACCGATCTAAATGAGACATTCTGTATACATATAATTAACTAATTAAAAAAAAAAAACTTATAAATAGTAAACCTGTCCTACTATTATGACATGGATTTAGGGACAAGAAAAACAGCATAAATGGATTTAAAATGTGTTCAGTTTTGGAATCGACCCAGTTGTTAAAAATAAAATTAAAAGATAAATTACAATGCATTTTATTCATTTGAGACATCATGTTTCATCGTAACTTTGCTGCCTATAACCAATACAATCCATATCCAAACGGAAATAATTTAGATTTTTTTTCAAAATAACCTGGTTCAATTCTCGAACTGAGTACAAGTTTTGTTTTTTTTTATCTATGTATGCAGTTTTTCTTGTCCCTAAAATCGATGACATGGTTCCTAAGAACAAATCTTTGTATGTCTTATAGTTAGTTCTAGATTTCCCATACTGACCGATCTGAATGAGACACCCTGTATAATGCTATAAATTTCATCTTTGAGCGCTGGTAGCCTAGCGGTAAGAGAGTGCGACTTGCAATCCGGAGGTCGCAAGTTCAAATTGTACAGGCATTTTGCCACGGCTCATGAGAGCCTGGGGTCCACTTGGTAACTAATCCCAGGATTTGGCGTAGATACTAGTTTTACGAAAGCGACTGCCATCTGACCTTCCAACCCAGAGGGTAAACTAGGCCTTATTGGGAATAGTCCGGTTTCCTTACGATGTTTTTCTTCACCGAAAAGTGACTGGTAAAATATCAAATGATATTTCGTACATAAATTCCGAAAAACTCCTTGGTACAAGCCAAGTTTCGAACCTGCTACCTCCGGATTGCCAGTCGCACGCTCTTACCGCTAGGCCACCAAGCGCTTTTTTATGAGATGATGGTCATAGACAAATGTCTCAAATTCTCAATAGCTTTAGAAATTATATGAAGAAGCATTTTCCTGGTATTCCATCATCAAACCCTGACATGGTACTAATGGGAGGTTCGAAGCGACAGGCTGCTAGACGCCTGCCCGACAGGCTCGCGGGCTAAATGTACCTAAACTGCACAGTAACACCGGGTGGTGTTACTTTTGCAGTATGAAATTTAGTACTTAAATAATTCCAATCCCATACGGAAAACTATGATTGCATATAGGTATATAATTATCTCTATCAATTGGCAACATCAGCCTGCAAAGCGAACAAAACATACCCAAGTGTTAAAGAGTCGGTACCTACTTACTCAAGTAACTACGAAAGGTTTTGATAATGTTGCAGCTTGTAATGTAAAAGTATAGATTTAAAATTTAATTGCATAAAGTTAAATCTCGAGTATGAATAAACGGAGTCGTGGTCAAAATTATAACAAACAATATTTTCGCGTCGCGTGCCGGTATGAATAGAATAGCGAGTGGCTCAGTGACTTGTTGCGGCCGAAGTGCGCGGGCTCAGTCTGTGTGCGTGAGCCACACACACAGGCACGATGGGGCCGCGGGCAGCACTTCGCGCGCCAGCGCGACAGATATAGTCGTTCAAAAATCTCAAATCTGAGAAAGGGCTTCGGTACTGTTACCTCTATTCAGAAGGCGGTAATCCTGGACACGGCGCGCAAAGTCCGGCGGTTCCTCTCTGCTACCCTAACCACCGGCAGCCAGGGCCCTGCCCTGTTGCCGGCGGCACCCCAGGTTAGGTTTTTTTATAATGTCCTTATTGTTTTATAACTCAGTTTGAATGAAATCACTTTGCAGTCTAGTGAATAAAATGCAACTTCGTTATTTGTTTTTAAAGTATAAAAAAGGGTAGCTGTAGCCGAGCTAGTGAAGTGTGTATTATATATGTAACACTGCTTCGGAAAAAATATGTTATGTGTATTTAATGCTGGTATTATTTTAATGAAATACTTTAAATTTAAGTACAAAACTCATTCAGCTTAAGTCCCTACTTCTATGACGCAAAATCTCGAGCACTGACGTAATTAAATGCCCTATAGCGTAGTATATAGATTGAATACTTACCGTTACCACTTATATTTTATTATACGACCTACTGTTTACTCTAACAGCTATCAGTATATTTGTCTAAAAGGGTTTCCAAGTCGACATTTTCACCAGGCAGCAACTATCAAAATACACCAATTCATAGCTCATAATTGTTGGATTATAACAACTAGCCTTTTCGTCACGGGGTTGCCATCTAATGTTATAAACATTTTTGAAAGCCATAATTTACAGCAGGTGTCATGTAGAATGAAACATTGATGAGCTATCTTTATCTTCCTTGTGTTGTCCTGGCATTTTACAGCGGCTAATGGCAACCGGGGATCCGCTTGGCAACTAATCTCAGGAATTGGTCTAGGAACTAGTTTTATAAAAGCGACTGAAATCTGACCTTCTAACACAGGGGGTGAAAAAGGCCTTATTGGGATTAGTCCGATTTCCTCGCGATGGAAAGCGACTGGTAAATATCAAAGGATAAGTTGTATATACGTTCTGAAAACTCATTGGTACGAGCCGGGTTTCAACCTGCGATCTCCGGATTGATATTCGCACGCTTTTACCGCTAGGCCACCAGAAGTATTTACAATATTAAATATTTTTAGCTACGAGTATATTGTAGAATAGAAATATAACAACCGTGGTGAGTTGCATTGTTGCTGTAAATTATCGACGAGCCTTCCCCGGAGCCTGGGCTCGTGCCGATTGATTACTTTTTAATGAGCGTTTGATGGAAACTCGCTGTTATTGGACTCCTTGGTCGGTATTATCAATGGTTGCGCGACTTCGGGGTCAGTCTCATCGGTAAGAAAACTAAATGGTTACAATTTGTCGCTTCTAACTATATAGGGATGCTGACAAAGGTATTGTCAGCATTTTTATGACATAGGTGGCAAACGAGCAGACGGATTGCCTGATGGTAAGCAATTACCGTCGCCCATGGGCACCCGCAACACCAGGGGAGTCACAAGCGCGTTGCCGGCCTTTAAGGGGGGGTTGGAGCTCTGGGAACCTTACTCACCATCAGGAACACAACTGTGGTCTTCTGTAAGGAGGAGGTACTTCCCCAGTTGGGCTGCCCCAGATTCAAGCGTGATGGTCATCGCTGTGCCCTACCTCTCATAAAATCTATCTAGATATATAGATTTTTCTAGCACGAACGATTTCTTATAAGTGATTGACAAAATAAAAACATCGACAGTTCTGTATATCGATAACTACCACTTTAACAACACATAGGTAATACAAAGACAAAAAAAGGGTAATGGGGTTAAAAATAAATAACCATAACAAAACTATTTATTTATTTATATTTTATACAGGTGCTTCAGATGGTCAATTGAACAATTGAAATTGATGAATAATGTGGAACTACTAATTGCAAATAATAAAAGTAAATTGGATAGAAAGTGTACAGATTACGTTCAATTTGTTTAAGAGTCTTATGTCGTCTACCTACCTAGAAGCTAAAAAAATATCTAGCTATAGTTAATAATGACACTTAACTTGTCACATTTTGTAAGCACATTTAATTTAACTCCATAGGTTAAAATGTGCTTACAAAATGTGACCTATTATAATTGAGTAACAAAAAAATATCTTAAATTTACAAGGTTAAGGATTTTTAAAATGAGAAAAAAAAAAACAATTTTACAATGCGGCTGTGAGGACTTTTCAACACAAGCATTACCTTAAGCATACCATTTCTGTAAGGTAGGTAATCCTATAATATTGATTTACGTTTTTGATAAATTGTCATTTTCTTTAGTCTTACTGAAGTTAACTTGCTTCTAATCGGTAAGCAGACAGAATAACGCCTGTTATCAAGATTCCGTACTAATGAGAAACGAAAACATTTCCATACTTTTACATTTCGACAATCGAAATTCAAGCGATCGTTAGCGTCCAATTATTCATTTTCAAATAGTTGACTATTAGTGTCAACGGGACAATACGGACGTAACATCAAGGATTCTACATTTTCAAATTAGGTGTTTCATTCCATTTTTTACGGGCCGAAAGTCAGATCATGTTACCCATTATAATTTATACCGCCACAATTTCATTGAAACAAAAAAAAAATGCAATATTTCACGGTTTTTGCAGTATAAAGTAAAGTATTAATTTAACGTAAAGATTGAATTTCATTCATTTTAAAAATCAAATTAATTCATCATGACTGTAAAAAGTGCTTAACTACCTACAACAAAAAATAGGTATTGTTTTTGTTTTAAAAAAAATATCATAAACGCTTGCTTATAGCGTAAATTGTAATGATTTCTAGATAAGTTAACTATTTATAAGTTAATTTTAAACACAACAATGAAGTGAAACATGACGAGCAATACTCGACTTATAAAATGTGAGTAACTCGCTTCTTTACGATTAAGATTTATAAGTTAATAAATAAATAAATATTTCGGGACGTTCTTACACAAATCGCCCTATTTAGTCGCTCAGTAAGGCTTGTGTTGTAGGTACTAGACGACGATATATATAATAAATAGATATATATATAAATACTTAAATACATAGAAAACACCCATGTCTCAGGAACAAATAATTTATCTGTGCTCATCACACAAATCAATGCCCTGACTGGGAATTGAACCCAGGACCATCGGCTTCATAGGCAGGGTCACTACCCACTAGGCCAGACCGGTCGTCAAACCGCCGGTCGGTAGTCTTATCAGACAAATTTCCTTGACAATAACTCCTTTAAACCGATCGAATAATAATAAGGTTCCCAGAGCTCCAACCCCCCTTAAAGGTCGGCAACGCGCTTGTGACTCCCCTGGTGTTGCGGGTGCCCATGGGCGACGGTAATTGCTTACCATCAGGCAATCCGTCTGCTCGTTTGCCACCTTATCTCATAAAAAATAATAATAATAATAAAAATAGTTAGTCAGAGTCTCTGGGTATTGAGGATGTGGCTATTAGACAGGCGGTGAAGGAGCGCTTCTTCGGTCGGCTGACAAAAGTACTTAATAGCCTTTTGTCAGGTGGCAATAAGGTACGGGCCTTCAACGCTTGGGTAATGACCTTACTTATATACTCCTTTGGCATACTAAGATGGACTCAGACGGAGCTGGATGCCCTGGATAGGAGGGTCCGACTACTACTCACCACACATCGGATGCTACACCCACGTTCGTCGGTTATGAGATTGTATATCCCACGGAAGTATGGAGGCCGCGGCTTTTTAAATGCCAAAAGTCTCCATAACCGTGAGGTGTGCAATCTCAGGAATTATTTCCTGAACCACGAGTGTGGGATGCATCGTGATGTGGTGGCAGTAGACAGGAACCTCACACCGCTCGCCTTGGCAAACGAGAACTGGCGCAAACCAGTGGTACTAAGCACCGAGGACCGCAAGGCCGTATGGAAGAGTAAGGAGCTACACGGGCGGTTCTACAGGGCCCTAACGGGACCAGACGTAGACCTACCCGCGTCGGTGAACTGGCTACGATTCGGGGACCTCTTCGGAGAAACCGAGGGTTTTGCCTGTGCAATTGCGGACGAAGTTATCATGACGAATAACTACCGGAAGTATATCCTGAAAGACGGTACGGTCGACATTTGTCGGGCATGCCGCCGTCCCGGAGAGTCACTCAGGCATATAATTTCCGGTTGTTCTCATCTTGCTAACGGCGAGTACTTGCACAGACATAACCTTGTAGCCAGGATTATACACCAGCAGCTTGCTCTTATGTATGGACTTGCGGACCGCGAAGTGCCGTACTACAAGTACACACCTGCGCCAGTTCTCGAAAATGGTCGTGCCACGCTCTATTGGGATCGATCTGTTATCACGGACGGGACTATTGTAGCCAATAAGCCTGATATCGTGGTGATAGATCGATCGCAGCGCCGGGCAATGCTCATCGATATCACCGTCCCATGTGACGAGAACCTCGTGAAGGCCGAGAAGGACAAGTCCAGCAAGTACTTAGACTTGGCTCACGAGGTAACCGCCATGTGGGAAGTTGATTCGGCGATCATTGTACCGATAGTTGTTTCCGCGAACGGTCTCATAGCGAAGAGTCTCGACCAACATCTTGAGAGACTCTCGCTACGTGGTTGTGGTTGGATCAAGGGTCAGATTCAGAAGGCGGTAATCCTGGACACGGCGCGCATAGTCCGACGGTTCCTCTCTCTGCAGCCCTAACCACCGGCAGCCTGGGCCCTGCCCCGTTGCCGGCGGCACTCTAGGTTAGGTTTTTTATAATGTTTTTATTGTTTTGATATGTTTTAGATGTATTTTTATATTTTACTTTTATAAAAATGTTATAAAACCTAACCTAAGATTTAAAATGAATAAAGATAAAAATAAATACATACCACCCGCGCCCGCAGTACGAGTAGACACAGTATCTATCCGGTCGTCCCTCAACTACTTTTGCTGGTTTTCGAGATATCTCAGTCCGTGGCTCCGGAATACCTACCAAAACTTTCCTTAATCTTGATTTGGTTACATCTATTGTACGTAATTACAATTGAGTTCGAAGGCAACTCCAAAGTTAAGATTATTCGCAGGGGTAATGCTTGAAATGGTACGCTTTTTAAAGCTAATTTGACAGTCGATGAATTTTGACGTCAGTGCGCGGTGGGGAACGAAACGTTTCATAATGTCAGGTAAACGTTTACCCGTAATACAAATTGCTTATTAAGATGTTACATTAAGATACACATTTACGAATGCCTGAATTAATGTAGTATAATACATTTTCAGGTTACGGGTATATGAGGAGAGGAGGACAGGTCGTCTCGTTTATGCGAGCTTGACCAATTCATAAGCTATTAGTAGACAGTCAACCAATTTGATTTTAGATAATTCTATGTGATTATTAGTATGCTTCTGGGGCAATAATACGTGTACGCTTCACCTCAGGGAGACAACAAGCGATCTTCGTGTAGGTAGCTTTTTCGCGCGAAGGATTGCCGTCGCAATCCAGCGCGGAACCGCGGCCTGAAGTGATGATGGGGATCTTATCCATGGGTTCAAATTCAGGTTTTTAAGTTTTAGGTTTAATTCTATGTTAGTTTTGTTATTTTTCTACTCCTTATGTAAATTTTTTAATTGTTTTTTTTAAATAAATATGGTTTATGCTACAGTGGAGGAGTGCGACGTGGCTCTGAAATGTATTTGTTTGACTGTACAACTTATACAAGTTTCGGGTTTCAAGTCGTCTGTGTACGCGTCTAATAGGAATACTTGCCAGAAAACTTTGGCCGGCGGTTAGGTCACTATTAGGTCAATTTGTTAGACTATTGGAATGGTTTCTTTTATTACAGCCACAGATTTGTAGCAAAGATAAGCCAATATCAAGCCTAATAGATCAAATTAATGATAGGTCTTTAAATCCCTTTCGCTGAATCTTGATTGCATCCATTAATATTTAGTTCTAGTAAGCAGTAAGTGCTAGGGCACATCTTGCCTTACAGGTAAGAATTGGTGATTTAATGATAGGTATTATCATCTCACACACATCTTGCTATTAATAAATCAATGGGAGCGGTCAGGTTTTGCTTGCAATCGAGTTAGCAGTTATAAATACTGCATTATTAGTATCACCGAATTACCATATAGGTATATCCCCGAACCGATAGGCCGAGGATTGCCCTAATTATTAATTATATTAGTATGAGTTATTCTGATTGTACGAGATCACGTCTACAGGCAAGTATCACTTGCAAATCGTGCTTATCCAGTGAGGCGTTTCATGAAATTTGAGAAGCTGTTAAAGGTGCTGGACTTGTCATATAAGTGCTTGATAAAAACCTATATTAAACTCTTCTTCTTGCCATGAGGATAAAAATCATATCAAACCAATACAAGACAACTCTAGAAACTCTAGAAAGGTAGAAGTAAGAAACATCAGATAATTTATAAAGTGTGTTTTGGAGAATATGTTATATGATAATTGTGTCAACATTTATTGACCGTCTGTTCCCTCATACGAATCGCACTTTTTACTTTATCGATTCTTGTGTCCTGGTCTGTCTCCGGCTATAATAAGTAACCGCTAGTCCTAGAGCTGTAATTTAATATAAATATGTAAATCATTCACGCGAGCAAAGCGTTCAAACATAAAAAGGAAAAAAATAACGTGTAGTATCTAAATCACTCCCACTTCACATGTATGGGACGTTCCCTAAATTTTTTTTTTCGATTCAACCCTAAAGTGTGAGGTGTCGTTCACTGTGGCACGGGGTTGATTCGACCCCGTACAAGTATGGTTAATTGTGAAGTTAACTAATTGCCGCAGCAAAAAAAATAGGGATATGAAACCTGAAACATTTTTTGATAAAATACATAGTCTCGGAAATGATCACTCTAGTCTAGACGTTAAATAAAATGCCCTCTCTCTTACTTCAATTTGAATTAAAGTCCAAGTAATATTGTAATAAAAATAAAAGTTAAATAAGGACTTTTGATTAAAGTTTAAATTAAATAATTGGTCGAATCGTTTTTGAGTTACGTAGCTCGAAAACTACGGAATCCCATCAGAGCATGGTCCGACATGCTTTGGGCCAGTTTTCAATGGCTGATATAGGTACTAAGGACCTAAGAGGCTTATGATCATTATAAGTTAGGGATTGTAATGAAATACGAATATAGATTTATTTCATATTATATATTACATCGTTTGATAAATATTGGGCCAGTTATACAGTATGTCAACAGTACAGTATAAAACCATTTATTTAAATCCGGGCTTGTCTAGGCGATAAATAAGGTTGTGATATACAAATTATTAAAATCCTATCGACTTTTAGAATTTATTTAACCAACTTAGAAACAGGTAAGATGTTATCATTTATTTACAATGATAAAATTATAAATATTACAAAAATACTAAGAAAATATGTGGCAAACCACTAAATAGGAAGTGAGCGCTTCCTATTTAGTGTTTAACCACATTTTAAAAAGATGGTTCTAGTAAGTTAACATAATGTATAACATTAATATGGGTCGCTAGGTCTACCCCATAAAGCCACTTGTAGATAAAGCTCCATAGATAAAGGTTTTTCAGAATAGTATTTCACTCCTAAGTAAATTGTAATTGAACCGATTGTACAAATAATATTCGTTCTGTAGGTTTTTTCTTTTTTTTTTTATGACATAGGCGGCAAACGAGCAGACGGATTGCCTGGTGGTAAGCAATTACCGTCGCCCATGGGCACCCGTAACACCAGGGGAGTCACAAGCGCGTTGCCGGCCTTTAAGGGGGGATACAGCTCTGGGAACCTTACTCACCATCAGGAACACAACACTGCATACCTGAAAGGTAGCAGTGCTATTATGGCTGTGGTGTTCTGTAAGGAGGAGGTACTGCCCCAGTTGGGCTGCCCCAGATTCAAGCGTGATGGTCATCGCTGTGCCCTACCTCTCATTGTTTCTATCCATACTTAAAGGTCTATGGTGCCATAGAAGACGCAAGAGATGGAAAGGCCTGGAAATCTGCCATCCAAAGTCACGTGGTCCATGTCACCCTAGGCCCTGAGGATAACGAAGCAAGGAGCAGTTTTTCTTAAGTATAAGTAAAAGAAAATATACGTGGTATCGTGGATATTTTTATATGTCGAAATCATACGTCTGAGTAAATAACGCTAAACTGAGCTGTGTCTAGTGATGCGCCGTTGCCATGCCAATAATCATATTTGCAAAAGTAAGACATAAATAATTTAAAAAAACATACCTGGGACTCAATTGTACACAGATCGACTTAGCCCCAAATTTGACATTACTACCTTATTCAGTACTTTTATATACGAACTTAATCCAAATTAACGTATTTACATTCTGATTTTCACTTTTGGTTTCTTCCGATCAGGCGCGGACGTCCAGTTTCTTAAAACAGTACAGATATTTATTTATATTAAAAAAAAATCACGTTGTTTGTTTTATTTCTTATACCTATAACACTTATGGTTTGTTATGAAGTGCCGCTGAAGATAGAACAGTCCCAGATAACCTGAAACAGTAAAAGCCGTGGTTAGAACCAAGTATCGTGCCATCCTGTGGCGGTGAGTTCTGCAGTTGGGCACACTTCTCGGGTGCCAAGTAGTACTGTAAATAGGGCAGGGCCTTCGGTGCAGGTATAGGACAGTGCAGGCAGGACTATTATTTTTTGGTGTGCTCCCGATAAGTTCCAAAGTGCCAGAATCATCAAAAATGGCTGTAAATTAGACAAAACGTCGACCTCATTTTTTGGCAGTGCACTAGCGTATACGCACGAGTCAGCAGGATGCCAACGCATTTTCTCTAGTGAACTTGCGGTTGAGTTTAATTGAGTAAGACACAATGGGTGGTATAATAGTTGAGGGCTTCACTTAAATAGCTAGTCTGATTGTTTGCCCATATCAGTTCTAGTTCTTTAAAAAAATAGATCTTTCTTCCGAAATATTAGATGATTGGTCCACCAATACCAAGATCCTTGTGCTTTATTTTATCACCCTTAATGAAATAAAGTTGTTTTAGCTATTGTACCTATTACTATAATATCTAAAAAACAAGGGCGCAGTTATAGAAGCTCGCACAGGGCGCAGAAGAGGCTATTTACGACACTGCGAGTACCAAAAACATGGATATTGTTCCATATTCGCCGGTAACAGCACTAGCTGTGTGTCGTCATAGTTTGATTCCCAGTCTCCCTAGGGCTGGAGCAGACATCAACTTCTGTATTTGCTATTCCGACCCGATGCACGAATATGATTACCTTCGTTCGGTTTTACGTATATATTTGCAAGTTTGATAGAATAACGAATGTTATTTTATGACAAATTATTTAGTTATAAACTATTTCTGACCAGGCTCCTGACATTATACTTATGACACTAAGATCAATGTTTTAGACATGGGAAATAAAAGATTTGAATTTCAGTTCATGTTAAGTTACATCGTTAACTTATTTATTTGTCATTAGGTATTGGTGTCTTAATTACCTAATATGTTTAAAGTTGAGTGCGAGTTGCGAAAACGTCTGCCACACCACAAGACAGAGAGACGTGCAATATACATAGGAGTACGAATGTAATGTATATGACAAAGACAGCATTTAGGGGTAGAGTACACGATCCTAGATTGGCAGTTGGTTTTATTAGGGTAGTGATAGTAAATCGTATTGTTAGGTTGAAAAATATATTTTTTTTTATCTGTAATTTATAATTTTTGATTTGATCTTATCAAAATAAATAAGAAGGGAAGTGAAGTCTACGCGGCGCTACCGAAGAGTTCTAAACTAATAATATAATCAAAAGGTTACATTATTGGATGAGCTTGATACTACACTATTTTATTATCTTCTATTTTGTTTACTTATTTATACATTTGACTATCAATAAAGATATCTTTTTGAGCTGGAAGGAAAGAGAAGCACTAAAAATAAGAAAATAAAATAAGAAAATGAGATGTTTCTCAACTCAACTATAGGTAGAAATACAGAATACAATTTTATCCCATTCGGCGTCGAGACCCTCGGTCCGTGGGGCCCCGGCGCTCTGAGTCTCTTTAAGGATCTTTCAAAGAGACTCAGAGACGCCACAGGAGACCGAAGAGCTGGCAGCTACCTCGCTCAGTGTATTAGTCTTACGATTCAGCGAGGAAATGCTGCTAGCATCTTCGGTACTATGCTGCATAGTATGGGAAGGGGCTTTTTTAGATTTATGTTAGTTTTAGTTAAATTTATTGTTACTTTTAATAAATTTTCATGATTAATTGTTTTTTTACGTATCTAGTTGTTTTCAAGATAATTCATTACAATACTACTTATAGGTAAGTATACGAAATATCAAAGTACAAGGTATTAGGGAAGTATGAATTGTTTTCTTAATTCCTAATATTAAGTCAAAGTATAAAAGATAAAACTGTTTAAAAATAATTTTAAGTCGTAAATATTTAAAAGTGGGAAGTATTCTCTACCGAACCGGTATTGTCCAATTTTATTGTTTATCTGATGCAGCAAAATCTTGAGAATGTAATAATAATAATTAATTATCATGCATACTTTATACTTGAATTTGAATGTATTTTTATGTGGCTTATACATCTAGCTTGCTAACTGTGTGGATGGAACGCAGCCTGGAGAAAATCCTGGACCCTTATTGGTCTTAACGAACCCTAATTTGTAGGCATATTGTAAAAATAGGTTCGCCTATCATAGAATTTGAAGGTCATTGCCAATAAAAATACCTTAAAAAGATACCGAATTAGTCAAATAGTCAGGTAATAATGGCGTTTTTCATAAACGACGGTAAATTTTAAACGGTATTAATATAGTTAGTCCATATGCGCCCTATTTATAAAAAAAATAAACAAGAAACGTAGGTTACTATACGAGGGTATTATACGACCAAAATATGTACCTATGTACCGCCATTTTCAATTGTTTTAATTATTGTGAGTTAAAGGAAACAACGAATAAGCGAAATGCATTATAAACTTTATTTATTTATCGTATGGCGGTTACACACTGGTTGCATAAAAAAACTTTATTTGCTTTCGTAACTGCGACACGAGCAAAAGCCTGCAAAAATTCGAACCCTGCAAATACTAAGTGTTAGAAGACACATATCGTGCCAAATATTTACCTCTTTACGTTCTGCTAAATTCCACTTTTCAGCCACCAATATTCTTTGTGGCCAATAACTCTGGATGCTTTCCAAAGTCAACCCCTTAAAATTCTAATATTTCGTCTCTGTCAAGACAAAGGCTGAATTTCGGAATATCTCTTGTCGTATAACGCTGCAGCACCCGACGCGGGACCAGGCGTATTCCATTGGATATCGAACAGAAGCTTGCACAGACACCTTTGTGAACCGGTATAAAAAGCACTCCCTGATAACCCGTGCTTGCACCGATTCCAAAGGTCAAGTTACAATGTGTTGTTTAAAACTAGACTATTCAGGATTCTAGAAACTAATAGTAATATACTGCCAGATTTTGCAAGTCAAATTGTTCCACAATGCATTTGTATAAAATCCCGTCGGGACCCTCTTATATAAATCCCGAACTTGCAATTACGTCTTAATTTTTATGATGCAGGTCTTAACTTTAATTTTTGCTTGAATGAATTGTCTGCGACGCGAAAATGAAAAAAATATTTGAATTAAATACCAAGATTGTATCTTAAGTCGCTCGATGAAACCTTTAGGGCAAATTAGATGCCAAATACCTAAAGAAGATTGACTTGATTAAAACAAAAATCGTCTTTCCTCGTTAACAGCTTATGAGATTTCTTAGTCATGTCTTTATAGCATAGTCTCCACTATGCTAAAGCATACTATTAAGTTTCTAAATCCTTAATTTTCACAATGTCCATAATAAAACGCGAACATACTCGTAAATATTTATACCTTTGAGAGTTAAAGTACTTGTACTACCTTTTGAGGCTTAGGCATATCAATATTACCTGGTTTAAAGTATTTAAGAAACTATCTCAAGACCAAGCAAATCGTCGCAGGAATAATGTTAAAGAATAATGTTATGTATCCATGTGTAGTTCATATGTCTTTCTATCAATGTGTCGCCATTGTTGCGTGTCGTCACTCAAGTACCTTTATAAACCAGCAACCAGAGTACTCGACGACCCGACATAGCTGCCTCAGCGAAAGCAGGATACAAATCATATGATACTGATGTACTTCCAGGTACGTATCTGATGGCGGATTCAAGATAGGTACGTTTATTAACATTACCTTATAAATTGTTGTATATTTTGTCTATTGGTACCTATTTTTGTTGGTGTATTCTCGCCTATGTAGAACTTGTGACAATTTGTAGGTATTATAAGTCACTTTACGAGAATATTACAGTTATATAATCAGTAATTAATGGGGCCGTACGTTGCAGAAATAGCACAGAAAATGTAATATACAAAATGTTCTATTAAGAAGAAGTAGTCTGTAAGATTATCTTGAAAATTGGGCCAGTTTAACACTTCTCCAGGCCAAGTTTCTTGCAAAATGCTCTGCTTCATAAATAAAAAACTTTGTTCTTTGCGAGATCTTTAATTATACTCAGTACAGACAAGACCAGTTGGCTGGATAAATAACTTTGTTTTTATTTTACCCGAGTACTAGGTATGTCTCAAAAGAATGCTTGTAAATATTTAATCCTTTCTTGCGTTCCGTCAGGTGTACCTGACGACAGAGCGTTTTTCGTACCCTTTTTAGCAAGATGCGGCTTAACCTTGGCGCACTACAGAGCATTGACGTTCTGCTACCAATAACAAGATCATCTTTGTTTAAGTATACTCGTACATACGAGTATTGGTTTTATATTTGTTTTTTTTTTACTTAATTAATTTTATTATAATGAATTAAGGTTAAGACGTGTGTTTACATATAATTGGCTGTACCTACTTGTACTCAATCGTTTCGACATATTAACTTTATACTCAGAGTAATTTTAGATTACATATTCTAGATATTTCAAATAACAAACATTGTGTGGGTATTTGTATACCATCAATGTTGAGAGTTGACAATGTTGTGTTGTCATTGGTTCTTCTGACTTTTCCGTATTTTTATGAGGCTATAATTGAGTAACCATTAGGAACAGCAAAAATACATTTTTATTAATTTCAGAGTAGTAACGTTGTTGCAACTAAGCAGACTTTACGTCTGTGTTTATTAATGCATGAAAAATAGGTATTTGAATAAAATATCTTAGTCCTTTACATACCGGTTTATGCCTAATATGTCTATGTTAAGTTAGAGCACGCAAAATAATATACCTACACACCTCCTCTGCCTAAGTGCATTTTTTTTACTTTATTATTTTTAATTGTAAGCTCTTAATTAAACCCTGGTTGCCAACAAGGTGTGGGTCAAGGTCTGTAGGTACCTACTATATAGAAACTATTTGTTGCCTTGTGACATTCAGTGCGTATAATTTCAGAAACCCATTAATAAACCAGGAAGAGATTAATTATTCTACAGTCATCTGAGGCCCAATTTAACTCGAGAAAGGGACAAATGTGGTTAACGACAACTGCCATATAGTTTGTCGCTAATTTTGAGGTAGATTATAGGATTAATAAATAAAAATAATTGTTAACATTTAGGTATATATGAAGAAGAAGAAAATTTTATTTGGCTTAATAAAAACGAAATTATAAACATGCGACTACATATAAAACACCAAAGTAAACTGACTGGGCATGCAGCGACGCTGATTTTCAGGGCACATACATAGTTAAAATTACTATTTATCATATAGACTAAAACACGAATTGACTACGATGCATTCATAATAACAATGATTTGACCGGATTATCTGATAACAACTAGGTACGGCTTATGAGACTTTTTCTTTTACTAATTAACTTAGTTATTCTGGCAGCTCGTTTAAATTATGTAGGGTAAAGGTTCCGCTCAAAATCACGCACTTTCTCTTTCACTCCAATTAAGGCATCAAAAGAGTGATAGAAACAATCGTCCGAAATTCCCGAAAATCGTTTTTCGCGGTAGCGCCGCTGACCAAACGCGCGGTCAGATGGACGTCGGCCGGAGTAATTAGCGTCCGAAGAAATGGAGCTGTGACACGTGCGTTGGAGCTGATAAACTGAAGAGTATAACCCCAAAACAAATTACCTTAATGAGAAAACGGAAAGATTATAATGGAAACTGCTTATTAATCTTGCTTTTCATTACTTTATCATGTACAAGTTATTAATTCGTAAACCGGTTTATTACATATTTCTTCTTTTTTGAAGTGGGTCGCTTTGTATAGAAGTTATATAGAAAGTAACTCGTATTCATTGCCTTTAAATGATATTGTGGAAAAGTTTGGTAACCGTTAGATTAGGTTAAGTTATGTTATGAAAGGCCTGCGTGCTGCAATTATGGTCATGTCCAATAATTAACGAATATCCATTATATTACAAATCTAAATACAACAACTGACTCTTACAACAAAATGAAGGGTAAAAGATGCAGTTTGGAAGTAGTAATTTTTATTAATCAGACAGAACCACTAAATTACTAAAATTAAACTTCAAAATTGAAATATTATTATTTCAATTAGTTTACTAAATCCATTTTTAATGAAATAATTAGTGCTTCATGATGGATATCTAAACTAATTAGATACATGTCGCTCGTACCTTAGTCACTATTAGCTACGATTCGTTGAACTATAGCCATAAACTTTTATATCGTTAGGATGTCTCAAGAAAGTTAAAATTATTAGTTTCATTATCATCATTTCAGCCGTAAGACGTCTATTGCTGGACATAGGCCTTCTCCAAATATAACTAACTAGTATCATCTTGATGGGACTTGCCATAGTCACCACGCTTCGCAGGCGGGTTGTGGACGACAGTGTCTGTTGATTCGGTTTCAACTGATGCTGCTCTCCACCCGTCGGTTTTTCTCCTTGTTGCCTCATACGACACTTCGCGGGAGCAGATAGGGTGGTGCTAATAAGCTGGCACGGCAAGATTAATATAATTACTTATATTCGGAATATTTTATTATGTGAGTACTGTTACACTCCAAGTATCTACATGTTACATGATTCTTTTGAAATGTACCAAAATAATATAACATTCGACTGAAGAGGTCCCCGAAACTGCTGCTTTGCAATTCAATTTATTGAAATAAAGCCTCTGTAGAGTAGGCCGCGAAGTTTCCACGAATCTCCTCTGGAGTTCACTTGAACAAACTACTGTTTCTCTCGTCGTGCGACTCAATAAAATGTTCCTAGAGGTAATTAAAGCGAGAAGTGGGCTTAATCCTCCAAGAGACTTTGTCACTCCAACGGTTTAAATCGCTCGCTTCGCGGAACCTTGAACTGACATAAAATTGAAACAATGTTTCGGGATTAAGCTTACAGTGTAGGTATAATTGACGATTGAGGGAGTTATAAACAATAACTTACATGAAATAACACTCTATTATATTGATACCAATAACTATGATGATTAAGAAACAACATGTACACTACATACACTCAATGTATATGCATATTTGTATATGCAGTTACGTGTGCATATTGGTATACGTGATGTGTAACTGTTTCTACAAGGTCCCCGACCCATCATTAATTAGGTAGGTACTTAACACAAATTATGCAGGAGACCTTCAGATCCAGTTTACGTGACATAACTTCAAATTTGTGATCATTACGAAGCGTTTGAGGGGTTAATTGTACGGGCTTCATACGAAAATCCCGAAAGTTTTTTTTAGGTCCGGTCATGGAATTGGTCCATTTGTTACTCCGACAATCTGCTTAGCCAATGCTCTACTGCCCCCTGAGCCTGGGATATTGTATTTTCGTGTAACAGGCTTTTTCATGTAACCGCACCACTGCTCTGCTTTAAATGGATGACTATTTGTTTAAGCTGTGTTATAGCTATAGCTCTATAATTTAATTAAACGTAAGAGGAATTTTATGACGTTATTTAACACAGGACATTTAAATTTTAGTGCTAAGTTTATACTTCGGATGTATAAAGAGGATATGCCTTGAGTGTCGGAAAGTGACTGCTGAGCGCTTGTGATTAACGAGCGAGTCGCTTTTAGCAGAGTGCTCTGCTTGGTGGTATTAAGACAAATAGTTCTTACCCACTGCCGTTAACAGTAAAAGTCCACAATCAACCAGCAAACTATAATAAAAAACAGAATAAATATTACAGTGAAACTTAACACAAACAATTCTATTGAGCAATCATATGTACTTAAAATGCGTTGAATCATAATAATAAATCATTAAGAATGAGTTTACAAAATAACGACTGCGTGACTTTTTGACATGATCTGTTTTTTTAACGGATATCGTGGTTGCCATTTTAACGTTTCTCGCACTATCCGTCACTTTTGTACTCACATACTTGTTGGAGCGTGACAGATATTATGGCAAATGATAAACTGACCTAATATTGACGACCGGTCTGGCCTAGTGGGTAGTGACTCTGCCTATGAAGCCGATGGTCCTGGGTTCGATTCCCAGTCAGGGCATTTATTTGTGTGATGAGCACAGATATTTGTTCCTGGGTCATGGTTGTTTTCTATGTATTTAAGTATTTATATGTATCTATCTATTATATATATCGTCGTCTAGTGCCTGCAACACAAGCCTTACTGAGCTTACCGTAGAACTAGGTCGATTTGTGTAAGATTGTCCTGAATATTTATTTATTTATTTAATATACTAGCAGATCTGTACACGGATAGGATGGTTGCCATTTTATAGCCTATCGAATCTTGCGTCACTTTCGCACTTATATTCTTAGAATGTGAACGGACAATAAATACCTAAGTGTCATAGGCTAGCAGGACCAACAAATAAAATAACAGCTATCAACTGAAACAAGAAGGTTGATCACCAGGCCCGGTACCGCGAACATCGAAGTTCGTATATTATGAGCATCTTTCTCTTTTACTCCAACAAAGGCGTCATGATAGGCGACAGAGACAATCGTCTGAAATTTATGAAAATCTTTTTTCGCGGTAGCGCTGCAGGAACCAGATACAAAAGACAGTTATATAACTATTAATTCGGTCACCAGCTGTCAGAGTTTTTAAAAATTTTACCTTCGCAATAAATTAACTGTTTCTAATCCCAAAAGGTAATGTTTGTTACAAATGACATCACAGATGAATTATAATTTATTCAGTTTAGACCGAAACTCCGGAAAACGGAAGTCAGCTGTCGTGTCGGGATTTTCCGGATACACAGTGGCTGTGAAATTATTCAACGCTTTCAATGGGCTTAATTTAAGTGCTTATTAGAGTCGTGCTTAAATGTCGAATGTGATATTGTTTTTTTGTCATAACAGTCAAGCAATCTAAATTTAATCAATTTTTTGATTTTGATTTTGAATAACAAAATTTTAAAACCTAGATAGACCTGCGTTGTTTTTAACAGGTCCCAGAATGCATATACGAATATAAAGTTGTTGCTTAGTCAACAAACTCAATATGCAAAGGGATAAAGTTAAACTGCCATGTTTTAATGTAATTATTGTAAATAAAGACTTAAAGTATTAAAAGTCTTAAACCATAAATGTAAGTGAAACGTTAGATTACGGATATCATATAAAACATAATAGTTTTATACAATTGACTTAACTAGTTATTAGTTAGACTTTTTATTCTAAATATTGTTTAATGTAAACAAAACAATGGATAAATTTTAAACAACTGATATAGCATTTCAGATACCTTCAAATAAATAAAATAACAATAGTCTATAGTCACATATGCTTAAGATTTGAACATTGCTACTGATTAATGCCATAATATACTAAACTCCAATCCAACACTCCAATTATGAAGGACTTTTCTGACTGCTACCCACGTTGCACGGCCCGATACACAAACACACAGTCTACCCTAGTTTTTAAAACGTACGAACTCGTACTTTGCGTTTTAGCATTTTTGGAGTAATTTAAAGGGGCCCTCTCATGAAAAGCAAAGAAATACAGATAAATAACACCACGAGTTTAATAGTTAGCACAACTTATGCCAAGCTCTGATCTGATCTTTCTCACAAGGAACTAGTCTGAACATTCTGGACACATCTTATGCTTAAAGTCCGGTGTGTCCACCATGTTTCAGAAATTAGGTACAACCGGTGCGAATGTGATGGCTAGGGAGTGCTAGGGATCAAATTGGATGGACGCAGGCCCACGTTTTCGTAATAAAAATTTATGAAAATTGACCTCCTTTGGGAAATTTCTTCGATGATGTTTTTGCAACATGATTTGATTGTAAAATAAAATTACACACGGTTAAATCTTTCGCATATGCATCGTAGATAAGTTTTATTGTACTATGACTTAAGTGAAATCTGTTTTAAGTAAATAAGGTACTAGTTTTTGTATTTCAACTTTCGTGAGACATATTAAATAAATTAAAAATGAACACGGCTCTACTCACGTTTATTTAGTCACTCGCGCGACATGTTTCGAAGAACATAGGCCTCCATTTTCAAGCACTAAGAGTGCTGAGTGTCCGTTCGATTCAGCGATCGCGTCGCCGGCCCGTCGCGCACTCAACACAGCGCGCGCGTGTTCATTTTTAATTTAGTACTTAAGTAAGTATCTCACTTATTAGGTGGATTCAATGTCAGCATCAATAAATAATAAGTGATACCTTTTTAACAGGCATGTTCCAATTAGGTAATATGCGAAATCGTCAAATATGTAAAAGCGACAAAGTTCCAATATCATAAATATGCTTTAATAAAATATTTAACACATCATAGACAAATATTGAACATGTAAAGCGTTGTAGTAGTTAAAGTATAATGAATACCTGACTACTAGATACAAACGTATTGTTAATATTATCGGTGTTCATTATTATTCATTAACGAATTTAAGACAGTAGACCTGTATTACGACGCTGTGACACATATCGTAAACTTTTTGTATCACAAAATTCAGTATAAACAGTTAATGTTTATAAATGTTGAACCACATTGAGTTTAAAGCAGAATTAGCACCTTATTAGGTAATTTAAAATCAGAATAAAGGATCAATAGACACAATTTTACGAGGAAAAACACATGACCGCGCTCTACGCAAGAACAGAGCTGAGAGGTTTATTTTTCATTTCACGTGCCTGCAGTGCCTGATAGCAATAACATGAACTGTATATTGTTCATATGTTAAAGGCTATGTCATGTTCCGAACAAAGAAATGTAAGCCATATTACTGTTGGGAAAAGTCAATTATGGACTGCTGCTAAATTGTATGTTTTCAATGCCGGTTTGAAATAATTGAGGTGCCTCCTCGGTCGACTGCAGACATTTATTATTTCATTAGCCTCTCCGTCTTTTATTCCTTTTGAATGAAGGTGGGGTAAAAGAAAATGATTGTCGATAATTGAGTTGAAAATTAGAGGTGCCTGGAAATATTACATTGTTTGCCTTGTTATCTAACAAGTCAAGACAGTTCAATAATGAGGTACTTAAACTTAAGTCAACATGTGAAACCTAAAAAGGCTATCAACATAAATAAATAGTAACAGGTTTTATTTTATGTAAAAATTTGGAGCCCATCACTCTCGTATTTAGAGCATTTTGACCTTCTTTTTAGACGCAAAAAAGCACCAACTGTTTGTTGTCTACCGGTATAAACGATGTGATCCCCGCTCACGTTATACCTGCGGCGCTACCGCGGAAAACGATATTTAGTAAATTTCGGACGATTGTCTCTGTCACTCTCATGACAAACAAACAAAAAAGGGTCCGAAATATACAAACTTGGAAGTTCGCGGTACCGGGCCTGAATCTAATCTTGGATGTTCGTAATCTTTTTGCTAAATGCAGTTTGGTTCAAAGAGCGCCGAATAAAATTTATAATCAAATAACATTATAATTGAGTACGGGTCATCTACCGACGCAGTATTGCAGCCACGAGTTCTAAATTTAACTTTAGGTCCTATAACTTAAACTACATAAACAGTCATAAGAACTCTCACGGTGACATATTAAGTACTGTGCTTAGAACTATAATAACATAATATTATGCAGGTAGAACAGAGAGACTTTTTCTCCGCTTTTTTTGTTATACCATTTCATCTCAAATACAGTAACAGTTAAAATAGAAATCTCAAATTAATTTTAACCGCCTTCAAAAAAGGATAAAGTTCTATGTTATTTACTATGATTTTTTCAGACATCTTAATGTTGTCTTATAGTATTTTTGTAATATTATTATAACGCTTCCTATATGACTACCAGGTTACTGTAATTGCACTATACGGATATAATACAATATTCCAAATGTTTGATTTTTCTGTAGTAATATATGTATACACCATTTTACGAACTGGGTATATTACCAAATAGTTTTGACATTACACCAATTACATGTAACTGCTCTCCGTTAACATCCGAGGGTGACTTAGACGACTGAATGCTCTTAATGCCGCAAAAACAAATTGACACCAACAAACTGGTATCTTTACCGTACCGTATCTACTAAATACATCAGCAACAGATAACCATGTCAGTCAATACTCCAAACTAGAGTTAAGATCGTCGTCAGTCAATCTCCTGGCTGTCCGATACACTGAGTCTCAAGCGTTCAACTGAAACATTACTCACAATGAGTACATTTAAACAGAGGTAATACAAGAGGCGATTGAAACAATCAGAGCGCGGCGGTAGGTGGGAACGAGTGCCACGACCCGTCACTAATACAATATATCGAACACGTCAAGCTAGAAAATATCGCGGTGACAGAAAATATCATGGCCGCGGAAAAATATCAATGAGACAGAATATCATGCATTCGTTACTACTTGTATTCGCCTTTATGTTTTGGATTATAAATATGTTCTTTTGATATGAAACAAAATTAGCGCAATGGACAGATATTACTTATATAAAGCCGTATAAGTAAAAGTTTCGTATTTAACTCAGTATACTTACCGAAGAACCTTATTGGACTTGACTGCAACGTATCCGAGTCAGATTTACTTACCAAAAGGACGAATATATTTATATATGTAATCACTTATCATACATAATATACTTTGGTTCAAGGTTATAATTTCACCATCCCAGACGACTGCCGTCACACTGCTCCGAATTTCAGACGTGGCGTCGTCGATGCGTAATAAACAAGCAAGACAGCGCTATGGACAAGCAAAGCGCGATGTCCTTCCCACGCCGTCGCCGCATCCGAAAGCATACCTTAAATCCCAGACAGATCCAAACAGTAACAGAAACATATATTGAATACTGTTCTCCAGCATGTTCAAATCCAATCTAGCTCAAACAATAACATACCAATAATCCAAGGAACGCACAGTGCATCCAACTCGTATGAAATTGTCATATCCATCCCAATATTGCTCTATTCCGCTCCGAATGGAACAGCAGTTTTGGTATTCTGATAGATGAATAATCGAAAGTCTCTAAAAACCAGTATTTAGACTACGTTTTGATAAGTGTAGTTAATACGATTGCGAGGTCATATACACTGGTTATTCAGGGGATTAGATGTCAGCATGAAATTGGAACACGCGGCCAAGCCTACTCGTCAGACCCACCGTCAGACCATTCGGATGGAAAACTGCGAGTGGAAATAAAGGTCGCGATGATATTGAACTGACCAGACAATAATGTATTATGCCATGTGCAGCCGTCAAGTGAAATTACGAATTGATACAAGCGCATTAGTGGCTTGGCGCTTGTAGTTTTCTGTTTTATGGGTAAGAATTATGTATGTGTAGGCAATTTTATGAAAGTGGCAAAACTTTGTGTTCGATCGGTTCGTCACATTTGGCACGTGTTTATACTCTTTAAGGCTAAGTTACCGCGTGATGCTGGCTGAATAGCACCACCCCATCTCATAAGAGGCGGGGAAAAATCCTACGAACGGGCAGCAGCGTCAGTCGAAACCCAATCTACAGCTACTGCGGTCGCCAACCCGCATGCCAAGCGTGGCGAGTATGGCAACTACCCCCAAGATGATACAAGTCATATTTGTGGGAGGTCTATGTCCAGCATTGGACTGCATACTGTTGAAATGGATGTATGTAAGGCTAAGTATAACATGAGTGAATATTAGCTTGTTGACAATACAGCAAATTTTTACTTATTTTCTTTACTCATGATGTTTATGCTATTGTCAGGCCTTAATTTCTCAATATGACTTAGTTCCTATTTAGAAAAGTCGTACATTCATACGCATTTAACTAACCCGAGCTGTTCTTTTTTAAATCAACGAGCAGTAAACACTATTGAGCCTAACGCGAAAGGGTCAAGAAAGAGAAGTGGTTATAAAGAAAATATATGGGCAGCTATACGAGGACTGAAACGTGTTGAGTAAAGAACTGTGTACACCCACTAGATTATAAGGCAAGTTACGCGTAGGTAAACCCTATTTCAAGTGAATAATTATCTATTTTTAATATATATCTATCCTATTTTCCACCGAATAAGCTTACTATTAGTTATGATGTAAATTAATGAAGATCTTCGGTTTGAAATCTGGCTCGGATATTTCCCAGTAACAGTAAAAAAAATTGATTAAACCAAACGTAATACCTCCTTACTTCGTTATGCTCAGTGCGGAGGGTCGCAACGTCCTACATGGACCACATGACTCTGGACGACAAATTTCCAGGCCCTGCGATCTCTTGCGACGTAATCCCTACTAATTAGTAATTCCAAAATAGTATCAAAACGTCGAACATGTTAAGATAAATAACGACAACGGCCACTTAACACGTCGGAATAGCGATAATAACATGAGAATAATGATGAAAAATACATTGGCTTCGAGTAAGTTATAGAAACAGCTGTGGCCAGTCCTTACAAAATAGGATGGTAGGTATTTTTAACAGAGTCATAGTCTTAACTCATAAGTTTTTAAATATAATCTAAATTAAAAATAAGGCCCTTTATTATCTTTTCAGGGAACCGGTAGCAATAAAGATATTCAGAGTATACTTTTTTTGCAACTGACTACAGACACATTCAGTATAGGAATAAAAAGCCAATAGCGTAAGGAATTTATCCGACGGATAGAAACTAAAACTGCACACTTTATAGAAAACTGAAAGCTGTCGCTGGTGTTTTTGTTCTTTTACCTGCAAAAATATTAATTTTTCACATGTTATAAATATGTATTTTAGTCTTTATACGCGGGTATTACATTATACCCCCTTAAGTAAAAGATGTTCAAAATCATGAACAGATGCCGGTTTGATAATCTTGTATCATGTTTTTTATAACAGTATTAATTTAGTATTAACAATAATTGACATCAGCAATCCACTTATTGTAACATTAGATAAGATGAGATATTACTCACAGTTAGTTACACACATTATGACCAAATATTAATAAGATTTGCTACATTTGTTATGCCTTTGGGCCTTGTAGATGTACGCAGTCTTCTTAGCACGTTTTCTTTCAGCGTCGGACTCCTTGTAAAAGGTTTAATAGCAAATGGTCCTGGCTAAATTGTTTCCAAAGGGTTACGTGCCAATCCTGCCGATTTACACCTTATTGCGACGCCGTTACGAAGCAAAGATATAGACCAAGCAAATGTGTAATGAAATTGGGATACGCTGCTCGAATTACAAGTTCTATATTTCGGAACGGGTGTGCGGACATGTTACTTAGGGCCCGTTCAAGCGCACAGTAAGGTGACGACACCAGTAATGGACAAGGAACCGATAATTAACATTCGTGCTTATTTTAAAGCACTTAAGTGCGAGTGCAAGTGGAGCGGTGGCAAATTGCACACGTTATTTAATAATAACTTTTTAAGATTTGAAATAAAACAACTAAAACGGATTAAATCGCGTATACTAATTTAAACTTCATCCCGACGTTTCAAGAAAATTGAAATTGAAATTCGTTGAAATTGTTACAAGGAAGTTATGTGAGCAGAATATGTCAGTAGAATATGCCAAGCTATTGGAACACTGCCTTACATCTGGCTATCTTCTATGGAATAATGAATTCTACCTACAAGTCGACGGTGTGGCAATGGGGTCCCCGGTATCTCCTGTAGTCGCTGACATCTTCATGGAGGACTTCGAGGAGAGGGCACTCTCATTGGCTCCCGTGCAGCCGAAGATATTCAAAAGATACGTAGATGATACTTTTGCTATACTACCTAAGAGTTGTGTTTCAGTTTTTCTTGACCACCTCAATTCCATTCATAGTAAGATCAAATTCACCATGGAATTGGAACATGACTGTTCACTTCCTTTCTTAGATGTACTTGTATTAAGAAACCCTGATAATACCTTAGGCCGTACTGTATATAGGAAACCTACTCATACAAATAGATATTTAAATGGTAGATCACACCACCATCCTAGTCAGTTAGCTACTGTAGGCAAATCTTTGTTTCAGAGAGCCCAGAGGATATGTGATGAGCAGCATTTGACAGCGGAGCTCCAGCATGCCAAGAACATACTTCGAGTGAACGGGCTGAAGGTACCACGGCTCGAGCAGAAGACCAAAACGAAGATTCCTACAGTCGAGCGCCAGCCTGCTGTCTTGCCTTTTGTTCGAGGGGTCACCGACAGGATCAGCCACATCTTGAAGCGTGCTTCTATAAAAACTTATTTCAAGCCACTGAAGAAGATGTCACAGTTTCTGAGGCCAGTGAAATGTGCCACCCCTCTACAAAGTGCTGGAGTCTACAAGTTGGAGTGTGAATGTGGTCTCTCATATGTAGGTCAGACAAAGAGGAGCATCTCAACCAGGGTCAAGGAACACATAGTTGATGTTAAGCATCGTCGACCTAAGTCTGCAGTCTGGGAGCATGTCACGGATAAGCCTAATCACTCGATAAAGTTTGATAAGCCCCAAATCCTTACCAAGGAGAAACGATATATTCCCAGAATGTTGCGAGAGGCTATTGAAATTAAGAAGTATCCAAACTTCAATAGAGAGGATGGCTTTTCAGTACCACCAGCTTGGGATCCTGTGGTTCATTTAATAAAACAGCAGGCAAGACTGTGAGGCCATAGTGTTGGACAGTGTGGACATTGTAATTTGTAGTTTATAAAAAAGTTTTGGACTTTAAAATGTAATAAGCCCCTCTGGCGTGTGTAATTATCATGTGTAAGCCCCCAAAATTGTTTAATAATTTATATGTGGGTAGGTTTGCATTTTGTAATTTTTTGAGGATGGAGGTAAATTAATATTTTCCCTCAGTCCACCCGATGACCACGAACGCTGCTAAAGGGTTCGAAATGTCGGGATGAAGTTTAAATTAGTATACGCGATTTAATCCGTTTTAGTTGTTTTATTTCATGAGTAATTATCGCGGCAACCGAAGACAATATTTTTAAGATTTGATTAATATATTTTTTTTTTACCTGAAGTAACTGTAGTATTAGTAGTAGTGTTAGCACTATTAAATAAATAAATAATAAATAAATAATTATTCGGGACAATCTTACACAAATCGACCTAGTCCTACGGTAAGCTCAATAAGGCTTGTGTTGTAGGTACTAGACGACGATATAAATAATAAATAGATACATATAAATACTTATATACATACAAAACACCCATGACCCAGGAACAAATATCTGTGCTCATCACACAAATAAATACCCTGACTGGGAATCGAACCCAGGACCATCGGCTTCATAGGCAGGGTCACTACCCACTAGGCCAGACCGGTCGTACTATTGAGAGTTTTAGTCTATTTGGGTCACTCATTATTAAATGGACTGCAATATAATGACGATTACCTGTTCTAGTGATAAACCTGATAAATACCTTACATACTAATAAGGCTAATTCTTAATGGAGTATCTGAAATCGTAATAAGTTCGGCACAAGATTTGAGTAAATGAATGCTGAACTAAAATGTCCTTTTGTTACATACGTTAAGTAGGACCCAAAACCAATTTTATTTATACTACTGCTATTTACATTTATACTAATTTACGAAGTTTATGATATTAAGTGAATTTAAGTAAAAATCAATGATTAAAGACACAAATTGACTGAACACCACGGTAAGCTCAAGAAGGTTTGTGTTGTCTGATTATCCAGATGGGGTTGCGATCCTCGGTCTGGTACCTATACCTGGTTCAACGTATTTCCCTGGCTATTCAACGCGGGAATGCGGCGCACATCTTGGGAACGTTTGATCAGACTAGACACTAGTTTGGACGTTCATTTTATTTTATTTTCTTTGATTTTTTTTTAATTTGTTTTAGAATACGACAAATTTTATTGTTAGTTTTAATTATTAATTGTATATAATTATTGTAAATAAATTGATCATCTCAAAAAAAAAAATACCTAGACAAAGATATATACATAATATACAAATACATATAAAACAACAATGACTCAGGGAAAAATACATGTGCTCATAGCACAAGTGCCCCGTTGGCTTCATAGGCAGGGACATAGACAAGTGGTTGGGGTCTGCTTGGCAACTAATCCCAGGATTTGGCGTAACCACTAGTTTTACGAAAGCGACTGAAATCTGACCTTCAAACCCAAAGGGTAAACTAGGCCGTATTGGGATTAGTCCGGTTTCCTCACGATGTTTTCCTTTAGCGAAAAGCGACTGGTAAATATCAAATGACATTTCGTACATAAGTTCTGAAAAACTCATTGGTACGAGCCGAGGTCTGAACTTGCGACCGGATTGCAAGTCGCACGCTCTTACCGGTAGGCTACCAGCGCTCTTACTACCCACTAGACCAGACCTGTATAACCACATATAATAGTTTGGCAATCCAAAGTTGTCTGTACAAGTAGAAAAACAAGACTTTTTAGTTTTGTAGTGTTAGAATTTTTTTTATTATTTTCTCCGTCTGTACTTTAAATGAGAAACTCGCTGGCCAAATCGGCAGCCACGACTTCATGATATTTTTAAAAGTATCGTTAAACGTCTGTACGTGCGGTGTCTGCTCGTTCCAAATCGTCCTCTGCGGTCACGTTTGCTGTCGACCATAGATTACTTATACTCTAGGTGAAGCATATGGCTAAATTAATTATTTTTGACACTCGTTGCCATTAATGTTTTATCCTGCGCACTCTTTTAAGAATTTTACTTTGTACCTAGTACTAGCAGATTGAGAGTACTACGTGAATAGAACGCGAAAGTCGGAATAATGGATATTTCATACAATTGAATTGACGACACGTCGGGTCTAGTGATCCCAGTAAGGGCATTTATTTGTGTGGTGAGCACAGTTATTTTTCCTTGAGTCATGGATGTTCTTTGTATCAGCAACGATATTATATATGTCCCATCCTTTAAGGATGATTCACGTTATACCGTCGCCCTTCCTACACGTCGACCTCACGAGCCCGAGCCCACCGTTGGCCCACCGGGGCGGCCCAGACCAACATTTGAATATTGACATTAACACGAGCGTCGTTCCATCCACCTATTCGTTGCGAGAAGACGATCATCATACGCCCGTCGATAGCACGTGGACGCAGAGCCTTTTTACATAGCTCTAACGGCCATCGCACGAGCGGCTCGTGCCCGGACCGAGTGGCTCGGTAGTCACGTGATTCATTCCATACAAAATATCGCGACGGTGACCTCGGCTCGGACGCGGGCCGGTGTAACGATAGTCAACCTTTAAACTTTAAGTCAACCAACCTTCTTGAACTTACCGTAGGGTCAGTGAATTTGTGTAAGGATGTACTATTTCTTTACAACAATGCGTTGTCGATGGTAAGTTAGTCTACGTTCTCAACTAACCAAACGCCTCGGTTCCTTGGCAACCAAGATAAGCCATTTTCAACCTTATCAGTGCCAAGGAGGGCGCACGTCCACGACCACTGTACTGTCGCCCGACACGTGTAAACACAGATAAGAAACGGTTATCCGATGTCATTAGGACGCATTTAGAAAAGGCATTTCTTAAATAAATGCTGATAAAGCTTAAAAAGCCATTCAAGTTATCAGTGGGGAATGAAACTTTAAGTGATGACAAAGTTATGGTTTGTTTTCGTTTCAAATTTAAAAAATAAGTTTGAAACAGTTCAAAATTAAAAGCACATATATATATATATATATATATATATATACAAAAAGATAGTGCCGCGGTCGCTGCTGGACACCATTGGAAGCGCGGATTTCTGGCCGGGGGTAGTGTTTCGGAGGTTCCGGGGCAATCTGCCGAATCCTACTCCAGTGTATGTGCAACAAAGCCCCACTGCTGCGTTGCCAAAATGTAGATAGTTTTATTATATTTTTATTCGATTTTTTATGTTATATATGTACTTAATTATATGACGTATTCATTTTATTGTTATGTCATATAAACTTATTTGAATAAATGAAATAAATGAAATAGCAATTATCGACTGTCGTCTATCGTTGCCAAAAGTGCTTAACTCCGCTATAACGCGTGCAACCATAGTATGGGTTATATGATATTCAACTAACTATCTTTTATCACGTTTTAAGTATTTATATGTATATAATATATCTATTATATATATCGTCCCCTAGTAGTACCCCTAGTAGTAGGTTGATTTGTGTAAGATTGTCCCGAAATATTTATTTATTTATTTATTTTATCATATTATACGCGTGATAACTCCGACCATAGTAGGTATGCCCGCGAAGTAAAGAGTATTTTAAAATAGGTACTTAAATTAAATCTAGTTTCAAAAAAAATTATAAACCATATTCATCGGAAATAAAAAGTAACTCAAGTATATCATTGAGCATTTTACTTGTCGAAAAAAATTGTCTCTTGAGTGGAAAATTTCGTTACCTATCCATTACCTGTTGTTGTGTTTTTATCGTATATATTTGTACTTGAGTTTATGTTAAAATGGGAGATAACTTGGGCGATATCAATAGAAAGTCCAAAACCTCATTATTATATCTTTTATTCACGTACAAATTATACCTATTTCTTACTATTATTACGAACACTTCATATTGAAAGAAAATGTCAGCCGAGTCAATATCAAGTTACAGAAAATGATTATGGATATTGCTTCAATATCTTTGTTTATTGAAGCCTTGAACTGTAATAAGTATTTATCTCTTAAGTCTTGTCAACGTCTTATCGCAGTATTTGTTGCGTAGACATGAAACTTACTAGGGTAGGGTGCTGATTATATTTGCATATTGATTGAAAATATGCAACAAGAATATTACTGACGTAAACTTACTTCATGACATTATGAAATATCATCCCATCTTATAATACCTATAAAATTTAAGGAGACATCAACACTAAAATTTAACCGTGGCAACTTTCGATGAATTTTGCAAGAAGCGATGTATAACTGTCTACTTTGAACCGCTATTTCAATATTTTACTAGCGTATGAAGAACTCATGAAGAAGCAAATTATAAGGCGCTGAATGGGGACATTTTATTACGTAACGATAGAATAGCGGTCCCTTTTTGCAGGGCAAATTGAAAGTTACTCTTGAACGAATTCAAGGTAGGTATTTAAGTAAAATTATTTTTATATTAAGCAGAAACGTCTGCTAGCATATCAAAGATATTTAAATCGAAAGAAAAATAGAAAAATTTTTTGACTCGCAGCGGGATCCAGTGGTTGTGAGTTCGAGTCCTGCTGCGAGTCAAATTTTTCTATTTTTCTTTCGATTTAAATATCTTTGGTATTTAAGTAAGTTAAATATAGTCATGTGGAGAGTTTTATAAAGAGCGATTTACGATTGGAAAGGAAATGCATTTATTTCACAGATATTTTTTTAACTCGAGGCTTATGTAATCGTGTTGATTAAGAAGTTGCCATGTCTGTCCATACCGTTATTGCTATTGGTTGATAGGTTATTGACATTAGTGCCTTGTGTGTCTAAATAGCTCGTAGTTCGGCCTGCAAAGAGTCGGATACCCTCAATCTACAACCAAACGTGGAAGCAATCGCAATTACAGTTAGTTATATGAAACACTCGCGTTTTTACAATCTGAAACAAATGATAATCTATATACAAGACGATACATACGAGTATATCATCGGGCAGCGTGCCTATGGCATAAGATGCACGATTATTCATTTTGTTTTTAGTCCAACAATATTGCTAAACGATTCCATTGTTCTTATCATCAAGGCCTGTTAATCAATACGCCTGGAAATACGCATCACTTTAAATAAAATCGCTCAATAGAAAAACTTATTTAGATCCTCTATCCTTCCGATATTAGTCACTATTGACCCCGTAAGCATCTGAACATACTAAAGGAAAATATACTAGAGCTTCATTTTGAAAAGAGTTAAGAACCCCTCATCTTAAATCCTGACACGCATCACTTTTTGAGCGAACATGACGCGTAAAGCCGCTCCGTCAGTTCAAACAATCATCGCTTGCTTGGGCTTGTATTCGGAAACTGCAATTCAATATAAATATAATACTAACCTACCAAAAACTTATTACATTGATTGACGTTATCTACTCCATTCGATTCAAATTCTTATATTGTTTGCATAACCCTTACTTTTGCGATACGGGTAGTAGGTGAAACAATTAAACAACGTGAATGCCGATTAAAGACTCAACTTTATTGAATAAACACCTTATTTATAGTGTATACAAATAGCAAGGTATGCAATATTACTTACTTATGAACTAACTCCTTACATCTCCCACGGAAAAGAGAAAAAAAAATGAAATAACATGAGTTTTTTTTTTTTTAAATAGGAGTAAAATAAAACTTAGTTCTATTTTTATGAACTAACATTGGTTTACCATTAATTTCTATTTCTACATTAGGTGAAAGATCTTTCAATACTTTATATGGGCCCAAGTATATACTTTCTAACTTATTACCTACTTCATTTTTTACTAAAATTAAATCATCGGGCTTATACATAGTTGGCTTCTTATTACAATCATATCTTTCTTTTCTTTTAATTTTCGATTTTATCAAATTATTTCTTGCCTCTTTTTGAGATACCTGTAGTCTATATTTTAATTCTTTAGGGTAGCTTTCATGATTATACAAAGGTTCTACAATGTCACCGGATAAATTACTAGGAAGTGAGCATTTTCTACCGTATACAAGTTCAAATGGCGTGTATTTAGTTTCAGTGTGAACTGAGGTGTTAAAAGAAAAGCTCCAAAAGGCAACCAAGTGCTCCACGTTTGTGGATACTGTTCTGATTGTATGCGTAAAAAAGCAGCCAAATGCTTGTGTGTATTTTCCAGCGCTCCAATGCTCTGGTGGTGATAGGCTGTAGAGTTCAGTTGGTCTATATTTAGGAGTTTACTTACCTCTTTGAAAGTAGTTGATAGAAACTCAGTACCTTTGTCGGTTGCGATCCGTTTGGGAATGCCATATCTAAGTATGAAATTGTTAACGAATACTCGAGCGACTTCTTCACTTTTCTTTGAAACCAATGGATATGCTTCGATATATTTAGTTAGCTCGCACTGAACGGTTAGTATATAAGAATAATTATTATCATCGACTTCTACTGGACCAATTATATCTAAAAATATTTTTCAAACGCATACGTAGCTGTCGTTGTAATAACCATAGGCTCCTTTACCGGAATTGAATATTTATGTTTTTGACATTTGTCACAACTCCTTACGAAATTCCGTATGTCTTCTTCCATGTTAGGCCAAAATAATATTTTTAACGTTATTATACATCCGTCTCATGCCCGCGTGGCCACTAGTAGGCAAGAGATGGAAGTCATTTAATATTACCTTTCTTTGACCTTTGTCCTCTACTCTTATTAAATCTTTTAAAATACATAATTTTAAATTTGAACTGCAGTTTGACTTTTAAATTCGTGCAATAATTTATCAATAAACACGTTGTTATTTTTATTTTTGTAATATATATTACGTCGACGTTTATTTTTCTACAAAAATATCTAGCTCTTTCACAAATTCGCCTGGCGAGAGTTGCGATGAAGAATCTAGAAATTTAATATATAATATTTTCTTGATAGAATCATAGAGAAATATTTTATTTTCACAAGATAATTGTACTTGCTTCCGTTTCTTAACTAACTCTTGTCTTGACAAAATTGTAATTCTACTGACTCCTTAGGTTTACTATGTGTTTCTACGATTCTCGGTTGATCAGTCCGATTATCTCTAGAATCAATAGTCTGCCTAGAAGTAGCAGAAATCTTCCTAGCCTGTGACCTCGTCACGACATGAATATTTTCATTCATTTCTTTTAATTCGTCGCTATTTAAACAAATACGTGACAAAGCATCGGCCGGTGCGTTATCCGATCCCTTTACATATTGGACTTTAAAATCGTACTCCTCTAGCGCAAGCCTGAACTTGAGCAATCGACTTGAAGGATCGCGCATGCCAAATAAATATACCAGTGGTTTGTGATCCGTTCTAATAATGAACTTACGTCCATATAAATAAGGTCTAAAATGCTTTATACTCCACACGATTCCTAGAAGTTCCTTTTCCACTGTTGGGTACCGTTTTCGGCTTTATTTAAGGTCCTGCTGGCAAATGCTACTGGTCTATTGTCAAAATTACTTAGAGTAGCACCAAGCGCGTACCCTGACGCGTCAGTTTGCAAAATAAAAGTGTTTTGTTCTGATAAATCTGGGTATTGCAAAACAGGTGAGGATGTTATCGCTTCCTTGAGTTTTTCAAAGATTTTTGACAGTTAACATCCCAGTGGAATTCTACATTTTACGAGATAAATGGTTTAACGGCAAAGCTATTTGTGCAAAATTACGAATAAATTTACGATAATAATTTGTAAATGCAACAAATCTTTTCACTTGGTCAGAGTTCGTAGGTGTTGGATAGTTTTTAATTGCACTTATCTTTTCTGGGTCGGGTAACACACCGTCGGATGATACTACGTGCCCTAGGTACAGTATTTCTTTTTTCAGGAATTCGCACTTAATCGGGTTTAACTTAAGGTTGACTTTGCGTAGTCTTTTAAAAACATCCATTAAATTTAAATTGTGGTCATCTAGATTTTTCCCAAAAACTATCAGGTCGTCCAAATAAATTAAACATTTGTCGTATGTTAGGCCAGACATTGCTATATTCATCATTCTAGAAAAAGAATTCGGACTAGTTTTTAAACCTTGTGGCATACGTGTCATGCGATATTGACCCGAATTGAAGGCAGTATAATTTCGACTATTTACTTCTAAGTTGCACTGATAATATCCGTTAGCCAAATCTAAATGTGTGAAATATACGCAACCTGATAAGGAATCAATAATTTCAGTAATATTAGGAAGTGGAATTTATCATCCTGTATGCAGTTATTTAACTTTCGGTAATCAATAACAATCCGCCATTTTTCTCACCATTTTATCGACTTTTTAGGCACCAATAGAAGTGGGCTAGACCATTCACTCGAACATTTCTCTATTATACCCTCTCTAAGCATATTTTCTAACTGAGTATTTATTATATTTTTCTGAGCATGTGGCAATCTATATGGTTTCGTATAAATAGGACTAATATTTTCTTTCAATGTTATTGAGTGATTGTAAATATTTGTTGTTGTTAACTTGTCCCCAGGTAAATAAAAATATCGGAAAATTTGGCACATAAGTTTTCTATAGATATCTGTTCTTTGTTGTTGAGGTTTTTTAAGTTTAAATGAGAAAAAACATTTTTTACACGATCTACACTTTTGAGTCACAATTTTCAAAACAACAAATGTCATAATCACTCGCTCTATGTATGACTATTCTTAATTCATTTAATTTGATCTCGTTTTCGGTTGTGTTTAAAATTTTTATAGGTAATTTTCCATTGAAAGGTCGTACAATTGAGCTTGCCAAAAATATACCGTCTTGTAGTTCTGACGAACATACTACACAATCTTCTTGTAAGTCAGTGGTAACAAAATGCAATGATTCAGATCTCGGGGGAAGAATAAAATGAGTGTTAACATCTTGCAAAGGTATACAAACTATCTGATTATTACTTGATACTAATTTTAATTCCATATTCCATAAATCTATGTTAGACTGATATTTTTTAAGGAAATCATAACCTATAATTCCGTCCCACTTAATAGGTAAATCTTGAAAAATATAAAATTTGTGTTGAAATATGTATTCACATTCCGATAATTCAATGTAAGCATATCCAATAGCTTGTTTTGTTCCACCTATTCCGTTAATAATTAAGTCGTCTTTATAAATTGGAATATCTAATTTCAAAGCGGTCGCTAACTTCAAAGCGCATAATGACGCTCCGGTGTCACATAACCATAATGGTCTGTAATTTTTCACATTCAAATAAATTGTGCATGTATTTTCACAAGCAAATATATATTCGTTATTCACGAAAAAACTGATTAGGTCTTACATTTTTAACGGTTTCGTTCACAAAAATACGCTCGTTGCGATATCCATTGATTCCTCGAAAAGTGTTTGACTTACCTCGGTTTTCTTGGATGTTTCGGCCTCGATGACCGTTCTGGAACTGGAAGCCTCCTCTGCCAGCTCCTCGGCTTCTGTTGTATGCTCCTCCTGTCGCCTGGGCTGAGTAGTGCTGCGTCCTAGCACCTGAAGGGTAGTTTAGTTGCCCTCTGTAAGAACCTCGCCCTCGACTGTAGCCTCTACTGAAATAAGTATGTTTACGCTGGTTAAAAGTGTATACATCACCTGAGGTATTACTTGAGGTCGTCTCCTCGTCTTTCGCAGCTTGAATAGCATCCTTTAAAGATGTATAATCACGAGCCGCAATAATTGTGCTTACTCGACGATTGCGTAATCCGTCTGCGAATCTTTTAATTGCTTGTTTTTCGTTAAGCCCTTTTAATACATTAAATGTATTTGAGTCACCATCCGACTGTGCGATCGTGAGATCAACAAACATTTTCGACAATTGTTGACCATAATCATCTAGTGAATAATCTCCTTGTCGCAACGTTTGCAATTTATTTTGAATTGCAGTGGCTGATTTTTTAGGCAACAATAGTTTTTCATGTCGGCCACTAAAGTTTTGACAGTACTGTAAGACGAGCTTAATTTTAATTTTGCTACCTGCGTAAGCCTATTTTTCAAAACAAAATTTATAAGCTGTTGCTTTCCGTCATTTTTTAAAGTGGAGTCGTAGTATTCTATAGAGTCAATTAATTGATTTATGGCAATTTCGTCATCAGTCATCAATGGTATTAATGAAAGCGCAATTTTCAAATTAAACTCGTCCATCTTGCAGTTTTTCTTATCTGGAAACTTTGAACTTGTATAGGTTTTATTACAGAAATCCTCTATTTGCTTATACAAACTCCTAATATGCTCACAAAATGATTGAATATCAAACAAACTTTCTCCCGATATTTTCTTATTCTCAATTTCCTTCTGTATTTGTTCATAAACTTTTAGATACTCGGAATAAACTAAAATGATTCTTCTAACTTTAAATTAAGTACCTCGGGTTCCTTCTATCATAGCTAAGTTTAACTAAATTATCTTTAATATTTTTCAAGTCATCAAATAATTCTTGCAATTTTTCTAGCATGTCAAAATAATTAATGTATTTATTATACGATGTAAATGTTTCTTTGATTTATCAATAACCATCAATAACTAAAATTAAAAGAAGACAATTCTTTCGAAATTAAAAAATATTTAAAATTAACTTACATTACACACTTATTACCTTAGTTCCGATTTTATACGTATACGTACTAGATTTCGATGCACATTAACTTTTTATTTTTCCAAATACGCGCACTTCACTGTTGACACTGTAGGATCGCCGTAATGTCCTGTCCTGTCACTCGTTCACCTTGTCTGCTGTATAGGAAACACCTCGAGCGGGTCCGCAGTGATGGCAGCGGGTCTCACGGAGATCGCGATTAAAAGACCGGCGAAGATTGTATTGGACGATCAAATCCCTGGACCATTTATCGTGGCACTTCTTGTATATTTTATAGCAGCCGTAGAGTATCCCGATGGCAAGGAATGAGCAAATCACTATCATGACAATACTGATCGACGACAAGTGATATTTCATCTCATGAAAAGCAGCATCATTATTCGATTTTCCTGCGGCGTTTTGGCTGATGATGACATTTTCCTTCTCTACTCTTGAATTGCACATGTTGAGGTAGATTTGACGATAAAATAAGTGCGATAAACGAGAGTGTCGGCGAACGTCCGATTAATGCACGTCCGCACCCGCGGCGGCGGCCGAACCCGACACCTCACGTGGCAGGGTCGCCATGCGATACGGGTAGTAGGTGAAACAATTAAACAACGTGAATGCCGATTAAAGACTCAACTTTATTGAATAAACACCTTATTTATAGTGTATACAAATAGCAAGGTATGCAATATTACTTACTTATGAACTAACTCCTTACACTTTCTACTTCTTTGGTACAGAACCTTGTGTCCTATACGATACACAAATGTAATCATTAACAGCGCATTGTATTTCAAATTTGATTTTTTTGTGAGCGAACACACATATTCACTTTGTTTTCTATATAATTGTGCCATATCATACCCATTTTCGTGAACAAGGCAAACAGAAGGCTTCTGTTCATGAATAAGACGCGAATTTCATATTACTCTAGATCGGAATGGCTGGCTGTTAGCTGAACCCGTTATCGTATGAAATATTGTGGATATTGCACGTGTTTCGTCTATTGTAGCAGTATTTCAACTATGCCCTGAGAATAGCTGACAAGGGAAACGCGTGGCAAGTCCGACAACTTTTTGGCCAACTCTACAAAAAGAAGGAGTTATACTGTGCGCTTTAGTATTTTTGTTACTTGAATTAATCCGTTGTTTTCGTAAAATAAATTTTCTAAAACATTAACTTATTCAATCTCAGTTTTTATTTCAAACATTTAGTTTATGCATCAAATCTGAGTGAAAGGATAATTTTAATAGTAAATTGCATATTTTATCTCGGTTTCGAAGGTATAAGTTTAACATTTTAGTTAAGATGTAGCTTAAAATGACATAAACATACAGCTACTTAATTTTTCTCTGTTATTTATTGTATTTTATAATTTGTTTTTAATTTTGATCAAATGACAAGCACGCAAAAGTGTAGGTAATATTGTTGCTTGCTTATTTATCCACATTGTAAATTGAGTTGTTTTTAGTTTATTGACGTGTATTTTAGTCTAGAGTTGTTTGTTTTTGAAACTTGTTAAATCGTATAAATTCAAGAGTTAAGTCAAACAGCTACGTTTTTATCGCATTGTTAGTATATTTTAAGAGGGGCATTTATGCTGATGCAAAACCAAATATTAAAATTTTCACAGGTAGCACGGTAACTTCAATGTCTGTGTTACGTATTAAGTATTGTTGTGTAACGAAACATAACTAAAAGATACTTGTTGGTATAACGGAAAGGACTACAATTTTCGCCTTACCTAAAACGTCCTTCTACCTTTTTTACTGTTCGGACTAAGACAAATGTTTTACGTTGAATTGCAAATCTTATAGCCGGTTTGGATAAAAGTTTTGGGTTGCTATAGTCGTATTGAACGAAAAATATTACATTTAGAATACTATTTCGTGTTCTTTATTTCTATAGGAGTCCCTAGATCGTTTAATTTAAATGGTAATAATAAACATTAAATAAAAAGATATCGTTGGATAGTCCAAATAAAATCTAGCTAAAAAAAGTATTTGATAATCAACTATTTTAAAATAAATCATTACCTAGGAAATTATTCAAATAAAAAATAATAATAATTAGATTAACTTGATGGGCATATTCTTCGCTGGACATATTCGCTAGACATATAATATGTAATGGTCATTATGTATGCGCGCTATTGAAATCAAATCTTGCTACTAAAGTGGAACAACAAAATCCCGTAGTTGTTTAAACAGTTGTATAAAAACTCCTTGCTGTTTGTCTTGCCCCGGGCAAAATAAACTATGGTTCTCCAACCTGCCCTTAAACGACTACAAATCAGGAAATAAAATGTCACAAATCTTCTCAGCCCTGCCTACCTCGCCCTAAACCTTCCTATAAATCAATCTGTTAAAGTTGACCGCAGTCACAATTGAATAACGACGTTTATAAAACTATCAGGCGTAGCATACAGTCATTATCATCGTTTCTTATTTTCAGTTCCACACAAGCGTACAAGTATTCACTTTTGACCACCCTTAAGTGATTAATGGCAAGTTAATCGCCTTCATACATGCATGAAACAAGAACAAATCTAAAAAAAATCAAATCCACACCATCTTTATAGCTTTATACGTGATTCAGATAGGAATAACGAGCGCGTAGTGTTGCGCCTTAGATATGGTCAACGGTGCCCAAAAACCGTTTAAAAAACAAAAAAGGCAAAAAGGTCCAGTTTTTGTATTATTTGGGTTATATACAAAACAATGCGTACACATTTAACTAAAGTGATAAGAGGTTAATTTTTCTGAAAGTATTTAACATATTGGATAAACTTATGGCAGGCATGTGTAAGTCACGATGGCATCTCAATATGAATTGGAAGGAATCCGTGTCAAGATTTATAAACGTTATAACCTACCCAAGTGTCTCGAGTCCTTTAATAAAGCCATTGCTCGAGGCAATGTAAGGACATCGCGCGACCGGGCAGATATCTCGGGATTCTCGGGTATGCCCCGGGATATATGACGGGAGCGGGGGATGATGGATAGAAGACATAACGTATACGCGATGTACTTCATTCACTCAACAGAACATGTATAAAGTTATGTAGTGCCTTTCCTAAACCGATTTGCTGAACGTGTCCCAAGTTAGCTTTGTGATTTGTATAGCAAGTTCAAGTAAAGTTTATATAATACTCTTTACAGTGTATAAATAAGTAGTGTAAATACAATACCATAAAATGGGGTGAGTAGGGATGGTGAGAGCAAGGGTTATTAACGGTAAATTGACTGAGTTATAACATACTTGAAATACAAATGAAGCTATATGAATATTCAAAAATCATAATCTAAAAGTGTCTATCCATAAATTTCCTAAAATCACCTTCAACTTCAACTACGGGGTGAGGTGGGATGTCTCAAATTCTATATATATCTTTAAAGTTATAAAATGGAAGTACATAAAAATATGAAAAATAAAAACTAAAAAACTACCGGAACACTTATTACTAAAATTAAGTTAGCATGAACTGTAAAAATAACATTTTACCAAGGTTTGAATGTTCGTTTTGGCCCTTTTCACCCCGTTATCCGGTACTCACAATTTTATATAAGAGTCAAAAATGATTGAAAGAAACTCTATAAGAATCGGGTAAGGTTTGAGAAAAAATGAAAACAGCAGACTCCTTGATGATGCGACTAGGAAATTGGAAACGTATGAAAGTATTGATGAATTATGTTTTTATTACACTGACGAAGTAGTGGTAGGTAGTTTTTCAACTGGTGGTTTTTAACAGATTTAATTACTTTTTTGATGTTTATTTCATTGTTAATATCTATTTTGTTATATTTACATATATAAGGTCAGCTTTATTTTCTTTCACAGAAGTATCATGCAACATTTTAGACAATAATGAATTTAACCTCAATCATGTACAATGATATATATGCTGTAAATGAGAAATCTCCGTAACCAGACAAGTACCCTTACCATGAGTTGTGACATTGACGTTTTCGATAACGAGTATCGAGTTTACTATCTGTGCATCTCACTTGTACTATTTTAGTGGAAACGAGATGCACAAATAGTAAACTCGATACTCGTTATCGAAAACGTCAATGTCACAACTCATGGTAAAAGTAAAGCATAGGTTAGGTTAGTTTCAGCTGCAGCCACTAAGTATACAAGTAATCCCTTAATAAAACTTTGCAAGAAGTTTTGTCTCTTTCGAACTAGGACAATTATGAAAATGGCGGGCTTAACTGCCTAACACACAACTAATTTGCACACTGATATGAAGACATATCTTGTGGTTTTGACTTCCGGAGCGGCGGCCATTCGTCAGTTACACGAACAAATTTGACCCCGTATCTATAGTTTGACATGCTCTGGATCAGTTAGGTGCAAGGAAACATAATTTTATTATTATTTATTGTTATTAGATACCTATATTACAATGCTTTCCATAAAACTGTTTCTACAATTTGTGGAAGCAGACAGCCTCTGTTCTAGTTAAAGATTTTTTTTTAATTAGAACCGACTAAATAGCTACCTACAAGAAGAATTCACCATTAAAACTAAAACTAACATAAATCTAAAATAAACCTCTGCGGCATGGTACCGAAGACGCTGGCAGCATTTTCTCGCAGAATCGTGAGGCTTATATGCTGAGCGAGGTAGCTGCCAACGATTAGAAATTACGTTTAACTTGACAAACATTTATGAAGACCTATATTTTATTCTATTTTTCTCATATCTGATATCCGCGGGCAAGTTTTAGAAGATATAGGGCAGGCGTTTTTAAGGCATTTGTCTTCATAATAACTGGTGGTCCTTGGCACCATAACCATTTTCCTGATACCTCCCACGGACACCAACCTGGTGCCACAAGTATCACTGCGGTGCAATTGAATCGAGGCTTGACTCCCGTGCCTTGATTGTTCAGTAGTAACAAGTATTTGTGCTCAAAACTTACTGGTAATACTTCTTTATAATAGGTATTATATTATAAATTAGAAACATTTTTTTATAATCTTTCTTGCATTTATCTTTACTTTTTTTACTTCATAGAAGTTTCAGGAACCATCTTATCAATATTTCGATTTTATCTAGACACGCGGCAGCGTTTCAAGCCAAGTTCAAGCAAAGGAACTGGCTAGCCAGCGCCGAGTGTAATATTACACGAACCACTTGGTGCCACTTTTGACCCTTCTATACCTCAAAACCTCTTTAACATAAACACATATAACTACTTGTGCTTAATATATCCGTAAGGACATCTAGACGCCCAAATTTCCTGAAGCTAGCTCAAACGGTTGTAAAGATATGAAGGTCAAAAAGTTGTAAATTTTAGCACTGACTGACTGACTGATATATAGTACCTAAATCTAAGTCACTTCCAGATGACCTAGTTAGAGGGATGAAATTTGGAATCCAGCTCGGTATTTGTGTCTAAGCGTAGGAAAAAAATTAAAAATATCCTCCTCTTTTTTTTTTTCTCAATACAAATTGTGAAAACCATGCAGCGGAATCGCAAGAAAAAACATTAAATCTCAATACCCGACTAGTTCTCTTTAGAAAAAGTAATGATATCCCACCAAAAACATAAATGTATAAAAAGAGAGCCAAGTTCTGATATAGATGACGAGTGATGTAATGAAAACTGCATAATCTGTATAATCCAATTGTTTTTAATTCAAAACAAATACGTCTACAGTATTTAACCTACGATCGTCTTATTTGTGTCAGTGGCGCATATAATCGAGAGGGATTTAGATGACCTAAAAATCGGCAGAGGGATATCGGCTAATCCTGTCATTTGGCTCAGTGACATACCCTTACTTTATCGTAAGAAAAAGGTACAATCTCTAATTATACATTGATCAGGGAATTTTTCGCTTAGCCGCATAAATAGATAAATAATACCTAAGCATTACAGTAACTACTAAACTACTCTAGAATAAATCTGAAATATCTCCTTAAGGCATTGTATGCACCAAAGATGCTGGTGGCATTTCCTCGTTATATCGCAATGCTGATACGTTATGCTAAGAAGCCGCCATCTCTTCAGGTTCAATTACGTCAACCAGACGCTTTCTGTGAATTCCTAAATAAATACCTAAGTTAGTCTCTAAGAGCAAACTTGTATGTTATATAACTTTAACATTGGAAATAAATACATGTTTGATGGAAGCTAGATAAAACTGACTAAACCAAAAAGCTCATATAAGTTCTACCAAGGTATGTAATTGAAATAGGGAAAAACCAGTATTTAACTTTTTTGTATCGTTATACAAGAATTTCTAAATGTATCAGACAAGGGGTAGAAGCCCTTAGAGTAAGGACAACGGTGCCTAAATTAATTAAAAAATATTGCAACGCGAGCGTGGCGACTATGGCTACTTCCCCCGAGATGATACATAAGTCATATATGGGGAGGCCTTAGTCCAATAGTGGACGTGATGATGATGAAAAAATATTTCTGTCTTTACAAGCGCGATGAAAAACATTGTGTGGAACATGGGACCTATGAAATAATAAAATCCCTTTTTGCCCAAATGTATTGTTTGCTATTATTTCAGGCGGAGTTCATATTATTTTTAGTAACATACAGAGTCATTTATTAGTATCACGATTTATAAAAAACCGGTGTATTCCGCTTCCCTCCACGTAAGACGTAGCCTTACCGTAGGTTTCGTAGCGCGTAGCCCGTAGCACGTAGGCAGTCAGCGTTCGCGGTCCGTAGCAGCCGGCCGCGGCTCCGCGCGCTCCTCCGTCTTCCGTGCAACTTCATTCACGAATGAATGACTCGCCAGTGAATGAAAAGATCTAACTGTAAATAAATGTATGCATAATTAGAAAGTTTCAAGGTGTTAACTTTTAATGATCCGGTGTTAAATGTGAGTATGAATTAGTTTATAAAGTTAAACTTAGTTAGGTACGCATGTAATTTAAACTTGGGCACGAGGTTGTTGGTGCTCATATATAATATAAACTTTGCTTATTTTTGCATGATCATTATATGTGTAGCTACGTAGCAATTTGAAGTGCGACTCGTGAGTTATAAACACGTTTATTCGTGAAAAAAATAATGTAATTAAATGTAAAATACAATCAAACGTTACCAATTTGTTTATTTTTTTAATTGATATATTTACTTTCATGTAAAAAAAAGATAATTTTTCGGATATATGATGCACAAGCGACTAGTAAATTGACGTCATATAATTTTGCCGGAGGTTTATGATTCATACTTTTAAGTTATTCTATAAGTTTAAAATGTATAATAAGGTTACTTGGGCAAAATCCTGCTTTTGTATACCATTCGTAACTAGAGTGATACGAGTTCTGGACGGATTTCCCAATTATCAATTTATTATTTTAGTTAGAACGGATTAAACCATACTCCAGTGGTGTTAATACCAAATATCGGACTCAGCCAATCGGCCTAAACCCGATGTGACAACAGAATATATATAAATGTTCTTACCTAAATGGGGATCTATTTTCTTAGCAATATAACTCGCGATGAAGGTGAGTAAATTTGTGTTTTACAACTCAGTATTGACTGAGTACTGACTGAGTCTTGACTTAATCTATAAATCAGTTCACTGATTTGCACATATAGATTTCCACAATTTTTGACTTATTTTACGCTTCATTTATTTAAAATAGATATTTAATTGACTTAACTGTGATCGCCAACCTACATGCCAAGCGTGGAGATCGAGGCATTCAACCCCCTATGCTGCTCGTGGTAGTGTATGGGTGAGGCCCGTGTCCAGCAGAGGACATCCTTGGCTGAAGAAGTAAAAGATATTGCATTAGCAAACTGTTGAAATAAGATTGTTTTAAACAAATTATATAATTTATTATATAATAACTATTTACCTACTACATTAAATCTAAATGGCCCTTGAGGCATTGTATCAAGGATGCTAGCGGCATTTTCCCGTTGTATTGCAATGCCAACACGCTGTACGAGGAAGCCGTCAGCTCTTCGGTTACCAGTTACGTCAACCAGACGCTTCGCAACTTCTTCAAGTATATTTAAGTCGAAAGAAAAATAGAAAAATTTGACTCACAGCGGGACTCGAACCCACAACCACTGGATAACTAGCCTAGTGCACTACCAGTTGTGCTATACGAGCGCCGCTTAGACGTATCAAATTTTTCCATCTTATCCTTCTTGGTATATACGTCATTACGGGTGACGTGTAGCGACATCTACCGAAGAGTATTGGACCCTTTTTTACGGCATCGATGTCTCAAATTTAGATTGAGAATTCATCGATAACAATGTGCTACCCCTTTCTAAAATTACTGGATCCAGTGGTTGTGGGTTCGAGTCCCGCTGCGAGTCAAATTTTTCTATTTTTCTTTCGACTTAAATATCTTTGATATGCTAGCAGACGTTTCTGCTTAATATAAAAATATTTTTTCAAGTACTTTATGCGTGCTGAGACCCCATGGACGTTTCTACGCCAAACGTTACAAAATGGTACTCTCTGCCCAGGTTTTTTAAAGCTCTCTTTCGGCGCTTTAAATAAGCATGTAAGGATACTATTTTCATTTTACGTAGTCTGTCCCACTGCTGGGCAAATGTTTTCGCTGGTTTTTGGTCGGGCAGAGATCTGCCTCGAGACGACCTCGATGGTTTTCGTACCGATTGGCGGGAACATGCATTAGGCCGTGACGACTAGTTTATATACTATACTTAAATGAACTATGATTTTGAAATTTCATTAATTTCATACATAAATGAAAAAATAAATTACTAGCCATTTGTATATAATATTATATTGTACTGTAACTTACGTGCATACGTACGATTTTCGACAGGATATTTGTTCAAATTATCTGTGGAGCCACAAATATTAGTTTTTCAAAATTTCATGTGTAACATATAATTTAATTTGCTACGTATTCACGTACTCATCGTGTTTCGTACCTACTGATGCCTTCGAAACCCTAATTTTAATACGCAACTAAGCTCTAGATTTATTTTTTATATTTCGATAACAGTAGAGACCCTTCCTATGAGGCCGGTGGTCCCGGGTTCAAATTCCCGTAAGGGCATTTATTTGTGTGATGAGCACAGGTAATTTGTTCCTGTGATAATTATATATCGTTGTGTATTGTTGTATTCGTTATGTAATTATATATCATTGGTTGAGCGTGGTGAATGTGGAACTCAGACAATTTGTCTAACAATATCCTGTAATATGTATTATATATAGTTATGTCCGTTCCATTAAATAAAAATTGATTAAAAACTCACGTTTATTAAGTCACTCACGTGTCGTATTTCGGAGAGCATAGGTTTGCATTTTCAAGAACTATAAGAGTGCCGCTAGATCGTTCGTTGTTGAATAAATTTTTAGAATGAAAAACGAAAGTTTAAATACAAATGTTGTGTGATTTATTTATATTATTCTAACTAAAACAGTGAACATAAAACCGTGTAATCTATACTAGATACTGTAGTGGGAGCCGAGAGGCTTGAAGCACAGAGTATCATTTTATCGGAATGTGCGATATCAAATGTAGATCTCGTGTATCAGTGACGTGGCTTACTCCAAACATTGCTCACTATTAGGCCTTGTTAGAGATAGAGAAATGATAGGATTATTTTGGCATAAAAAATGATTATAACATTTACAACTTTCGCGTTTGTCATCATATCATCATAAAAACAGAAATGGTCTATCGTGATAAATCGGTTCTTTTTTATGTAAAAAAATATGTTTAAATCAGAAAAAATGCAGTAGATTTTAAGCGGAGCATTGTACTTTAAACATGAAAAATCTTTTAAATCAATAGTTTGTTATATGTATATATAATATTGTTGTCTATATTACAAATATTTCATGTTAATATAGTTTTATTAAGGCGCTGTTGTGCATATAGTTGATTTTTAAATTCTACATGGCAGTGCCTTTCTCGTATTTTCTTAATTTCTTATAAATTATCCAAAGGATTGTGAATGAATGACAGATTAAGATTAACTAATACATCTCCATATTACAACCTATTATGTCGAGGTGTATTTATTAAAGATAATATATAAATTATAAAATAACTTACACTGCTTTATTAATACTCAAAATGAATAGGGCTCTTTTTGGCATGAAAAAAATTACGACTAAAAAATGGTATAATATAGTAGTTTTATTTCCACTGAAAACATAAAAAAACTGGGATATCATAGCAGCACTGAGGGTCAACTTCAGAGTGCAAAGTGTCATTGTTACGCGAGGGGTCGTAAAGATGAGCCCTAAATCCGCGGCCCTATCGGTATCAAAACTAAATAAAAAGCTAATTTTGGCTTTATATTGAATGTAATATGTCTCATATTGCAGTAGATGACATAAACTTAAGAAAATATGGCCAAATTATATAGTGATACTATAATTAAAAAGCAACACAAAGCAAATTCATAAATAAAATTAAATAATATGACTAGTTCCTAGTTGAGTAAATAAGGATTTGCTGAAAAAAAGTCAAGTTGAAGTTAGATTGAGGTTTGATTAGTCTTGTATGTCCATTTATCGGTTGAGTCTAGGTCGTGTAGAATGGAATAGAAACCATTTATTCTCAAAATATACATTACAGAACAACAACGAGAAAAAAAAGAAACAATATTATAAAGAAATAATATAGCTGGAGATGCGGGTTTGAATCCCGTCTCGAACACCGGAGGTCCTCGTCGTTTTTTCTTAAGTATATGTTATCTATTTCAACTTTTAAACAATATTACTTAGCTTATATTATATCTCTTGCACAAGACACATTAAATGCTTACAAAAAAAGAAAAACATATTTCAACGCCAGTGTCCATCAATATTTCGCAATATGCACATGCATGTGTATCGCGAATTTCTGTGTTATACTTTAAAAAAATCTCGTATGTGACACGGATACTCCAATCTGGAACGCAGTAACTCTGTACTCGCCTAATACATGGTTACGTCATTTTTCTATTGATTGACAGAATGAGTTACTAGGTTTTTTTCAAAGTAATGACGATATCGAAATCGGTAATAATTATTCGTTATTTAAGAGCTTCTAGTTTTTCTAAGACTTTTCCTCGCTAATGCCCTTCATGGGAGTGAATACCTGCTGTGTTCATTGCTCAAGCGTGGTGGGTCATACTAAAATAAAAGTTTTATACAACTTTGGTTTCTGTAACAACTATATGGAAACAAAGAGCGCATTTCACTGTTTCGTGTCAACTGTGGCCGGGCAGGTGGTTCTCTAGACGCGAGTGTCCTGTGTTTTGCTTTACACTCTGGCAAAAAAACATGAAAACACATGTGGTCAAAGAAATAAGACAAACAGCTCCAAAGTAAGATGAAAGGAGAACTTGACATGCCATTTGTTATAAAGTTATCCTCAGGTTTTTGTTACTTGTTTTTGTATAAAAAAGACGTATGTACATGATTTTATTTAACATGCTTGCAATTATTTTAGGATTATGAATGATTTATGAAACTACTTATCAGGATCGCATAAAACATCCACGCGATAGTAATTACACTTTTTGAAGGAGGCGTCGCTATAAAAGCGGATGTCGATGTGTAGAACTTTTAAATATGAAGTACGTAAGAACTTGAGCACAATTAAATAAGTTTAAAATTGGTCAGGTATTCTATCCCGATTCGTTTCACAGAAAACATACTTTAAAGACAGCGCGGAATAGAGCACGATGATTTGGTCTATGTAGAGGCAAAAAGAAATTAGTAATTAATAAACATTTTTATTGAGATGAGAGATCTGGTAACCAGGTACAAATTAAGGAGATTTTATTTTTTCTTCTAACTAGTTACGAAGTAGTAAAAATATTTTGAAAGTTTAATCGCAAAACACTAGGTAGGTTAGGTTAATCAAGTGATTTCAGATGCCCGGACGGCAAACACCCCAGAAAAAGGGACCCAGGATTATTATGCAGAAACGTCTACTAGCGAATATCTTCGATATTTCAATCGAATTTCTTTCTAGAAAAAAAATTTCTCGCAGGGGGACTCGAACGCACAACCACTGGATCACTAGCCCAGTGCGCTACCAATTGTGCTATACGAGTACCGCTTAGACTTAGAAAGGGGTAGCACATTGTTATCGATAAATTCTCAATGAAAATTGAGACTTCGATGCCGTTAAGTGTTTAATACGCTGGCGGTAGATGTGTTTACACGTCAGCCATGACGATGTATACTACGAGAGATAAATAGAAAAAAAAATGACAATTGAAACTTATTCAGATATTTTGCGTGTGGTCTAGCTTACTATATATTACAGCATCAAAGAAACAATCAATCAAACAACAACAACCAATTTGTCAAACAAAAACTAACATAAATTCAACATAATTAAAATAGAATTCGCCGTGTACCCGACAAATTCTCAAAGCCACGCGCAGATTCGGTGATTTGATTGGTTTTATTTGTTTCAAAGCTTGTGAATATCATTCTCTGCGCCACGTTTTACTTCGATCAAATATAGACTAAGTCACGTGCACGATACCGTTGTTAATGTGAATAACAAAAATAAAAATCTGATTTGTTATACTAAAATAGTTAAAATAAATATGGGAGCAACATTAAATACTTACGTTTACGAGTCACTTTCTAAAGTCACTTCTTTTTTTTTTATGACATAGGCGGCAAACGAGCAGACGGATTGCCTGATGGTAAGCAATTACCGTCGCCCATGGGCACCCGCAACACCAGGGGAGTCACAAGCGCGTTGCCGGCCTTTAAGGGGGGTTGAAGCTCTGGGAACCTTACTCACCATCAGGAACACAACATACCTGAAAGGTAGCAGTGCTATTATGGCTGTGGTCTTCTGTAAGGAGGAGGTACTTCCCCAGTTGGGCTGCCCCAGATTCAAGCGTGATGGTCATCGCTGTGCCCTACCTCTCATTGTTGGACGTAGTTTAAGGACATACCCGGGTCCGGGTACATATCAAGGTAAAGTGACCCGTTTCTGATGCAGCAGAACCAAAGTAACAGATATAGCGGTCCGGATCGCTAAACAGTGGCAGTGGGCCGGGCATATTGCACATAGAACTGATGGCCGTTGAGGCGTAAAGGTGGCCGGACCTCCACAAGGTGGACTCATGGACTGACGATATGCTACCTAAAGATCTCGGGAATCGGGTGGCGCAGGATGCGGGTGGCGCAAAACCGGCCATCATGGGTAGCTTTGAGGCAGGGCTATGATCAGCAGTGGATGTTCTTCGGCTGATATGATGATGATGAAATATTTACGATAAACACACAAACAAATGAAATACTCGTATTGGTATTTAATTAGAAAATATTTTCAATTTATAAATGAACATTATAATGTTCTTTTCAGGTACTGCATTATCCAGTATTATCTACTATCATAACATAAGTCACTATCAACTATAATAATTTGTGAAGATAGCCTATTATAGTGTTTCAGTGTTTATTTACTTATTGGTAACGTGATTGACAAAATCAAATATATTTTTTAACTTAAATGTATAATATTTCATGGATACGAGTATGTTTGTCACTTACGCTACCACCAACTATCGGTAAATGCATTAAATTTCCATTTGGCGGTCAAACGTTAGTGATATCTCAAGTGTAACTCTAGCCAGTTAAAAGTTTTCTGCACTATTCTCGTTTACATTTGTAACAGATTTAGACATTCGTAAACTATTTTAAACTAACTAAAAATAACGGTGTTGCGATATTGTCGTGTACGTCGTTAAAGAGACTTCGTCTCCAGTTGGCAGTGTACTAACAACTGCGCAAAATCACAGATTACACGTATGCAGACAAACGTAAATAAACTTAACGCTGAAAGAAAATATGAGAGAGGACGCAAATAAACAAAAAGTAAACGTTTACTTTTTGCAATTTCATAAAATCTAATTTCTAATTCATAAAATTGTTTTTTTTTTAAACCTTGACACTTATGTAAAAATATATTTCTTAAATTTTATTACATTGTTACTTTCGGTATCAAGAGCAGGCCAGACATAACTTGAAACAACAAATTTTTCAAACAATGGAAACAAATAAAAAATATACCCACTAGGCCAGACCGGTCGTCAAGTACTTACGTAAGATCACATTACGTCCCGATGTTGTCAACTATCAAGCAGAGTTAAAATATAAATAAATCATGTAAGTTCTTACACGATATAAGGATAAATACTTCATTTAAGTTCTTACATGATTTATTTGAAGGAAATCATAATAGCTGTTTCGATAACAAACGAGTGATGGTTTAGAATATTTCTAGTAGGTTAGCAAGACAGCACACAAGAAGACGTCGTTGTACACCTCCTCAGTCCATTCGTGGCCATATTGCCACAAATAGGCAATAATTTAGATAACAATACCTGTAGTATTTGTATTTAAACTTTCGTGAGACATAATAATTAACGATTAACAATTAACACGGTTCTACTCACGTTTCGAAGAACCCGCACACCGCGCACACCGCGCACACCGCGACGGGCCGGCGACGCGATCGGCGAACCGAACGGACACTCAGCACTCTTATTGCTTGAAAATGGAGGCCTATGTTCTCTGAAACATGTCGCGCGAGTGACTAAATAAACGTGAGTAGAACCGTATTAATTGTTAATCGTTAATACCTGTAGTTCTTTTTTTATTTGTAATTATATTGGTTGCGTAGCTGTTATTATGTAATCTGGGCAGTACGTCGTTAAAATACCTGCCGGAATTCTTACGGGAACATTTTACTGTCATCGTCTTCCCGACATTTAAATCATTCGAAGATAACATTGTCGTCAAAAGTATGATGTGACAATTGGAATGCTCAAATTTTTTATACATTCGAAAAAGAACAATGTAGGAAAATATAGCTCAATGTCAATTATTAATGATGTGAGGTCATTATTAATAATTGACATTGATTCACGAGGGAATTTGTAGACTTTTTGTAGTCATGGTTGTGTTCATAATTGGGACCCGCACTTCAAATGACATTTATTTCAGATTAAAGATCTCTTAAATTATATTTCACAAGCGCAAGACAGCAGTAGGAGGAGGAAATGTGCCTTATCTGAACTGGTGGTGTGAAAAATATTTTTATTTTGTGGCACCTAAAACTAACGATTAATCATTTTTTTCGTAGGTACCTAGGGACTCAGTTTTACTGCTTTGTTATTTCAAGTTTGCGCTTCGCTCGAAATCGGGTGAAGAGCTTAAAACTAATTGGTCAAGTATTTACCAACGAGTTTAGTTTTATTTTTAAAATATTTTCACGATAGGCCGACTCTATGAAATAAAAATTTCAATTGGTTTTTATAAAATATTTGGGTAGGTACCTACTGTAATTGAGTAAATACTGTATGTACGTTTGGAAATATGATACATTTCGGTATACCATGTCGGATGAAGTGGAGATTTTTTTAGCCAATAACCAAATTATTCTCATCTCATTTTTTGTGCTATAAGGATAGTTGATATAAACTAATCCGAAAACGGACTTAGGCAACACCGGTGGTTTAAACAAAGACAATACGTAACTGACTGAGTTTGTTATTTCACAAAATTATCTTCAACAGCTGTTATCGTAAAAAATGAACATTATCATTTAAAAAAAAAATAAGACGCACTTATACTATCATTTTATTTTATTTATAATTAGGAGCATCACGTTTATTAACTATATAGATGCTACAGACATTATACGGTAAACCGAACAACGAAACCCCTCTATAATGCCCTAATCCAGTTACTAATTATAGTAAAGCAAAGTAACTTACAGGTTTCGTTGCTCTTATTATCGTAAACTATTTGCCGAGACCTCTCCGTGTAACTCTAGAGGTGTTGGGACGTGTCAAATGCAGGAAGTAAGAAATCACAAACGTAAGTAATTGACTTACAAAACGACTAGGTCGACAATTTTTTCATTGTTCGACTATTTGTTCGGTTTATGTATTAATAATAGCGGAAAAGGGATTTCTCTTGATTTCTTGACAATCTCTAATCGGAAATCTATTATCAAAAAAGATTTCATTTTGGAAAGGGCGTTGTATAAAACTGGTAAATACGTTCAGAATATATTTAAATGCGGCCTTTCCAAAATGTCAGTGAATAGAGAAATCTGACATCAATTTCCGTAGAATTTGATTGGCTGAATTGTTATGCGGAAGGTAATAAAATTCCTCGTTCTCCTAATTGTTTACGAGGGGAGAATTATCTATGAGAAAAATTCCTAAATACCGTAGCGTAAAATTATTTTCATTCACAAGTGAGTAAAACTAGTTTCTTTTTCGCCGTCATACGGGTTGTAGCGCTGATAGCCTACTGGTAAGAGCGTGCGACTTGTAATCCAGAGGTCGCAGGTTCTTTCTGACCCCGGTTTGTACCAATGAATTTCTCGGAAATTTTGTACGAAGTATCATTTGATAGATGTTTACTAGTTGCGTTTTGATGAAGAGAAACATCGTGAGGAAACCGGACTAATCCCAATAAGGCATAGTTTACCCTCTGGGTTGAAAGGTCAGATGGCAGTTCCTTTCGTAAAACTAGTGTCTACGCCAAATCCTGGGATTAGTTACCAAGCGGACTCCAGGGTCCGTGAAATGTGCCGTGGCGAAATGCCGGGACAACGCGAGGAAGATGATAATATGGGTTGGAATGTAATTTTAAATGATAAATGATTGCCACTATTAATGTGGATTAAATTTTAGAGTCAGTATTTTCCTCCCATTAGTGGGGCGAAAAAATGTGTATTTCACTCGGCAGCAAAGTTTGTTCCGCTCTCGTGATCTCAATATTAGCACGAGGAGGTAAACATGAACTTTGCTCCCTTGTATAACTAATAATATTATAAGCAGTGATTGTAAAACGGGAACAGATTCGATTGAGATTCCTTATGACAACAAGTGACGACCTAGGCACTTAATGAATTTTGCTCGCATTTTACGATCGACGAAGAGCGAGACGGTCCCGTTCGAGACGGGATCGTCTCACTTTTTCGGAGGTCCTCGTTTGTTTTAAATGGATGACATATACTTATATAATATGTCATCTAATTCAATTTTAGAATTATAAATAATGCTTTATTTAAAACAAAAGATAGAAAAAATAGGAACAACATAACGTAACAGTTAAACTTATAAAAATAAATTAAATGTAAATTAAACTACATTAAACCTAAATAAAACTAAAATAAGCTACGTTAAAACTAAATCAAGCTAAAATAAGAAGAAAAACCTAGTTTAAATTTTTAATTATGTTTTTGTCTCATATACCTATCAATATTTTAATTTGACTTAATCTTGGCGATACTTTAAACGCCAAGTTGTTTACGCATACTATTTTATATTTTTTTCTAACATATGTGTGATTTATTTGGAAGGTTAGATTAATAAGCATAATAAAATAAACTACGCATTATTATTGATATATGACGATAATGTACTAGTATTTAGATATTTATACTAAATGGAATACAAGGTGACCTTGTCGTGTATTGCCCCACGTAGGCAGCTCATCCGGCATTACTATGGCAATCCGGGATTACAACGGAATATAGATGACAATTTCAATCTCCGCTGGTACAACACGGTAAGTTGGGATTTGTCTGTACCTATTGTTCGATAGCTATACGTGAATCTTATTATTCAAATAAATCCAGATTTTGATCTTAATTGTTACTTCTTATTTAAATATGACATATTGTTTGAAGAATTACATAATATTTGATACAATGATTTTCTAAAGCAAGCTTTTTAATTTATTTTATTATACTTTACACGGAAGTACTTATTATAGCACGAAAAATAGGCCCTTGCTTGGTCCGCAAATCCGTCGACGCAGCGTCGAAAGCTGGATAAAAAAACCTCTCCACGCAATAAGAACGAAACCAACATCATTCGGCCGATATCAACTTTTTCAAAATATGGAAATACCCTCAGTTTTCTATCCGGAGAGGACTCGGCAAAGCTATATGCTATGTTCACAGTGTGTGAAACATACACAAATCGTGAGTTGGAGCATTGGCTGTTAACAGCTACTGCGTAGAAAACCGCGCACACCTCTCCGCAACCTGTGCCATCCACACCGTTCTATTCCTGGCCGTCTTTACAGCCTCAATTCTCACTTACCTACCCAGCGGCAAGTTATCACCTTGCTCAATAATATGTGTAAACATTGTACACAATCTGTTCAAACCTCACCAAACTACAACACCATACGAGAAGCACATCTTTTATATTAACAGTATCCCATCGCCTGCTGAGACCGATTTGATCTACCCGTGAATGGGTTCTAGTAGCTGGATTGCATGACAAAAGGCCTCCATCTTTTATATTTACAAATTTATCCAAATAATGGGTTATACCCGGACAGCATATATGAATTATTGGTGGAGATAACCACGATATACTAATTAATATTTCCGGTTAGACAACCTTTGCTATGTAGATTTTAGTGAAACAAATAACTAGGCACTTGTAGTAACTAACAAAGTTGTTAAACGAACTAAGAAGGTAGGTAAGGTAAGGTAGGATTGACGATAAATACGATGGTTATGTATATCCTACTTATACCCAACACATTTTCACATGGAAATTTTCGTCTATTTTTGGAATTGCCTCGTTCATTCATTGGGTCCGTCCATGCTAAATCAACGTCCGATTATTACGAATGCGTAGGGAATGTTATATTCCTTAATTTATTTTCCGAAATACGTTGTATATTGCATGTATTAAAATGATATCAGAAATAGATTTGTTGTTGATGCTTGCTTTTATGTCTATCAATACATTGTATAATTTGTATATAAATACGAAACGCAAAGCTTTTAACCCGTAGGTGGGCAAGTCATTCTGAACACTATTTTCCTCTTTGTTAGTGTTTATTAATTGCCTTTTGATTTATCATTTTATTTAAAATTGACAAAGGGTACCTTTTCTAAGTCGGTTAACGCTTCACATATCATAATAATATCTGTGAAATGTTACGTTTTTGTCAAAACAATATTTTTTTTTGCTATTAAGGCATTTCATTAAGCGCAAATTATCATTTTTAAAACTAGATTAATTAGAGAGACGGAACAGAAGGAGCAGCCAAATTATGTTGAAATTATCATGAACGCATTGTCCATAAATACATTATCTTTTTCATTCTTTCTTCCTTAAAAAAATATGGCTTCCATCAATAAATCAATCGATGATATCGCCAATGTCAAGTAAAATATCAAATTACGTAGAATTAAAAGTTTGCCCTTAGAGCATGAAGTTGTTCGGTAGTAGGCCTTGCGTTTTGTAAAGTGGTAGCTGGACTTTACAGAAAGCTAAGAGGCGGCCGTAACCCCGGGACTGCCGGGTGATGACCAAAATAGTGGTGAACGCGTTTTGAAATCTTCATTAGCTGGATAATTCTGCGTTCTGACGCAGAATTATCACTGCATAATAAGGTACCAATATTACACACTAAACAACGTAAATGAACAAAAAACAAAAAATATAGTTTCAAGACGACTTCGCCATTTTGAGGTTCAACCGGAAATCAAATACATTATCAATATCTTGATCGTCAATTCGTCAATCATCCGTCAATAAACAAGGTTCGCTTGGTTGACAAACTTACTTGAACTGACGTGTCGTTTTAATCTTAACCTTGACTTATCACATCGAATACAGGATTGACGGTTGAACCTCAAAATGGCTCAATATTATGCAGTGATCTAATGAAAAATTGTGAAGCTAATGAATAATTGATTTCAAAACGTGTTTCACCCGGCAGTCCCGGGGTCACGGCCGTCTCTTAGCTTTCTGTAAATTCCAGGTACCACTTTACAAAACGCAAGGCCTACTACCGAACAACGTCATGCTCTAAGGGCAAACTTTATATGGTATTTTACTTATTTGCTATTTTACTTGACATTGGCAAAATCATCGATTGATTTATTGATGGAAGCCATTTTTTTTAATGAAGAAGAAGAAGACTTGTCACATCATAATGAATACAGGATGTGACACAATTAAAATAGATGTATCATTGTTTGAAACAAAAAAATAAGAACTTGAATTTCAATAATATATCTACCAAAACCTTATTTCTCACTTAAACATTCACTGGTATAATGCTTCGCCTCTCGTATGGATAAACGCTGCAGTATAATTCCATTGCGTTTAATTGGCATTGTATATTAATTTCCGAATGCGGCATCAGATTGCAAAAAGTTTTCTTCTAATTTCCGGATAAAGAAAGAAACCGTTTAAGGTTAATTCTTAGATCTTTGTTGGTGTTGCTTTTTGGAGATGACTTCGCAATCTCGATTGATTCAATTCTAATGACCTTAAGTGAACTAGAAGAGTTCAGTGAACTAATTTTACTTTAGGAAAAACATAATTGCAGCAATTGAGACATTTTCATTGACTGTAAATTGTTTCACAAATATTATGGGCAAATTTAATTATATGTGATTACAAAATAGGCCAGTCAAAATCGACACAAAAAATAGCTAAATTCGCAAAGCATGATGTATCTCTGAATTTTTAGTATGTTATTAGTACCCATTAGGGCTATGTACACACGAGTTTGCAATTCACAAAAAGTTGTGGAAAAAAAAATATTCACAAAAAACCACGAAATTTTCAGGATTTTTTTAGATTAATCTCTATGTCTCCGAATCCATGCATTTTTTGTTCAAAGTTCCTATATACGTTTTAAAGAACATTAAATTTGTGATAAATTAAAGCTAATTAGAGATCAATAGGGCTATTGGTCACGGAATGGCAATATTTTGAAAATAGGCCACTTTTTAAAAAATATGTAAATTTTAGTTATAGCCTTTTTGTGGGCTAAAATTGCATCGACACTACTGATCCAACTAGTACAACTTATGGAATACGATTTATAGGCAATTTCATAAGCTTTAAAATAAATGTAGACCGGGCTCTGTAGGCTTCGTAGTTCTGTCATAATTTCAAAAAAACCCAAGCGAGGTAAAATCCGCATTTAACAAATATGTACCTATGGAACATTTCTTCATAAAGATTACTTGTTAAAGTTGTTATACTATGCATGTATATTAAAGAAAAATAGCCTTCGTTATTCCCTTGGGAGTTATTAATATTGTGTACCTGAGGAAGATATAATAACTATAGTACAAAGTAATACGTAATATCAGACTACAGGGGTTTCCTAGTTAGCAAATGTTAAGTATGTTTAAAACTTAGATACCTATACCGAGGCCCAATTTTAGGATACGTAAAACTTATTTAACAAAAGAATAAAATGTAAAATAAAATAAAAACGACACATTTCTTTAGGTGTCTGGATAAAGTATGTACGTATGTGAAAACTAATGTTAAAATAATATACCTACCTCAAAACTATAGTGAGATCTCACGTTTTATATTATAAGTTTACAAGCAACATTCTATTAGTTTTTATTAACTATATAAAACGTGAGTTACCTGCTTCTATACATTGAATATAATATACCTACCTACCTCAGATACGTAATAGAAGAATACGAAAGGTCTTTTTCAACAATTAACCTTAGTACATTTTAGATTTCATTAAATCTCAATAGTGATTTTCACCGTGTTCGAGTGTTGTATCTTTCTGTACGACACGGACAGCATGCGCTTGTACCCCGTATATTTTCGTGTCATTAGCATCGGCTTCGCAGACTTCTATCATGTGTTCGGAACACCATTGTTGCAATAAGAGTCAGGTATATTATTTCCGGTCGTCCTCATCGTTCTTGCTAACAGCGAGTACTTTGCGCAGATAAAGTCCCAGTCAGGATTATACACTAGCAGGTTGTCCTTAAGATTAGACCGCTCATCTAGACGGCGAGGTGGCATACTTCATGTACCACCCTCGCCTGCGCCAGCAGTTCCAGTCTCTGCTCTGTTGTTAGCTGAGCCAATAAGCAAATATATCGGTGCTGATGATCAATTGCTTGTAACGCCGAGCAATGCTCATTGACATCACCATCCCGTGTGAGGAGACCCTCGTGTAGGCAGAAAAGTCCAGCAAGTAACTAAACTTGGCTGACGAGGGAACCGGCATATGGGAAGTTGATACTGCGATCATTGTTTTGATAGTTGTTTCAGCGAACGATCTCATACCGAAGTTTCTCGACCGACATCTTGAGACTCGCTTCAAGGTTGTGTAAAGGATCAAGGCTCAGATTCAGAAAGCGCTAACCCTTGGCACGGCGCGCTCGAAGTTTTAGATTTACGTTAATACTTATATATTTTGATTAAAAAAAACTATAGAAACAAAAATACAAAAAAAAACAAGGACTTCTCTCTTGCAAATGCAAGAGCTTCTAGAGAAACTTACCGGAATGCTGCCATTTCCATCATTCGAGAGGACTTCATGATCATGACCAAATCCAACTCTGACTACCCGCCAAATGGAGACCTATCTATTGAATAGAGTAACGAAAATTACGAGGTCTATTTTTTAAACTCACGTACTCGTCCACGATGGTTGATTTCCTGCACTAGAGTTTTTAAAATACCATATCTTCGTATCTGACAGACTAGGTATTCGACTCTACATATGTGTCCTATTTGATTGACTGATTGATTGAGAAAGTAAGTACATATGATCACTTATGTCTATATAATAATACATCTAATTGTCTATTTAATGATTTCAAGCCTTCTGTTTCATTGTAGGGTAGACAACGCGCATGTGAATCCTCTGGAGCTGCAGGCGTCCATAGGCTACGATAACTGCATACCATCAGGCGGGTCGTATGGTGGTTTGCCACCGTCGTTGTATAATAAAAATACTAATGCAAAACACTAAAAATAGGAAAGTTCATCGAACATACCTAGACAAACGCGATTCCGTCTTGGGTTTTTCTGAAATATTGAGAGAAGTACTAGGGTTACAGACCTTATTCTACATTTAATTTAAAGTTCAATAAATTGCCTATAAATTCTAATAATATTTTTCTTCGTAGGTGTAAGAATTTCTACAAAATATGGGTTCAAAAATGGTATAATACTTAAATTATCGACTTGGGCAAAAAGTTACCCATTTTCAAAGGGTCATATTTCCGTAACGAATTGACGTATAGAGGTCCTATTAAGCTTATCTTATCACAAATTTAATGTTCTTCAAAATCCTTATAGGAGCTTTTGACAAGAAATGCATGGATTCGGAGACACACAGCAGAATCTAAAAAAATCCCCAAATTTTTGCGGTTTTTTGTGTATAAAAAAAATTCCACAACTTTTTGCGAATTGCAAACTTGTGTATATATAGTCCTAATCGGTCCAAAGAGCATACTAAAAAATCAGAGATACATCATGCTTTGTTAATTTATTGTCGATTTTTACTGGCCTAAAATGTCTATGAATACATAGGCCTAATTGAAAATACAAGACTATGGTTATGTAGGTGAGCAGATAATTAATAAGGAACTTACATTGAACAAAGCGTAAAGTCTCCATCAAGGTTTCCAAGGTTTCCCACATCGACGACCTTAACATCTCATCTTGGCATCTCAGCGTCTACAATGGAGGCGTACTGTGCACGTAAAGGTGCGTGAGTATGAAAGCGCGAGGCGCACAGAACTTGACTGTAAACGTGACCAGTTGAAGGCCAGGCCACCTGTAGCCATAATTTACAACTATGTTGGCGGGGTGCTGACTTGCAGTGAGTATGGCCGTATATTTACTGCTAAAATCGGCTACGTCAGTCACCAGAGAGCGCACCTGCGACGCTCTCAGCAGTAGAACGCAGTCGCTGTGGTCGGAAACGGCTAGGAGAGATTACAGTCTCCATCAAATATATCGGAGCGGCCAAGGTGGTCACAAATGTCGGAACAACGCCTCTATTATCAAGGCGATAAAGTGCATGTTCCGATATTTTTGAATACCTCGCTGCTTCGATATATTTGATGTCGACTGTACACACATGTCACTACTACCGCAAGTTTGCCAAACATGCTCGGCTGGCGTCAGTAATATGTCACGCTGCGAGCTATAACAACATAATAGTGGAAAGGTACTTACAATAGTACATTGTGCAACGAGGATGGTAAGTAATGTATAGTAAACGCGAGTCTATTAGAATCCCGACGACGAAGTCGGAGGGCTTTTAATGACTCAAGTTTGTTATACACTTACCACCCGTGGTACACACAATGTTTTTCATCACATTTGCGAGGAAATAAAATAAATTCGTTGGTAAAATATTAGTTAGTACTTATGTAGGCTTAAAATCAAAATACACTTTGAAAACTATAATCAGACCTCATCCACTAAAAAAGATTGTCAACAATGTCAACTTTTTTCAATGTCTTCCACAGATAATGTTAACAACTGCGTTTTGTTTTCGAATTTGACAGATCATCCTGCCAAATAGTATCAATTATCAAAATCAAATATAAAACAATTATTTTTAATAAATACTAAACATTAAATTGCAGTCAAATTGAATATAAAGATATGTTTTATACATATTAAAAGTTGGTTGTAGCAAACTTTTGAAGATATGAAATACACCTTGGCTGTTTGGAAAGATCCTCAGTCCGAAGTGAAGTATGAAGTTCTATATATTTTTAAAACTAAACTTAACAGACCGTGTGAGCTAAATCGGCTATAACTGCTCTGTACTCTCGCAAGTAACAACGCCATTGACGAGCAAGTGTGATGAAATAGTAGTTTCTTTGTTGTTATTTTAATAAATATGAGTATATTTTTTTCTTTGAATTGTAGTAATGCTTATTAATAATTGATTGCTCCTCCTCTAAACATTAAAATATAGCGCAAGTCATACGAGGAAGTACTAGCACGAATCCGTTCAGTGCTCATAATAACTAAGTAAAGTGAAGTATATATCTAAGAATTGGCTAGAAAATCTAAACTGATATCATTATTACCTTGACTGATTCCATACACTCAGTCCTTTATTATACACATTTGTTAGTAATTACTTATTTAAATTCTATTGCAAAAAAAAAACTATGTACAAATGTCGGACTAAATGTCTAAAGGCATTATCTACCAGTCAACCATTGGGCTAAACAGACATATCTACAGTGATGCAATGTGAAGAAAGTAAGAGAATAATTATAACGAAAATAAAGAAGCAAACTGAAGAACGATACAATAAACTACACGTGAAATTAGTGTTTTTCATAATCATGTAAATATAGTCATAGTTGGCAGTGGTTAATACATAACTCTGTAAAAGAACCGACCAAGAGCATGCAGGCCCAAGTACTGCTTTCTTTCATATGTTTATCTGAAAACATAGGAGTTCTATTTTTTATTTATAATATAAATTGTACTATTGGGTGCAATAAAAACAACGCATGCGCGGCGTTATGGCCTATCGCTAGTCTCTTTTCTTCGAAGATGGATAAAACTCTATTGGATCAATCCATCCTTTGACTCTGGTCTAATTGTACTACTGGACTAAAGCCATGAAATATTAAAACCTGAACTAAACCATGTGTGATCGCCTTAGATGTAGATATCTCGTGATAAAGCCTTCATGTGTGCCACAGCGAAAAAGAGTAGACTTTCAACATCTTGTCATTACTACGTTAATACGACAACCATAACACGCCAGCTAAGCATACTAACGCCAATAGCACATCGTTACTAGGGAGATAGGAGCCATAGGAGGTATAAAATTCGATCACACTATCAGACTGGGCCTGTCAGCAAATAAAGCGCCAGTATTATGAATTCTTATCGGACGCATCGTTTGACGTCTACCAACTGAAATATCTCCTCTTAGCACCCAAGTTAATATGAATCTTGAGGTCAAGTTATCCTAGGTCTAAAGTTAGGGTGAAATGTCATGTGAATCAGAAAGGATAATATATCGAGATAGCAACCCAGCTTGCTGTTTTACGCCTCACACGCCACTGCTTCGACATTAGGGAATCAAATATCCATTAATTATAACCGTTGCGAATGTTGAGACGAAATATATTAATACCTTCACGAATGACTAAGATCAGTGTTCTCTGGGCAAAGGTGTCGATGTGATTAATCTTCATCACAGGGGATTTTTAGACGCGCTTTAATAATTATTATCATTTATTTTAATGTCATTTATCAATTTCATTCGAAGTTTTTTTTTTCTTTTTGTATTGTTAGCAATAAATAATTGTGAATTTTATTAAGCATAGTTACCAAATACATCGATTGTGATGACCATTAATTATTTAATACAAGACACGGTAAATTCATTATTAAAATTATTCGTCGGAATGTTTAATAAGTTATTTCTATGTTTATTCACCGATATTTTGAAGATGGTTGTTTTTTACCACCATTAAAGTAAAACAAAGAAGTTTTCCAATAGGTATTTACATTTACGCGTTTAGTTCACATTCCCGATTTACCTTAACCTTTATTTCCTTTACTCGACCAGAACATTCGCTAACCCTTTGCACTGAAGTACCGAGATTTAATCAACACCGCCCTAGCGGAATTACCGTCGGCTGATCATGTGGCTCTGCTGGTGACCTACATACAGTATACTTGCCTGGGTCCCAGCGATATTTGGATGAATTGTCGGAGTTTATGTCTTAGAAAATCTTTATAGTTAAAACATACAATAGTAGCAATTTTGAATCGATAACTAAGGGACTTTTTGACTACGTAAGTATTTTTTTTATTATATACAAATTGTCAGTATTTGTGTGTTTCAATAAAAATTAGAAGTGCTGTTGATAACTATATTTAAAATGTGTAAACGACAACGAGAGTTTTAAACCAAAAAGCTGCCTTTAAGCGAAAATTCCCGTTAGTACCTACAATATTTTATACAAAGAAGACATTAATATAGTAAACATATTTAGGGCAAATGAAATATGTTTCCTAAAACAACATAGAAAAGTCTTATAAAGGAATCATTAAGTACCTATAAGCAAGTTTGGCAAAAACACAAATTACTCGCTCAAATCTGCGCTGCATTCGAAGAAGGAAGACGTCGTTAATTTCCATTTGAATTTCAAATGACTACATTCAAAACTGGAAACTGAATGGTACCTCTACAAAACCGAGGCTAGTTACATAAATATGAAATCACTTATTCGTCAAACAGGGACTGGTATGTTCAGAAACGCAAAATATTTTAATAAATTACGGAAATTACCTTAGAATTAATGTACTTTAATTTATTTTAATTTTAATGCTAACAATAACAGAGGCTCTAGTGTAAGTTACTTTTGATGTAAAAAAAATTTACGAACGCGTATGTGATAATGTTATTTATATGGAAAACGCAAACGCGTTCGTGACGTAAAGTTACGTTAAAAACTTACACTCAGGGCTCAGAACATGAAGTGACTACAAACATATTAACAGACTAACATTATTTGCTAGTCGTTCTATTTGTTCAGAAGTTGGGATAAAACTTCAACAAGCTAAGTGCGACTAATTGTTTCTTATATATTTCTGCTATATTACCAAGCTGGAAAGCTGGTATTTTTATTGCCTTTTACGGCATCACCCCGACTTTACGGGACAACAGAAGATGCGAGAGGCGGCCATAGGTGAGACTGAGAACTGAAAACGACAGATTGCAGTGAAGTATCTCGCTCTTACTTAAAGCCATCGCTGCCGTCGCGCGAAGACGTAGTCGAGTCGAGTAACATATGCTGCTGAGGCACAACGCCTATGATATCAAATTTGTGTTATATTTATCGTTTATGAATTAACTCCGCTCCATTTTACACGTAAGATTGGACCCGCGTTGTCGCATCGGAAATTGGATTTTATAAGCTTTAAAGACAGATTTATCTCTATCACACTGGATCCTTGCCAAACTAACACCGATATGCACGTACTTCGTATTCTTGATGGTTCATCTCGTCCAGGTTTTTATAGCATTTTGAATTATTAGTATTCTTTTTTACGAGCGCTTTTATATCAGTAATCATGTAACTTATTTGTGTCTTCTGAAATGGTAATAATATAAATGCTGTTACTCGTGTTACCTGTACCACGTTTATTGGAATAAAAAATAATATGTACATAGAAGAAGTAATTAAAAATTTGTACTTAGAATTAAATAAATTGAATATACCACATGCAACGATGATAATAAATAATAAATAAATATCAGGACATTCTTACACAAATTCACTGAGCCCCACGTTAAGCTCAAACAAACAATGCTTGTGTTGTGGGTACTCGGCCAACGATATAAATAATATACAAATACTTAAATACATAGAAGGGGTATACATAAGGGCTGAAACACCCATGACTCAGGAACAAATATCTGTGCTTATCACACTAATAAATGCCCTTAGGGATTTGAACACAGGACCATTGGCTTCATAGACAGAGTCACTACCCACTAGACCAAACCTGTCGTCAAAACATAAACTTATGCAATAAAATGTTACGGTACAGTCAGTCTGGGTGGTATGAGGGACATTAACCCCCGAGGTACCTTAATTATTAAATTGTGTGTACAATTTTACTCATAATGGGTTAATGTTAATGTATGTATACATTATAACTGACCAAACCCGGGTAAAAACGAGTAATGTAGTGAACTAGAGTTCCTACTTAATTTACTAATTCTAGAGTTATCTTCATTCTCTCAGTCCAAAAGTTACATGCACTGACTAGAAGGGCAAGCCACTCAGTGAGAAGAGGGGAGCGCAAGCTATTGTTCACTCAACACCACAATGGCAGATATAAAATAATTAAGATAAAACCGGTCAAAACATATCGGGCCATCCTAATTTTTTTACAATTAAATTTGCTACGCATTCACGTACTCATCATGTTTCGTAACCTACTGATGCCTTCGAAACCCTAATTTTAATACGCAACTAAACTCTAGATTCATTTTTTATATTTAGATAACAGTAGTGACCCTTCATATGAAGCCGGTGGTCCCGGGTTCAAATTCCAGTAAGGGCATTTATTTGTGTGATGAGCACAGGTAATTTGTTCCTATGATAATTATATATCGTTGTGTATTGTTGTATTTGTTATGTAATTATATATCATTGGTTGAGCGTGGTGAATGTGGAACTCAGACAATTTGTCTAACAATATCCTGTAATATGTATTATATATAGTTATGTCCGTTCCATTAAATAAAAATTGATTAAAAACTCACGTTTATTAAGTCACTCACGTGTCGTATTTCGGAGAGCATAGGTTTGCATTTTCAAGAACTATAAGAGTGTCACTAGTTCGTTCGTTGTTGAAATTTTTTTTAGAATGAAAAACGAAAGTTTAAATACAAATGTTGTGTGATTTATTTATATTATTCTAACTAAAACAGTGAACATAAAACCGTGTAATCTATACTAGATACTGTAGTGGGAGCCGAGAGGCTTGAAGCACAGAGTATCATTTTATCGGAATGTGCGATATCAAATGTAGATCTCGTGTATCAGTGACGTGGCTTACTCCAAACATTGCTCACTATTAGGCCTTGTTAGAGATAGAGAAATGATAGGATTATTTTGGCATAAAAAATGATTATAACATTTACAACTTTCGCGTTTGTCATCATATCATCATAAAAACAGAAATGGTCTATCGCGACAAATCGGTTCTTTTTTATGTAAAAAAAAATGTTTAAATCAGAAAAAATGCAGTACATTTTAAGCGGAGCATTGTACTTTAAACATGAAAAATCTTTTAAATCAATAGTTTGTTATATATAATATTGTTGTCTATATTACAAATATTTCATGTGAATGTAGTTTTATTAAGGCGCTGTTGTGCATATAGTTGATTTTTAAATTGTACTTGGCAGTGCCTTTCTCGTATTTTCTTAATTCCTTATAAATTATCCAAAGGATTGTGAATGAATGACAGATTAAGATTAACTAATACATCTACAATCCATATTACAACCTATTATGTCGAGGTGTATTTATTAAAGATAATATATAAATTATCAAATAACTTACACTGCTTTATTAATATTCAAAATGAATAAGGCACTTTTTGGCATGAAAAAAATTACGACTAAAAAATGGTATAATATAGTAGTTTTATTTCCACTGAAAACATAAAAAACTGGGATATCATAGCAGCACTGAGGGTCAACTTCAGAGTGCAAAGTGTCATTGTTACGCGAGGGGTCGTAAAGATGAGCCCTAAATCCGCGGCCCGAGCGGTATCAAAACTAAATAAAAAGCTAATTTTGGCTTTATATTGAATGTAATATGTCTAATATTGCAGTAGATGACATAAACTTAAGAAAACATGGCCAAATTATATAGTAGTGTTACTATAATTAAAAAGCAACACAAAGCAAATTCATAAATAAAATGAAATAATATGACTAGTTCCTAGTTGAGTAAATAAGGATTTGCTGAAAAAAAAGTCAAGTTGAAGTTAGATTGAGGTTTGATTAGTCTTGTATGTCCAGTTATCGGTTCAGTTCAGGTCGTGTAGAATAGAAACCATTTATTCTCAAAATATACATTACAGAACAACAACGACAAAAAAAGAAACAATATTATAAAGAAATAATATAGCTGGAGATGCGGGTTCGAATCCCGTCTCGAACACCGGAGGTCCTCGTCGATTTTTCTTAAGTATATGTTATCTATTTCAACTTTTAAACAATATTACTTAGCTTATATCTCTTGCACAAGACACATTAAATGCTTACAAAAAAAGGAAAAAACATATTTCAACCCCAGTGTCCATCAATATTTCGCAATATGCACATGCATGTGTATCGCGAGTTTTTGTGTTATACTTTAAAAAAATCTCGTATGTGACATGGATACTCCAATCTGGAACGCAGTAACTGTACTCGCCTAATACATGGTTACGTCATTTTTCTATTGATTGACAGAATGAGTTACGAGGTTTTTCTAAGTAGTGACGATATCGAGATCCGTAATAATTATTCATTATTTAAGAGCTTCTAGTTTTTCTAAGACTTTTCCTCGCTAATGCCCTTCATGGGAGTGAATAATATACCTGCTGTGTGCATTGCTCAAGCGTGGTGGGTCATACTAAAATAAAAGTTTTATACCTACAACTTTGGTTTCTGTAACAACTATATGGAAACAGAGAACGCATTTCACTGTTTTGTGTCAACTGTGGCCGGGCAGGTGGTTCTCTAGACGCGAGTGTCCTGTGTTTTGCTTTACACTCTGGCAAAAAAACATGAAAACACATGTGGTCAAAGAAATAAGACAAACAGCTCCAAAGTAAGATGAAAGGGGAACTTGACATGCCATTTGTTATAAAGTTTTCCTCAAGTTTTTGTTACTTGTTTTTGTATAAAAAAGACGTATGTACATGATTTTATTTAACATGCTTGCAATTATTTTAGGATTATGAATGATTTATGAAACTACTTATCAGGATAGCATAAAACATCCACGCGGTAGTAATACACTTTTTGAAGAAGGCGTCGCTATAAAAGCGGATGTCGATGTGTAGAACTTTTAAGTGAAGTACGTAAGAACTTGAGCACAATTAAATAAGTTTAAAATTGGTCAGGTATTCTATCCCGATTCGTTTCACAGAAAACATACTTTAAAGACAGCGCGGAATAGAGCACGATGATTTGGTCTATGTAGAGGCAAAAAGAAATGAGTAATTAATAAACATTTTTATTGAGATGAGAGATCTGGTAACCAGGTACAAATTAAGGAGATTTTCTTTTTTCTTCTAACTAGTTACGAAGTATTAAAAATATTTTAAGGTAGGTTAGGTTAATCAAGTGATTTCAGATGCCCGGACGGCAAACACCCCAGAAACAGGGACCCAGGATTATTATGCAGAAACGTCTACTAGCGAATATCTTCGATATTTCAATCGAATTTCTTTCTAGAAAAAAATTTACTCGCAGGGGGACTCGAACGCACAACTACTGGATCACTAGCCCAGTGCGCTACCAATTGTGCTATACGAGTACCGCTTAGACTTAGAAAGGGGTAGCACATTGTTATCGATAAATTCTCAATGAAAATTGAGACTTCGATGCCGTTATGTGTTTAATACGCTGGCGGTAGATGTGTTTACACGTCAGCCATGATGACGTATACTACGAGGGATAAACAGAAAAAAAATGACAATTGGAAGTCTAGCTTACTATATATTACAGCATCAAAGAAACAATCAATCAAACAAGAACAACCAATTTGTCAAACAAAAACTAACATAAATTCAACATAATTAAAATAGAATCCGCCGTGTACCCGACAAATTCTCAAAGCCACGCGCAGATTCGGTGATTTGATTGGTTTTATTTGTTTCAAAGCTTGTGAATATCATTCTCTGCGCCACGTTTTACTTCGATCAAATATAGACTAAGTCACGTGCACGATACCGTTGTTAATGTGAATAACGAAAATAAAAATCTGATTTGTTATACTAAAATAGTTAAAATAAATATGGGAGCAACATTGAATACATAGTACGTTTACGAGTCACTTTCTAAAGTCACTTCTTTTTTTTTTATGACATAGGCGGCAAACGAGCAGATGGATTGCCTGATGGTAAGCAATTACCGTCGCCCATGGGCAACCGCAACACCAAGTTACAAGCGCGTTGCCGGCCTTTAAGATGGGTTGAAGCTCTGGGAACCTTACTCACCATCAGGAACACAAACATACCTGAAAGGTAGCAGTGCTATTATGGCTGTGTTCTTCTGTAAGGAGGAGGTTCTTCCCCAGTTGTGCTCCTCCAGACTCAAGCGTGATGGTCATCGCTGTGCCCTACCTCTCATTGTTGGACGTAGTTTAAGGACATACCCGGGTCCGGGTACATATCAAGGTAAAGTGACCCGTTTCTGATGCAGCAGAACCAAAGTAACAAATATAGCGGTCCGGATCGCTAAACAGTAGCAGTGGGCCGGGCACATTGCACATAGACCTGATGGCAATTGAGGCGTAAAGGTGGCCGGACCCCCACAAGATGGACTGACGATATGGTACGAAAAGATCTCGGGAATCGGGTGGCGCAGGATGCGGGTGGCGCAAAACCGGCCATCGTGGGTAGCTTTGAGGCAGGGCTATGACAAGCAGTGGATGTTCTTCGGCTGATATGATGATGATGAAATATTTACGATAAGCACACAAATAAATGAAATACTGGTATTTGTATTTAATTAGAAAATATTTTCAAATTATAAATGAACATTACAATGTTCTTTTCAGGTACTGAAATATCAAAGATTATCTACTATCATAACATAAGTTACTATCAACTATAGTAATTTGTGATGAATAGCCTGTTAAAGTGTTTCAGTATTTATTTACCTATTGGTAATGTGTTTAACAAAATCAAATATAATGTTTAACTTAAATGCATAATATTTCATGGATATGTTTGTTACTTCCGCTACCACCAACTATCGGTATATGCATTAAATTTCCATTTGGCGGTCAAACGCTAGTGATATCTCAAGTGTGACTCTAGCCAGTTAAAAGTTTTCTGTACTATTCTCGTTTACATTTGTAACAGGTTTAGACATTCGTAAACTATTTTAAACCCACTAAAAATAACGGTGTTGCGATATTGTCGTGTACGTCGTTAAAGAGACTTCGTCTCCAATTGGCAGTGTACTAACAACTGCGCGAAATCACAGATTACGTGTATGCAGACAAACGGAAATAAACTTAACGCTGAAAGAAAATATGAGAGCGGACGCAAAAAAACAAAAGAAAACGTTTACTTTTTGCAATTTCATAAAATCTGATTTCTAATGCATATAATTGTTTTTTTTTTAAACCTTGACACTTTTGTACAAATATATTTTCTAAATTTTAATACATTGTTACTTTCGGTGCCAAGTCAAGAAACAACAAATTCTGCAAACAATTGAAACAAGTACGTAAGTAAGATCACATTACGTTCCGATGTTGTCAACTATCAAGCAGATTTAACATATAAATAAATCATGTAAGTTCTTACACGATATAAGGATAAATACATAATTTAAGTTCTTACATGATTTTTTTGAAGGAAATCATAATAGCTGTTTCGATAACAAACGAGTGATGGTTTAGAATATTTCTAGTAGGTTAGCAAGACAGCACACAAGAAGACGTTGTTGCACACCTCCTCAGTCCTTTCGTGGCCATATTGCCACAAATAGGCAATAATTTAGATAACAATACCTGTAGTATTTGTATTTAAACTTTCGTGAGACATAATAATTAACGATTAACAATTAACACGGTTCTACTCACGTTTATTTAGTCACTCGCGCGACATGTTTCGAAGAACCCGCACACAGCGCACACCGCGACGGGCCGGCGACGCGATCGGCGAACCGAACGGACACTCAGCACTCTTATTGCTTGAAAATGGAGGCCTATGTTCTCTGAAACATGTCGCGCGAGTGACTAAATAAACGTGAGTAGAACCGTATTAATTGTTAATCGTTAAAACCTGTAGTTCTTTTTTTATTTGTAATTATATTGGTTACGTAGCTGTTATTATGTAATCTGGGCCGTACGTCGTTAAAATACCTGCCGGAATTCTTACGGGAACATTTTACTGTCATCGTCTTCCCGACATTTAAATCATTCGAAGATAACATTGTCGTCAAAAGTATGATGTGACAATTGGAATGCTCAAATTTTTTATACATTCGAAAAAGAACAATGTAGGAAAATATAGCTCAATGTCAATTATTAATGATGTGAGGTCATCATTAATAATTGACATTGATTCACGAGAGAATTTGTAGACTTTTTGTAGTCATGGTTGTGTTCATAATTGGGACCCGCACTTCAAATGACATTTATTTCAGATTAAAGATCTCTTAAATTATATTTCACAAGCGCAAGACAGCAGTAGGAGGAGGAAAAGTGCCTTATCTGAACTGGTGGTGTGAAAAATATTTTTATTTTGTGGCACCTAAAACTAACGATTAATCATTTTTTTCGTAGGTACCTAGGGACTCAGTTTTACTGCTTTGTTATTTCAAGTTTGCGCTTCGCTCGAAATCGGGTGAAGAGCTTAAAACTAATTGGTCAAGTATTTACCAACGAGTTTAGTTTTATTTTTAAAATATTTTCACGATAGGCCGACTCTATGAAATAAAAATTTCAATTGGTTTTTATAAAATATTTGGGTAGGTACCTACTGTAATTGAGTAAATACTGTATGTACGTTTGGAAATATGATACATTTCGGTATACCATGTCGGATGAAGTGGAGATTTTTTTAGCCAATAACCAAATTATTCTCATCTCATTTTTTGTGCTATAAGGATAGTTGATATAAACTAATCCGAAAACGGACTTAGGCAACACCGGTGGTTTAAACAAAGACAATACGTAACTGACTGAGTTTGTTATTTCACAAAATTATCTTCAACAGCTGTTATCGTAAAAAATGAACATTATCATTTAAAAAAAAAATAAGACGCACTTATACTATCATTTTATTTTATTTATAATTAGGAGCATCACGTTTATTAACTATATAGATGCTACAGACATTATACGGTAAACCGAACAACGAAACCCCTCTATAATGCCCTAATCCAGTTACTAATTATAGTAAAGCAAAGTAACCTCTCCGTGTAACTCTAGAGGTGTTGGGACGTGTCAAATGCAGGAAGTAAGAAATCACAAACGTAAGTAATTGACTTACAAAACGACTAGGTCGACAATTTTTTCATTGTTCGACTATTTGTTCGGTTTATGTATTAATAATAGCGGAAAAGGGATTTCTCTTGATTTCTTGACAATCTCTAATCGGAAATCTATTATCAAAAAAGATTTCATTTTGGAAAGGGCGTTGTATAAAACTGGTAAATACGTTCAGAATATATTTAAATGCGGCCTTTCCAAAATGTCAGTGAATAGAGAAATCTGACATCAATTTCCGTAGAATTTGATTGGCTGAATTGTTATGCGGAAGGTAATAAAATTCCTCGTTCTCCTAATTGTTTACGAGGGGAGAATTATCTATGAGAAAAATTCCTAAATACCGTAGCGTAAAATTATTTTCATTCACAAGTGAGTAAAACTAGTTTCTTTTTTCGCCGTCATACGGGTTGTAGCGCTGATAGCCTACTGGTAAGAGCGTGCGACTTGTAATCCAGAGGTCGCAGGTTCTTTCTGACCCCCGGTTTGTACCAATGAATTTCTCGGAAATTTTGTACGAAGTATCATTTGATAGATGTTTACTAGTTGCGTTTTGATGAAGAGAAACATCGTGAGGAAACCGGACTAATCCCAATAAGGCATAGTTTACCCTCTGGGTTGAAAGGTCAGATGGCAGTTCCTTTCGTAAAACTAGTGTCTACGCCAAATCCTGGGATTAGTTGCCAAGCGGACTCCAGGGTCCGTGAAATGTGCCGTGGCGAAATGCCGGGACAACGCGAGGAAGATGATAATATGGGTTGGAATGTAATTTTAAATGATAAATGATTGCCACTATTAATGTGGATTAAATTTTAGAGTCAGTATTTTCCTCCCATTAGTGGGGCGAAAAAATGTGTATTTCACTCGGCAGCAAAGTTTGTTCCGCTCTCGTGATCTCAATATTAGCACGAGGAGGTAAACATGAACTTTGCTCCCTTGTATAACTAATAATATTATAAGCAGTGATTGTAAAACGGGAACAGATTCGATTGAGATTCCTTATGACAACAAGTGACGACCTAGGCACTTAATGAATTTTGCTCGCATTTTACGATCGACGAAGAGCGAGACGGTCCCGTTCGAGACGGGATCGTCTCACTTTTTCGGAGGTCCTCGTTTGTTTTAAATGGATGACATATACTTATATAATATGTCATCTAATTCAATTTTAGAATTATAAATAATGCTTTATTTAAAACAAAAGATAGAAAAAATAGGAACAACATAACGTAACAGTTAAACTTATAAAAATAAATTAAATGTAAATTAAACTACATTAAACCTAAATAAAACTAAAATAAGCTACGTTAAAACTAAATCAAGCTAAAATAAGAAGAAAAACCTAGTTTAAATTTTTAATTATGTTTTTGTCTCATATACCTATCAATATTTTAATTTGACTTAATCTTGGCGATACTTTAAACGCCAAGTTGTTTACGCATACTATTTTATATTTTTTTCTAACATATGTGTGATTTATTTGGAAGGTTAGATTAATAAGCATAATAAAATAAACTACGCATTATTATTGATATATGACGATAATGTACTAGTATTTAGATATTTATACTAAATGGAATACAAGGTGACCTTGTCGTGTATTGCCCCACGTAGGCAGCTCATCCGGCATTACTATGGCAATCCGGGATTACAACGGAATATAGATGACAATTTCAATCTCCGCTGGTACAACACGGTAAGTTGGGATTTGTCTGTACCTATTGTTCGATAGCTATACGTGAATCTTATTATTCAAATAAATCCAGATTTTGATCTTAATTGTTACTTCTTATTTAAATATGACATATTGTTTGAAGAATTACATAATATTTGATACAATGATTTTCTAAAGCAAGCTTTTTAATTTATTTTATTATACTTTACACGGAAGTACTTATTATAGCACGAAAAATAGGCCCTTGCTTGGTCCGCAAATCCGTCGACGCAGCGTCGAAAGCTGGATAAAAAAACCTCTCCACGCAATAAGAACGAAACCAACATCATTCGGCCGATATCAACTTTTTCAAAATATGGAAATACCCTCAGTTTTCTATCCGGAGAGGACTCGGCAAAGCTATATGCTATGTTCACAGTGTGTGAAACATACACAAATCGTGAGTTGGAGCATTGGCTGTTAACAGCTACTGCGTAGAAAACCGCGCACACCTCTCCGCAACCTGTGCCATCCACACCGTTCTATTCCTGGCCGTCTTTACAGCCTCAATTCTCACTTACCTACCCAGCGGCAAGTTATCACCTTGCTCAATAATATGTGTAAACATTGTACACAATCTGTTCAAACCTCACCAAACTACAACACCATACGAGAAGCACATCTTTTATATTAACAGTATCCCATCGCCTGCTGAGACCGATTTGATCTACCCGTGAATGGGTTCTAGTAGCTGGATTGCATGACAAAAGGCCTCCATCTTTTATATTTACAAATCTATCCAAATAATGGGTTATACCCGGACAGCATATATGAATTATTGGTGGAGATAACCACGATATACTAATTAATATTTCCGTTCAGACAACCTTTGCTATGTAGATTTTAGTGGAATAAATAACTAGGCACTTGTAGAAACTAACAAACGAACTAAGAAGGTAGGGAAGGTAAGGTAGGATTAACGATAAATATGATGGTTATGTATATCCTACTTATACCCAACACATTTTCACATGGAAATTTTCGGCTATTTTTGGAATTGCCTCGTTCATTCATTGGGTCCGTCCATGATAAATCAACGTCCGATTATTACGAATGCGTAGGGAATGTTATATTCCTTAATTTATTTTCCGAAATACGTTGTATATTGCATGTATTAAAATGATATCAGAAATAGATTTGTTGTTGATGCTTGCTTTTATGTCCATCAATACATTGTATAATTTGTATATAAATACGAAACGCAAAGCTTTTAACCCGTAGGTGGGCAAGTCATTCTGAACACTATTTTCCTATTTGTTAGTGTTTATTAATTGCCTTTTGATTTATCATTTTATTTAAAATTGACAAAGGGTACCTTTTCTAAGTCGGTTAACGCTTCACATATCATAATAAATCTGTGAAATGTTACGTTTTTGTCAAAACAATATTTTTTTGCTATTAAGGCATTTCATTAAGCGCAAATTATCATTTTTAAAACTAGATTAATTAGAGAGACGGAACAGAAGGAGCAGCCAAATTATGTTGAAATTATCATGAACGCATTGTCCATAAATACATTATCTTTTTCATTCTTTCTTCCTTAAAAAAATATGGCTTCCATCAATAAATCAATCGATGATATCGCCAATGTCAAGTAAAATATCAAATTACGTAGAATTAAAAGTTTGCCCTTAGAGCATGAAGTTGTTCGGTAGTAGGCCTTGCGTTTTGTAAAGTGGTAGCTGGACTTTACAGAAAGCTAAGAGGCGGCCGTAACCCCGGGACTGCCGGGTGATGACCAAAATAGTGGTGAACGCGTTTTGAAATCTTCATTAGCTGGATAATTCTGCGTTCTGACGCAGAATTATCACTGCATAATAAGGTACCAATATTACACACTAAACAACGTAAATGAACAAAAAACAAAAAATATAGTTTCAAGACGACTTCGCCATTTTGAGGTTCAACCGGGAATCAAATACATTATCAATATCTTGATCGTCAATCCGTCAATCATCCGTCAATAAACAAGGTTCGCTTGGTTGACAAACTTACTTGAACTGACGTGTCGTTTTAATCTTAACCTTGACTTATCACATCGAATACAGGATTGACGGTTGAACCTCAAAATGGCTCAATATTATGCAGTGATCTAATGAAAAATTGTGAAGCTAATGAATAATTGATTTCAAAACGTGTTTCACCCGGCAGTCCCGGGGTCACGGCCGCCTCTTAGCTTTCTGTAAATTCCAGGTACCACTTTACAAAACGCAAGGCCTACTACCGAACAACGTCATGCTCTAAGGGCAAACTTTATATGGTATTTTACTTATTTGCTATTTTACTTGACATTGGCAAAATCATCGATTGATTTATTGATGGAAGCCATTTATTTTAATGAAGAAGAAGAAGACGACTTGTCACATCATAATGAATACAGGATGTGACACAATTAAAATAGATGTATCATTGTTTGAAACAAAAAAATAAGAACTTGAATTTCAATAATATATCTACCAAAACCTTATTTCTCACTTAAACATTCACTGGTATAATGCTTCGCCTCTCGTATGGATAAACGCTGTAGTATAATTGCATTGCATTAAATTGGCATTGTATATTAATTTCCGAATGCGGCATCAGATTGCAAAAAGTTTTCTTCTAATTTCCGGATAAAGAAAGAAACCGTTTAAGGTTAATTCTTAGATCTTTGTTGGTGTTGCTTTTTGGACATGACTTCGCAATCTCGATTGATTCAATTCTAATGACCTTAAGTGAACTAGGAGAGTTCAGTGAACTAATTTTACTTTAGGAAAAACATAATTGCAGCAATTGAGACATTTTCATTGACTGTAAATTGTTTCACAAATATTATGGGCACTTTTATTTATATGTGATTACAAAATGTCTATGAATACATAGGCCTAATTGAAAATACAAGACTATGGTTATGTAGGTGTGCAGATAATTAATATGGAACTTACGTTGAACAAAGTGTACAGTCTCCATCAAGGTTTCCAAGGTTTCCCACATCGACGACCTTAACATCTCATCTTGGCATCTCAGCGTCTACAATGGAGTCGTACTGTGCACGTAAAGGTATGTAAGCGCGAGGCGCACAGAACTTGACTGTAAACGTGACCAGTTGAAGGCCAGGCCACCTGTAGCCATAATTTACAACTATGTTGGCGGGGTGCTGACTTGCAGTGAGTATGGCCGTACATTTACTGCTAAAATCGGCTACGTCAGTCACCAGAGAGCGCACCTGCGACGCTCTCAGCAGTAGAACGCAGTCGCTGTGGTCGGAAACGGCTAGGAGAGATTACAGTCTCCATCAGATACTCGTAGATCGGAGCGGCCAAGGTGGTCACAAATGTCGGAACAACGCCTCTATTATCAAGGCGATAAAGTGCATGTTCCGATATTTTTGAATACCTCGCTGCTTCGATATATTTGATGTCGACTGTACACACATGTCACTACTACCGCAAGTTTGCCAAACATGCTCGGCTGGCGTCAGTAATATGTCACGCCGCGAGCTATAACAACATAATAGTGGAAAGGTACTTACAATAGTAGTTTCTTTGTTGTTATTTTAATAAATATGAGTATATTTTTTTCTTTGAATTGTAGTAATGCTTATTAATAATTGATTGCTCCTCCTCTAAACATTAAAATATAGCGCAAGTCTTACGAGTAAGTACTAGCACGAATCCGTTCAGTGCTCATAATAACTAAGTAAAGTGAAGTATATATCTAAGAATTGGCTAGAAAATTTAAACTGATATCATTATTACCTTGACTGATTCCATACACTCAGTCCTTTATTATACACATTTGTTAGTAATTACTTATTTAAATTCTATTGAAAAAAAAAACTATGTACAAATGTCGGGCTAAATGTCTAAAGGCATTATCTACCAGTCAACCAGTGGGCTAAACAGACATATCTACAGTGATGCAATGTGAAGAAAGTAAGAGAATAATGATAACGAAAATAAAGAAGCAAACTGAAGAACGTTACAATAAACTACACGTGAAATTAGTGTTTTTCATAATCATGTAAATATAGTCATAGTTGGCAGTGTTTAATACATAACTCTGTAAAAGAACCGACCAAGAGCATGCAGGCCCAAGTACTGCTTTCTTTCATATGTTTATCTGAAAACATAGGAGTTCTATTTTTTATTTATAATATAAATTGTACTATTGGGTGCAATAAAAACAACGCATGCGCGGCGTTATGGCCTATCGCAAGTCTCTTTTCTTCGAAGATGGATAAAACTCTATTGGATCAATCCATCCTTTGACTCCGGTCTAATTGTACTACTGGACTAAATCCATGAAATATTAAAACTTGAACTAAACTATGTGTGATCGCCTTAGATGTAGATATCTCGTGATAAAGCGTTCATGTGTGCCACAGCGAAAAAGAGTAGACTTTCAACATCTTGACAGTACTACGTTAATACGGCAACCATAACACGCCATCTAAGCATACTAACGCTAACAGCATATCGTTATTAGGGAGATAGGAGCCATAGGAGGTATAAAATTCGATCACACTACCAGACTGGGCCTGTCAGCAAATAAAGCGCTAGTATTATGAATTCTTATCGGACGCATCGTTTGACGTCTACCAACCGAAATATCTCCTCTTAGCACCCAAGTTAATATGAATCTTGAGGTCAAGTTATCCTAGGTCTAAAGTTAGGGTGAAATGTCATCTGAATCAGAAAGGATAATATATCGAGATAGCAACCCAGCTTGCTGTTTTACGCCTCACACGCCACTGCTTCGACATTAGGGAATCAAATATCCATTAATTATAAGCGTTGCGAATGTTGAGACGAAATATATTAATACCTACACGAATGACTAAGATCAGTGTTCTCTGGGCAAAGGTGTCGATGTGATTAATCTTCGTCACAGGGGATTTTTAGACGCGCTTTAATAATTATTATCATTTATTTTAATGTCATTTATCAATTTCATTCGAAGTTTTTTTTTTGCTTTTTGTATTGTTAGCAATAAATAATTGTGAATTTTATTAAGCATAGGTACCAAATACATCGATTGTTTTGACCATTAATTACTTAATACAAGACAGGGTAAATTCATTATTAAAATTATTCGTCGGAATGTTTATTAAGTTATTTCTATGTATATATTCTATATATTCACCGATATTTTGAAGATGGTTGTTTTTTACCAACATTAAAGTAAAACAAAGAAGTTTTCCAATAGGTATTTACATTTACGCGTTTAGTTCACATTCCCGATTTACCTTAACCTTTATTTCCTTTACTCGACCAGAACATTCGCTAACCCTTTGCACTGAAGTACCGAGATTTAATCAACACCGCCCTAGCGGCATTACCGTCGGCTGATCATGTGGCTCTGCTGGTGACCTACATACAATATACTTGCCTGGGTCCCAACGATATTTGGATGAATTGTTGGAGTTTATGTCTTAGAAAATCTTTATAGTTAAAACATACTCGTAGCAATTTTGAATCGATAACTAAGGGACTTTTTGACTACGTAAGTATTTTTTTTATTATGTACGAATTGTCAGTATTTGTGTGTTTAAATAAAAATTAGAAGTGCTGTTGATAACTATATTTAAAATGTGTAAACGACAACGAGAGTTTTAAACCAAAAAGCTGCCTTTAAGCGAAAATTCCCGTTAGTACCTACAATATTTTATACAAAGAAGACATTAATATAGTAAAAATATTTAGGGCAAATGAAATATGTTTCCTAAAATAACATAGAAAAGTCTTATAAAGGAATCATTAAGTACCTATAAGCAAGTTTGGCAAAAACACAAATTACTCGCTCAAATCTGCGCTGCATTCGAAGAAGGAAGACGTCGTTAATTTCCATTTGAATTTCAAATGACTACATTCAAAACTGGAAACTGAATGGTACCTCTACAAAACCGAGGCTAGTTACATAAATATGAAATCACTTATTCGTCAAACAGGGACTGGTACGTTCAGAAACGCAAAATATTTTAATAAATTACGGAAATTACCTTAGAATTAATGTACTTTAATTTATTTTAATTTTAATGCTAACAATAACAGAGGCTCTAGTGTAAGTTACTTTTGATGTAAAAAAAAGTTTACGAACGCGTATGTGATAATGTTATTTATATGGGAAACGCAAACGCATTTGTGACGTAAAGTTACGTTAAAAACTTACACTCAGAGGCTCTAGTGTAAGTTTCTTTTGATGTAAAAAAACGTTTATGTACGCGTAAGTGATAATATTATTTAGGTATATGGATAACGTAAACGCGTTCGTGACGTAAAGTTACATTAAAAACACTAAGGGCTCAGGGTTCGGAACATGAAGTGACTACAAACATATTAACAGACTAAAATTGTTTACTACTCGTTCTATTTGTTCAGCAGTTGGGATAAAACTGCAACAAGCTAAGTGCCACTAATTGTATCTTATATATTTCTGCTACATTACCAAGCTGGCAAGCTGGTACTTATATTGCCTTTTACGACATGACCCCGACCCTTTACGGAGCAACAGAAGACGCGAGTGGCGGCCATAGGTGAGACTGAGAACTGAAAACGCCAGATTGCAGTGAAGTATCTCGTTCTTACCTAAAGCAATCGCTGCCGTCGCGCGAAGACGTAGTCGAGTCGAGTAATAAATATATGCTGCTGAGGCACAACGCCAATGATATCAAATTTGTGTTATATTTATCGTTTATGAATTAACTCCGCTCCATTTTACACGTAAGATTGGACCCGCGTTGTCGCATCGGAAATTGGATTTTATAAGCTTTAAAGACAGATTTATCTCTATCACACTGGATCCTTGCCAAACTAACACCGATATGCACGTACTTCGTATTCTTGATGGTTCATCTCGTCCAGGTTTTTATAGCATTTTTAAATTATTAGTATTCTTTTTTACGAGCGCTTTTATATCAGTAATCATGTAACTTATTTGTGTCTTTTGAAATGGTAATAATATAAATGCTGTTACTCGTGCGTTAGGTACCTGTACCTCGTTTATTGGAATAAAAAATAATATGTCCCTACATAGAAGAAGTAATCAAACATTAGTTCTTAGAATTATTTAAATATAAAGTACCACATGCAACGATGATAGTAAATAATAAATAAATAAATATTACAGGACATTCTTACACAAATTCACTGAGCCCCACGTTAAGCTCAACAACTCTTGTGTTGTGAGTACTCGGCCAACGATATACATAATATACAAATACTTAAATACATAGTTGGGGTATACTTAAGGGCTGAAACACCCATGACTCAGGAACAAATATCTGTGCTTATCATACAAATAAATGCCCTTATTGGGATTTGAACCCAGGACCATCGGCTTCATAGGCAGAAACTACTAGACCAAACCTGTCGTCATTATATAAACTTATGCAATAAAACATTAGGGTACAGTCAGTCTGGGTGGTCTGAGGGACATTAACATTAACCTCAATTATTAAATTGTGTGTACAATTTTACTCATAATGGGTTAATGTTAATGTATGTATACATTATAACTGACCAAACCCGGGTAAAAACGAGTAATGTAGTGAACTAGAGTTCCTACTTAATTTACTATTCTAGAGTTATCTTCATTCTCTCAGTCCAACAGTTACATGCACTGACTAGAAGGGCAAGCCACTCAGTGAGAAGAGGGGCGCGCAAGCTATTGTTCACTCAACACCACAATGGCAGATATAAAATAATTAAGATAAAACCGGTCAAAACATATCGGGCCATCCTAATTTTAACTCAAAAAGCCTCCATGCTGCTTAAAGCAGGCTATGGGGGAGGCCCAAACCCAGCAGTGGACATAGTAGTAACTGGAAAACGTTTCAACTGATCATGATGGCTTGATCAGTTGAACCGTTTTTCTGTTACTACTGTCAAGGCATCAAGTTCATAACAATTGTCCTTGAAAGTCTTGTCAGCTTGTGCATTCTATTTAACCTGATCCACTGTCGAGCCATCTATATGAACTGAATTATATTTTTTCATCATAAAATTACCCTCAATCGCTGTATACAAATTTATTAATAATGGCATTTATATTTGGTTATTATAATAATCACGACCCGCGTTTATCCCCGTGTCCGCCTCATGATCTAACCCCTTCATTCAGATCACTTTCCAGCAAGACTTGTTGGCCGATTGTATCCCACATATTATGAATATAATATGGCTCATATAAAATATAATAAAATATTCATGAAACTAGAAGAATTAAGAATGTAGAAGATGCCTTTATTTAAGAAGATTAAATTATTAGGTATGGTCAGAAAGTGTATTACAAAAAAAGCAGTATGCGGTTTTTTACGCACGTATTGTCGTGCAAAAAGGGACATGTTTATTTTTTGACACCGTTCAACACAATACTTATTGTACGAGTGATTTCTTTTCTTGAGCTTTTCATATTACGCATTCGATTCAACGTGTGTGTGCGTGTTTTCGGGTGCGTGTGTGTTGTATATAAATACTTACACATGTGCGGCTTTACGCGACTGAATATAATTCCTGCACGACGCGTCATTTGTCTTTCTTTTCAGTTGAGTAAATCATATTACCAAGACTGTTCTAGGTTATTCGAAGGAAGCGTACAAAAAGTATACGCTTGTATTTTTAATAAGTCTTAATATTTGTCATATCAAAGACGACACATTTAAGAATACATAGTAATTTCATTTCATAAAAACCATTGTGCCTATATTATTAGATCCTGCGACAATAGGATTGAAATAAGTATTTTCATAGCATTGAACATAATATTTTCTAGACGACCTTTTACCCACTCACAGTAGGTGTCCGGATTCAGTGAACTGCTAAGTTTTATGCTTCGTTTAATTTATTCCTCTGTTATATAGATATAATTTTACATACTAAATCACAACTAAATTAAATCGCTCACTACATAAATATCGAGACCCACTTAAGGATACAGATACACATAATAATATTACGTAGGGATGTGACGATGGCGTAGGGATGTGACGACCCCATCGCCCACTGGTTTTCTCCAGTGCAATCAGTCAACGCAGGGCAGCTTGTGGCGAGCTGTTGGAGAGTAGCGACTCCACGTACCTGAGTGCCCCTGGGGTGCCCTGTCGGACAGGTGGGACAGGTCCCCTGCCTCTGGCTTGCCTTCACCGGCCGTCCAGAGTGGGGTCGCGAGAGCTGCGTTCTCGAGGGTAGATGTGGAAACCTAAGTGGCGAGTTGGCTATATGTTTAAAGTCCAGTGACACCTCTCTACCCTTAGCCCTATTAGGCATCGGTGTTGCCCTTGAGCCATCTTTGATGTCGCTTTTTGTGGGGGCCCATCTCGCATAGGGCGAGTCACCGTCTGCCGGAAATAAAATTGAATACCATTTTATTAGGCAGACGTCCGGTTTTTTATCCAATAGCCCAGTAGCTAGTCCATCCTTTCCACCCAATAGCCTAGTACATTCTAGATTCCATTATAACTCAATAGTCTTTACACCATGGCGGGTGCTGTCTCTGTGCGCGTCCCATGATACGGACAGGGGCAACATCCGCTTAGTGTACCCCTTACATTTCATTAAATTGTCGAAAGGGCCTCTGCGCGTTGGCTCGATCTAGCTCCGCGTACGCCTCCCAAATGTCCGGAACACCATTGTTCCGTGTACGGAAAAGTTACATATCATATATCATGTACATATCGAACAGACAGTTAGCGGAAATGTCAACTTCATAGGTCATAACCAAATACTCGTTCATTTAATAGAAAGTGCATTCACTGGCTCTAAACATAACCTATGACGTAATTTTACCGTAACAGTTCTTGACCAAATTACACCTGAAACCGTCTTACGAGAAAAACGCTGGAATAGCTGGAAATGGAAAAGAGTTAATTCATATGATTAACTCTTTTCCAGGAAATATTTACTTAATCTTTTCATATTTTATACACCTCGTTCACGCTACATTGATCAAGAATTAATAATTACTTAGGTATTTTTTGCAGAGCCTACTTGTAGTACGAGGATTCTATTTAATGGCCAGTAATTAAGTTACAAATTCGATTAATGTACTTTATCCTTGTATACGCAGAGTAACGTGATTCTTCATCGCGTAATGGAATTTGATTGTATCGCGGGAATCCAACCCATCAATTAATTACTCAACTCTTTCGTATACTCGGCTCGGTTGTCCATACAATGTACCCTTACCATGAGTTGTGACATTAAGGTTTTCGATAACGAGTATCGAGTTTACTATCTGTGAACGAGATGCACATATAGTAAACTACTCAATACTCGTTATCGAAAACCTCAAAGTCACAACTCATGGTAAGGGTACTGTACAACTTAACAATACTTTACTCATGGTCATGGTATATGTTAGTAAAACCGATTTCCACGTCAATTACAGAGAGAAAAACGTAATATTTAATTATAAAGAAGTATAAGTTAGTACTTTTATATTTTTTATAAAACTTTAGATCGATTATATTAACTTAATCAAAAAATCGAATAAAACTAAGCTTGGGCTGGAGTCGTTTAAATTGGACCCTATTGGATAGTAAGGTTTGGTAGTACTATATCAGTGCAAGCTAGGCACCTTTCCCCGCACTGCGGTCACTAGGCATACAAGAACGCGTGCCTGTATATACTCTAACATAACGTAGTATAAGGGTAATACCTGTAGCCTCAATATCTTCCTTAATATAGTGTGTAAATCTTATACAGGCGAATCTCTTAACGGAGGGTAGAATAGGACATAAGAAATATATTTACATAACTCTTTCTTAAAAGTACAGTTAAAATTTTATCCATATAAAAAAATTCGCCCCGCAATGTAATGTAACACACTGGAGTTAAACACACGTTGATAGTTAGTTTCAAAATCTTATATCGCGTAGTGTTCGTAGTACATTACTGCTCAGAAATTTTACAAATAATAATTATATGTGTGTGCAATAGGTTTAATCAAGAAAAACCTTTTGGTTAATGATTGTACTGGCAAATCCTATGTCTAGTTTAATTCTTCGCCCGTATTCGACTTACACACAGTATATAAGCTACATCAAATGCTACACAACTGCGTGTGGTCGGTATCTATACCGACTGGTATAAGGTAAGTACCATACAGTAAGTATTTATTTTCTTTATTGGAAAAACAGAATTATGCGACAGTATAAACATTTTACAATTAACAAAATAAAAACTACCTACTTATTCAGGTGTTAATAACTAACACTAAGCTTGTACTTCCAAGGATATCATAAGTGATGTAACTCTTGTACCTAATTGTAGTACAAGTTAACGGCTTTGTAAATACATAATAAATGAAGCAGAATTAAGCGGAATCAGAACCTTTAATAATTATCTGTCTCTTGATTTTGTCTCTCTCGTACTTTCGGGACCGCTCTCATCTCTGTTTAGAGCCTATTTTTCTAATTTTTTTGTCAGATTGTCCATATAAAGTATTGAAATAATACGTTTGTTATATTATATTATATATTGTATTTTATGATATAGCAAACTGTTATATTATACAAACTATCCGACGAAATAACTGCACTGTCACAAACATGCAAAGGCTGTCATGTTTTGATTGAAAATTCAGCAGCAGTCAGAATAAACAACCGCAGAGGCGAAGTTGGGTCGATAGGCGGTAAAGTCCAAGCCAGCTCTGCTTTTCGGCGACCCTAATCCCATCCTATTAGCTATTCGTGCATTCAATACGACCCTCGGCGTCCTAGTCCGAGTACAAACACTTCGCACGATAACGATGGCCAACACAAGATGATAAGAAAAAGGTACGAGAATAGATATATCTGATATAAAGAAATGAGAGTTTGCTCTTTTCATGTCAAAATAGGCAACAAAAGGAAGCAGACAATTCACTAAACGGGAGAATTGGAAAAGCTCCTTCAATTCTGTCGATGCAATAACATGGCTCATAACTCACGTCACGCTGCCTCGTGGTTTTAATCAAAGCTAAAGTTTAGGTTCGGCGGTAATCCACTAATGTAAGGACGGGAAACTTGGTCGGCGAATGCGGTAGTGGGTAAGCTCGGAAACAAATCCTTTTTAAGGCGAATTCATTCCCGAGTCTTGATTAACGATACAATTGTCACGTACGCTATTACGAGGCGAAGTATAATGTGCCCTCGAATTATTTGTTTAGAAAAGGTTTATTCTGTAAGTATAGATACGCAAATAAAGCATGTACCATGTATATATATATTTTTTTTAATGACTTAAGGTGGCAAACGAACAGACGGATTGCCTGATGGTAAGCAATTACCGTCGCCCATGGGCACCCGCAACACCAGGGGAGTCACAAGCGCGTTGCCAACCTTTAAGGGGGGTTGGAGCTCTGGGAACCTTACTCACCATCAGGAACACAACACAACATACCTGAAAGGTAGCAGTGCTATTATGGCTGTGGTCTTCTGTAAGGAGGAGGTACTTCCCCAGTTGGGCTTGTCCAGACTCGAGCGTGATGGTACTTCGATGTGCCCTACCTCTCATAAAATATAGTATGAAAAATAATCGCACATTAAGAAAAACTAAATATTTATTAACTCAGAACCGTCCCTCTGTTATCAAGTATTTTTAGGTATATTAAAGTTAGGTAAAAAGTATTAAATCTTTATGGATATTGCGTAGACCTATAAAAATCTTTTACCATTGTACCTACTCGCTATTTTGTGATATCTTACTCCGTGAACTTGAACGTCTTTACGATATTAAATTTTGTATACTTTTTACTCTGTGTAGATAAGAGCTCATTGCACTAGAGCACGTATAAAGTACACTCTAAACATTTCAGCAACTCGCTTTCCCCGGACTAAGTTTTTAAGCCGAGCTCGGCAAAGACTGACCGCATGTGAAGAAAGTGGACTTCGAGTGGATATCTACTTACGCTTCTTTTTGGCCTCTTTTGCGTTTAAGGAAAGGAAGTATTTATTTTAGATACATGTCTGTAAAACAGATATAGGAATGACTATTCACATATTGCACATCGATCCGTACTATATTATCGGAACGTTCATCTCCGGTATTGTAAATACGGATGTCATTATAAATAATATTTGTTAGTTATTTATTACTTTACCCGCATTAGTTATGAAATTAAAAGTCTATAATCTGTAATAAACTACTCGCGTTACTGGATATTGACTCTTGGACACTCTTATTTATTAACAATATCCTATATCATTTATAGTATGCAATAGTAATTAATATTATACTGGGTGTTATTAAAAACGTAATACAAGATTATCAAGCCGGCATCTGGTCATGATTTGGAACAATTTTTATTATGGGGTCAACTTTGTAAAGTGTAAAAAAAACAACTCTCTCATACATTTTCGTCAACTTGACCTTTTCTATGGAACAGCTCAATTTTTATTAAATTTTACAAACTTGACCCCACAATAAAATATGGTCATAATCATGAACAGACGCTGGTTTGATAATCTTGTATCACGTTTTTTATACCACCCAGTATAACTTCTTAATTGATTTCGGTTTACGATTTCCTAGGGCGATAGATTCAAACAACAAAACCGGCCAAGAGCGTGTCGGGCCACGCTCAGTGTAGGGTTCCGTAGTTTTTCGTCCGTCACAGTAAGTGTTCCCACTTAAGAGTTAAAAATGGGCTATTTGATACATTGTTGTTGACATATTAATATTAAGTACAGAACCCTAAAAACGGGCCCACAAAGGACGCTGACAACTAAAGAAAGAATTATAGATGTCAACTATACATGGAAACTTTGAAAAAATGTTATCAATTTTAGTCCCACCACGAGTAGTAAGAAGGGGTTGTAATAATAATCATAGAGTGATAACCAGCCAGCGTCATTTGAAGTCAGTCAGTCAGTTTCAACCTAATGTATGGGCATGTATGCTCCGACCCCATTATTCAGAAAGAATCTTAAAACCGCCATGTAGGGTATGAGCGTTCCACCTACAGCGACATCTATCGGCATATTAAGTAAACTATGCGCGCGAGCTTAAAGTACAGAGGCTCTAGTGTAAGTTTCTTTTGACGTAAAAAATGTCTCGAATGCGTAAGTGATACTGATATAATATGGGTAACTACCCAAGTAACAAAATTTGGTTCTATAAAAGTCCTGAGAACGTTTTGGAGCGTGCTAATTAGTGTTCATGATTAGCACTATAATGGTTTTGTAAACGGTTACAAAACCCCGAATAGGCCCTAGTTTTATCACTGATTTATACTATAAGCATTACATAAAAGCTCTCACGATGATTAATCAGCTCTATGGTTGAAATGTAAAAGCGACGAGAAACGCTTTTTAGTACTAAAATAGTGCTGTCTGTAACGTTTATGTCGCAATTTGCAACTATAATAGTAACGAAAACATGTTTATGGTGCTATTTTGCACCATAAACGATTCCAGTGATCTTTTGTAGCACACTTTCTCGTGCGCATTTTGCGTGAGATGCCTAAAATATTAAATACGGGAAGTTCATTCGCCATTGTTTCTTAAAGTGACATTTGTATTTAGGTAACAATAAGGACGTACTAAAAACATTCGTGGACCGTTACATGGCAGTAGATTATACATGGGAAAATAATTGTATCGATAAAATCATTATCCTGATTTCAAATTTGACAATGCGCTTTCATAATTTTCATGTTTTAATTGAATTTTAATTAATAAAATATGGAATTGTTCCAACTGGGGCTGCTATAGTACATATAGGCTCCAGTCGTGCTGTTAATGTGCTATTATGACAGAAAACAGCAGCCATATTTAACGGATTAGGGTTCCGTTGTTCAAATATAAAATAGTGTATACAAAATATATTTCTTTGAATGGAGTTGCAATAAATACACACTGGGCAAATACACCCCACGTTGCCGCCGAGGCTTGTAGGTAGGTATAGTGTTTTTCTCAAACATGAAGTGAACTATAAAAATTATTAAATCTGAAGACTGTAGCTCTATCCGGTTGTCTACGTTCACACAGCGTAAATTTTCTCGTATACTGTATACGAGATTTTGTCCATTTAGCGCTTATGTATACATTGATTCGTTCACACTTCACACGGACAAATTGTTTTCTTGGTGTGAACAAACCGATTGGACCTTCCAGTAATATCCACCAGGTACTGATTTGATATTTATGTTAACATCAGTTTTCAAAAGTGTCCTTGGATCTTAATAACACATTACGAATGCGCTTATTTATTATTTCTGACAAACTTTTAATTGCTAGATGAGGTATATTATAAGTGACGCACCATTTTCGTAAGTCACTGCGTAACTGCTCGTTTTTAGTGTTCTCTTCATCTGAACATTCTGATGTTGAGAACTTTGAATTGAAGTATTTTCACTCGCATATTCTTCATCTGCATTACTGGCTTGACAAGACGGAAAATCATTGCTACAGCCCGGCTGTGGTGCAAAACAAATATTTTGTGCGGAACCATACGCTATATTTTCTGGACCCGCTAGACCAGTATTTCCATTTTGTATTGACGATAAAAACATTTGTAAAATACTAGTGATATACTTGATACTGAAAAGCTAGTATAGATCTAATTAGTCCATTAGTTGTAATCTTTAGCGCTGTCATGTCACGCTTTAGTCTCGTAGCAGTAACATAAACACACTTATAGAAGATATTTAGCTATTTAGAATTTAAGTAATTTAGCAACGTACCAGATAACTTTTATGGTACTATATAGCACTATAGAAAATCTTTCATGACTTTTACAGAATTCTAGCTTCCTAGCGACGTCAAGAGAGCTTCTAAAACGCAAACACGTTACGTAATGGACGTGCAAAGTCCTTTTATAGTGCAGATTGATCCATTAATAGTGTTTACGATACTGCTACAGTACTAGTACTATAACTGTATATTCTGACGCATTATTAGTGCAAAATAGTTACATAAAAGCGTCAGTAAAGTTGTCTATAGTATTAAATAGTACCATAATCGCTTTTTGCATATCTATTACAGTGCAGCACTTTAAAGATTCTTTTGTTTCTTCCTATAAGCGTTCTAAGAGCTAAATTATAGAACTTAAATGCTCTTTAATTTTATAGAGCCAAAACACTGTGTTAAAAACCTTTATAGTACAAGCAGCCACAATGGTTACCATTATAGTCGTACTATATCACTGTTTGGTGATAAAATGCCTTAGTTATAGAACCTTTTGTTACTTGGGTAACGCTAAAGGTGACGTTTCGTTACGTTAAAAACATACACTCGGGGCTCAGATGTAGTGAATAATCCTTTCCTATCGTATTTTCTCGGAAATGTTCGTATTTGTCTCACTACTTCACTCACACTCAGTACCCATCTGAAGTAGTAAGACAACGGAGGGGACGGTCGCATTGGGCGATGAATATTAATGCAGATTCTTATTTACGGTTAAAACTAAACGCGAAATTATACATAAAACGGCGGCGCTACCGCGAACAACGATATTCGTAAATTTCGGACGACTGTCTCTGTCACTCTTAACGCCTTAATTGGATTAAAAGAGAAATGCTCGACATATACGAACTTCGATCTTCGCGGTACCGGGCCTGAAGTGAGGAAGTGTGTCTTGTCATTCAATAGAGATTTTGACAGCCATATCTTAGGGAATAAGGGCTAATTTATTAACAATTTGTAAGAAACTATCGCCTTAACGACTTTAGTGCTGGAATAATATAAAGTACCTATTTTGCTCGCAAAAAAGCCTAAGATATATGCAGTCCTGCGGCGCTTCCGTCTTCCTCAAGTGAAAGCAGAGACCATTTTACCAAAAACGCGTAAAATGTATGAAATCCTGCGGCGCTTACAGTTTTTTCGAGTTGATAAGTTTGTATGGGTGAACAATATTTTCGTTTTTTAGTATATTACTCGATCTTTTTTCATTCTTTCTCACCGTTTAAATCTTCCCTCAGCTATTACAAATATTTCATGACCAAAATTAGCCAAAACGGTAAAGCCGTTCGCAAGTTATAGCGTGACCAAGAGGTATAGGGGTTCATTTTTATATACATAGATTTTTTAAAAAACCATTGAACCTATCAAGTTCAAAATAATTTTCCTACAAAGTTTATGTAAAGTTCTAGATTTGAGATTTTTTTCATATTTTTGAAACTTGTGGTTCAAAAGTTAGAGGGGGGGGGACGCACTTTTTTTTACTTCTGGAGCGATTATTTCCGAAAATATTGACATTATCAAATAATAATATTAGTAAACCCCAATTCTTTTTAAAATACCTATCCAACAATATATCACACGTTAGGATTAGAATGAAGAAAAAAATCACTCCCCACTTTACGTATAGGGGGGGTACCCTAAGAAGACATTTTTTTCCACTTTTTATTTTTGCACTTTGTCGGCGTGATTGATATACATATTACTACCAAATTTCAGCTTTGTAGTGCTAACGGTCACTGAGATTATCCGCGGACGGACGGACGGACGGACGGACGGACGGACGGACGGACAGACATGGCGAAACTATAAGGGTTCCTAGTTGACTACGGAACCCTAAAAAGAGGGAAGTGATTTCATCAATCTAAACAACAGATTTTTAAAAATAAAGTCTGGTTTTTCTAAATAAGGGCAACATTTTCTGATATCAAAGAAATACATAATTTTACAATACATTTGCTCAGTACAAGTCTAGAACATATCATAACATTATCCACTAACATTTATTTGCTCGAGCCATCAATTTAACGATGAAAGGCGTGTGAGCGCAACGCCGGTGCCGGCGCCTCGTCTCTTTAACTAAGAACTGGCGGAAAATTAAGGGGCACACCGGCCCAGCTCCATGCCGTCATTGCCCATTAACCTCATAATGGGTTAAATATGCTAAGGAGAGAGCTCGGGGAATAATAGTGGGCTGCTCGACGGCAGCACCTTATACTTGGCGGCTCACACCTCTCCTAGATTACGCGTGTTTACTTCGCGTTTTACAGCGCTATACTAACAGGACTTAAAGTATAAATATATTGTGTGTTTTAGGTTTTATAATATACTGCAGGTGTAGCAGTTCAGTAACGTGATTTTGGCTATGACACAAAGCAATTAAATAACTAGAGAGGTGCTGTTGATACTTTTGGGTTTATTCTCCGACAACATAGATAACATAGTATTTTGTTAACTTAATCATTTCATGCATCCGGATAGGTGGGCATGTGTAGCCACCAAATGGATGCCACAAGAGAGGCGCGGACGAGGCAGGCCTAAACAGAGATGGCGGAACGACCTGGATGCTTTCCTCAGCACTTGGCCGGAAACAGCAAAAGACCGAGAAATGTGGGGATCCACAGGAGAGGCCTTTGCCCAGCAGTGGAACACTATAGGCTGAAGAAAAAAAAATCATTTCGCGGCTACTCCGAAATCTAAGAGTTCTATGCAAATGGGTTTAGACTATTGTCATTTATTTATAAAGTCCATTATTTAATTCCGTCCACGGCGTTAATTACTAGTGAAAACATCAAAAAATCAACTAAATCAATTTTAAAATTGCTTGTGCACATTGCATTTAGCTAGCAGTAAAATAAATTATGAATAATCCCATTGACTGAATTGCATCAGCAAACGTTATTCCAACCCAGCGGTCTATTTTACCGCTGCAGGCTTGCTGATAAAAGCTTTTAAATACTGTTATCCAATTTATGGTCTTTGATTCTTTCAATTCTTTTTTTAATATAAACTAACGATTTTCACACATAATTACAGATTAAATGGGATATAATCGCGTTAGAAGTAATGGTACAGTACCTAGAATTTAGAAAGAAATTAGAAAACATAAGAATTTCGACAGACAGGACGTTTTTAAGATTCCATCGGCGTGGGATCCTGTAATTAATAGGTGCAAGAATCACCGAATATTCCTTCTGGTAAAGTAACGGATGTCGTAAGTGTAGAGTGTCGGTCTGGCATGACCCTAGTGTGCAAGTGATTAATGAAAGCCAAGTGCGGGTAGTTCGAAAGACTCACACAGCAAGATGACATTGTTGCCCTCTCTCTTCTCCTTGAAGATGACACGCGATATAATCCGTTTTAATTGTTTTATTTCATGAGTAATTATCGCGGCAACCGAAGACAATATTATGTACAAATATTATTGTAACTATTTATTACAATGAAGTTACATGTTCATTTGGTATCATCTGACCACTAATTTTTGGTTACATATGACATTTTGATGGGTGGCAGGGCGTGACGTCCTGTTGTTGGGTAATTTCGGCATCACAACTATTTGGTGCACGCCTAACTTTGTACGTCACTGTATGCTTGTTATACTCGTAAGTCCAAACGAGAAACATCTGTCACGGACACTTTATTCTATTCCCAGGGTTTTGTTACAAAGACTGAATAAGTAGGTTCTCATAAAAATTAGTCTTGATATCTGACATATATTTATAAAGAAATTATTTACCTACTCAGTACTCACTTGTAAATTATTATTGACGGTACGCGTTAATTTAAAATAGATACCTTTTAAGTGGAGACCATATTAATGGAATTGAATCCCACTCGAAATTTGCGATAAATATCGCTCGACATGTTCTGCCGGGTGGCTGATAGTTTACTACGTGACAGAGTAATAATGACAGTGTCTCTCTTTCAATTGTACGGTTTTAAAATGTGACATCTGCTTTGTAACATCGGTGACAGCGTCCATGAATGCCCGCTGGTCTATTACGATGAGCGTCACCTAGATTCCTACGGGTATCTACGAGTTTTTTAATGGCTGATTCTCACGTGATTTTTCTATTAATGTAGAATCTTGCGATTTCAATTTTCTCGTGAATGATATACTTTCACTCACGCGATGGAGCTTAAACGATCTGTTTTATCACTGGACTCTTTGACTTATATTTTATCGAATAAATCTAGTATACCACAAACATAGGGCTAAAAAAACTAACATCGCGCGCAATCTTGCATGAAGAGCCGTACTCCTTTATTTTGAAGTCAGCGAAGGGGTCGGAGTGTAAAGAGGGTCGCTTATTTGCACGTGTTTAATTCTACGCCTTCCGGGCGGAGTGCCGGACGATCCAGCCGGACAGAACGGGGTCGGCTGGACTGTCCGGCAGTCCGGAGGCTTAACGAGGGCGCTGCTTGTGACGCCCGCAGTGTTTGATGTTTAGCGCTGAAAGTAATTGGTGTTGGATAGATGACGTGAGTCGTTTTTCACAGCGGGTCAAGGGTTGTTTATTATTTTTATGATCGGGTAAGGGAAATTTAGACGATGATGAGTTTTGGGAGAAGGCAACTGGCGAGTTAAAACTGTTTTCTGTTTTAATAATAAGTATTTAATTAATTAAGCGATTGTGTTTACAAACATGTCATAAAGTCCATAAGTTTTGCATAAATTTCAGATATAGTTAAGTAGGCCTTAAGTTAGTAAATACAACTACATATTCAAGTAGCTTATCTGCGTAGGGTTTGCCTTATGTTTGTGTTAGTATCCACTTTAATCACAAGCTTTAAATAACTGTTAGTTCGTTCAACCGTAAATGCAAACAATATATTATTTCAAACTCATATCTACATTCCTTCGGCAAATGCGCGCCCGCCCCGTGCATCACAGGCAGCGGTACTTAACCCTGTATGTACCAGCAAGCGCCGAATCCGCACCGAATGAGCTGTACGGAAGCTTTCAAGCCCATTTACGGAGCTCGCAAAACCTAGAGAAAAAATATTACTTCATTCGCGACAAGCCTTCACTCTGTGGGCTAAGTGCTCGCTTTACTTTATTTATGACACTTAAACGAAACGTGGTTGCTTATGAAGCAAATGTAAAATTTCGTACGCGACAAAATATTTATGGGTTGGAGAGAAATATTTTTCGAGTGAAGACGACATCGAGAAATCTTGTCAAGGTCAATAAACAGATAAGTATGTACTTACTCGAGCTAAATGACAGATTACTTCTCTCTAATAACACAATTCGCTGATAAACAAGTAAGTAGGTACTCAACAAGAAAGTTTCTGAATGCCTACGCCTTAATTCAGCAAGACGCGGAGAGGCCTGTTTTGTGTGATAATAGTGTATGAATTATTATGTAGATGTATATAATTTTTTACGACGATACATTTAAGTTAGTATATAACCGAAAACTTACCTGATATTATACTATTAGGTCTGAGACGTTATCAGATATCAAAAAAACACTATTCAATTGCTGTGTTTCAACATTAAGTTACAAATATGAAATGTTATTTATTTTCTTATAAAGGCAATTAAAACATTTGAATGGATATATTTAGGTACCTTACTTGACCGATCAAGAGATCTTGCTGTATAGGTCATGCGAAACAACTATTATGTACTCATATCGTACTCAGTGATGTACTTAAAAGGAATGTCGGGGTATTTAATACTGACGACGTAATATAATTTATGCATAGGTTTATCATAAAGCCATCGTAGGCTTCGAGACGACTCAACCGACGTGTGTTATGTGAGGTGAATTCTACGTCTACATTAATGATTTGCATAAAGTCGTAATATCAATAGTTCGTCCTACAAAGCTCGAGGTGGTTGGATATACACGGGAAGGTTTGTTAAAGAAACTGGTACAATGGAATTAACTCTTGTTATAAAAACCGGTTAAGTGCAAGGCGGCAGGATTGTATACTCGTAGTCAGCATCAATAGTAATGTATGAAACAACACACCAAAATTGTCTACATTAAGTATACACATTTTTTTTTTTAAATTTCTACATTTCACGTTTCAAAACTTCTATCGAATTTCGATTGATAAACATTTCAGAAATCTGTTTCGTTGGTGCGCTGTTTCATACGCTGCTATTGATGCTCACTATACCTACTTTAAATTGTGACACAGCGGTATCATGTCACTGCAAGATAGTGGCGCTCGAATGGTCCTTCAGTAAACTTATCTGACACCTCGCTTGTGTGCCGGTCAACAAGTCTCAGGTGCTGCGGAAGAGTGGAATTCTTGGCCACCAACTTGACCTTGACAGGCATTTTATAATAAACTATATGCTTCGTCGGATAACAAATTTATACTGGTTCATCCACAACACCTTTGAATGACCGATACTCGATTGGAAAGACACCTCTTAATTGCATGCATATTTTTTAATAGTGGACGCTACAAAGAGATGACCCATGCTCATGACTGTGACAAGTAACATTTTCAATTAATATTTATCCCTTATGGTTTTGTCGTAACAACTGATTGTTAGTGGCATTACTAATGAGCATTCAGAGTAGGTACTCTGCAAGCGATAAAGGAAACAAAAAACAGAGACAAACTTTGTTTGCCAACATAACAGCAAAGTAATTACCCCAATTCATACTCATCTAATTCTACTAGTTAACTACTCAGCTCAAATTCCCGAATTACCTATTACAAGTAATAGGTACTCAAGATTCTCCCGCCTACCTAAATTAGGTAGGTTTTGCACGTACACTTAATACAAAAGTTGTAGGTGCCGACAGGAGGTAATATAGGAACCATTATGCCCGTCAGAAGCGCTCGAGCGACCGCGAGGTCAATTTGTCTCAGGACGGGGGAACGTGCTAATAAAATGCACCAACTTTTTTCCACTCATAAAATATGAAGTGTTTAAGGTTACCTAGTACAAAGGTGAAGCTGAATACTTAAATAAAAATGCTGCGACCCTTGAGAATAAATAGTAAAGTTGTGTTACGAAGTTGTCGTTGGTACTAGCTAGTCGTAAGCGATATGGTCACGTTCATGGTATGCTTATATTACGTGTCTGTTTCTGTGGTATCGGTGTATCTTCTTTTATGTTTGTTATAGTAGCATCGCAGGAATTTTGTTTTTGTATTTATTTATTTTCTGTTATTGTGTTTTATATGTCGTGGCATCACCGAATGGGGTCAACCGAAGACCAACGCTGGCTTTTATGTTAGCAATAAGCTGAGTTGGGTCCACTTTGTAATGAACTTTTATTTAAATATTTGTCCTTTGTTACTGTTTTGTATGTATTTGTAGTGATATAAGATATTTATTTGTGACAACATCTAAATATTTATTATCTTTATCAATAATGCTCATCCACTCGCCCACCTTGTGTTCCGCAGGCGTTGACCAGATTTTACGCCATAAATACGTCAGTAGCATCCAGCAGCTGTGCGTTTGACACGCGGGGATCAGTTCCCTCCCACCTTCGTTATACCTTCCGATTTCCTAAAGACTCTGCTGGAATAGGTCCACACGATCTCTATAGCGGCGAACACGGCTTGCCCATGCCTAGACTTTCTGCTTTTGAATAACGATATCCGCCCCAAAGAACTCTTGGTTATTTTCATATTACAATAACTAATAATAATTCTTTCTTGTTCCAGATACGTACAGCATTTACAAAACATAAATCATCAGATCGTCTGCTACGAGCACGCCAAATCAAACAACTGTTGCTTGTGTAAAATATATAATGTGCCTATAAATTATTTAATATTTAATTAGATTAAGAATAATTAATAGGGCTACAACAAAATTTATTTTTAAAATTAACCTATTATAATAAATATGTCAAAATAAAATTAATAGTTTAAAAAAAAATGTTTCCTGATTAATCTTCAGTTCAAATGTTGAGGCTTCTAGGCTCTAGCAAGCTTTAAAAAAACACGCAATTAAAAGTGTTTTAATAGGGAATAAATAGCATGAAACAGTGATTTGATCGTGATAGAAGATACCTGCAGGACGGTACAATGTTGCCCGTGCCTCAAGACCGCATGTCGGGCCGTCGCAGCAGCTCCATCGTGAGCCGGACTCTGCTCGGCCGGCGCGCATCCGTTTACGTCACCGGCAATCATCAAGATCCCGCCAAGGTATGAAATATCTTCTTATTCATTGTATATAACTATTAGCATGGTTCCACAACTTTCATGTCATCATACCCATACTATTAGGAATGTGTTTTCATAGTGAAAGAGTTTTATTTTATGGACAAGTTTGACGCGAACATGAGTCCCGAAATTATTTCGCATGCCATTCTTCTTAAAAAAGAAGTTACGTATAAACCGATGTATGGATTTATTACTTTTATACACGTGCCTGACCTTCGCAACTGAACATCGTAAAAATCTTGTTTATTTTACTAACACTGAAATATCATGTTAAAAGCGGGATTCTCGATCTAGCTATTGTTGTAAAAAATTATATTTTTTACTTTTGAAACAGATTTCACATAACATTTTTTTTATATAATTATAGAAAATAAATGTAGGAGTTCATGTGTAAACTTTATAAATATCAGGCATACAATGATCATGCGACCTAATATAAACTTTAGCTACCAATATTAGTATAACCGAATGGACAATTTTCGATCGACGTCGTACTTGTAAGAGCCATTACAGTGAACACCGTCCACATTATTCAAGAACGCAAACAGACCCGACCTAACCGAAGGCGTTATATTATTTATTCGATCAATGGCAGTTTTCCCTACGACCAAACGCCAGTAACAGCTGAGCGGAATTTGCATTATAAATGGCGGGTACATAACGTTCGCCAAATTGGTCTATTAGTGAACACGAGTCAATTAGCTAGAGGCGTTTACCGATCTTGATTGCGATGCGTGGGTATTTAGTTAGACGAGCGATCTAGACGTCCCTGTTACTCTGGTTCCTAAATAATATTATTATTTGTGTTACAAATCAATCCGCAATGGAATCAAAGCAAAAATGGAATCCGCGGAAAGCTTACCATTTTATCAACTTAGTGGACATGTAATTTGCTTGTTTTTAAATTGTAGTCTAGTTGTAATTTATTTTAGTACCTCAGTGATTTGATTAAATTAATACTGTAAATTTTACATGTAAAATTTATTAAAGATAAAAATTTGTACGTGTCTTACTGAAATCTCGTATAGAATTCTTTGAACAAAAAAGTTACTTGTATACCTAGTAAATGTTTTCCGGTATTACCTATGACCGATATAATATGAAGGTTTGTTTATAAAAGATGTAAACTTCAATCGAGACCTATATAACAAACAGCGAAAAGTGTTTACAAGTTAATCATAAGAAGATGATACGGCTAAAAACGTAACGTTAAGCAATATCAGTTAAAGGGTTAAAAAATTTACGTGTTTTCACGAAACTATACCTAGAATAATACGTAATACAAATTTTGGATAAAGATTTTTCACAAGACATATGTGAAACACATGTACACATCGCTCGTAAAATTCTGTAATGCGGTTTGTATGAAAGATGTTTAGAAGTGGAAGAATCTTTAAACAGTATATTTCATTAAGATTTATTTGCCTGAGAAAAAACAGAATGAGGACGTGAGTCGCTTGCAAAGGGAGGAACTTTTATTTGTTTTCAGAGTGTTAGCGTGTTGAGCGAGTAGTACCTACTTACGCATCGCTTTGTGATTGTTTCTTCAATTCAGTTTTATTTAGCAAAGCTTGTATGTTCAATATTTGTGACTAAAGACAGAATTACGCTGAATATAGTGAATGCTTGTTATTAGTCTCTCGATAGGAACGGTGGTTTCGGTTAAAGTACTGTTTGCACAGTAAGCTACTCGTTTTTACAATCAATGAAATATCTTTTTATTTGTGTAAATAAAAATATTCTTGAATTAAGCAAAGATGCGGAAAAATAAAGCCATTTACTAGATATGTTTATTCCTAGCCGAGGTTACGCCATGCAACATATTTGTTTACTGGCTCGGCTGTTGTACAGCCCAGGCTTTTCACTCCACGCCTGCCTATACTCTATTCATACGGAAACACAAACAATGTCTTATTCATGTGCCTAACAATCAAATGAAAATCACGCTGTGTAATAATATTTTACTCGAAAATAATGTACACCAAAACCCATAAAGAAAATTAATTCCACCTTATTCTTGAAGTTTCTCGAAGGGAAACAGGTCCTTGCTTTTAGATGATCATTTCATTTGTCACACAAGTTAACAGGCTATTTACGCGAAAGTAAGTTTTGAATGTTGGAACTTTTCGTAGCGTTCTAAATTGTGTTCTGTTACAGTTAGCAGCTCTGTGGCCTGTTTTTATTAGCTGTTTCGCTTGGGTATGATATTTGGATGGATATATTCTACTGCTTAATAGTCAAACTTTGCGAATGATAAATGAGCTCGTGTGCCTTGACGTTCTTTTATAAAGCCATTACAGATCACCGTTTGATTCTACGATAAATGTAAATGAACATAACGGAACGACGTTATTTTCATTTACACACTTTTGACTTTTAGCTGTGCGAGCTCCGATATTTTCGCTGGCAGATCACTTGCGATAACACACACGTCACACGTATCTCGCAATGATGTTACACGTTATTATGTTGCGATTACTATTTTTCAAATCAGAACCAAAACATAAAATTAGGAGGCTACAAAACAAATATCACCTCTTAATCTTGTAAATACGAAAATTAAAATACAGTAAAATAACGCAAAGTAAAAATATAATGGCAGATTTCTAATTATAAAGAGTATTATTTTTAAAGCAAAGCCTCGTCGCACCCGGCGTACACAAGTAAGAGAAAATGGAGCGCAGATTGGTTTTTTACATTCGAATTTTCTCTAATACCTGGACAGTAGACACGTGGCCGTGACAGCGAGGAGGGTCCTGTGGGATTAGGCGAGCTCGAGTATAAATTAAAACGACATAATGTTTGACATTGAAACTTCCCTGCTTAATGTGGCCGGCCATCTACTAATCCAGGCCTTTGTAATTACCGCATCGGTTAAATAAATACAATGTAAAATAAGTAAAATATTAAAATTATCTATACCGTTGAGATCGGGCATTGTCCTTAAACAATTAACAGAAAAAGATCCACAAATTTTTTTTTATGACATAGGCGGCAAACGACCAGACGGATTGCCTGGTGGTAAGCAATTACCGTCGCCCGTGGGCACCTGTAATACCAGGGGAGTCACAAGCGCGTTGCCGGCCTTGAAAGGGGGGTTGGAGCTCTGGGAACCTTACTCACCATCAGGAACACAACACTACATACCTGAAAGGTAGCAGTGCTGTTATGGCTGTGGTCTTCTGTAAGAAGGAGGTACTTCCCCAGTTGGGCTGCCCCAGATTCAAGCGTGATGGTATGATTTAATTAAGAAGACATGTAGAGACCTACAAGTCATCAACAAAAAGCATCGGCAAAAATGTTTTCCCTAAATGTTCGTGTGTGTCCTGAAGTCGAGTCCGACATCTAATATTCAAGACATTGTGTAACCATTTTTGAATTTTAGTGAGACGGTGACCGATTTTTATGCCGTACGTTAAATAAGTAAGTACGGCAATAAAGTAAAGGACATGAAACATGTAACAAGTGACAAGTAGCAAGCACTTGATCGTAGAAATGATTAAAACGACTTTGTTCCTCTTGATGTGGAGACGGCTGGGCCTTGGTGGTCCGAGGCGAAGGTATTTATTAGGGACCTAGGTAAGCGTTTGAGGGATAGGGGTGGAGTCGAGGGCTGGTTCGTACCTGGTTCAGCGCATCTCAGTGGCCATACAGCGCGGAAATTCGGCCAGTATATTTGGAACGTTTGCGCCGCGTACTTGCACGGTGAACCGGGCCAGAGTTTAGACTGGGGTTTATTTCTACTACTATTATGTGTTCAAGTGTTTTGTTTTTTAGTAGTTAATAGTTAGTATTTATTCATAAGTTATTTTATTACTTTATTTAGTTATTTAAATATATTGTATTCCTAATTAATTTATTCTAGATATATGAATATATATATATCATTTGATTTATTCTTGAGGTATAAATAGATAATAATTATGGCTTGTGAAAAGTAATTAAGGAAGAGGTTATTTATAAATTATTATTATCAATCGAGTAAAAATATATACTTAAAACGAAGGAACATAATATTTGGTATTACATTAATAAGTCTTTAACCACGTAATATGCACTTAAATTAATGAAGGCAAAGAACCCCTTGGGAGAGTTGTGGGCAGGACAAATATGAAATAACCGGCGTCCGCCTATAACGTCGTTCTCGTTGAAGTTTTTGAAACTTTGCAATATGTTTTCACTTAGTTAGGGGTTTAATTAAAAAAAAATCTTAGTGGAACTTTGCAATTAGTTTATATCGAATTCCAATGTAATTTATTATTTGTTTGACAAAAGACAAAACACGTGTGCAATATTCTTGGTGATCTAACTGATGCTAATTGAAACTTTAACGTTTTTCACATGAAAGGGACATCAACCTTAATCCGAAACCATGAGGACAACGTCGTCCTCGAAACGTCGGAGATAATTTTTAAAGTTAATGGTTAAGGTTAAGTCCCATGTGTGTTATGTGTAATAAAATGTAACTGTTGGACTAAACAGATTTGGCGGGAAGAAGCGTTTTGGCGGATTTGGCGTAGAATCGAAGTATGAGACGAAAAATAAGAGTAACATGCTAATTATTAGCATTAGTTAATTGATCAAAGTGCCTTCTAGTCATTTGACAAGTTAATAACCTACATCACCTTCAATATTTCTAAAATCTTACATCTTTGGGTTAAGTCTAACTGCACTGTTCAAAAATTAATATTATCAGCGGGACCTAAATTTCTAAGATCTAGTCTAGTTGAATGAACATAAAAATGAAATTTCTGCTACCACCACTGTTGTCACGCGGCTAACATACTTACGGACTTTGCCCCTCGAGTTACGTTTAGTAAATTTACATAGTCAAGAACTTGTTGAAGCAAAGTTTACTAGCGAAAAAAGTTTACTCCGAAAGTTAAGAATATCGGTTTACCGATTCTGTGTGCGTCTTGTGAACTCATGAGCATCATATTTGATATTTCAGTGGCGTTGCGAAAAATTATATGAATACAAGTCTCGAAAAAAGGTTTACAGTTTAAAGAGCAATACATTTTTACTTGAATAATTGTCTCGTCACCCGTTCCTTCCTGAATAATACAGTTACATTGTTCCCTAGAGCATATTATGTAGGAGTGCAGGGAATATAGGGTACTAATTTAATATATCATTCGTTTCGCAAATAATAAATATATTATTAAAACATCCATTAATTAAGGATAATCCATAATTTGTACAGCAGAGAGAACAGATTATGCAGAACAAATATAAAAAAACCTTTTTAAATCATGAGCGTCTCTTAAATGCTTCAATTCAAACAAAATGCCCACCCATGGTATTAAGGGTTAATTTAATGCGACATATATTTTAACAGAAAAGTAGATAAAGACACGAACATAATTAATATTCGGTCCCGCCTCCGAATACGAGCTAATATTTTAGTTGAGTTATGGATGTTTAGTTAAGCATTTAGTTACGCATCTATCAAAAGATACATTTGTTTGTAGCTACTCATAACACAAGCCTTATTGAGCTTACCTTAGGACTATCTCGATTTATGTATGATTGTATGTCAGAATACGCAAGTTTATACCACATTGATATATACTGTATAGATCTTATTTTAAAAGGTTATAATATATAAATGTTGTTAAATTGCATACCTAGACATAAAAAAATGGATAAGCATAGTTTATTCGAAAGTGATCAGAGTATGCTTATCCTCTTTTTCAATGTATAAAAATTTATAAACGCGTGTCAAATCTAACATGCCATAGACTATGAATGTTTCTATGAATCTTTTTTTTAAGTTTGCTTGTTAGAAATGGATAAAACATATCTGACATTTGCTACGTTTTATGAATACCATGTTCAAACAGTCCTTGTTACACAAAAAAATATATAAAATAACTTCACTAATGAACTTTCTAATAAAATAAATATCTAATAAAAATTATCCATGATCGCCAGGTCATAACTGCTGCTTTTCTAATTTAACTATGCAAAAACTTTATTTCTAAACTAACGCACTTCCTGGATTATGAAGCGAAGCCGAGATAGCTTCATTATAGATACATACACTTCTGAAAGTCGTCAAGTCACTTGACACTTTGCCTCATACTTTCTGCATAATTAAACTCTCTGAATTAACTCACGTCAGTTGGTGATAAAATATAATGTTTTTTTATTAACTTAGTCAGAGATGGTAATAACACAATTAGCTTAAAATCACCTTGATTTTAAAAATACAAACTTGAAAAGCGAAAATATTTTGTATTCCGCTTATTATGTTATACACATAACTAATTGTAAATGCTAATTTTATCTGGCGTTGTTTAAAATTGTGATTTTTTTGGTAGGAATTCAAATAATGCCATTTACTTAAAGTCAATCAGGGCAACTTCGTCTAAAAGGGCCGATTGCGATAACCTTAAAACAAAGATAAAAACTATTTGATGAGATATTTACTTTCTATACGTATTGCACTTTCTTCATTAAATTATTAAAATGGAAAGAATAACATAGCTAGGATAAACAAAGATGTCCCAGTATGAGGCTGCCTATCCATTGGAATGGAGCGAGGCATCGGAGTCGTGTGCGAGAATTCATCAATACATTTTCACTAGTAAATAGGAGAGTATACTTTAACCAATCACTTGGTGGATTTTTATGCACTCACAGCTCCGCTGCCTAGCTCCGCTCCTATACATAGGCAGCCTAAAATCCTCGAAGATAATGCTGGTACATTTGTAACAAAGATACGAGTACTCGCTCCGTATATAGTTTAATTACAAACACTTAGGGCCTTCACACACTTGCGCTGATGCACGTTGAGAGAAAATCCGTGCGTACCAGTTAGAGCTACTCATACTATTTTCAATTAGATGTAAACCCACTCAGCGCAGCAATGCACACTAAAGCTAGCGTTCGCTAGTATTGCGAATTGGGTGTAATATTATGACAGCACTATTCTTAACGTAATGGATACATATTTATGGTATTATGGATTTATATATTCATGTATATTTACCTATTTACAATAAATTAATTAATATTACAGGACACCCTTACACAAATTGACTGAGCCTCACGGTAAGCTCAAGAAGACTTGTGTTGTGGACACTCAGCCAATGATATACAAATACTTAAATAACCGAGACTGAAAAAATAGACTTCGTTTCCAGTAATAAATGGTTCTCAAAAATTACCCCCTTCCTCGGCCTTAGAAATTATCCAGTACGGAAACTTCCGCTATTTAAAAAAGTATTCAAAGTTCTGTCTAAAATAAATAAAATGAATGGCTAAAATAAAATGCCACACGTCAAACCTCATGCACGATGGTACAATATTAGGCAATATGCCAAACTAGACTTGAAGGATATGTTGTCGAAGGACGGCCTTTAATATTTACTTTATTTATTTATTAAAGTTGACAGATTTTATACAAAAACTATTTCAGGATGAAAGGCTTATAGGATTCACATATATTTATCTTTAAATCCATCTATTATAATGCAGTTTGTAACCGTATATTTACTAGCGCGTAAGTCTGCGAATGGCCTTATCGTAAAACAGAGCAATTTGTCAGGATCCGCGCAACAACGGATATTTGCTGTCGCTAACTACCTACGTAAGCGTACGTTCTTCCTTTATTATTCGTACCATAGACAAATGAGTATACTTATTCTATATACATGACTACATTTCTTATGAATCGATTTCAAAAAAGGAGACGACTCCATGTATTTTTTTTACGTATGTTAACCGATTTCTCCCCTATTTGTGGCCCGATTCTCAAAATTGTTTTTATTTGAGAGAGTACATTCCTTTGGTGGCACCATGTCAGGATCTGATGATGGCATTTCAGGAAAATCAGAGCAACCCTCAAATTTATCTCAAAATTGATCTACGTAATGGCGGAAACCGCCTGAAATACAGATAACTGCGAAATGACACTGCGTTGCGTCTTTAGACATTAGTTATTTCAAATGTACTTATAATAAAACTTCATATATACTTACCTAATTTCATAGGTGTGTTACACTCTAGAGCTATTTAATTTGATAACTAAACAATCAGCTAATGTCTAATTGGTATTGTATTACAACGTTGTGTCAGTGTTATGTGTGGGTTAAGATTAATATGGGATGAGGTAAAACTTAAAGGTTCCTTTAATTTTTGCAATACGAAGGTAATTTGATTTAAATAATTAAAAACAGTAACATTTCGCATGATGCTAAAATTGTATCTTTAAACAGTCATAAACTACTCACCAACACGATTTCTTACTAGTTTGAACTTGGTAAGACTGTGGAAATTCATTTCAATTAATTAGATCTCATTTACAATGGCCTGTAGCCAACTATCCACCTTAAACTTCCTCGTCAAACAAGCTTCCTGGTACTATAAAATCAGTGGTATCTCACTTAATTGTTAGGGCGAGCTCGGCTAACGACTGCTCTGAGCAGTCATTAGATCCAGAAATAAAACACGTCAACAACGTCGTGCGTTAGAGAGGGCCAACGAGATTCGTGACTATTTGTTGTCAAATCTAGGATTTGTTAGACGGCAAAACAGGGCAATTAAGTACGTACAACAAATATAAAGTAAACTATCTGTGATATCTTGTACAAAAATATTAGAAATTTTCCTAATCATAATTTTTTGGGATTTTTGGACCCGGGTACATACCCTTAAACTACGTCCAACAATGAGAGGTAGGGCACAGCGAAGTACCATCAACGCTTGAATCTGGGGCAGCCCAACTGGGGAATTACCTCCTCCTTCTATAAGACCACAGCCATAATAGCACTGCTACCTTTCAACTATGTAGTGTTGTGTTCCTGATGGTGAGTAAGATTCCCAGAGCTCCAACCCCCCTTAAAGGCCGGCAACGCGCTTGTGACTCCCCTGGTGTTACGGGTGCCCATGGGCGACGGTAATTACTTACCACCAGCCAATCCGCCTGCTCGTTTGCCGCCTATGTCATAAAAAAAAAAAAAAAAAAAACAGATATTGTACGTGCCTGTCCTAATAACCTATTCTAAGGAACGCTCGATAGAAAACCGGGACGTCAAATTTAACTAACATGATTAATTACACAAAATTACATACCAACCACACTTGTAAAGGTGAATGTAAATAAATACTTGTTGCTTGTGAAACGTCGGATTATTAAATACTTAAGCCCAGGATCCATCAGCCACGCATGTTATTAAGCGACTACCATATTGGAATGAGATTCTCATTTCGATTGCAGGTATGTTTTATTTATACTGTTACGCAATTCATTATACTCGCTGTCATTTGTGTGGGTTTTTTTTCAAACGAAACGAATTTGCAATCATTTTCGTTTATGCATAGAAAAAAGTATTCTTTCGTATAAGTACACATTTTTTTATTACTGTCTGCTTTCTAATACGAATCACTAGTTTTTTCGATTGAAACATTAACTTTTATTGTAACAAAAATCTGTAAGTAAAATTTCTACAAATTATTCTGCGAATTGATTATTCTATGAAATCATAACGAGATAATCATTTTATGTTAAAAAGCAATCCTATAAAACTATTATAGACTGTGTACCAACGTCTCTACAAATCCTATTATACTTTGAGGAACTTTTAGAACTTCTTTACCTTGTGATGTATGATTAAATTTAAAATTTGCAATCTAGGCTAGATTCTAAAAGTGGTCGCATGATTTCATGCCTGCCACGCCTCCGACCACTAAAGTGGCTATAGCACACGCTGTCAAAGCAATTGTCCTGCTGACAGATAAGATTTATATTTGATCTTTACTAGTAGATACGTTGGCGTACACGTCACATTTTGACGTGAGAAGGAAAGCGTTCAAAAGGTTAAATAAATCTTCATCACATTGCACTATGTCAGCTTACGTTTAATGTATACGCTTGAATACAAAAAAGTCACGTAAGTATTGATGTTATACTGTTAGGATATAATGTAAAAAAGCCTATACAGCTATGTCGTTCCTAAACGATAAAATTCTTCAATTTACAAGCATGTTAAGCGAGTCGGTATCAGGAGTGAGCCAGTTCCGTCGTTTATCGATACGGCTCAGACAGTATACATTGTACTTCCACTGACTTCTATCTACCGTACTATAGTACTTTATCTGCTAGCTAGTGATTTCACAGCCCTGTGCTTAGAGATGCGTAGCAGCGTGTACAAAATTTATAAAATTTGTAGTTGAAAATTGTATCTTAAAATAGCTTTTAGAATGCTGTTTTAACCAGGCATTTCAAACACGATTTCGATTGTAATACGAATTAAGACATAGTTACGACATGTTGTATTTAAATTTAATGATTTGAAAAATGTCGGTGTTATCTATATAAACCTGTACTCGCATACAGATATATATAGTACGGTGCGTGTGGTGCCAGATGAAAATAGCACGACACAATCTCCTCACGCGTTGCCGTAAGAGACGATAAAGGTAAAGATCCGACAGGTGGGTAGCAACGTCCGTCGAAACCTAAGCAAGCCGCCTGCCAAACGTGATGACTATGACAACTTCTCCCAAGATTAAAAACGTAAGGATTTTATAAATTATTAGCGCCGATATTTCGCAAAAAAATGTGAAACACAAGTTTAGTATACAAGCGTTTCGACCGCACATGCCATGACGTTATACAACATGAAGAGAAAACGAAAAATGCATACGAAAGATGTACTTAAACATTATATACAAAAAAGATCGAAACGCTTTTCTTGCAGAAACCTAAATGAATGGCAAACTGACATGTTCTGGTTGTAGCTTTTAACTATTTAACGCCAACACGGGTCCCTGACGTTCGGATACGATGTGTAGTGATAACGTAAAATGTGGGCAAAGTGCTACCTCTAAAAGGTTTCCCTATCTATACATACAGCAAAATAGCACTTTCTAATACGTGGTAGATATTTTCCTATCCTAAATGAAAGAAAAAGTTCAAAACAGTAAAGAAGTAAGTTACGTAACTATCATTTTATTGTATACTTGTAAAATATAGTAAATGTAACTCCCTCGAGTTAATTATACTCGGGCAATGACTTATTCCGTGCGACAAACATTGGCCGTGCTAGCATAACATGGAAATAATGTCACAGTGGCGTCGGCGTATAATGTAGTAAATTACGCTGCCCATAAATAACATATGCATTACCACATAAAAAGACCGACAGACGTAATCGAAACAATAATCAAACATTATTCTTCGGCACACAATAGCAACACAATTCTTTATCCTGTACGATTCATTAATGTTTTCGGGTCTCACCCATATCTATTGATGTTTACTTTTATGCTTCGTTATGGTGACGATACACGGTTTTGGTACAGTCAATCTAAAAGGCGTGTTTAGTAAACATATTTGCACGTTACAACCCTCGTAATAAGACATAAAATGTACATATATGTTTGCGCCGATGGTACACGGCCTTTTTATGGTTCTTATTATGTATCGCAAAATGTATATTCATACCCGTTTGGCGTTCACGAACTTTCAATGGACTCTAAAAATTTCACACGCGAATGGAAAATGTAATGTAATATTGGACGAAACAAGTTTTTACTTGTTCGTGATTATGAAAATTCAGAATATTTGAGTTTAAATGCATTGCCCGTGTAAAGAAGTTCAGGGACTTTTGCGAAAGTTTATAACGTTGAATGAATCATCTTAATCGCCATTCGATACGAATGGGATCATATCGAATAGGTACAGTTACCACTAGAGATATCGGTGCGGCCGATATTTTTTAATACCGATATATTTGCTGGCGACTGTACCTGCTGTATAACAATTATATTAAAAGCGATCAAGGCCAAGTCGGGCCATGGTCGGTGTAGGATTCCGTAGCACCTGATAGCACTAATTAGAACGGATAGGATAATAATACCTGTAGTAATTGAGTTTTTGTGTATATCTGCTCAACCGATAAGTTTAAAATGATTATTTGGAAGTGATTATAAAGCTTTACTTATATATTTTTTTGCATAAGCTATTTTTGAACGGCCGTTTCACAAGTTGATGGAGGGATTTATTTTTTTTCGGATTAGGTAGAGTCGCCATCTTTTGATTTTTTTTGTTTGAATTTTATGGGTTACATGCCCTTAAAGGCCATGGGTGTCCTGAGTCATCGGTGTTTAAACTATTTATATTTTATGTATCAATAGTATTACCCCACAACACAAGCCTTCTTATGCTTACCGTGAGGCTCAGCTAGTTTTTGTAATATTCATTTATTTATTAGTTATATTTGCCATTGTATATGGCAACCAAATATTTAATACAAACCGAAACTTGTTTCTGAATACTAACTAAAAATAGAAACGTAAGAGCGTAGTTCTCTGTCACCTATGCATGAGACAGATAGATATTTACTTAAGTTTAACAAGAAAACCCTTTCACCCTGACTAACCTCTTTGACTGAAACCCTTTTGCTGGATACTCATATTGCACAACCAATTAAAATCGTGCAATCGTGGGTTGTTATAAAAACCTCTCGTTCGCTAATAACAAGAAGACACCATGTAAGCAATATCTGCATTCGTGTCATATATAAACTATCGGGAGTTGTATCTGCTGTGTATTGTGTATCGAAATCGTAATATTTTGTATTAAGTATTTAAATAAAGAAACAATTGAAGCTATGAGCTTGTATGCGTTTGGTTACCCTTAACAGGTGGGATATACACGTCTTTATTTTGCTTCCCGTTGCAATTATTTAACTTTTCATCTAGTTGGCACTATGCAAATACGTTTATATCTAGTCAAATAATAATAATTTACGAAAAAAAAAACAGGACTTTACAATAAAATCAAGTTATTTTATTTTATTTCAATACAACGTAAATAGTGTTTAGAACATAAATAAATTATTCGTTTACAAGAAGAGAAAATTTAAACATAAAATGCCTGTATACACACAATACCGTAAAATGAGGTGAGTAGGGATTGCAAGGGCAGTTGGGTTATGAATGGGGAGAGTAGGTATGAGGGGTGAGGAGGTTTTAATAGGCTACTGCTACCTAAATAATATATTTTTTATTATAAATGGGCTAGCTATAGGTAATATTCATTATTGTTGATGAAATAATTTCCCCAAATCACCTTTGTATGAAATCCTACCTCACCTCAACTAAGAGTTGATGTGATCCCACATCTTTACGTTCTACTAATTTAATCTTATCTTTATAGTTATGAAATGTTACCACCTAAACCCATACAAAAACTACAATACTAACGATCGGAACACTTATTAATAATATTCTGTTTTCATATAAAATTTTATCGAGGTTTGATTGTCAGTTTTGTTTCTACTAACACCGTTTAACAGTACAACCGCAAATGCAAATCCCAGAAAACGATAATTAATTTAAATGCAAAATAAAGTAACAAAAAAATTCTGTCTTAATTTAGCGTACTGGTCTGAAAAGGGATATCTAAAAAAGTACGTATTCAAGTTATAATTCGTTTTAAATGACCATTACCAACCAGTACGCCAGTGAAGATATAAAAATTCAAAGTTTTTAATGTGATCGTTTCAAACTTTTTAAATGAAATGACTTAAGTCAAATTGAAGTGAAATCTTTCAAACTAACAAGTCAGCTTCAGACCAGATATGGTCAGTGGAGTTAAATCGACGAAGTTGCTGAAACGAACTGTGCCATCCATCCGCCATTCATAGCCATTCGGAACACAACGGCAAGTTTGAATGAAGCATTCAAAACTTGTGCGGTTGCTGCTGCCCGGCCTGTCCCCACGCTGCCTTTTTATACAGATTTGGGGACAAACTTACGCAATTTAACTTGAGTAACCTATGAGAAAAACAAATAACAACACGTTTCATGTGATATACTCGCTATCTCGTGTGTGTAGTGATTTCGTCTTGTTTTGGCAAATACCATGCTTTTTTGTACCTTATAGTATCAGTGGAAAACATAACTTAAAGTAACTAATTATTAACAAGACCATACAGAATTAGATTACTATTTATTCTAAGACGCTTCGAACGGGGACGAATTTTGAAGTGCATTATCATTTTTTTTACAAATACTGATAACTTTACTAACACATAAACGAACAAGTAATATATAAATACTCAGAACATAGGCAAACCACCAGAACTAATGATTTTGGATGAGTAATTTCATTTTTGTAAGATTGTCCCGAACTATTTATTATTTCTTTACATCTCGAAAACTATTGCATCAAACGTTACTTTTAATCAACTCTTTACGATGTTCATAACAATTACTGCTTATGTAGCGAACTTGCTAATCCATTCCAGTAATTAATTTCAACGCGATAATAATGGGTAAAATGCAGTGGAGTCATGCAGGGTTCGCTATAGGCGTGGCGGTCATTGTGTGTGAATACCAGTATTATTGCAAGATGAATTCAAGCCAGGAACAAACAAGCAGGTGTGAGTGACTGTGTGAAAGAAGAAAAGGAATTAAAAAGCCATTTATTAACTGAGTAATATTATTGTCTGAATAACAAAAATCTTGTGTTGATATTTAAATTATTACTGATGCGTTGCATATAGAGTATCGAAACATTGATTTCTACTCTTAGTTAATCTCTTGATAAAGTCGTGTTTAGGTCATTTTGAACACCTCGCCCGCTAAAAACCTCCGCTGCTGACTGTACTATTTACTTGCTTTTGCCATAAATGTTGTAACATCTTTTGGCACCGCGCCTTAACACGTACTTGCAGATAAGAACATGAGGCGAACGAAAGTGAGTATTATGAAGAAATCTGAGTATTTTCTGCTTAACGCGGTAGGAGTACTTTATTGTGTTTTATTACTCAAACGATTAGATAACTTGTAAATACTGCTACATGTGTGTTACATGTAGCAGTATTATGGCACATTTAAGCTTTCGCTTAAGAAACCTTTTGCCTTGAAAATTTTGATCATTTTTCTTAAATGAGATTCAATTCTTCAACGTCGGTCGTTCGAAGCAATTCTCGTGACTAATTTGAGCATTCGTTTCACATCCTTTTAGATATCATTACTTCTTTATTTTCCCACGTATATTATCTAGTATGTTATTCTTACTCTGCGTTACTATTATACTTCTGAATGTTTCAGTGATGTTAGCAGATGTATTCAATTCATGATGCAACAATACTTTAGTCAACATTTATACATAGAAATGTAGCTTTTGCTAAATTTATAGGTGCATAACAACTATTGGGTTAAAGGTGCATGCATGTAGGTATACATATTTTTTTACAATTTATCAACACACATACATAATTATTGTAACGTAAATGGAATGTTGTTTTTAAATTCATACCTTATTATTATTATACTGATTTTAAGCTCTCACTACACAAATTAAACGGGTTTTAAAAACTATTAACGCGATTTGCGTCATAACTTATGATTTGCATGTGCCCATATAAGTAGTTTGGTCATTCGCCAGCACTTCTACGTTTCATTTCAACTTTAATTTATTTAATTTCAACACGTCATATCTTGTTTATTTACTCCAGAAATATATTTCCTTAATTATCTTAGTTTTTATTACATTTAAAAACATTGATTTATACATAGATTCACAACTTATGGTAGTCAAAAAAGCATTGCAATTAATAAATAAAATAATAATAGGGTATTTAGTCACTAATTATTTAAAGTGCTTAAAGTGCATGGGGGCACATAATTATATAGTTGTGACATTATGTATATCTCATATTAACCTCCAAGGGACTCCTCCCATGAATCTGGCGGTAATAAAACGTGGTGACTATAACAGTCGACGAGAGGCAGTAGGTTCGATGCAAACGTTGTCTAATGGCGTAATGGCAGTTATGAAGCCCTTTAACGGCCGATCGTTAGATGTTTTGCTGTAATTAAGATGGAAACCTTCTGAAGTGGCTCTAACATATGGACTGTTTCGTACTTGTCAGTAATAATTTTAGTGGATGGGAGGTTACTATTATTGCGATTCAATAAAATACAATAAAAGATATAATAAAAGACAAGGAGTCTGCAACTAATTATCAATCGCAAAAGCGGATCGCTAGGAATTATTAACCCTTTATAAGGCCGCAGTTATACAGATATGCTACGTGAAAGTTAAATACACTCCCATGTTTGTAATGCACTGGGGAACACATTTACGGCAAAAAAAAACCGAAATCATTAATAAAAACATGTGGTCATTATATGCACTCAGCCCGTTAGTGCACTCGAGTTTTCAGACGATCTGTTTCCAATACACCATTGACAGATACGTGACATGCAATACTCAATACTTCTTCAATAGTTAGTCTTCTGCAATAGTTCACATAAGCAATAGTTCTAATTACAATATTTATCGATATAGCATGTAACCTTTTATAATTTTATTAATCTTAAGTGGCAAATGATACACTTTTCTGATACTACAAACAACGTAGTTCAGTTATTGCAAATATTGCAATTCACGGAGAGTGGATTTATCAAAAGTAGTCCTTATTATCATACCAATAACAGTCTCGCCACTCGCCATCGTGAATTACAAGAGCTATAATTGAAATTATTAGATACAGCGACTTGTGTATTTTTAATAGTATACTGGAAACAGTGACAAATGTTTGCTTCCCTTAACGGGCACAGTGCATTAATTGACCACAAACTTTAGATTAATTAATTACACTAAAATTCAATTATGACCGAAAAAGTATAAATAAGAAAAGAAAGCCTGATATATTTGCTATATAATACCATTATAGTTAAATAAAAAAGAGGATGTTCTTTCTTTGTAAATGTTTATTAACTAAGTGGTTTCCAAATCGTCTCTGCCTTATAAAGGGTTAATATTACTATTTTTACAATCACCCTTCAGTGGTAGTTGAAATGTTCATATGTCGAAACATTGAATAAGATGACCGATGATTTACTAATGTACTAGGGTAAACGTCCTATCACAATTATGTAAGTTATCTTTTTTTTTAGTTTTTAGGTTTTAGTAATAGTAGTTCCGTTTACCCCAAGTGTTCGTAATAGCTACCAAAATGTTTATTGACTCTCAAATATTCCAGTCATAAGGTTGTTTATGGTTGTTCCCTGCGTCCGTTTCCATCATAATTGTACACTTCCCTTCCGGCCCATAAATTCATGATTTTGCGCGATATGAGAACCTATGGCTTTACGGGAAAAATATCTTGCGCCTTGGCCTAATTCGATGATAGGACAAATCTTTTGTTCACCATCTTATAAGCAAGAATACCGAATAAAACAATTTATGAAATTTTATACGCATTAGATATCAAGTATATCAGGATATCAATTCTAATTTTACATGTAACATGTTTTGTTTTTGTCATAATCATAATACAGCATAAGACAGCTTGCAGACAGTTGACGGGTAAGCCATCTCGAGTGAATATTTGAGTATATATTTACTACACACTCACGGCATTTTGTATTTAAAATATTAGCAATCAAGTAAGTACGAATAATATTTTAAATACAATGATTACAATAATTAAACATCAAGGAAAATAATGTTCCGCCTATCCAGGCATCTGTTAAGATAAGCATCGGCTTAAATGAAGGATACGTAACAATATTTTAAAAAAAGTATGTATACGTAAAAACACTACTTCCGTCCGCTCTCGACTGTAATGTATCGTCTAGTCTAGAAAGCATCACATGTCCCCTGACGCCGATGCAGAACTTTGACTTATTAAAGTGTTCTACTGTACAACAAACTTTCCTTTTGAGTCTATTTCTCCTGAGATGTTTCGTAGTTTAAAATACACTAAATATCGCGCAGTTTATGTTTACATATTTTTGAGCGATTTCTCTATTTGACAATGATACGTGCAATTTGAACAAAGTAAGTAGTAATTTGAAGTAAGTCGCTTATTTCTTAAATTCTCTAATGTAATATATTTAAAAGTCAGTGTAGGCTATTACATTTTTTTTCTTGAAATCATGACCTTCTGAATTTGACACGCTATTCACATTACCTATGCATTATTTTTAAAACTTTGTAACTTCATTCTCATCACCGAAAACAATATATTTTTCCTCGTAACTCAATTATAACTAAACGTAGCTGAGGCATCCTAAGAATAAATTACATTTGCTGATTAAGAATTTAACAAATAACTTAGTGCCATGCTTCATATGCATGAGGCGTGCCGGGCAATACCTACATTATATATATGCATACGGCGCAGTAGTACATTATTGCCTGATATGACAGATTTATTTTAATTTCCACAAATATTTCATTTCGTTACCAGCGTAGATAGATGTCAGTGACGTAGATGACTTTAAACTTGTATCCGACTCGACACGTTTCCACAACCCTCGAGAAATCAGCTTTAGCGCCCCCACTCTAGACGGCCATGAAGATAAGCCTTGAGGCAGGAGCCTCCAGACCCATGTATCCGACAGAGGCACCCCCGGGGCGCTCAGATACGAGGATCGGCTACTTTCGAACAGCTCGCTACAAGCTGCCCTGCGTTGACCGATTGCCCGGTAAATATCCGTTGGCGATGTAATTGTCAGATCCCTATGCCAAAATATTACAACACTGTGCAAAACTTAAGTTAAAAAAGGCAGGTCCAGGCGTAACATTTCACAGACCTGCTGCCAGGTCTATTAGATTGATGTCAAAAATTCACGGGCTTTTTTTTAAGTACCAAAGTCTTCTCTTTAATGGTCTGTCTACATAATATCTGTGATAATGTTTAGTGTCCCTATTTATTAATATGATCCCAAATAATCTTTACGCACATTTAAATAGCTATCTGCGAACAGCCTGACGTTGGAAGCAAAGTACAAAAGGCTATAAATTAGGAAGCAATTACAGTGGTGTTCGGACATTGACTGATATACGATCTCCTTGCTGCGCTCAGAGGCGCTCTTACCCTGAGAATGATCGTGCCGGAAAAACCCAGGCAAGCTCAAAACGGACGCTGTCTAATAGGAATCCCGTCGGTGGATATCAATCCTTGACAAAGCATAGAAATACATATTTACATGACGATTCTTGCAAATGTATAAGGAAGTTTATCTGATCAATATAGTTTAATAATAACCTATTGTATTGGTATATTATAGTTATGCACAACACTGTAATAACGTTATCTCGTGTTGTCTTCTTTTGTATTTTTGGTGCAATAAACATATTTTTATCTTATCTTATCTTATTATTGTTTACTTACCTTTTCATATAGCCTGTTAGCTAATTGGCAGAGAGTGTCTCAATGTATTCAATCTGATACTTTAACCAACATTTAAATATTGTGCAATAAAGAATGATTAAACAAAAATAAATCACTGATTCATTAAATGACTTAAAAAAAAAATATGATGATAACAGCCATAATATAGAATACTCGATAGTAACATACCGAGTACGGACAAAAATAGTAGTAGTATAAGTAGTAGTAGATGTGTATACATTTTCATTGCTTTGATCAGATCCATTTTTTCTATATTCGTCCGAATATACCAAAAATTATAAGTATTTAATCCAATATATGTACATAAGCTTGAAAGAAGAATAGAACATTGGAGAAAGATGAGAGAATACCACTATGGTGATGGTGAGGAAGAACTAAAAGTTTAAGAGGAATCAGGAGGAATAAAGTTCATAAAGATTAAATTTACATTTAAGATATCCTAGAGCAGAAACAAATAGTCTATATAACACATTTTCTAAAAATGGCAATTGTGTCGCTAACCATTATGAATGATGAACTATTCAATTTATTTCGGGAATTTTTGGAAATACTCACAGTGCACTTATGTGCAGGACTCATCCATGACTTCCGTTTGGGTGCTTTAATTTTTTATGTGATTACAGATTAATAAAAAAATATTTGCCTATGTGATGTAATAATATAAATATGTAAACTTACATAAATACAATAAACTTACATATAACAATTTATTGCACCCAGTGCAACAAAACTATCACTACTTATGATGTATAACTAACCAGTGTCAAGCAATTGCTTGATATATAACTAGTGTTTGTAAGTCTCCCTAGGCACTTAAATGCGTCTTTCTAAAAGGTATGTATTTTTTATTTATTTTCGACGTTCAACCATTTGAGAGCAAAGCGTACCAAAATGGCATCATACGTATCTCGGCAGTGATGGATCGGATGAAATATGTTTAGAGATTCGCAAGCTGCTATGACATTGATTCAACTTCCGACGACTAAATAAATACCCTTTATGATTGTTTTTAGCCCTTTAAATGATTTAGAGAAATAAGACTAGAATTAAATACAATCTTTTGACATGGTTGGGTATATAGCAAAACCGGTTACACAGAGCCACAAGCTGCCAAGATGAACACCAAAAGGTCAAAGCTATTAGCCTCATCGCCTAGGCCCAATTATGTGATAATGATCTATATAGGGTGTAGTTTCTCACTAAAGTTTTAAATGTAAATCATTTCATCTAACTATCTACTCGTAATAGTACATTTCGATACTAGGGAAAAAAAATTTTTTCGACGGGGGTAAAGTTGGAGCCCGAGTGAAACGAGGGTGACAATCACCCGACTCTTAAAGAAGTTTTTACACGTGTATCGAACCCAATTTTTCATAACAAGTGCCTTAAAAAGTGAAATTTACGCACGCGAAGCGTGCGCAAAGTGCACTTTTTACGCACTAGTTAGGAAAATTATATTATGTGGCTTCATTCTAATATATTTTTAACTTTTCATTAGGGAATCCTTAAATCGATACTAAGCGTTCCCGAAGCAGCGGACACGTCCCGAATGAAATTTATCGGTCACATTACCAAACTGTAAAATTAGCTTTTTATAATTGTGCCCTGAATACAAAATGCTTTTAATAAAATTCGCTGGTCTTGAGTCATTCTTTTCCTTCTACTTAATATAAATCGACTCTCTTTAAAAAGAAATTTATTTTTCGACGGACGATAATGGACTATTTTTGCAAGGGCATTTACTATATACCTACTTATACCAGTGGAGATGTACTATTTTTAGTGCATTGATTATCCCGGAGTTAACAATATATAAATATTTAAATGTATTATTTAATTCACAGTGTTTTTACATTGACACGACACCTTGTCATTTATTTGGTGGAGATGAGAGATGAATTAAGCTTAAGGAGGTTTCAAACATTAAAAATTTGCATTTCGATTTTGACTTAAAACAAGACGTCAGTGGGCCCTGGGCTTGTCACTAGACCCAGCCGATGATGCCGACGGTCCTGGGTTCATACCCCAGTACGGGCATTTATTTGTGTGTGCGCAGGTATTTATTCCTGAGTCCTGGTTGTTTTCTATGCAGTTAAGAATTAGTACTTAGTACATTATATATGTCGTTGGCTGACTACCCACAACATAATCCTTCTTGAGCTTATCGTGGGGCGCAATCAATTTGTGTAAGAATATCCTGTAATATTCATTTATTAATTTTTATCTAGTTGTATCCAATCACGTCTATACTCGTTTATGGGTCAATTGCAGAATCGTTGTACCTATTTGTTACAAGCCGTATTTTATTTATCGTAGAAAATATTACTACATCGTATAAAATATGTATGTAGAAAAGAGACAGCTCTTTGCAAAATGTATGCTATAAAGATGTCTACTGGTGTGAGCGTTAGACATTTCAGTCCTACATTATACAGTTCTTACGAGCTCGTCTAAACTTTACAACACACTTCACGCGATCAAACTTTAAGGTATGTAGAATAATAAAATTAGGTAGGTACATCCTCTCTAATAAATGCCAATGCACATTCGAAATCTCACATGAAATATATCTTAACTAGTTTTTCCTCGCGACTTAGATTTAACCGTTATCAATTCGTAACGATTTTCATTTCAAAATCGTCTAAAAAGACAATAAATGTTTAGACATTCAAAATCACCCAATAGTAGCCTGCGACGCGCATTATAAAATCTTGTGTATATGTTATGTTTGACTCAATAAATCATAGTTCATTTAATAGTGAAACTTCATCTGGGGGTCAGGTTTTAACCAAGCACTTAGTAGTAACACATATATGTAGTTTTGATTGTCCTTTTTAGTTAAGTTGTTATAATATTGTAATTCTTGTGTATCTCTTGTATTTATATTTCTGTTGTATTATCATTGTAGTTAAATAATTAACAAATATTGTTGGAGAAATGTCCAACAAAAGACCAAAGTTCGCATTTGTTTCTTTTGCTAATTTTGAGTCCTGAACAAGACAATGATATGTCTATTGAAATCTTGACAGTTGAGTGCAAAACTCTCGTGAATCGACCTATAGATATATTTGTACACATATTTGTTACCAACTTGTCCGTGCCCCGTCTGGGACATTATCTTGGTCTATGGACAATATTGGTCAATTTATATAAATACTTAAATTTTAATGTCTTATTTTTTGAGTTTATATAAATTGCCATTTATAACAAATAAATAAAAATAAATTAACATTTAACTTAAAATATGGTTTAAGCTTCTGTAAGAATGTCTAAAGGACATTCTTATAAATAAATATGAAAATTTAAATTTACTATTTTTATACGACTATTAATAATGACACAGATTAATTGTCAATACTGAAAGTTGCATACACGACTGTAAGCACCACCTAGCGGCGTTTTTCCGTAACTTACTGAGGTGGTGGAAGTGCGTGGAGGTTAGCACATTCCTTTCAGGCGAAGCGTGTTCAAGCTTTTAAAGCTCACCGTCAGATGGCGTTGATGTATAGTTTTGTACTGTCGAAAGGACAACAAATGAATTACATATTAACTTACTAGCTTTTCCTCGCGACTTCGTCGGTCAGCCGTGCTTGCTAAAGTATGGGTGCGTGATAAAAAATATCGTATGTCCGTTCTTGTAGCTCAATCTCTCTTCATAACAAATTTCATCCTATTGGTTCAGTGGTTTAAGCGTGAAGAGGTAATAGACAGACAGATAGAGAGAGTTACTTTCGCATTTATAATATTATTGTGGATTTTGTATTATTATGATAATAGCACTATAATAAATAAGACGTTTTTTAGAGATTAACTAAAGCTAGTAATATACAAATATAAAGAGTGTCTTTAACTAAGGGGCTTTAATGGAAGGTTTAATTTTACTCCCCAGACTGATCATATTTTGTTCTGCAACTTTTTAAAAACACATCCATTCTTAATATTACTACCTATTAAGTTAAATATTATTTCTACAGCTAGATATGTTTATAGCAGGAACGACATTTGCTTATTGTTTGCCACAATAAAAATATCGACAATCCTGTTATCGATATTTACATACTACTTCAACGACAAGACGTACACACAGTCTTATATCGGCTACCTACATACACGCATCCCACCGATTTTGAACAAATTGAACGTAATCCGTACACTTTTGATCCAATTTACTTTTATTATTTGCAATGAATAGTTCGAAATTGTATTCTGAAGTACTATGTAAAATATAAATAAATAGATAGTTTATATATTACCTTATTACCCTATATTTGTCTTTGTATTACCTGTATGTCCTTGAAATGGTACTCATCGATAACAGGCCTTCGATGTTTTTATTTTCTCAATCACTTACAAGAAATCGTTCGTGCTATAAAAATATCTAGATGTAATTATTTCCGATGTACGCAGCACAACATAAAATTGACGGTATGCGACCGTTTCTTTTCACTTTTAGGAAAATCAAATATTAATCTAATTTCTATTAAGTTTATACCCTTAAGTATTATTTGAAACGTTTAGAATCATATTTGCATAATAATGGACATTACTGCATTTAAGGTTGTGAAGTGGTAAAACTTTAACTACAGTCGCGCACGCAATTTTTATGTTCTTATTATGCGTCGCCTTTAATTATACCTTCCGCAGATTACTCGTAAATGGCTCTAATAATGTTAAAATACCAAAAAAAATTACACATCTTGCCCTTGAACCCTTGATTTAAACGGTTTGGCGTTGAATAAAAGTTCGTTTCATAAAATGACAAGTTTTGTTGTGTTTATATATATTTTAGTCTGATTTATTTTATTGAATTGAACCATTTATCATTCAAGTAGGTTCATTTAGTTTCGTTACAAAAATACACTCATTGAGTTGGACTGTGTTTCAGTCAACATAAAAGACCATTACAAACTTCTTATTAAATTAAAAGGTTTCCTAAGCTCGCCTTATAAACATAACAATAACTTAGCTAGCAATGTGCTCCTTCGTTTCCTGGACAATTATGTACTAAAAAAAATGATGTATTTAAATCGCCATGGCTGTCCATTTTGCTAGAAATAAGTTCTATATTTTACAAAAAATATGTAAGCGATGTTCTAATTTTTATTAGGTATGAAAATTCACGTTTTCATTTTTTTTTCTTTATATTTGTGATAATTATTATCGACTACTTTACTCTTCAGGCCATACTGTTGAACGCGGCTGCAACGACTAAAACTAACTAACTACTTTGGCTCAGGGATCCAAAGAGGGTCTCGGCCTCCGAAACGAGAGCACGCCATCTGTCCCGATCATGCGCAGCTTCTTGTCAGTCACTGACTTGGAGAAGATGCAGATCCGCCTGCACACTGTCCTCCCAGCGGTATCTGGGTCGCCCAAAAAATAAAAATTGAAAGTTACTCGTACTTAACACACAAACCCCGGCATTTCGTGTCCGATAACTTAACGAGTGTAGGCGAGTCAAATTCTAAGATTATTCTGCGTAACATTACTCCGTCAGCTATGTATAATTAGAGAACACTCTTCTACTGATCTGAACGATAAACCGCTCGTCTATCCTATTTAATACCTGATTTTGATCTGTAATACGAGTAGGTTATTTGACTTTTCGAATATTGGTACTAAATCAGCACGCTTTTCTCAACATTTAACTTAGCCAGTTTGGTCAAAGGTTATTCTTATTAAAATAAATATAGTTTACTCAAGCCAGATTATCGTTACATACAAATCTTTATTACACACCGCTCAAACAATCAGGCTTTACTTTTAATATTCACGGCACCATAAGTTACGAAAAAAATACTATTTAGTTTTCTAAATCATATTTTGAATTGTTAAATTGACACTTAAATAAGTTACATTTGAAATGTTTATATTAATTTATAATATAAAACCGTAATTGTATTGCTTTATAATTAACATAAATTCAGACGAACTACAGAAGTGTACATGTCATTGTAGCTGTAGCCTTCAACTTTGTGACCAGTCGCCATGACTGGTATAGTATGGTATGACCATGTGATATTTACGATTAAGTATATGTCGTTACAACATAAGACGGTCCAGCATTCATATGCATAAGAAGGAAGAGCGTCAAATACAGTCTTCTTGGTTCTCTACCATATTTCTATGTAGGTATAAGTATGTATTTTTTTTTTTTAAACAAGACTGACAAGCGTTTGACCTCAGTCGCACCTGATGGTAAGTATCGACGAGGTCGAGAGTGTAGCACGCTGGTAAAATTCTATTTACTCTTGCCTTGAAGAGACCTAAATTGTATGTTTCCGGAAATACGAATGATCTCAATTTAAATGTAGACCACTCTTTTTACTCAAATTAAAAAAAATGCTGAAAAATATTCCAATTAATCGCTATTCTAAGTCAAGTTTCTTTCTAACTCTCGAATGTATCATGTTTCAGTACAAAATCATATTTTGCGTGAACGAATGCGCCTGTTTCGGAATAAATAACGTTATCAAACCAACATCATTTGTATTTCCCTAAACGTGTCATTTATTGTAGCACGCGAGCTTTTAGAGTTTCCGCGGCGCCCTTTGTGTAAAAACTGTGTTTTATGAATACCATGAAACAAAGCGTGTTCGATCGTGAAAGTGCTTAATTATGCAGGTTGTTAATAAAAGGTTGTTTTATCGCACTTCTGGTTAGATATATAGTCAGAAGCTGAAGTTGCGAAGCGGCCCAGTACGGATACAAAAAATACATACTTACTGGAGCTTGACAGATATAGTGATTGTGACAAATGATAAAAACAGCTAGCTGGTGTTCAGAATGATTTTGACACGCTCTTATTCTCTTAACAATATAAAGACTTGTCAAGCTCATTTTGAATACCTCGCCCGCTTAGGAACTTTTGAATCTGACTGTACGATAAAATTATTATTATGCAGCGTATCGTTGCTATATCAACACATAACCAACAGCGTTATATCAGAGTTGTATCGAGGCGTAGCTTTTAGTGCAAATTGTTAATTTTATGTTAACTACCAGAACGTAATTATTTTTTGTTTTTTTTCTCGAGTAGTAACGTTTTATTGACAGAAGATTAAAGTTATCACTTGTGATAATTCTGACGTCACGTAGCTACATGCGAATAAAAATGAGACACTTTGCTTGCTGAATTATTTACTAACGAAAAAAAATGTGGAATTTAACTAAACATATGGAAGTAGGATGTATATAAACTCTTAGTGTAATGTTTTTATAAAAGAAAATAATACGAATTATTTTAATAGTTTTATATTTTGCAAAAGCGTACATTCGACTGTTAAAACAAAAGCCTCACTCTTTTTACAAACTGTCAATAATCTATAGAGGTTGCCTTATACACTTTTCTAAAACGGCCGTACTGAGTGTCAGACGCCATCAGCTGTCAAGCTGTCTCTTTCTAACATTACATTCATTACATCATCCCCCTTTTTTTTTTTTTTTTTTTTAATTTCTTATACAACTAAAATAACCAATTGAATATACCTTTCAAAGAACTCAAACAAAATAAAAAAAAAAAAAAAAAACAAAGTATCCTCACACTACACACTAAACAAAACCATTGAACATTGAATTATTGAGGTCGAACATGAAATGAAGTTCTAGTATAAATACAGCCATTTTTATCTTTTATATCATATGACCTAAAATTATTATTTTTTACAATTGTACCAAACAGCCATTTTCTACAATTAGGATCTATTTTAAACCATACACTTTGACCAATTTCAAATTGTGACTTCTCCTTAGTATTTTTATTATAATTATTTATATTTCTCTTTTTATTCTTATCAAATTCCACATCAGTATTATAATTTAACTTTGGTGTTAAATATTTATAAGTACAAGGAAGTTTTGTTTTAAATTCCTGTTCATCATTAATTGTGAAGGAGAAAAGGGTGTTCCAACAACAGGAGATGACCTATATTTTAATAAAGCAATTCTAAAATCTGTCTTGTCTTCATTACATTTTAGTAACATTTTTTTAGCTATTTGTACGCCACGTTCTGCCATGCCATTGGACTTGGGATATCTTGGACTTGAATAAATAAATTTAAAACCCCAATCACTAGCAAATTGTTTACATAAATATGAGTCAAATGGAACATGATCTGCCACAACTTCCAAGGGTATGCCAAAACAACTAAATACATCAGTAAGAACATTAATAATGCTTTGAGAGGATTTACTTGTCATTGGTTTAATGTCTAACCACTTTGTCATATAATCATAAATAACTAAATAACTTTTCTTTTAAACTCCATTATGTCAATTCCAATCTTTGCAAAGGGTAAAGAAGGTACCTCATGTGATAATAATGGCTCTTTAGTATTATTATTTTGATATGTCTGACAAATAAAGCATTGTTTAACAAAAGATTCAATATGAGCATCCATATGTGGCCAATAATACAATCCCCTTACAGTTTGTTCCATCTTTGTTATCCCTGGATGTCCTTCATTTTAAAATACTTAATCTTAATGACTTTGGAACAATTAATCTATCATTCATGAACAGCAATTTCTGATCAATAGTAATTTCATGTCTAAACTTAAAAAAATGTTTTAAATTGTCTGGTATGTTATTGATCTTATCTGGCCAACCTTCCTGTGTGTATGACCATAATGTTGACAAACATTCGTCTTTTGAAGTTTCATTAATTAACTCCTGTTTTTGTTCGTCTGTACATTGTAAATAATTCCCAAACCAATACAGTGTACAACTTCAAACATATATGATTGATCCTCATCCACTTCATCTAAATAACTACGTGATAACAAATCTGCAATATGCATCAAACGTCCTTTTAAATATTTAAAAACAATGTTATATTTTAATAATTTGAGTTTTAATCGTTGTAGCCTGGCAGACGGGATTTCATGTATGCCCTTCCTTAGTAAAGTCTCTAAAGGTTTGTGATCATTAAAAACAGTGCATTTTTTCCATAAATATAATAATGAAATTTCTTTGTTGCCCAAACTACACTCAACAGTTCTTTTCAATTTGTGAGAAATTTTTTTCTGCATTAGTAAGACTTCTTGATGCATAGCATACAGGTTTACCATCTTGCATTAAACAACAACCCAATCCATCCTTACTTGCATCACATTGAATGGTCACCGGTGATGAAACATTAAAATTTTGTAATACCGGTGCTGAACTTATACATTGTTTTATATTTCTAAAAGCATTTTCATGTATTTCAGTCCAAAGCCAACCAACCTTTTGTTTCATTAAAGCCTGCAAAGGCGCTACTTTATCAGCTAAATTTTCAATGAAATTTCTTAAATAATTTACCATTCCAAGGAAAGACTGCAATTCAGTTTTGCTTGAAGGACTTTTAATATTTATCAATGCTTTTATTCTTTCAGGGTCAATTTTCATACCCTCTTTTGAAAATATGTGACCAAAATACTTAACTTCTTTTAATTTATATTGAAATTTTCTTTTATTAAATCTTACATTACTTGCTTTCGCTCTTTCAAACACACTTTCCAAAATTCTATCATGTTCCTCTTCATTTTCACCACAAATCAACAGATCATCACAATATATAACCACACCAGGAATGTCCCCAAATGTGCGTTCACTGTATTTTTGAAATATTTCTGGGGCCACAGATAACCCAAATGGTAACCTTAAAAACTTATAGCAACCAAAAGGACTGCTAAACGTACACAAATCTGTTGATTTGTCAGTTAATCTTATGTTATAAAAACCATCAGATAAATCAAGCACAGAAAACACTGACTTATTACTTAATTTTGTTAACATTTCTTCTAAAGTAGGTATTAAATGATATTCCCTTATTAAAACCTTATTCAAATCCTGTGGGTCTAAACAAATCCTTAGATTACCATCACTTTTTTCTATTACTACAAGGTTACTCACAAAAGACTTAGGATGTTCGACTTTCTCAATAATTCGCTGTTCTTCAAGACTCTGCAATTTACTAGCCAGACGCTCTCTTATTGCATGAGGAACTCTTCGAGGAGGTTTTACCACTGCCTGTGCGTTTGGTTGAGTGTGTAGTTCAAGAGGTGCACTGAATTCACCAACTCCCTGGAAAAGTGACAAGTATTTATTAACAATTGTTTCCTTGCTATTAATATTAATACTGTTGATGTTACTGTTTTTTAATAATTTCAATCCTACCGGCTGCGCCATGTAATGTTTTTATAAAAGAAAATAATACGAATTATTTTAATAGTTTTATATTTTGCAAAAGCGTACATTCGACTGTTAAAACAAAAGCCTCACTCTTTTTACAAACTGTCAATAATCTATAGAGGTTGCCTTATACACTTTTCTAAAACGGCCGTACTGAGTGTCAGACGCCATCAGCTGTCAAGCTGTCTCTTTCTAACATTACATTCATTACACTTAGTGTCTGTAATTATCAAGTCTCTGAGTAGAGTTAGAAAACCTTTTGGTTTTACTGCTCCGGTGGGCCTTGAAGAACTTTGACCCGGTGCTGTGGACAGCTTCCGCAAACCCATCGTTGAGTTCGTCCACTTCGTCGCTTAGGCAGTCAAAACGGTTTTGGAGTTCCAGTTGAAAGTTCTCGGGGTTTTGGATTTGGAATAGTGATGGACGGAGCGAAAACTTCATCAGTCGTGAGCGCTCTAGCGTAACACAAATATTCAATCTGCCTCTTACCTGGTCTTAGCCATATTCATCACAGAAACATCATTGAATATATGTCTTTTTGTCCACATGAAGACAATCTCGTTTTTTGATGCGATCGGGACTCATCCAGGTCCACTTCATGTGCTTACGGTTCTTGAATATGGAGATCATATCAAGTCCCTCCTTCTCCAAGAACCCAGCTATTTGGCCCCGATGGTTCTGTCGTCCGACTTCTAATCGCCCCACTCTCAGCTCTTCACCTGCTGCTACTGCTACTTATTACCTGTTCCAAACTGACACACCCTCGATCATCACCACCTTGTTCGCGAAGGACTTGTGGATAATGAACGCAAGACCTCCTATGAGCTGTTAGTCGCCCTCCCAGAAATAGAGTAAGTTGCCGGACTTTAGGGTTTATCGGGTCCTCCCCCTCTTTTCGGACTTCAGATAACCATATGATCCAACGCAACTTGCTAAATCCTTCATCCAGATCCACCATCCTTTCTTCGGTCCGCAGTGAACGCGCGTTAAATGTTACCGGGGCCAATAAGGTTATATGTTGGCAAGCGGGTTTACGATCGCAGTGATCCACCGTACTCAAAACACGCTGCTGCCTATGTTTTAACCGGTCTTGGCCGTAGTTTTAGGACATACCTGGGCCCAAAAATACACGCTGCATATTTATGTACGCTCTGTATTCTTCTTTGCCACGACATATGACTTTATTTTCACTTTATCATTGTTATTTTTTTAAGTTTATTAAGGGCTCCTTTTTTTGTATTTTATTTTTGCACTTATAATGGTGAAAAGGGTGGAGATGGAAGCCAAAAGGAAAGGTGGATGCCATGTACATATTATGATATGGGTATGAATAAGGATGGTATGATGTGAAATTGGAGGCATATTCCTGAATTGGAAAGAAAGCCATTTTGACAAAGTAATGCCGAGCAACATGGCAACATTTCCGAGGCCGAGCAAAGTACGCTCTGTAAATTTTGAGTACTTCACGAATGTCCCTCTATTAGAGGCATGCTATAACCCTCTACTCTTACGTAAACACTTCATTTGACAATAATTATTAATTATAGTTTTCATAGACTCAAACTTTATTCATTTAACCTCCAAATCGCGAAAGTTTTAAATGTCAAATGTTTATTTCTACTGCAGTTCGTCGTATATATAGCAATGTGGAGAACAGCAGTGTATTCCACTATATGCCACTATATGTGTATAAATGGATGAATGTCCTCTATATGTAGTCTCCATCAAGTTCTAGTTATTGACTACATGGACTAGATGTGCCAATTTTAATTGCTTGCCTACCGCTTGCCTTCGTCAGTCAACCGCCAAGAACAAACCAGTATAATAACGAATCGCGAGTCTCTTGAATCTCATAGGTTCATAAAATAAATTTACTTAATTTACTTGAGTCTCCCCGTAATAAAAAGATAAGAGTTTCTTGAGTGCCAATCATTTAAAGACCAACCATTTAACAAACTTTATATAAAAGTTAAGTATGTCAATGTTAATTTATATACAAGTTATTTTGATCACTCTTCAAAATTTTTGCCTAAAACTTTTGAAAAGCCGTGTAAATTAAAACGACACGTTTCTGGTCTTGATCTTTTGCGTCTATTTAGGTCTTTGAACAATGAAGTTCACAGAAACTTACTTTAGGGGTAGCATTAGTAGCATTATTGGTGAACTGAAAGTGTAGGCACGTAAAACAAAGTCACATAAGACGACTGGTCTGGCCAAGTGAGTAGTGACCCTGCCTATGAAGCCGATGGTCTTGGGTTGGAATCCCAGTCAGAGCATTTATTTGTGTGATGAGCACAGATATTTGTTCGTAAGACATGGGTGTTTTCTATGTATTTAAGTATTTATACTATGCATCTATCTATATAGTATCGTGACAAGCAATGTCAGTTTGATTGATTTTAACGTACATTGAAAATGCTATTTGGTTTGTATGAAATAGAAGAAATCTAAAAACTACCTATTTTTTAAAAGTTGTTGAACAAAAGTCACATGGTTTAAGGAGAAGAATCTACGTTTTAATTTATTGCTCCAGTTACAGGAAACACCCGGTATATATCGTCGTCTACCTACAAGACAAGCCTTACTGAGCTTACCGTAGGACTAGGTCGATTTGTATATGATTGTCCCGAAATATTTATATTTTATACTAGCTTTTGCCCGCGGCTTCGCTCGCGTTAGAAAGTAGTTGTCACTCTCCATCCTTTCAAGTACCTCCACTTAAAAAACTAATTTAGGGATAAGTGGGTAAAATGGTTTTGTTTTAATTAATATCATATTATTTAATTGTATGTAATAAACCAAAAAAAATAAAACCACGATGCTAAACTAATTCCAAAACCAAAGTAATTGTTGTATTCCTTAAAAAAGTCGAGGAATATTATAAATTTTAAGTAAATGATTTAATTCAATCCGAAACCGAGTTTTTTTTCGAAATGGGAAAACCAAACCAAGACAACAATACCAAATCGCAAAGCTAAACACGAATAGTCAAAAACCGAAAGCAGTTGAATCAAGAATATCAAGAATATACTATAAGTGATACTACTGTTAATCCATCGCCAAATTCAAGTAACAGAGTGTAGGTACCGTATGCACTGTATAGCGAAGCGCGAGCCGATGCCCGCACTTAAGTACAAATCGAGAGCACACAACGTTAGCATGTTTCATAACCCTATCTGCGCCATCTATTGGGATCCATGAGAAACACTTATTTATATTTCCAATGTTTTTTTTTCTCAAAACTTGATCGATTTATGGTTAAATAAATGTAATGTTGATATTTTTAAACTAAATAGTTAGCGCGAGAGACACTTCCAAAGTGGAAATAAGAGTCCCCCCTCTCCTTTGCGGAAAGCTCCATACAAACTTCCCCCCCCCCCCCCATTTTAGGAAAGTGGGCTGTTACAAAGGGACAAAAAGTTGCCTATGTCACTCTCCATCCCTTCATCTACCTCCAGTTTAAAAATCACGTCAATTCGTCGCCCCGTTAGACGGTGAAAGACGGACAAACAAACAGACAGACAGACACACTTTCACATTTATAATATTAGTATGGATTTATATAAGAAAGGAAAAAAAATTGAGTCCAATCACAATATAACTTTTATTTATAAATTATTTTCTTCAAGCCAAATCACCCTCACTTTTTTAGTTACGTTAAAGGACGTTATTTTTTTAAAAGACATTTTTGCAATTCACCCATCTATAATCTTGATTCACCCGTTCTTGCGCATCCTATCCGAACACAAAGCAGCTAGTTCCTAATTGTTTGTGACTGGCACCGGGCCAACACCAACAGTTATAGATTAAGCCTTCGCTCCGATGGCGATGTCGACAATTTGGCCGCCACCGCAGAATGTGCGGACGAGGAATCTGCTTCTTGAGAAATGGGACATGTACGACATAGACACAACTTGTATCTATATATTAACCCATTTTTTATCATTATCTGCTTTAGTATTTATACTTTTTTGACTTCACTAGTTTCAATAAACTTAAGCGATGGCTAGCAGATGCCTAAACTTAAAATAAGGGTCTATATATCTTACTGCTCCCGAAGTGCAATAATAGGCTATTGTTATTTTTGTAGTTTATGCATAATTCTAACGCCCAAAAGTAATCCCATAATACTTTATGAGAAATAGCTAACTTCATAATAAATCCTGTATTAGTATGAATTACCATATTGTTGAACATCTTAAACCAACAAATTACTTGGGTGCTTCGAAGCGTTGCCTTTCTTCCCTTATTATTTGTTTGTCAGGTAACTTTGGTCCTTAAAGCTACGCAAGTTTTGTACCCATAATTTAAAATAATTTACATATAATTTCTACAGGCTATAATTTCTATTTTAACATTTTGCTATCTTTGATAGAAATATTTTCTGAACAGAAGTCTACAAAACTAAAAAACTGTGTTGTATGCTGTTTCGAAAAGATTTATATGTAATATTCGACGACATACGAGTAATACTAATAAAGTTGTCAATTAATCCCGTAAGAATGTCGGTCGTCAGTTTGCAATTGACTTTACATTAGAACAAAGTGCTACACGCTATTGATAATAATTTTAAGTGACAAATATATACCTTAGGTCTTTACCGGACGCCGGGTGTATGTAATCCTCTTGGACACCCGACGTCACATCAAGAGACTTATGGTGGACGTGGCTTACTGGGATTAAAACGAGTCCGGACCTAATTTGGTTAGAAGTTTATTTGTAGGTTTGAAAGCTTTCAAGCGACTTATTAAGTACCCCGTAGGGACATTTGCAAAAATAAATCCAATTATGCCTTTTTATTATGACTCTATATGACGCTATATTCTCTAGAGTAAATATACGGCCATGTATATGAACCATTTTCATCTCTTGTGTGTGGTAACCGTATAATCAAGGGTATAGCTTATAGACATCCGATTTAAACATAATTTTGTCAGTGTTGTTATAAAATAGACCTTATCAAATACGTACAAGTATATGTAAAACAAATGAGTGAAAATCATTATTAGAAAAATTATCAATCTACTATTTTATAGCATAAAAAATGAGGCTTTTGAATGAAAAACGACGTTGAACTTCATTTAACTCGGTATACTTTAGCACGAAAGTTCAGTAAGTACCTAGTTCAATAACCTGTAAGAATAGTTTTTTTTTTACAATATGTAGGTATAGTGGACACCAAGAAGTTAAAAGCAGCTCACTTGCGACATTTTACTTTAATTTTGCTGAATATTTATCCAAATTTTTATTGAACTGTTCACAAAGCAGGACAAAATTGAACGAAATGAGACTAAATCCTATCGTGAATCGTGAGTTATCTGATCTGCTTTTAATAATATTAATATGAAAAACAATTCTCAATATTAAAGGGCTGCTAACATTAACAATAACTATGACATTCTAAAGATTAATATAACAAGTTAGGTACTGCAAGTAATAAACATAGAAACTTTCTGAAATTATGTTTAGTTCTCAAGAATTCGAAGTGTCTGTGAACTAATAATTTTAAATGAACGTAAACTTGTACATTCTGAACGATTCGAGGTCGAAGCAGTTATTTTTATTATGTCAGCAGACTAACCTATCACAAAATATTTACAATAAGAACCGCATTGATGTCTTATTTTTCTTGTACTCGACTCCTGCTTACCCTAACTGGTCATTCAAAGAGATTACTTACTGATAGAAAATAAATTAATATCGATCATTATTCAGTAATTTTTTAACATTAATATTTGATGTCACATAACAAGTTATCGTACGTGTATCTAATTTACGGATAAGTTAAGTGATAACCAATATGGAAGAAAGGTTTTTTTATGTTACAAACATAACATAAAGTTTAAAAAGAGGCAATCGCTCACATTGTATAAGAATGTTATGAAAACGAATAAATTATTGTTTTTGTAAAGAATGTGCCCAAATGGACAATAGACATAAAAGAGTGACCCGAAAAGCCGCAGATAGGAAAATGTTATCAAGTTAAATGGTCTGGCCTAGGCCTATAAAGCCGATGCGATGATCCTGGTCCCCAATAAGGGCATCAAATGTGTGATGAGCGGCATGAGCGCGAATATTTGTTATTTAGTCATGGATGTTTTCTTTGCATTTAAGTAAATTATTATCCACAACACAAGCCTTATTGACCTTAGGCTCAATCAATTTCTGTGAGGATGTCCCGTAATATATTTTTATTGATTTATTTTATTGAAAGGTTAGCTAGGTGATAATCAGGCAGCGGAACTTTGGTGCCGATGACAGACGCATGACGTAGCGGCTGTACACAGAGTGTTTTTATCTAGATGATAGATAATCATTAATCACTAACAACTTATTGGCCTCTTTAGTTCACGGATGTTTTATTGACACTTGAGACGGCCAGTATCTACTTATAAAAACATAATCGCTTAACTGTCTTTGTCATTGTCATCAGAAAATTATCGAATACAATATTGTACATCGTTATATGATTTTTTGTTCGTGAATTCTAGAAATGTGAATTGATAAGGTACAACATTTATAATTAACTCATTATCAATATCGCTTGACCGCAGTCGCCATGGAGTCGATGCAGCCGTTTTTGCAGACATTTCCTTTCTTAGTTGTTAAAGATAAAAAAATGTTTTGCTCTTGCTGTCAGCAAAATATAACAGCTAAACCTAGTAACATAGAAAAACATACATCGAATCACGCAAGTCGAAACTTTCCTTAGTTTATTTGAGTCAGGTTGAATATCAAGTTTGACATTGCTATTAACTCGGCGAGCTAGTGACAACTGTTGCATCTGTCAAAGCGTGATAAAAGTTAATAGTTATGTTGTGTATAATTTATAAGAACATCCTATATCCCTATTATTTTGCGTCATAATGATGTCATCGGCACCAAAGTTCCGCTGCCTGGTGATAATATTTGGAAAACAAAAGCATTTCTTGAAAAGCAAATCGATCGAATTATCAATTAAACAATGTTAATAAAAATGTTTTAATGCAATCTCACTTAGATTTACCATTATTAATAATAATTTACCACAAAATAACAAGCGGTGAAGTAGTGAAAATGACCTATGCTATTGTTATTTACCCACAAGTACATAATAATATTACCTTAAATTCTCTAATTGAATTATTTCTAAGCTCTTAACCATCTTATATTAAAATGTCTAAGGTTTCGTAAACACCGAGGAAACTGGTCATTTTCTTTACTCACTGAATTTCTTTTACTTTTGGGGTATCTCTTTGATCATGCTTTTAGCTAATATCTCGTAGTAGAATAAGCCCGTTCAATGAAATTTAATTAAATGGATCCCAGGGAATGAGGTGAGTGACTATACAGAACAGTAAAGTTGCCTACATTCAAATACACGCACTAGAACAGGAGGGTACAATATATTGCTCACGTTACCGAAATTATTATACCTAATCGAAAATATCTTTTTATACCCTCATTGTGTACCTATTTTAGTTTCGGGGAGATATATTACAGTAGTATATTGTGCTGTTTCAGAACTTTTACAAACTGTGACGTTGACCTCGTCTAATACTGTCAGACAATATAATTTTAATGGAACACTAAAAATGTATAAAATTTCATATTTTTCTTGTCAAGACCCTGCCCTATCGCGTTCTTCATTCCTTATATACGAAATTATTTTATACTTTGAAAGTGATACTTCAGAAAAAAAATTAAAACATTTTTTCTTTCTAGTACCTATAGGCACAATGACACCGTGGATCAGTGAGACCTAAGTTTCACGGTAGGCACTTGTCTTCTAACCCTGTAAGCGATTGCCGCCATCAAATGGTATGAACCGATTTGATTAATTCTCTACGTTTATTTCCAATCCAGTTCAATTAACCAATTACACAAATGAAAATGAGATGCAGGAACCAATCGTCGGCACGTGCAGTATTTAAAGGGGGCTTCAATCAGCGCTGTTTCGGATCAGCAGCGAGCGCGGCGCGGCGGTGCATGCACAATGATTGGCCCTTGTTGTTTGATTTACTCGACCTGCTTGGCGTTGGCAAAGACAAGTAAATATTTGAAACTGGTTGATATTTGATTTTAAATTTTGCATACCTAAAATGAAAAAAAATGTTCAGTTACAAGAGTCTATAACAATCAAATTATTGCTACAAGGAGGGCCTCTATTCGAAAGTTCCAACACTTATAACGGAGCGGATTACTGAGTTAAGATCATACTGTTGCGTAAAAAAAAAACAACAATTTGTGAAGAAGAATAGAATATAAGAGTTGTCTAAAATATCAAAAACAATCCATACATTGTGTGGAGATTGACAGTCGTTATTTACTAGTCCCTAGGCTACTTTCCACATCGTCGCCTCGCTGCTTTGCTCGCTCATTTGTATTTGTATTCCAATGTTAGTTTGCCCAGCACTGTATGTTCTGTCGTTTGTCGGAAACGTAGTTTAAGCCCAGCGAAAGCTTTAACTATGTTAAAACACTCATTTTGTCCCTAGCTGTTTATATTCGCTTGAACATATGTAAAGCATGACATTTCTCAGAGTTGTAATAACATGTTTTCTCCTTAATAGTGAATTACACGCTGTTTTTGTCTTATAACATTTTCTTCATGACATGTGTGATGATTTGAAATTAGCGTTAGGTTAAGAATATTGTAATATTTTGACTTTGTCCAATGGCTCCTATTTGTTATTAATGTCACACATATGTTGAATTAGGGTTCCCTTTATTTGGCATAATTTGTTTTGTCCGAATCTTAATACGCATACCAAGTTTCGCATAATTTATTTACGCCGAATGTTAATGTCGCCGATTTTTATTTAGCCTAATTCTTTAGTAGCCGAATACTATTTTGTCCGAAAATATATTAGCATACTATTATTGAGGCCGAATGTCCGAAAGTGTGTTAGGTTAGGTTAGAACTGTGACCACAACAGAAAAACAATTTCGGTTAGGTTAGGTTAGAACTGTGAACACAACAGAAAAACAATTTCGGTTAGGTTAGGTTAGAACTGCGAACACAACAGAGACGCACTCCTGGGAAAAAAATCGTAATAATTCGGGCTTTCCAAATTATGCGTATCGACCATTCGACTTAGTTTAGTTCTGCGTAACAGAACTCGGCAAAACAGAATTATGCGAGATCAATTTCTGCTCATATACAATTATAACAACACTGGGTATGCGGTTTAAAATTATGATAAAACAAATTATGCGTAAACAAGGGGAACCGTTGAATTATTATACTTTTAGTTATTAGTTTATTTATTTTGTCTCTTACGTTAGGTTTTTTACAATATTTTTTATAAAACTAGAATATATAAATACATTCAAAACAATAAACATATTAAAAAAAAAATTACCCGTCGCCGGTAACGGGGCAGGTCCCAGGCTGCCGGCGGTTAGGGCTGCAGAGAGAGGAACCCCGACGTGTTCAGGATTACCGCCTTCTGAGTCTGACCCTTGATGCAACCACAACCACGTAGCTAGAGTCTATCAAGATTTTTATTATATAGACCATCTTTTAGTATTGTTATACTTACTTTGAACTGGCCCTGGTCATATTTTCGTGCAGTTTAACTACATATAGCCTTAATAAAGCAAACATAATCCTGAAACTGCCTCCAACTCTCAACGGTAACGAGCATCAGCCCCCTTAGTGGCTGCATAGCTGGCTTTTAGACAAGTTGGACCCGGGTATGTCCTTAAACTACGTCCAACAATGAGAGGTAGAGCAGAGCGATGACCATCACGCTTGAATCTGGGGCAGCCCAACTGGGGAAGTACCTCCTCCTTACAGAAGACCACAGCCATAATAGCACTGCTACCTTTCAGGTATGTAGTGTTGTGTTCCTGATGGTGAGTAAGGTTCCCAGAGCTCCAACCCTCTTTAAACACCGGCAACGCGCTTGTGACTCCCCTGGTGTTGCGGGTGCCCATGGGCGACGGTAATTGCTTAACACCAGGTAATCCGTCTGCTCGTATGTCGCCTACGTCATAAAAAAAAAAATTACACACTAATAATGCATTTTCGCGGTCTTCGCATATTGCGGTCTTGTTCTGTCGTATAGCTGCGTCCCTTACACTCGGTCCTGATGGTCCATCGTTTTACCCTTTACACATTAGTACATAGTACTTTAATAAAAATACTCGCCTTACATAGGTGCTAATGTATTCATTTAGCATGTAGCGTGAATTCAAAGTCTCATTGCCTCGATAATAATATATTAAATACTTTAGTAAATAAACTCTAGCATGTTTACTACAAATAACTAACTGCTTTGATTAAACAACCTAGAACACGCTAAACTAACAAATATAAGCATTGCGAGCTCGGGCTAGCCTGTTTTAATAAAACCCAGTTATGCACTCAAGTAAATAAAGTGTAGTGAGTATTGTTGTGTTAATATTGTTAATTTAATTTGCGTTTATTTAACGTGCTGTATTAAGAAAGTTGATATTTGTTAACAACTGGTTAGCACTGTTATATAGCGTAATCAGGCAGTTTTCGATCACCAATGTAACCACCTCTTAAGAAAAAGTCCGTCTACGGTAATAAGAGTAATATGTATTTTTTTATTGTTCACGAATTGATACATACAGTAGCTTTAGTGGAACAAGTTATAACTTAAAAACAACTGAATGGATTATATTGACGACCGGTCTGGCCTAGTGGGTAGTGACCCTGCCTATGAAGCCGATGATGGTCCTGGGTTCGATTCCCAGTCAGGGCATTTATTCGTGTGATGAGCACAGGGTTCCTGAGTCATGGGCGTTTTGCATGCATGTATTTAAGTATTTATATGTATCTATCTATTATATACATCGTCGTCTAGTACATACAACACAAGCCTTACTGAGCTTACCGTAAGACTAGGTCGATTTGTGTAAGATTGTCCCGAAATATTTATTATTTATTATATCGCTATATATAATGATTTTTATTGTTTGAATGTAGGTATACCGAAGTTGATCACGAACGATAAAGTGTTCGAAACGTACGGAGGTATTTAAAAAAATGTCTACGCGATATAATCAGATCATACTCATGACTGTCATTGTCCTGTCAAAAACGTGGATTCATGTTTTATTTCAATACTACGAATAGGTATTTTTCTTTAATTTTTCTTACTAATTTCAAAAATATTTTCAATGCACTTCTCCATGGCACAAAATCTTATTCGTCAATATGATATAATGCTATCCCGCCGTCTACTCTCAACGTGTCATCGATACCTCTTGTCGCGCTCCATATCTCGTGAGGTGTTGTTTACACGAGCACTGTTAAATGAGTTCTCGGAACCATAGAAACATTGGAATTAGCTAATTCCTAAAACAATTAATGAGGTAATTAAATCACACTTTATGGGCAGTTCATGAATTAGGTCAGGCCTGCAATTATTTTGAGACTAATTAACTATTTGTAAAAACTAGGAAATAATTAGGTATATTTCTGGAAATATTATATTGGAAGATTTCTTATAATGTGTGACTATGTAATCGGAGTCAAAAGAAATCGAAAAGAATGTAATCAAATATGCTGACTGACAACTGATTTTCTAAGCAAAAATAACATTTGACACGTGACAAAATATTATCATAGAAGTCCGTTTTCACAGAATAAACAGGTCATTATCGCATATTTGAACTAAACAAGAATATATTAAGTAACACATTTATGTGCCTACTTTTACAAGTGTCTACTCTCTTTTTTTTTAAACCAAGCTTTCTCTGTTTAGCCCTATGGTTGACAGTAGGAGAATATTTTTTGGATCGTATTCGATTTATTTTATTTACATTACAATAATTATTCCTAAATAAGTCTCTAATGCTTTGCGACAGTATTCTATTTTGTTAAACATGCAGTTTGTGTACAATATAAAATCAAATTTATAATAAACGGAGTAAACTGACAGCAGTTTTCATACATTTGACAGGTCGTTTGACAACTTTAGTATGAAAATTGCTGTCAGTTTACTTCGTTTAATTGTGAATTTGATTTTAGTAGTAATAGTTCTAGGTCAATTTCGTTTGGAACTGTGAGAGATTGTTAAGGAAACATCTGTACTCAATTTATACGCTTGTGTGTATCTTTTCATGTATGTTTGTGTCCTTAATGAATAATGAATGACCAGGAAAAAAAGACCCGCGTATCACTGAAGAGACAAATAATAATAGTTCTGTACCCTTACCACGACTTGTTACATTGAGGTTTTCGATAACGAGCATCGAGTTTACTATCCGTGAATCTCGCTTGTACTATTTTAGTGCAAACGAGACGCACAGATAGTAAACTCGTTATCGAAAACCTCAATGCCACAACTCATAGTAAGGGTACTGATGCTACAGGAATTCCAAAGTGCTATGGCATGCGTCTGAGTATGGAGGATGTCACCGTCTTGACCCTCTAAAAAAACCATCAGCTACCCTCAACTTTTCAATTATGCAGAAGTTGAGGTTAGATACATGCTACTTACGCTTGCTTCGACCTTTAATAACCAGAGAGTGGAGTCAATACTGGTTTCGGAACTCATGTTCAATAAGTAATCGGAATAGCAAGCCTCTTCAATATAAGTACTTACTTGCGAGTATTGTGTTCCGTGTTTGTTCCGCCGATGTAAATATTCTTAATGAGGTTTCTCATTCGTTAACTGTTGTGTGTGGGTCAAATAAGAACATGCGTACTTGTGCCCGTAGACAAAGTAACTTGTTATTTAAATAAACAATTATATTGTGTTGGTTCAAATGTTCTCATAAATATTTATAAATTTGCTTACTTATTTGAGTTCCCTGTGTAAAAAATCATAAGTATCATAAGACGGTAATACTAAGCCATTAAAAATAAAAACCGTGAAATTTGCAACATTTATTCTTTAAACCTCCTGGAACTCCACTTTTTCGCGAAAGGATTTTCGCAGATGGAGGGGTTGACCCCTAAAAGGGTTAACAGTGGAAAGTAAGTTTTTAACGACTTCGATAAGAAGAAAGCCGTGGTCATAGTCTAAATAATCATAAATATAAAAACATAAGTGTACCAGCTACAACCTGATTCTAAAATTTGACGAAAACTTGGCAATCTCTTTAGGCAATAAATGTAACTTTAGATATAAAAACTTGTCTTGAATAGTTTAAGATTAAGACGATGTGGTTGTAAATTTGACATGCATGACAAAGGCAAAAGTCACCCACCCTTATTTAGTTATTTCAACGTAAACTGACATAAATACATGTTTCCTAGTTATATGTCTATGCGATGTTGAAAGGCGGGTATAATGTGATTTGTATGTGTATGAATAAATATATTTTATACGAAGAAAATGCTCACAACTCGCTGAAGCATATTATGCGCGACCAGGTAATTATATTTACATGTAACACTCCAGTAAAATAAACCGATGAAATATTCAGAGCTCCACATAAAGATAAACAAGATGATGGATTTACGTTTTATTGTGAGGCGGTGAATTAACAAATAATGTATTGCTGATGGGATTGCGTTAGGTGGGCGTTTCGCGTTTGTTTAGCGAACCATCAAAGGGTGGAAACACAGCAGCTTTAACTCGTGACGGGTTGAATCTTCGGTAATTACTCCATAGAATCTAAACTGTTCTCCGTGGTTTAGACTAGTAGTGATTTAATGTTTAATTAGATTGATTTAGAGGCCTTAAAGATTGCCTAAAGCGGCCTAAGGCCTTACTAAGCCTATTTAAAATCCGCCAGCTTTGGCGGCGCAGCGTGATAGATATATTTATCTATAAATATTAAATATGTAAATTGAGTAAATGTTTCCTCTTAATGTCACGTCTGATGAAAATAAGAATTGGAAATCAATCTTTTAGTTTAGCGATTAATTATCATCAATATACATTTTTAGATTTACTGTATGTGATACAATTCGTTAAGATTATTATAATATGATGATAATTTTCAGAATTGTTGAATATTTTTTACTTGGAATTATAAAAGCTTCATATAGCTAAATTTATTTGCTATCTCTGCTTGTTATTCATTCATGTAGGTACATACCAAGGGCATCACGTTGCTGTATAAATAGTGACGGTCCTTACGTGTTAAACTACTCGGTGGCCCACAGGAGAGTTGAAGGGGGTCACTAACAGGTTAGGTAAACATGTGACTGGGTCGTGTTTCAACTACCATACGTTGACGAGTCGACTGCTCAGGTGACCTGTAATAGACTGTAATTTTATTATCGTATATTCATAAATCGATCTTCCCTTTCCTTCTAACCGTATCATAACATATTAAGCCATCAGTCTTAGGCCATTCATGCTAGGCGAGTCAGTTTTTTCATGGTAATTTCCCATTATGACCATTTTCATTTTCCTTGGTTTACCAATTTACACTTATAAGCGTTCGACTCGCCGCCAATTGGAGGTCTCCCGAACTTAATAAATGAATTCATGCAATTAAATACCCTTAATAGGGTTCGAACCCCGGTCTTTCGAGCTGACGTAAGCGGGCTCACTATCTATAGTTCTTGTTTTCCTTTACATATTTAAGTATATTTATTTGCATGGTAACAAGTAAAACGAATTACGTATGTATACAAAATTTACACAATACAAGCATTATCAAGCAAGTAGGGCTAGGTCACTTTGTGTGTTTATTTGAACTAGCGCGTGCCCGGCGTGTTCAGCCCGCCGTGTGTTCCCGCCGTGTTTACACGAGGCGAGGGGCCGGAAACAGCGCACTGCTTCAACAGGTAGCTCGCTGTCTTTACTTTGCTTCTGCACTTTGTTGTTACGTTGGCATCACGGTCAACGGGCACGTTGGGCACTTCGCACAACAAACTGTTCAGAGCCAACATAGCTTGTTGTTGCAGAATGAAGGTGCTAAATTGGATTTTAATATTACATTTACTCCGTTCGTGCAGCAAACCACCTCGAAAAAAATACCTCTTTAGACTTGTCTTAGGCAGCATTTTTCAGACCCCATTGAAACAGACTTTAGACTAATAGTTTATTTTCCACATTTTTTTCATCAAGCATTGTCACAGTTTTAAAGTAATCGAAACTAGCAAATGTTTATATACATATATCTAGGCACGCCGCAGCGAGTCTAGCCAAGTTCAAGCAAAGGAACTGGCTAGCCAGCACCGAGTGTAATATTAAACGATAAGTATTACTGCAACGTTCTGGTGCCAGAGCACAGCACAAAGTATGCTACCTACCAATAATTTCAAGCTCTTAATGTAGTGTTTTATTCTCTTTGATAAAACAACAGCCTGTAACAAGACAATTACTGCAACATTTATTTAAATTGACACTGACACTCGCTATTTAACCGAACCGACAGCCGGACTTAAACATAGTTTCGGAACGCACCCCGCGCACCCGTCAATGTCAATCAACAAATCTAATATAACAGACATAGTTTGTCCTTAAATTAATATTTTGAAATGAAAAATAGTTGATTGGGTTGGTTGACTGGTAGAGAATGCCTTAAGGCATTCAATTTGCTATTTGTAACATCTTGTATTATAAATATCAAGTAACTAAATAAATCAAATACGCGACAATACGAATTTTGCCTATATATCTATGTCCTCACTTCAAAACGACTTATTTAGCACGCTCTTTCATTCGAGTACAATTTTTTTCCGATCTAGCATACCCTTGACGAACTTATTAAAATGGGTCTGACATAATGCATTACAGTGGTTCATATACTAGTGGAGCCACCCATGAAGAGCTTTGCCCTATTTGTACCAAATCTTTATAATGTGATGATGAATATTATGTAGTAGAAATGCCTTGATTCTATTGTAATTTCATAGTTCCCTTCTATAAATCTGATAAATGCTTGAACGAGACAGACAGTACATGCTACTGTCTCTCTTTCTTTTTTCTAGGGTGTGCGGTATCCGTCACAGAAAACTTGTATCTTATCTGTGCCGTGGGGCATCGCGTTATATTCGATCGGCGCGATGAAAATGTTACGAGGACACCGCATTCGAGCCGGTGACATTTGATGCATGCGGAAAAATCTGTCGTATCTAGAAATACCTTAATATTGTGACAGTTAAATTTTAACAGTTGACAACGATTGATCCATCCTTTTCCTTTACATATTATATGAAGCCAAACAAAGTAGGTACCTAATTTATAAGAATTAAGTCATGTTAATTATATTTACAGATACATGTTCTTAACGTCAAAATTATCAATACATGGATCGCTCTTTAGCGTCTTCCGAAATAAGATACAGAGATTTCATAAATTGGAGTGTTTTCAATTTCCCGCGTCGCACAATCGCCATGAAAACGCGCTTCAGATTTAAATACAATCCAACTTTCTCGAGCTTAACGCTTATTTTGATGCGGGTTTCACTTTTCTATTAAATATAATTCGCTGAGTACGCTTATGTATTATACATTCATTGGTCCTGGAATTAAACATACGAAATGAGCAAATAAATTTCACTTTTACTAAAGTTGTTCAATCGAACGAGGTCACTCAGAAATGCAATCCAAATGTCAGCGCGTTTCAAATGGGGCGGAACAGAACTAATAAATGTCGATACTTCAGATAGTTACGAAATAGTTTAACATAACGAACTGTAAAGCCAAGCTTCTAGTTCTGTGAAACGATCATTAAATACTTTTAAAATTAAGGAGAGGATATAAATATCGATGTAATAATTATTACTTCCTGGTAAGATCGCAGGAACCCACTGGTGAGGATGGCTCAAAACCGGTCAATGTGGGTCAATATGGGGAGGCGTATGTCCATCATTGAACGTCTTTCGGCTGATATGATGATACTGGTGATGATGAATTAATACTATTTTTCGGAAACTTCGTTAACTGGTATCATCTCAATCATATCGAAGTATCTCTCTAGATGGAATTAAAATCAAATAGCAATCGCTTTGTAACTAGATACTAGTGCTATGGCGAAACGCCCCTCTTTAATACGTAACTCGAAAAGAAGAGGAAAATGTCAAGGTTTTGGCATATTACAGTATTGCATAACCACATTAGATTTTTGTGGAAATTCTAAAGCTAAAATATTGTGTTTTCCTTCCATGCGCTACTAAAGTACCTGATTAAATGCTCGTTGGTCCGCCCACGACATAACTCGTGTGAAATATCTTGAATGTAATACTTTAAGAAACCTAACTAAGGGCTTAAGTACTTCGACTCACGCAATGTTAACTGTATAAGTAGCCTCCAAAATGGCAACCGAATTAATATTTTAAAAATTGCCTTTGTAATCTACGCAGGTGGTAGTATCACTAATATACCTATAAAGTTCCCTCATCATATCAGCCGAAGAACGTCCACTACTGGACTGCCCCAAAGCGACCCACAATAACCGGTTTTTTGTCACCTGCATAGGTACAGTGGATTCCCAAAATCTCTACCATGTTGTGGGCCCCCGCTACGCCTTTCGCTATGTGGTCGCCACTCGAGAACCTATAGGTACGCCCCAACGGCCATCGGATCAATGTGCAAAGTGTCCCGCTCACTGTTACTTAAGTTTAGCACTCCGGAGGGCTATATCGGTTAATTTGATTCTGCTAGTGCCTTATAGGTTGGCCTAGTAGTGCCTTATAAAATCAGTATAGTGCTTTAATGATTTTCTTTTAATGCAAGAACAATTTTACCCCAGACGTGAACGTAGGGTAAGTCCGTATTATATATTTACGTAAGAAGGGTAAAACAACATGCATGTTTAATGCTTTTTTTCTGTTGTATACAAGAAAGCACAAGCCAAGAGAATAGTGTAGTTTTTGGCTTGATTGTTGCCTAGTTCTTGCGACGCTACTGGTTACGGACTTAAATCCTAGTAAATATCCGTACAACTTAAATGTACCTATGCAGTTATTTACCTAAAAGAAGAACCAGCTTATTGTTATGGTGTAGCGTGGGGGGCTTAGCGATAAGACGTGTGACTTTCAATCCGAAGGTTGCGCCTTTGAACTCCGGCTAACACAGCTCATACCGACTTAAGATTTTTTCGTACTTCAATATAAAAAACTCGAAAATTACTTCGACTAAATAATAAAAAGTCTTTACATTTTAAGCCAAGCACTAATTCCTTGTATTAATTAACAATTTAATGAGAATAACCGATCAATATTGAAGGAAATATTGTCAGCTTAGTAATAAAGTTCTTAATAGTGTCTTCGGTTTCAATTCGATGAACAAATAGGATACAAACATTATTATAGTTGAAGTAGTCTTTTAATGTCAATATCGATGCAAATCTGTTATAATATTTGAACCTAGTTAACAAACCCACGAGAACTTTGATTGGTTCAAAGGGTCGGCAAGATAAAGTAAACTCCCTTTACTGAAGCCAGATACAAACTGTTTATAATATGATATTAACAACAACAATTTGATGGAAAAATAAACAGTATCAAAATCAGCTGCCTCCCTCGCAGCCATAATTCTCTCTGAATTGGTTACCCTAATTACTAACAAGTAAAGTTTCCTAACTTGTTGGCAAACTTAGGAAGAATAACATTATTCGTTTCAGCTCGTTAAAACGGAACCCACCGACTTAATTCCTTCCTAATGTCTGACCGCAGTCCAAAGAGGTATCTCGGGTCGACGATGCGCAATGGCGAAGCAAATACGTATGTACGGTAGCATGCATTTATTTATGACCGGCTTAAGGTTGACAGTCTTGTCAAACTGTATTGAAGTTCAAAGGATTTTTTTGCGAAATGGGTTACAAATTAATGCACGCGACTGTATATTGTTTCTTCACAAAATAACTAAACGGGTTTAAGTGATATTTGACTGATAGAGTTAAAACAATAATATAAACAACATAAAATACAAGGTATTTCGGATACAGACGCAGGTGATACAACTGTCATCGCAGAAGTGCCCGTTGGATGGATGGGGCCGCGGTGGCCCTGTGTTTTTATTAACCTGCCTAGTCAAGAAGATGATCATCCTCCATTTTCACACACACATAACTAGGGTTTTTGATGACCAACTTATTTATGGAGCAATAAAATTGTTTTTCCGACTTGTACGCGATATGTGAAAATATAATGAAATCTGCAATCGTAAAGAGCCTGACAGATTTAAGGCCCCCGGCGTTTAAACAACGAGCTGCCTTTATTAATTCAAACGGATGTTTAGGTAAGCCACGCACCTACGCCCTTGGCTGTTCTCTGATTATATATACCGTTCGGAAATTGTTGATGGTATAGTTCCCTAATTCAATTTACGGCAGCGGCTTTTCAATTATCGACTTCCTTCATCGCAATATAGGTCCGCGATAGCATATAAAAATCAAAGTAAGCTCGCTAAATAAATCGTGAACTACATTAGAAATCTAACAACATTTTCTATTTGCATTGTATGTAAAACATTTACGGGAAGATGAAATAGTAAAACTTGCAGGGGCGCATTAGACTAGACTGGCGATAGACGAGGAAAAATGGAAAGAGGTGGATGAGACCTTTGCCTGAATAGTCATTAATCATTATATAAAAAAATAGTCATTGTCGCTAATTGTTTAAGTTCAAAAATTAAATAAGAGTACCTACTTACTAACTTTGTTGTGAATGTTATAAAACATATATATGTACATAATATTATTATTGATCCAACGGAGAGCTAAAATAGTTTCTGACTAGTTCTTTAAATTTCCAATTGTTCTGAGCGACAAAATTGATTTTTACAGCTTGTATATAATATATGTCAAATTCAAACGCTATATGCGAAAATCAAATCAAAATCTGTAATCGCAAAGCAGCGTTTAAACGAGTTTCCTTTATTAATTCAAACGAATGTTTCTGTACACCACGCACCGCCCTTAGCTGTTCACTCAGTATGTATATCCCGGCATATTACCGTTTGCAAATATAAATATCAACCTAATTAATTTCAAGGTAACATTATTGGTTCAACAGTAATTGAGTCAAAATATCTTTTTTGTACCGTTCTATGCTACCGTTTATTCATACCAAAACATGTTATTAATAGGAACAGAAATTATATATTTTCTTTTTATGACATAGGCGGCAAACGAGCAGACGGATTGCCTGGTGGTAAGCAATTACCGTCGCCCATGGGCACCCGCAACACCAGGGGAGTTGCAAGCGCGTTGCCGGCCTTTAAGGGGGGTTGGAGCTCTGGGAACCTTACTCACCATCAGGAACACAACACTACAGACCTGAAAGGTAGCAGTGCTATCATGGCTGTGGTCTTCTGTAAGGAGGAGGTACTTCCCCAGTTGGGCTGCTCCAGATTCAAGCGTGATGGTTATCGCTGTGCCCTACCTCTCATTAAAATAAATTAAGTCTATGGTAAAAAATAACATACATAAATACTTACTATAAAAAGAATACCTCATTCAGCAAGTCCCCGTGTGGCATCGACCGCTAGGGGGATATGCTGGCAGAGGTACCAGCCAGCTTTTCGACTAGTGTTGACCAGCCACGACGGCAGAGCCCTCACATATTGTTCCATATCATCGACCATGAGCCCAGGGTTTCAACTGCGAGCACCGCGAACACGTAGTCCTTAAGTAAGGACGAATATTTGCGGCGTTTGAGATCCTGGGCCTGATCAGCTGCAGCGCCAGCCCTTGTGCGGGTCAAATGGGTAGCACTGTGCAAAAGTATCGACGCACGTTGTGTTACAACCAGAGCCCTCTTCAGCCTCCACGGTACCAAAGTGATTCCGTCGGGGCGCTTGCCATCGTCTTTTACAATGCCCACGGGTTCAAGAACTGCGGACAAAGACACGGTGGCATTTATATGTCATTTGTATTCTCTAATGTACACACAATTATACCACAATATAATTCAAATATGGCTCGTATGTACGCACAGACTAATATTTACATCGATGTTTTCCTGTTCTTACAAATAAACAAAGTATAAACTCAATGATTCCTTCTTGAGCTATTTGTAAGGAAAAAATACGCAATGCACACAACACACGTAAACGTTGCTTTTGTTATCTAATACAAATAAATCACAATGCTAGAAGGTATTCATAGCACACAGATTTCCGCATTTCCTTAACATTGCCAAGATTTGTAAAATATAAAAAAAAAAATAATAAGTTTTTAGAGCTAGTGCACCTCCAGCCCTAGACTGACCTTGATCTCAGGGATAAATGCGTATGTTTATGCGTTTCTAAATAAGGTAAATATTATTAAAGTAACGTCTATTTCGAGATGTTTATTCGTTTGTATATTGTAAGAAACAGGTGAAGTATTTTGTCAATCATTAGGGGGGGAGGGATTGTTCGCGGGCAGCTGTCGGGCAGCCGGCCGCCCGCTGCGGCAGTCGGCTACGCTCGCTACGCACCGCCGCGCGGACCGTAGACGCGCTACGAACGGTGCGCGCGAAATTATCACACGTTTGAAACTGACACATAAACTGTGAAATATTAGTAGAATTTGTTCGAACTTAGAAGTGTATTAGTTTCCATTTAAACTACAACTATGTCCTGTTTGAGATGGTTAAAAAACAAATATTTTGTTAGGTGATCTAATAATTAAAAATATATATTCTGTTGTAAGTATAAAGAGCATTGCCCGACAATAATATACACTTTCGATTCTTTAGACAAATACTTACCACAATTTGTTACTTGTTTGTTTTGGCCCGTAATCTTCACCGACATAAATAAATATGTACCTGAATTGAAATTAAACCGCATTCGGGGTCCCAGGGGGTTTTCCTTCGATGCATATCTAAGCTGAGGCATGGTATGGGTACCATGGTATGGGTCTCAGGTTAGATAGTCATCAAAGGAAAAGCGACTACATAATTACATATTACTTAACCTACAAAATTTAGAAGTTAATTGGTTGACATGTTTTCCAAGAAATAACGAGGCTGATTATTTAAAAGTTGCTTTGAACGTAACTTGTTCATTCTGTACCAACATGTGGCGTAGGCTAAACTGCAATTTGTAAGAGAACAGTGCTACAGGAAAATTCATTTAAAATACACACTCTAATGTGTATGTATACACACCCGATCTCATTCGTCCTGTTTTTTTTTTCATTTATATAGTTTTTTTTTTTCGTCGACAGGTCTGGCGTAGTGGGTAGTGACCCGACCGTGTCTATGAAACCGATTGTCCTGGGTTCAAATCCAATTAAAGTAATAGCATTTGTTTATATGACAGAAAATTTGTTCCAGACCAATGGTTGTTTTTTATGTATTTATATATCGTTGGCTGAGTACCTAAATAACACAAAACATGCCTCCTTGAGCTTATCATAGGTCGCAGTCCATTTGTCTAAGGACTACCTGTAATATTTATTTATTTGTTTATTATTTATTACGGTATTAGTACGAGCTTTATATTATTCCTGCAGTACTAATAGTAAGAAGGTACATATACGCCATAATATGTTATAAATAACTTCTTTCATGGAATCAACGGTAATATAACAACCAAGCTATGTCCCCTATATACCATGTCACCAAACAAGCAGTCCGCAAGATACACTACGTATAGGTATTGTATTTTAAATAACAGGAAAATGATATATGGCCGGTTCTGTTATGTCGAAAAATGGGTAACAGTATCCGTTTACGTCAAACATGGGTCGTTAAGCAATATAATTTAAAGGTCAAGCCTTAATGATCCCTAATTAACGTACGTATCATCTTTATTAACTATCTGAGCGAGTTATGAACCGCACATTCTCAGTCTCAAATTTTCAAAATCTTTTATCTATTCACAGTCAAGCTTATGAAGCCGACGGTCCTGGGTTCGGTGCTTATATTTGTGTGATGAGATGATGATTCTTGCCGTGGGGCTCAGTCAATTTGTGTCCTTACACAATGTCCTGCTATATTTATTGTATAAAAATGTCTTTATCCTGACTGAGCTATCATTTAGGAGCCGATCAAATTTATATTTCCTTCAAAGGTAATGTAAAGATGACTCTTAACTCCTGAAAATGACGCGATTGATTTAAGATTGCCAATTTATTCATAAATTCATAAACTACAAAAACTGTTAAAAATGATATTTAAAATCATATTATTTATCGTCGGCTGGGACGTCACATGCGTGGATATGCGACTTCCCATCTTCTAAATACCTGGCTGCTGCGGCAATAGAGGCAATATGCAGCTATCAATTCTGGCTGCATATGTGAGCCATTTGGAACCCTTAGCCTATGGGGACCCAGAGCTCATACATATTTTTAAAAAGCTCGCTTATCGCCTCGCGGATACCACTGGTGACCTGAGAGCTGACTTAGCCCTTGCACAGATAATTAGTATCGATATTCAGCGCGGGAATGCTGCTAGCCTTCTGGGTACCCTTCTAATTTCGTTGCGACGCTGAGTTGGCCGAGCTTGTAAATATTTGTATATACCTTGTTTTAGTTTTATTTATTTATTATCTTATCTTAATTTAAATTAATTCTAGTTGTTTTTTTTTGTCAGGCTCTTTTGTATTGTATTATTATTTTAACTTTGTTTGTTATTACTTATATAAATAAATCTTACTAAAATATAAGAAAAACTAGTACTTATTATAAATAACTAGCTGTCCCTGCGAACTTTGTACTGCCTGAAAGTCTATAAATGGGGTATTTTTGATAGATTGTTGTTTTTTTCTTTTTTAAGGATACTATTAAACTTTTGGCCAAAACTATCTCAATGAACCCAAAATTGTGCAAATCGGCTTAGTCATTCTCGAGTTATAAAAGCCAACACAACTTTATTTTATTAAATATAGATAGAAGATGACTACACTACTCCTATAGTTAACTAAAGGAAATGGACTTAGTTCGTATAAACCATTTTATATACAAAAAAGCATAGGTTCCAAATGGACATGAAACTTACTTTGATAATTTCTTAATAAAATGATTTGATGCGGCTTTGGTGGTTAACGCTGTTAAAGGACGTTTTAAGCCATTACACCACATAAACTCCCTATTGAGCCCGTTTCGTAACCAACTTTGAATCTGAACGGCTCCATTAATTAGGCCATTTTGTGTGAAGCTCAATCACGTGGAATTACAGGATTACAGGCAAAGCTACCAACCAATCGAGATTTTTATTTGGCCTGCTTACTAAGGGTTTCAGGAGGCAAATATTTTTTATTTCAGCAATGTTTGCCAGTACAAAACAACCTCAAATAAAGCGGCCAATTAATAACATTTTAGCTATGTTTTACGAATGCAAATTAGAGAGTTTAAGCAATATATTTACAATTTCTATGTATCGGAGATCCCTACAAAATTAAAAAGTGGTAATACACTTGCATTCACTTTAGAATATTCACATTTCTTTTTTAAACTGAAACTACAAACAAGAGAAAAGCACTCGTATTGTGCCAAACCAAACATCATTACATTATAGTTATTTTCACGATAATTCCAGCGAGCTTCGGCTGCTGTTTGACAATATTTTTCATTATGATGTCAAACTTGACGATCACGGTCGCTCATTATAAGCGAACAATAATTGGTAATATGGTCCGAACAAATTTACTGTCGTTTCTCAAAAATGCTCGCTGTGATACTGGCTTAAACTGTATTTTATGAGTTTTTATTTCCCATATAACATTGTCTAGAATGTTCAATTTAGGTCAATGTTTATTATCTAAGAAAACCAAAATATCAATAATAAATAGTTCTGATATTTAGGTTTCCCAGGCTAACACTACGATATTTTGATTATAGTTTAATGTAAAGTGAGGCGTATATGGCTGTACTTATTTTATATAATTACTTAATTTTGTTACTTACACACTCTAGTAATAGTAGTTCAATTAGTAATTTTAGTTTTTTTTTATATATATTATAATAGTTATTTCACTCTAATTACAATATTATGAAAACTAATATTAGCAATATTTGGTCATTGTTTTCTTTCTGAAATTGAGATATTAATCAATATGGTCTACAATATCATATACATAAATTAAATTCAATTAATATTAGACTCAGGAGCAAATACCCGTTTTTATCACACAAATAAATGCCCTTACTGGGATTTAAACTCAGGACCGCCGGATTCATAGGCCATTACCCACTAGGCCAGACCTGTTATAAAACGTCAATTACTTGCGTATTTTTAAGTAGTTGCGACAAATTTACACGGTATGATTTGCAAACACTGCGTTTGATAAAAGGTTTAAAAACTACTACGCCACCGTCATTTCGTCCCTCTCCGTTGTACAAATGTATTCCAAAATATACGACTAATTCAGTATGATTACTGAGTAAAATTCTGTAAAATAATTATTCTATAAATTTGCACTGGAACATAATACATAATAATACTGGAACAGCTTTTCTGTTTAATTCAAATTTTTCCATGCCTACAACTTAATTATTAATTTATTGCGTAACGATTTTTGCGAACCTTTTGTCCATTCTCTTTCCTGATTAATTCGCCTCCGCATCAAACCCTTTAGGATATTGTCATCTACGACTAAATTCAGAGAGCAATAAATATGCCGTGTATTTCAAAAGAAAATTCCACAAGACACCGGCATTCTCATAAAAGAGGGAAAAATTCGTCTTAAGAAAATCTGAAATTGAAGACTCGGATTCTTCAACAGACAGGGATCCGTCGATCAGCAAGGCATAGCGGCCTAAGCTCGAGTATCTAAAAGGGACTTAGAATGTCAGAAACTTTTACTGGCAAGCTATAAATCTTACTGACTTGCCGACATTATATACTTATAACTTTTATATGCGTGTCCGGGGTGTTTGTAAAAGCCTAAGTAGTAATATAACTTTTGCCACTATCCTCCTACTTTTCTAGAGCATATTTTGCAAAGGATACTCTTAAATATCGGTTTGTTATAAAACCTAGAAATACAAAATAGTAAAATAAAACTATTCATACGTAAAAGTGCTCAAATAAAACGTTAATAGATTGTTAATAGGTTGAGCCACAAAAAGACGAAATCGTCTTTAGAACATTTTTTTAGTTTTTTGTCAATTTATGTTATTTATTGTGTAATATTGATAGTTTATTATACAATGATCTAACAGAACTGTACAGCCAATGAATAATTGATCGTAAACGCGTTACTTACACCACTTTTAGATTTACGCCGGGCAGTCCCAAAGACGAGGCCGCCCCGTGGCTTTCTGTAAAGTCAGCTACCACTTTACAAAACGTAAGGCCTACTACCTGTTTTGTTATTATATTTATTGATTTGACACACTTACTTTGACATTGGCGAAGTCATCAGAATTCCTTCCAGCCATATTTTTGGAAACTGCCTATATGTTAATCAAGGGTTGAAGGTGACCGAGTACATCCAAAATTATACTGGCAAGTAGTTTAGAATAGGTGCTTAAGCATGAATTAAGCAGGTAATTAAAGATTGAAATATGACGAATGTAAAGAAAAGTGCATTTTAATAAATAACATATGTATACCATTTAATAAGTAACCAGTCAACCACATATCTATTAATTATTACTTACATAAAACAATACTCTGTGACAAATAGAAAAGCATTGAATAAATGTTTCGTAAGTACGGAAGCGCGTGTGGCAGTTCATTAAAAGATGCCGAAACGCATTTTAATAACAGGTTTTGTAACTTCAAGTATCTTTCTTTGGTGATGATATATGACTACCTACATTCTTTTGTGACAGACGAAAGACTTTGTAAGTATTTAAAAAGTTTGTGCGATTGCCTCGCGGTTGTCATTAAACGTGTTATGATTATGGAGGGATCGCATAGCATCATTTAGCATTTCTCTCACACTATTTGAGTGGCGCGCGACATGCACTGCATTGACACTCAAGATCGACTAAGAAAGAACGTAAGAAAACCGGGTCATCCAAATGGCAAAATTTTATGACAGAATTGATCATTCAGCTTAAAGTTTTTTGAAACTATGTAACTTTCAGGACATTTTATGTCATCATCCTAGTAAATATGTTAGGTTACGTTAAGTTTGTTTTATATAAATTTGAATATCGTCTGTTTCAGAATGAAACATATTATGCGAAATGATGAATTATGCCAATGGATATTTCATGCCAATAAATTTACTACGTGACAATAGTGAACCAAGAAAAACTAGTTGGAATTTTTCAAGGGATTTAAATTTTCCTCTTGTTAAAGTGAAATGTGATAGAAATGTGCACGTAATGACGATTCTGCCTACATAGTTGTAAAATAAAAGTTTTAAACGGTCCAAGTTAAATATTCTTGAATGTAAAGCGTGAACAATAGCCCCCAGTGAAACAGCGACTCAACTTTGCCAACTGTGTTGGGACAACTTTGCCAGCACACAGAATGCCTTCTGCTAACTTATAGCACCTTATAGTTGGTTCAACAGGCCATGTCAAACTAACTATACATTTCGGCTCCACCGTATATTCTACCTAACTTGTTAGGTACGTTGGTATAATGTACAGCCATTTTACCACGTAACGACACGAAATGGCTATTTATGTAATGGATATTTCGTGTATACGTTGCTGGAAACTTGCTGGTACGATTTAAAAATTCATAGGATTGAGAGATTAGATTAGAAGGGTATAATATTAATTGAAAATCGAAGAATTGACTCCTCGTTGCTCCAGAGCCATAATTATACACAAATAGACTCACGACCTGTTTTATTATAATTAATATTCTTTATTCATTTTACATCTTAGATTAGGTTTTATAATATTTTTATAAAAGTAAAATATAAAAATACATCTAAAACGTATCAAAACAATAAAAACATTATAAAAAACCTAACCTAGAGTGCCGCCGGCAAATTATTATTATTATTATTTATTTATCTTCTTAATTAATATTATTATTATTTATTTATCTTCTTTCTTAGATTAGGTTTTTACAATATTTTTATAAAAGTAAAGTTTAAAAATACATCTGAAACATATCAAAACAATACAAATATTATAAAAAACCTAACCTAGGGTGCCGCTCAGGGCCCAGGCTGCCGGTGGTTAGGGCTGCAGAGAGAGGAACCGTCGGACTATGCGCGCCGTGTGATTACCGCCTTCTGAATCGGACCCTTGTTCCAACCACAACCACGTAGCGAGTCTCTCAAGATGTTGGTCGAGACTCTTCACTATGAGACCGTTCAATATTATTATTATCTTTAGTAGTAATTTACCGAAGTTACGTTCCTTTGAAGTCAAAGGACTAATTCAATTGTCTCGCATTTCCGCACGATTCGTGTGAAAGCTAGGCACGCGCTCTCCTGTCTCTTACAGGTCCAAATTAGTATAGAAAGGGAACTCTAATATATTTATAATATAAACAACAAATTGTTTTGGCCATATTGTGAAAACGAATCATGGCAAAACGTTGACTTTCTAGGATACTTAGATGCTATGTATTCTAGGGTATATTATTTTTATTAAAATTTGTATAGATCCCCAGTTACTAAAAATATAATATAAATTGTAAACACTGTAAAGTAGGTCAATTTAGATTTGCTTATTTCACTTATTTGTAATCGAAAAATAAGTGTAAGTTACGTGTGATCTATAGACACGAAGTGACGCAACCTCAATTAGGGCGCGTACCTACAGGTGAACTCGGGCAACCAACATGATAAGTTCGAGCGGTTTTGTTAGATGAGATGCCTAAGCCACTACCAGCGGAGAAGCGAGCAAAAATAACAAATTTTCACGTTTATAAGGATAGTAAATAATGTAGGAGATTATTTAGTTTTTTCTTTTAGGTATATCTTGCAATTTATTAAACTTTTTTGCTCGTAGACATTGATACAAATATACAACCTTTTCAGTCTGAGAATATCAGCCCCGCCCCTTACCCTCGAAGCCACCCAGTAATCGTAAAATTGTCTGGGAAAATTTTACTCGAATTACTTGGCCCTTAAAAGACTACTATAATATTTTACATTTTACAAAGTTAAATTTAGTTTTTTGTAACGCTTTTGAGAAAGATCCTTAGGAAAAAATTACCACTCAAATAATAAACAAGTTAAGTTAATAGCCAGTAACGATCCCTCAGTTAATGTAATGTGAACTTACAGAATGGCTGGATATGGAATATTTTAATGGTTCCTAAAAACCCTTTAATATAAGGGTGAAACTTTATTGGTTTTATCTAATATACGAGTATAAAAGTACCATGTAACTAGGAGAATTAAATATTATAAAGTGCAAGATATTGAACAGTGTATGGTGATATGCATGGCGCGCGGCATGTAGGGAAGCGAAAGCGGCATGGCGGGGACGATCCGGACATTCTCCACCTACCACGAGTCGGAGCCTTCCGTGCCCTCGGTGAGTTCCTTAACTATTGAACAGTGTATGGTGTTTAGCGCGTGGCTTGTAGGTAAGTGACAACGACGTGGAAGCGACTATATGGACATTCTGCAACTATAACGAGATTTTACCGTGACGTCGGTATTTATGCTTGGTGCTATAACGGGGACGGTCTACTCGTATATTTTCTTCATTTATTACGAGTCGGAGCGCTTCATTGTAGAGTTATGCATTTAGGCATCACATCTAGCTGGAGGATTATGACAGTATGTCTCATCAGAGACTCATCAAATCAGTTTTAAATCTCGGCTTAAACAGTTTAGGCTCGACCACCAAATCAGCCAGGAAATATACAAAATTGACACGAGTTGCCTGTAGTTTGTAGGTACTTACCACAGTTTTACGTTCCTTCCATTTGTATGTAATTCCTTTGTTGTTGTCCCAGATTGATCATTGTCTGTTTAATTTACTGTTATTGTCCGCTTTATATACAGATATAATTATGTTAAATTTATAAAAAGATTTTTATTTTTATTTTTTCAAAGCTAAATAACCACATTGTTGATTATAATTAGTTCGCGTAGCTGCCGATGGCGCTAGCTAGTTGTCGTATGTCATTTTTTGACTGATGTACGAATAGAAGAGAGGCGCTACCAAGGAAATTTTAGTATAACTGGAATAAGGCCTGTGAAAAATACCAATAAGTGAAACGTGCTTTATATGCATCTTATTAAGGTTTACTTTCGCTCGCCGAATATGAAGAAAAAAAACGAGCCGAGTAGGACAGCTAGTACACAGACCTCTGTCCCTTTCTGAATGATGCTATTCCAAGAATAATATTAGATCTATGGCAACCCAAAGTCAACTAGATGCTAGGGTAACCATGCTTGTACATGGACGAGGACAATTACACAACAGGAGAACATTAATATTGGTGTTGAAATGAAGTACATTAAACATATTTATTAAAATATGTAAAATGTGGTTTCATTGTCATTGTATATTATAGTAGAGGCAATATAGCAATTGGGGCAAAGTAATTCCCACAGAAGCGGGGTTAGAGTGGTTTAATTTGCTGCGTGTATTTTTTTGATATACCTAATAAACATATAGAATATATAAGTGTGCAAAATGCGAATTTTCACCCGGTAAAGATTTAAAAAATATCAACATGTAAAACTCAAATCGTGTGTGTCAATTACAAGAAATTATACACAAAAATGGTTATGAGGTTAATTTTATAAAATAAGAATCGTAAATAACAAAATGGTGGTTGAAGAACAAAAATATTTTTCAAGTAAAATGAAAATCTGAACATTGAAAACTGAACGTAACATTTTATTGTTTTACACATTAATGTACGTTGTAATAAGAAAACCATATTTAATACATAAATATTTCCGATTATATTATATTTTATAAAAGTATAGGCTGTATTTTAATCAACACGACAAAATATAGGCCTCTCCCACCGACACTCTTAAATTTGAACACCGCAAGAGCTTATTTTTATTCTTTCACCATCTGGTTATTTATTTTTAATTTTAGAAATCATCGTCATAACCTCTTTTACATTTAATTTCTTGTAATTTGATACCACAGACGATTTTAAATAAATTTTATACGTATTCGAAGTTAAAATTTTTGGGAAGCAAAAAACGCATGAAGTATATCAAATAGATACAGAGCTGCCGGCGTGGTCTCTACACCGACCTAGTACATAAGAAGAAGAATTTTCCTAACTTCTAAAATTAACGTGGTCACCCTATAGAAAGAGACAAAGGTCTGCGTGGTAGCTATCTCACTAGGCTCGCTTTTTTCGGGCTAGTACTCGATCTAGTTATATTAGTATATCTATGGGCGCTACTGCGAGGGATGATGTTCGTGGATTTCAGACGATTGTCACTGTCATGACGCCTTAATTGGCGTAAAAAAGAAAGTAAAGTCCAGCTACCACTTTACAAAACGCAAGGCCTACTACCGAACAACGTCATGCTCTAAGGGCAAACTTATATGTCATTATAGTTATTTTACTTGACACTGGCGAAGGATTGACGGTTGAACCTCAAAATGGCGAAGTCGTCTTGAAAATATTTTTTTTGTTTTTTGTTCAAACGTAGTTTGATTGATAGCAGGGATTGTAAAACCGGTTTTATTAAATACCTGTATACATTTGACAGACTATTACCGCTAATAAAAGAATACCTGTATTCTAATTAGAGGTATTGTTGTTATTTCGCTTTTATGCATACCTCTATGGCTAGACTATTTACGATATTAAATACCTGTATTAAATACCGGTATTCATTGCAATTGAAAGATAAGATGTCAATTAAACATTACTACTAAATGGTTACTATAGAGATTATTTTCTTTCGGGAAGACTCGGATCTTTATCGGAATACGATGACCTCCGAACTGCCAAGAATGATCGTATTAAATAAGTGACATTTTCATATCCATTAATATGGAACTTTATTGTTTAATATTATACGTCAAACTGAAAAATTATATTTGGCATTAAACAATAAAGTTTCATATTAATGGATATGAAAATGTCATGCATATAATACAATCATTAATTGATAGTATGGATGCCGTCTTATTTTGATCGAGGTACGAGTTTTTCTGAAGGAAAAAATGAACCCCTATTTCTCTTGGTCACGCTATAACTTGAGAACGGCTTTACCGATTTGGCTAATTTTGGTCTCGAAATATTTGTAGTATTACTATACTCAGGAAAGGATTAAACGGTAAAAAAGTATGAAAAAAATACTAAAAATCGAAAATATCTCTCCAATACAAACTTTATCAACTCGAAAAAACAGTAAGCGCCGCAGGATTGCATACATCTTACGCGTTTTTGGTAAAATGGTCTTTGCTTTCGCTCGAGAAAGACGGAAGCGCCGCAGGATTTCATACATCTTACGCTTTTTCTGCGAGCAAAATTGGTACTTTATATTATTCTAGCACTAAAGTCGTCAAGGCGATAGTTTCTTACAAATTGTTAATCAATTATCCCTTATTCCCTAAGATATGGCTGTCAAAATGTCTATTGAATGACAAGACATACTTCATCACTTTAGGCCCGGTACCACGAACATCGGAGTTCGTATATTTAGAGCATCTCTCTTTTACTCCAATTAAGGCTTAAGACAGAGACAATCGTCCGAAATTTACGAATATCGTTGTTCGCGGTAGCGCCGCCATTTCATGTATAATTTTATGACAGAACTATGAGTGTCGGAACAGGGTTGTCAACTTGTCACTACACTGGAGAAGTATTTGTACCTATACTTACTTGATTTATTACTTTTATGTTAAATAAATAGGAATTATACTAAACGTTGGTTCTTTAAACATCTCTGATTCCCACGAAAGTATATATACCTAAAAATGCTACAGCCGTATTTCTTTGAAAATGTTTTGGTTAGTTCCTTATTTCGTTTCTGGGCAACCAATAAATAAGGTTTTTTCAATTTAATTCAGCATTAATTCAGCTTCCTTGCTATTGAGTCCGAGAGATTTTGTGTTTATGTTATATAGTTGCATTGCATTTTATTTTTCAGTAAAACGAGAGAAATCGATTGGTACCAAGGTTATACATATACAATCTGAATTTTATACTTTTTAAATTGTGACCTCAGAGGTCACCATCACGTCAACATATATTTTTAATAATTTTTACGCGTTTGCCTTGATTATGTTTGTAATTATTTGTCCATTTTACTTAATATTGTTATAAATTAAATATGTGTCAACTCAGCCAAGTCTATTCAGTCTACATACATAGTATTTTTTATTACTATTACTAAGTACTACAAATATTTTTTTCAATTATGTTTTGAATAGGATAAATCTATATTTGTTTTAATTGGGCTTAGGTTCGCCACCTCTATGAGTCCCGCTGACAATGTGCATGGCTGGCTGAAGTGTCAACTATATACTGTATAAGTAAATTAGTTTGTCATACGACTCGAGTATATTGACACTGACGGCTATTACCGGTAATAGTTTTTAGGGGTAAGGTGCTAAATAGAGGTATTGCTGTCATTTGGCAAAACCGCTAATATATTTGAATATCGGTTTTGATTATACCGCTAATCTGAGCTTTATCGATATAAATAGCGAAATGCAACTATAACCGGTTATACCTAATTTTTAAGCGGTATTAAGAATACCGGTAACGATCCCTGATTGATAGCGTATTATGCAGTGATCTAACGCAGAATTGTGCAGCTAATGAAGAATAGATTTCAAAACGTGTTTCACCACTATTTTTGGTCATCACCCGGCAATCCCGGGGTCACGGCCGCCTCTTAGCTTTCTGTAAAGTCCAGCTACCACTATACAAAACGCAAGGCCTACTACCGAACAACGTCATGCTCTAAGGGCAAACTTATATGTTATTATACTTATTTGTTATACTACTTGACACTGGCGAAATCATCGATTGATTTATTGATGGAAGCCATTTTTTTTTTAAAAGAAGAAGAAGAAGACACTGACGAAATCATCGATTGATTTATTGATGGAAGCCATATTTTTTTAAAAGAAGAAGAAGAAGATGCTCGAAATATACGAACTTCGATGTTTGCGGTACCGGGCCAGGTTTTCATTTAGCGTGTATTCTTTTATTTTTTATTTATTTTTCGTTCCTTTCTTTTTTGTTTTTTCTTGTGTATATGTGTTACTTGTCGTCATGGCACCTGATGGTCTCATCGGAAGACCAGCGCTGGCAATTGCTGGCATTATGCTGAGATGAGGCCATTTCGTTGCACACGTCGTTTGTGTAATTTGTTTTTTTTTGTTGTTGTTATTATTACGTGTGTGCGTGTGTCATGAATAAATGTTTCTATCTATCTAAATATCAAGCACCGCACTACCATCCTATCCGTTAAAGGTGTAACACGGTATATATAACAAACTCCGCAAACCACGTTTTGGGTAAGGGTCTATAGTTTTATCCAGGAGGATGGTTTTCTATCCCAAAAAACGCAATCCCTCTAAATCAAAGTACTCCCCGCGTACCCCATATTTTCAGCACCAGTAATAAATCCGTGGGATTACCACGCCGTTCATGAAGTCTTTGATTCAGACCACCCTTTGATCCCCATGACATTCCAGGTGAGTGCCTGGAATGTCACGGGGATTAGAACCTATGACCTCCGGATCGATATGACCTCCAAACCTTCAAGAAAAGCGTGTATCCATGTGAAAGGTCGGCAACGTACTTATGACTCCTCTGGGTTCGAGTGTCCATGGGCGGTGGTAGTTGCTTACCATCAGGCAATCCGTCTGCTCGTTTGCTTCCTATATCATAAAAAAATCCTGTCATAACTGACGAGCCGGAGTCTAAGTGAGTGATACGCCAGGCATAAGGCATATCATTTTTGTCATATATTAGATAAGGTTATAAGTTCCTACCTCAAGCGACGTAAGGTGATCGGAACTAGTTGTAATATTCTGTAGTGTCATAAAAATGTGTTATTTACAAAATTCAGTACTGGAATATTAACAATATCAGTCAATGGCATTTACTATCAATGGTTCCATATTGCAGGTAAAATAGATTATATATCATTACAATTAAGAACATGAGAGAATTCACACTCGATATCCATTGGAATAAACAAATGGGTGCCTAGTGCCTATAGGGTTTTCGAAACCCAATTAACTCTCGTCTCAAGTATGCATTAAGGGCCTAATCAAAGAATAAGATAAGGCCCTTTTTTTCTCGTAAGCGATTTCGCATCTCCCTTTACGGCTACCACAGACCCGATTCCGGTGAAGCACAACATATGAAGTGTGCCTTACTTTGAACTTATTCCATATCGTTATGCAATACCGAAGGCAACTAATTATCAGTGTCATTTATTATGAGTATAAAGGTCTTTATGCCGTGAAGTGCCGGCTGACTAGAAGAGCATCTCCACCCGTGGGTGTCCGGTGGGGGAGGCCTACGTCCAGCAGTGGACGCCGATTTACATCTGCAATAATGATGATGATAATATGATCTATTTCACAATCATCGGACAATCTGGTATCACAGCCAAACTGTCTTATTCGAAGTAATTTACATCTTCGACACAGCAACTTAAAACTGTTTCCACGCGTTTTTAAAATATTTTAACAGGTATATCCTTGACACTTGGCCTTTATTTGATGTTCACCGATGTGCACCGTAATGTGTCTAAATTGAAAAATTTTTTTTTTTACTTGTGCTTTAAATATAAAATACCCTTTGGAAATGAAGCCCATCGTGAATAAGCAGCCGGCATGACGAGGCGCAATCTACTCGTAAGCCTAGGGTTGCATTGTGGTAACAGTCTATCTAACATCTATCTGCGGACTTAATAAATAGAAAGAATACAATGCTACGAGTTCGCATTGGGCTGCATTGTTGCTCGTGCACTGAAGTCTCCGATCTAAAGATTAATCCGACTCTCCCAGATTACCTATTACTACTACAGGTAATCTGGGAGAGTTGTTGACAAGTTTGTGCAAAAATAATATTTCGATACGCCTTAATAAGTCGTTTCTAAACAGTAGCAATTCATTGGATTAATTTGCTTTGTGTATAGGTATATGTTGTAAAATCTTATATCAGCTGTTTAAGTTCTTAGATGGATGACAACATACATCTTAATCTGTATAAACAACGCTAGTATGACCTAACGTTCTTAATCCCCAGAGAAAAAATATAAATTGCATTTATTTCTGATGTTTTTCACCATCCAAAGTTAACTTGGCTTTATCCGGTGGGGCTTAAAGAAAAGGCAATTACAAATTAAACTCCGGCGTCAGTCTCGACGAGCGGCGCGACGCGGGGCGCATATCTCGCTATGCAATTCCCTTTTGCATGCATTTGCCCGTGCAAAGTAGCTAGTGAATTTTAATTAGATCCCTGCTCAGTTTGCGTAAGTAGCAACGTGTTTAATGGGCTTCCTATAGTGTGAAGCTTAACCTCAGTACGGGTGGCCGAATTGGTTATGGCGTCAGCCACGATAGCTGGAGATGCGGGTTCGCGTCCCGTTTCGAACGCTGGGGGTCCTCGTCGTTTTCTCTTAAGTGTTAATAAATAAAATAAAAAAATAGATGAAATATTTCATCTATTTTAACTTCAAACGAGCATTGTTATTTATTACTGGCGTGGTAGGCGTCCGTCAGCTATGGAAACTTTTTGGTTGTAGTAAAAAAACATCTAATTTATATATTTATATAAATATGAACGCGCAAAACACGATAATATTTATAATAAAATACCAATATATTATTTTAATGCATTAAATTTATTCCTGTCCCTTCAGTTGCAATTTTATCGCCGTCTAGTCTAGAAATTGACTTCTAGGCCGAAGGATGATATCAACCCATCCAGATTAGTCTAAGGATCACGTTCATATTATCATATCATGTAATAAATAGTGAATACTTGAAACCTGCAAGAAACTAAAGTTGGCTAAGAAAATAGTAAAGTAAACATTTTCCTCGTGTCCCTCATTCATACGTAAACGTATGTAGTTTTGCAAGTAGGTACCAATTGCAGCTGAGGTAGCAAAAATAATTAATTATTTACCTGGAAATGCCAAGATTTCTCCTGGGGCCCAGTGATAGAGGATCTCGCACGCCTTGTCCGTGGGGGATGCTTGTTTAACCGCTGCAATTTTCACATTTTGTAGATACTGCCATTTTTTACATTTATTTCCTGCCTATGTGGCAAAATGATTACAAGGTTAGCAATATACTGCTTGCTTTTACATGCTTGCCCCTTCAGGGGCTATTGCATATTTCATATTTAAACATGTTTACTCGTATTATGTTCCACTGTTACACACACTGTTAAACAGCTAACCTATAAATAAATAAGGTAATGCATGCTTCAATAAGAACTTAAATAACAACAAGGCCATCTTTGGTACCTTACATATATTATAAGGGGAAAATACAGTGAATCTTAGGAGATCCTGGAAATCATACTTTAACCATCCTAATGCAGCACTATTTACATACATATTTTAAGTGCTCTAACTGTTTCCAAAGGGGCTTTCCACATATTTTTATTGTGTGAATTTTAGTTAGAATACGTGAATACGAATTATACATATGTTACCAGTACTTTTAATGTTTTATGATTAATGCATTTTAGTGTTCCTAAATTGAAAAATCCTTTACAAAGAAGATAGAGAACCTAAGAAGATTGCTTTACTGCCATGAACCTCAAGGTAACTTGTTATTTAAAAACAAGCATACAAAGCAGTAATAAATCGAATATATGCATATTGACTATATAATAATATTGTAAAAGTAGGTAAAAATCGTGAAACCTCCGAACTGTGATCCAACTATCTCGACCACGACCATTTTCGAATGAAGGTTTGATAATTTATCAATAACATATTTTTAAGGTAAACTATGTTCATAGAAGAAAAAACTCGGACTCATTAATAAAAAGCGATTATATCGATGTTAACTTACGCTTCGCACTTGTTGTGACAATAGTTACAGTTTTTACATTGATAATACTTACTTCCCCGGTTGACTTACTTCATATTCAAGCATAGTGGTATTCTGCTCTGCTATTCGTCTCCAAATATTACTTATTTTAACAACCTTTCATAACGTAATATACTATTTGAATGTGTAAGTGACATCAGCATATTTCATGAATATAAACGTATATGGGTATCAAAGGACCCGGTAGTACATTTAATGATTCATCCCACAGGTTTCAACCCAAGAGACGCACTTCGATTTAATATTCAAAGATCAAATTAATTTGACTAAGTGCCCACCTATTAATAATTACGTTAGGTAACATTTCAACTGACAACCGTGGCGGTAGGCAGAAACCTTCTTATTAATCCTGCCACTTGATGGCAATGTGCTAACTTGAGAACTTTAGATTTTCAAATAATCAACAGGAGATTTATATACCTCCTTTATAACCTCCAGACACCGCGAGCTTCACCTTATTACCTTGTACGATAATACGTTTACCTAAGATCCGCCAGAATTGAAATTGACTTACCAATATAAAGTTGGGCTGGAATTTACATGAAAGAAAAGTAATAAGTTAGGTCGTTTGAAACTTCCGAACTAAACTTTTGATTGAATGCCGATATCATATTGAGTTTTTTTTTGTATCAGCGTCATTTCGAAATGAAACTTATGAGAGGCTGAACTTCTAATGGTTGTTAAGTTTGTTACCAGGTGTTTTATATATATATATATATATTTATTTATCTATTTATTTATTTATGTTATATTGCACATTATGTTATTTTGCAAGAAATAATCCTTACGATGAAGCCTTTCGATCGGTATAATAAAACTACAGGGTATTTTTTTTTCTTGTCTAGCAGTACAATGTAGTACAATGTTCCATCTCCAATATTAAAGGTACTTTCCCTCCATGTGGCATGGCCGTGGGACGCCCTGTATATGTGTAAAATACCTGGTTAAGAACCATTAGAAGTTCAACCTCTCGTAAGTTTAATTTCGAAATTACGCTGATACAAAAAAAATATATATATGTTTTTTTAATTAAACCCAGGTTTCTACGTGACACATTATATAGTAAACGAGGTGCCTCCAAGAAAGTTATGAGAGTATTTCAAGGACCGCTGGGTCACTTTAACAACTTTTACTAATTACTCTAATACATTTATTATTAGACTAATTACCAAGACCATTACTACTCACCAGCCTTAACCCTAATTTACATAATACCTACATTGTAATGTTGTTATCACCAACTTAGCATAATTTATTTTAAGTATTTTCTAGAAAGCTTGATTTAACTGCTTAAGTAATGCTGCAAAGTTATGGCATTGACCTTTTGATTTAATTGTCTGAAGATTTAATCCACGAAAATTTTTGAAACTTTTAATCACGCAGGGCTTTGCAGGGTCATAACACTCATAACATAAGTCTTCCATTCATTATCACTCAATATCTTGAGTGATAATGAAGGCCTTAGGAAACCACGGCATAATGTTTCCAGATTTCTGGTTCAAAAGTTACAGGCGGAGGGGGGACACAATTTTTAAGACGTTTGGGCCATATTATTTCTGTAAATATTCACTTAATAAGTTTCCAAGTAAAATGGCTGTGACATACGGACGGACTATAAGGGTTCTGTTTTTGCCATTTTGGGTAGTGGTATCCCACTGGCACCCAGTTTGAGAGGACTGTCGTCGCTATACTCCTATTAATAATACTATTATGATAATAGTTAAAAACAAACTTTTGTAGACTCAAGTTACATGTCTATATTTTTTTGTTATTACATAGTATAACATTTTTTAGTTTTTATTTTATAAATACGAAGAGACAAGCAAACAAGTAAATAATATGAATAATTTTGAAAAATCCCTGGCACTTGTACATATTTATTTAGCATACGTATATGTGTAATATAATAATGTGTGTAGTATGAATATGAATATCAATTATATGTATACATCATTTTCAGATCATCCTAATTACAGGAGATCTTGTATGAAAGTATATAAAATCTTGGCTTGATTCACCCAACTAAACATTCATTACCGAAACAAGGTTTAAAATTAGAATCCTTGTTAGATAGATTGTGGCAATTAGTAGATAAATATGTTTCATTTAACGCTAAATTAAGTATATGTTATGTGTATATAACTTTATGTAGGGTAATTGGCAAACTTCTACACTAGGTACCAGACATTCATCTCCGACAACAAAAACAAATCGCTAAATCATTTCACAGGCCTAAAGCCTCACGAACTTTTTTTTATATTGGCCGGCTCTTGGCAGGCCGAAAATAAATTAAACGTATCCTTACGCCAATCAACGAGGTATTTGACCCAGCAGTAAGTTCTCATAAAGTATCTACTTACCTAAAATGTAAGACTGTTGTGGAGTTATCAGGTACCATAAATATATCTAAAAAGAAATATTGTAAATATTAAAATAATGACATAAATAATAAAAGAATAAAAAAATATATAGATATAATTCTCAAATTAATTTGTCAAGGTATGTAAAAACAAATACAATATTTTTTGTTCTCGTTTCGCTAGCTGCAGAACAATTGGTAGGCCTAACACTCGCTCCCTGTCCTCTATATAACATTTTAGATAACTAAAACTGGTATTTACATGATCTATTATACGAATTTAAAGAGAGTACGATAGAGGTAGAATATACTCCAATTAAAAATTATCTCAATTTGTAAACAAAGTCAATGGAATAATGATACCTAGCTGAAATGAATCATAGAAGTTAAGGAAATAAGTTTTATTCAGTCGATTAGACCGAGTTTAGGCAAACATACTTAAAACTTGGAAATGAACAATTTTAAAAATTTACGTACTTACACAGATACTTATAAGAAACTTAACTAAACAATCGACTTTTCGTTATAGGTACAATACGATAAGTCTTTTTGATTAGAGTACCGTAACAAAGTAGGTTAACGAAACACACGCAAATATAATGAGCACTTTAGGAAACCGGCCTCACGCAATTTTTGTAGACGTATATTTCTCTGTGTTATTAAATTTCCTTGACAGTATTATTAAATTGTCTTCCTTATGACTTATGACAATCTATTTGGAAAAAAAATAAAAAAGATTTTTTATTGAAATAACCACAGCTTAGGGAAAACCGCACGACGAAATACAAAAACATGTAAATAAATAAGTGTTAATTCTAATTTGTAGTATGGATATAATCTGATGGGAACTACGAGTACTCCAGAATAAATTCCATTTTTGTTATTAGTAGTAGTTCTCACAATTGTCATGCAAGTTAGGTTACTTAAAACCAGCCCTTTACGAAATTATTTTACTTACATTTTTTATAGGTGCTATGATCTAAAAAAGTAACAAAGAACCCGCCTTCACAAGGAATTGTGGTAAAAAATAACATCAACAGCTTTATTCCATTAGGCAACTTGTTCACATATAAAATTCTATCATTCGGCCGCCAATGGAGGATGTAGTACAATAGCGGTTTTATGTCTTCACAACTATCAAAAGCTGTAGCACCACAGACAACATAGAACGTAGGCAATACAACCTGTGATTAAATCAGTTCCTGGTTCCTGTATCAATCAGGATTCGCTACACAAAAGAATAAAATAACTTTTTTAAAAGTAATTAAGGCCGTAACATAGGTAACCATAGATTATCCAAAATTTCTAGATAAATCCATAGGTACGCAAAGTCTTATAAAAAAAGGTCGATGTACTAAGTCAAGCTATACGATTTCGCTTGTCAAGAACAAATTATGTAAGTACATACATAGTTACCATATTGTGCAATATCATAAAATTTCTTTCCCCGGCTTCAGGTAGAATATTTATCATTTTCTATACAGCATGTTTATTAACAAGCGAATTCGTAGACAGAATTTGTTATATTTTCTTTTAACTCAGGAATAACCTTGTTAAAGACAACTCAAACATCAGATCCAACTAAATTGACAACCGTAACAGTATAACAGACCCTATTTCCTTGTGCCGACACGTATAAATGATTCTCATACATCAGTCGTGTACAAACGGTATTTTCACAAGCATAAAAACCAGTGGACTTGTCGATTGAAATTGACTGATCTTCTGTCCGCGTGCTCCTATTGGTAGAACGTGTGGGTAATAGGATTTGTTTGAAGGACCAGGGTTACATGGTCTCCCTGAGAATAAAGAGGATATTGTAATATTCTCAGGCAGTAAGTGAGGATAAGGCCGAGGACCCGAGAAAGCATGCTTAGCCAAAAAAGTAATAAACACGATTACTAATTAGATAGCGTACTTTTATAGAGGATCGTAAACACTGTTCCCGAGGATCAGCTATAACACATCATCATCAGATGCAGTCATCATTCTTGTTTTATTGAATTGCTCTGGCAATCCATAGCGATGTTTGTAGTAAATCGACATTTACATTTGATTGACTCTAGTTTTTTTTGTATTGTGACTACTCCTTATAATGATGAATAAATAGGTAATTATGCTGAATATCAACAATCGAATTGAGACAGCTTATGACTTAAGCTTTTTAACTTATCTTTAATATGTTTTCTTTTTTTGATATATTCAAGCGATTCCATTAAAATTGTGAAATAATTTATTTCATTTACGATACATCAGCTTTTGAAACGCCCGAGCTTTGCAAGTAATAGAAATGGTTCTGTTACAAAAGCCAGTCAAGTGCGTGTCGGACAAGATTTCTGCAGATCACTTTAAAACGCCTTAGGTAACCACGGCATAATGTTTTCCAGATTTCTGTTTCAAAAGTTACAGGCGGAGGGGGGACACAATTTTTAAGACTTTTGGGCCATATTATTTCTGAAAACATTCACTTAATAAGTTTCCAAGTAAAATGGCTGTGACATACGGACGGACTGACGGACATGAGGTAACTATAAGAGTTCTGATTTTGCCATTTTGGGTACGGAACCCTAAAAAATACGTATTTCTCTCTGTCCAGTCGGATCGAGTGGTTCTATGATGAATCGGTGGACTCGGTGATAAGTAGTTGGGCGTTTGTTTCGGTTTCGGATATTATTATGAGTAAACCATACGATCATATTGCCTACATCCGAGGATGATTTAAAATTTGTATCACTTTTGAAACATTCTCGTCATTTCCCACTGCCACTAAAATATTGTCACAAATTATATCATTATATCTAAGTGCCCTCCGTGGCCCCCATATTAACACTAGTCTTGAGAGATCAAAATGATGAATTTAAGAACTATTTTGCTGTTTTGACTCGACAATTAAGGTACTATCAAACACATACGCAACATGATTCGTTTTTTAGGGTTCCGTAGTCAACTAGGAACCCTTATAGTTTCGCCATGTCTGTCCGTCCGTCCGTCCGTCCGTCCGTCCGTCCGCGGATAATCTCAGTGACCGTTAGCACTAGAGAGCTGAAATTTGGTACTAATATGTATATCAATCACGCCGACAAAGTGCAAAAATAAAAAGTGGAAAAAAATGTTTTCTTAGAGTACCCCCCCTATACGTAAAGTGGGGAGTGACTTTTTTCTTCATTCTAATCCTAACGTGTGATATATCGTTGGATAGGTAATTAAAAATGAATAGGGGTTCACTAACATCATTTTTGGATAATGTAAATATTTTCGGAAATAATCGCTCCAGAAGTAAAAAAAAGTGCGTCCCCCCCCCTCTAACTTTTGAACCACAAGTTTAAAAAATATGAAAAAAATCTCAAAAGTAGAACTTTACATAAACTTTCTAGGAAAATTATTTTGAACTTGATGGCTTCAATAGTTTTTGAAAAAAATCTATATATATATAAAAATGAACCCCTATTTCTGTTGGTCACGCTATAACTTGAGAACGGCTTTACCGATTTGGCTAATTTTGGTCTTGAAATATTTGTAGTAGCTCAAGGAAGGTTTAAACGGTGAGAAAGTATGAAAAAAATCGAGTAATATACTAAAAAACTAAAATATTGTTCCCCCATATAAACTTTATCAACTCGAAAAAACTGTAAGCGCGGCAGGATTTCATACATCTTACGAGTTTTTGGTAAAATAGTCTCTGCTTTCGCTCGAGAAAGGCGGAAACGCCGTAGCATTGCATATATCTTAGGTTTTTTTGCGAGCATAATAGGTACTTTATATTATTCCAGCACTAAAGTCGTTAAGGCGATAGTTTCTTACAAATTGTTAATAAATTAGCCCTTATTCCCTAAGATATGGCTGTCAAAATTTCTATTGAATGACAATGCACACTTCATCACTTCAGGCCCGATACCGCGTACATCGAAGTTCGCATATGTCGAGTATTTCTCTTTTACTCCAATTAAGGCGTTAAGAGAGTGACAGAGACAATCGTCCGAAATTCACGAATATGGTTTACGACACCTCATAGATATATTAAAAATTCCTTGCGACACCTTATTTGGAGTAAAAGAGAAAGATGTTCGAAATATACGCACTTCGATGTTCGCGGTATCGCTACCGCGTAGCGCCGCCGTTTTATGTATAATTCCGCGTTTAGTTTTAATCGTAAATAAGAATCTGCACTAATATTCATCGCCCAATGCGACCGTCCCCTGCGTTGACAAATACAAACATTTCCGAGGAAATACGATAGGAAAGGATTATTCACTACATCTGAGCCAGTGTATGTTTTTAACGTAACGAAATGTCACCACCGCGTTAGAGTTACCCATATTATATCAGTATCACTTACGCATTCGAGACATTTTTTACGTCAAAAGAAACTTACACTAGAGCCTCTGTACTTTAAGCTCGCGCGCATAGTTTACTTAATTTGCCGATAGATGTCGCTGTAGGTGGAACGCTCATACCCTACATGGCGGTTTTAAGATTCTTTCTGATTTAATGGGGTCGGAGCATGCAGTCTCCATGCCCATACATTAGGTTGAAACTGACTGACTGACTTCAAATGACGCTGGCTGGTAATCACTCCATGTTACAACCCCTTCTTACTACTCGTGGTGTGACTGAAATTGTCAACATTTATTCGAATTTTCCATGTATAGTTGTGATCTATAACTCTTTCTTTAGTTGTCACCGTCCTTTGTGGGCCCGTTTTTAGGGTTCTGTACTTAATATTAATATGTCAACAATAATGTATCAAATAGCCCATTTTTAACTCTTAAGTGTGACGGACGAAAAACTACGGAACCCTACACTGAGCGTGGCCCGACACGCTCTTGGCCGGTTTTTATTATCTGTTTTTATCATGAAATATATTTTTGGGACTGTCGATGTCATACAATTTAAAATCTTATCAGAAAGAATGTCAAGTCAATATCAATGTAATTTAATACCGAATGCGGCTGGATGTAGAGAAATCAGGAACGACTGATTAGACAGCCGCTGGGGGAAGTTTGAAATAAAACTGCCCATTCATTACCCGACGCGGACGGAACGCCGGATACACTTTTATAGCGGCAATAGGCATCTGAATTATAAAATACAATTTGGAAGGATTTTCTCTGCTGTAAAATAAAAGGGTCAAACAGATTTGTTTCTTATAGTCGAACTTTTAATATTAGACTTGTAAGATTTTTAAAACTCTAAAACAAGTTTTTTAATTAATATTGCTTTTATTACCTTCGTCCTACACAATTATGTCTTTTCGCCTACATATTTAAAAAATTGCTTCATATAAAAGTACTTATATATATTTCATAGCAAATTAGTTTTTTCTTTTAATACATTAGGTGCAATATCAACCTTTTCCAGAATCTAAAAGAACTTTAACCTCGAGGCTAAGACGAGTATCACTAACTAGCACCTCTAGAAAAAAGGTTATTTTTCAAGTTACTTGAAATAATATAATGAAATAATACAGGATGTTATGGAATTATAAATTAATTAAATTATTTTTTTCGTACTTGAATTATAAATTCGAAAAGTCGATAGGATTTTAATAATTTGTATACCTCAATCTTATTTATCGCCAGAATTTAAATAAACGGTATTAGTAAGTTGTCATACTGTATACAGCCTTGGCCAAAAGTATTGGGACACTTTTTTTTTATTAATCAGGAAAAATGAGCCCTGGCACGTCCAGATCTGGAAGAATGAAGTTTGGAACGATTTTTGAAAATGCCCATCACATACTTACCTTTAAGTATTATTTACTGATGTTCCCTTGTTGTGTACATATATCAAGGTTGATATATCAGAAAATTGTTTAACTGCATTTAAAAAGAGATCGTTTTTAGAGTCCGAAGAAAAAAAGTGTATGCTCAATACTTTTGGCCAAGGCTGTATAATGGTATAACACTATATTAGTATAATCTCAAAAATACTATGTTAGTATAATATAATTTCAAAAATAGTACTACAGTGGTGTCGCGGCGAAGGTAACTTTATTTCTTATAGTGCAAAACGTTTTTATAAATGGGAGTCAACTAAAAATCTATAGAGAGTGAGTAGGTATATGGCTACTAATTACTCTAGCCCGCCGCAAGACTACCGGCAGTAACTATCGAAATTGATTTATGCCTGAATTGCATCTTCGTCAATGCCTTAACACAATTTCCATTAGGTACAATTTAAAGGGAAAATTTGTGTTGTATATGTGATGTAAAAGTTTAAAAAAATCGACACACTTTAATATTAACCTGCGTACAGATAAAATATACTAATCTATAATTAACTAATACTACTAATGATAAACTAATATATTTAGCTCTTAATTTAAGCTTTTCAGAAAGCCACTTCAGCACGTTCTATCTTATCTTTGTACTAATTATGTTAGTTAATAAGATTACGCTGGAAACTTACTAAGTAACCAAGTAAGAAGCACGTTGTTATTTATTGCATTTAAATATTTAACATTACCATAAACCATAAGTGCCAAAAATAATACTTTGCAATCTGAACGCGATTCTAATATTAAGATATATAATGATTAATTTTACCCAGCAAAATTTTGGGAAAATATTCAGTTTTACTTTATTTTTTAACTGTAATTTATTGCACTTAATAAAACCTTAATAAAATTAAGAAAATGTTTTCCTAAAAACTGCACCAAGAATCGCACGACAAAATATTTAAATAATTAAGCATTCGTATATTTTTTCTCAAATCTTACTTAACAGGCAATGAAAATGATTAATTTGATATTTCTTTACTCAGCAGATAATATTTTTAGAATAAAACTGTTGTTTAAAGTTCAAGGTTTCTTCTAAGAAAGTAACAGACACATTTAAATTATCTTTTTAATGCAGAACATTTTACCTTATCAAAACCATCACATTAAAAAATACTTTATATCTTTTTAACAGCGTCTCCCAAACTTTTACTGCCGTAATAAAATAGCCTCTGCAAATGTATTCTTTTTACTTGTTTTGTGTGTTGAAGTCACGGGTCCGCGATTCTGCAACGGTGTTCTATAAAAAGAACATCACTCAATCTTATGCTAGCTTGCCTTTCGACGGCTCGGCGATTTTCTAAGTAAGAAACCTAGTGTACCTATACCTATAGTAATTTAATATTTTGCGATACAAAGAGGAAATGCCGCCAGCATCCTTGGTACAATATCTCAAGGGCCTTTTTTAGATTTGATAACTAAAACGAGAACTTTTTTAGATTAGTGTAAATAAATAAATTATCCTTCCTGTTGAGATGTAGTTTTTGGGAGAGGCAAGCTAAATACTCCATTATCTGTATTTGGTATTTAAAACAAATCCCGAACCCCTATTTCATTACAGATCTAAATATCATATTTTGATTTTACATCTAATGCCGTTATGTACAATTTACATATCTCTGGCCCTAGTGAAAAAAGGTATAAGTTTCATACTACTTGTTGGTCATTTATACCCTTTTTGACTTAAGTCACGTATAATATGCTTGTCACAATTTTTATCCACCTCGATCGAGTAATCAGTAATCACCTATTCTTGTTAATCTATTACAATAAAACCCCTAATATTGCGTACTATAATAGCGGGGGTATTAGTACGCAATATTGACGGCCTATCGATATTAATCGCGCACGCTTACCGAACTAAAGCAATCATTAAACGACTCCTATAGCGGATGGTTGCCACGGGTCACCCCGAAATTAGAAACCCGAGTCAGTATGCCTTCTCTCTATCAGTTACTATCGTAATGAAAGAGATGATACAGCCTTTGGGTATTGAAGGGTGTAACATGAAGACTTTAAAGATCTGATGAGAGCTACACTCTATTATATTGTAGGTTTATATTACGACAACTTTGTGAATCAATTTTATGTTTGAATTAATCTTATTGTCCTGTGTTCATAAATTATATTTATTTGTTTAAGAGGACCCAATGGGTGTAACGTCGAGTAACTGAGCAGTTTTGTTTATTTAAAATATTAAGTTGTTTACATTACAGCTTTGTATTTTAATTAATTGTTGTCTTTTGAGCCTAGGCATGTAACGCCAATAAAATCTAAATAACAAGTCGTTCGTATCCGTCATTCTGATAACTTTTTTACTACTTTACTGTCATTGCCGAGAAACGAATAGTCATTTTGGATATTGGCCCTAATACATTTACTTGATGTAAAACATTTTGGATCGATTTTGATGATTGTTTGTTTATTTCTTTGTTATTTCAATTTAGTTTCCAATTTATCTTTATTGTGTGCCTACATACTGTGTGTGTTAAGAATAATTGTTACTAAAATATATTTTTTTTTTATATTTCTATTAATTATATTCATTCCCTTTTTTATAAAAGATTAACTACTCTAGGTGAATCTAAATAAGGCCCTTTTTCCTTTACTTGTAAGTATTATGGTATGATAATTAAATTAAAACCTTAACGGCCCGGCCACGACTAAGCGCGTCTTGCAGCGCGGCGAGCGTTTTATCTGTTCGTTGCGCGGTCAAGACGGGCAATGCACTGCGGTTGGGTGGTATCACACGCAATGAACAGATAAATAAGATCTGCGAAAGCTATATACGCAATTTTTTAAGCCCCAGTATTCTGCCTTGCCTACAACTGATCATTAATTTGTTCAACAGCTAATAACGGAGATCAACGTGCAGCTGGCGCTGTTCCGGGACCTGTTGATCCACTTCGGCCAGCCGCCCGACTGCCCCGAGCTGCGCGAGCGCGTGCGCCGCCTGCGCCGCGCCTGCGTCGAGGCCACCAAGCAAACCAGCCAGCTCGTGCTGCCCAATTGCAAGAAGTAAGCTGCTAAGTAACTAAACTTTTGACGACCGGCCTGGCCTAGGGGGTAGTGACCCTGCCTGTGAAGCCGATGGGCCTGGGTTCGATTCCCAGTCGGGGTATTTATTTGTGTGATGAGCACAGATATTTGTTCCTGGGTCATGGGTGTTTTCTATGTATTTAAGTATTTATATGTATTTATATGTACCTACAGCACAAGCCTTACTGAGATTACCGTAGGACTAGGTCGATTTGTGGAAAATTGCGCCGAAATATTTATTTATTATTTAACCTTACTAAATTCAATTGTTTTAAAATACACTCGCGTGAAATGTTTCGGTGCCTAATTTCAACCACTAAGAGGTCTAAGAGTGCTACAAAAAACACCTGGACAAACAAAACCGCATTCCTTTTAAATATTTAGTAAATAGACAGATATTTCCTTGTGTTATTACCAATCGTCTATGATTTAAAAAAAGGCTAAAAATCTGCAGCCGATGATGGAGCATACTTACCTAGCAAGTGCTTGTTCACTCTCGACTTGAAGACATCCAGGTTGTATTGCTCCGGGAAAAGATCAGCTGGAAGAGAATTCCAATCTCTGGCTGTACGGATCAGAAAAGTGAAGCAAAGCGCTTAGTTCTGGTTAAAGGAATATCCATAACATAGGGATGGAATTTCAACCCACGCCTCGTCACATAAAACTTAATGAAGATAGTGTAATGAGTTTATACAAACCGCCCGCACACACGCCGAAATGTATCCTATAAAATACCGTTACGCATGCGACTTTCCTTCGGTGTTCAAGGCTTATTCGGTGTTCAATAAAATGCAAGGGTACACAAAGCGGATGTTGCCCCTGTCCGTATCATGGTACAGGCACAGAGACAGCACCCGCCACGGTGTAAGTACTATTGAGTTTTAATGGAATTTAAAATACACTAGGCTGTAAACACAATAGATCGACTAGTGACCACTTGAAATACCTGATCCGTTCACACTCATCAAGCACTGCTCTTCTGTCAGATAGTGTTCTCGGTGTGGCTCGTAGAATTTATAATAAATTACCTGAACCTATTAGGAAACTAAATAAGTAACATTAGTCAATTTAAGAAATACGTAAAGGATTACCTAACGGAAAAGGCATACTACTCATGCGACGAATTTCTGGCAGACAACCAATTAATTTAATTCCCTATTTTTATTATTATTATGACATTGATATTAAGCATATTTTTATGTCCATGACCAAGCATTATTATTATTTTTCTGTTTATTAATTTTATGTGTACCTACCTATGACCAATGTTTAACTATTTTCTATTTTAAAACCAATGACCTTATATGAATTAAAATTATTATTGTAACATGAAAATAATTATATCAAGTGCATGACTGTAAAATTAATTTCGTATGCCCCCTGGGCGCAACATAGTGATGCTATTATTTTGATTCCACCTTCTGCAATGTATTGTTGTAAGTATGATACATATGTTTAACGAATAAATGATTCTGATTCTGATTCTGTTGGGTGGAAAGGATGGACTAGCTACCGGGCTATTGGATAAAAAACCGAACGCCTTCCTAATAAAATGGTATACAGTTTTATTTCTGGCAGACGGTGATTTGCCCTCCGCGAAAAGGGCCCCCACTAAAAGCGGCATCAAAGATAGCTCAAGGGTAACACCGATGCAAATGGCTAAGGGTAGAGAGGTGTCCCTTATGTTTCCACATCTACCCTAAAGAACGCCGCTCTAGCGGCCGGTTAAAGCAAACCAGAGGCAAGGGACCTGTCCCACCTATCCGACAGAACACCCCAGGGGCAATCAGGTACATAGAGTCGCTACTCTCCAACATCTCGCCACAAACTGCCCTACGAATCATTGTTCATTAAAAATTTATGCGGAATTATGCTTGAATTAAAAATTAGAACGCCGTTAAAAGTAGCATATATTTTACAGTTAGTTTTGAAATAACTCATGTTTTCATATATGTACTCGTATATACATATAATGTACTTATGTAATAATAAATGGTTACGTACGTTGCCGATTCCTAATAAAACTCACATTTGTTAGGCGCTCTGAGACATAATGTCTAATTTTCCTCGTTCAAGTAATACGAGTATAATGCCTTGATCGGAGTTTGAATTCTAAAAGCAAATTACATACTCGTATGTTTCACGAGGTAACGTAAGCCATAAATTTTAAGGGATCGAAACAATGGGCCCATTGTATCGGCATCAACGAACGGGTGGTAGTCCCAAACCAAGTTAGTTTTCGGGGAACAGATCTGTCTGCGATTAAATTAATGTTCTTTCAGAACTAGACGGATGGTTCCTACCACCAACTAATAGAAAACGAAACGTGCATACTCGTAATTCAGTCAGACGCCAAATGTGTTACGTGGTTCCTCGAATCGGACCTCGGGTAGATTAATGTATTGACGGTTTCAATCCCGAACCTGTAAATAGTCTTGATTTCCGCAACCAAACACTACTTTGAATTTCAAATAAAAACATTAGCTTCAAACGATTCAATGTTACTCCTTAGCAAATGCCAAAACAGACAAATTGGGTAAATTTAAGTCGCCCGATTTTATGCAAACTGTACCCAATTATTTGCATTTCAAAAGACAAACCAGTCGTTATCCGGGAGGTCAAGAGCGAAGGAGAACTAATTACGACGGTACTTTTCTCTGAAGCCGGTAAGTGATGACGATTGGGTGAGTAGCAAACTGAACACGATTTTCATTTGCACTTGACATAGAAATGTCGAAGGGTACTACAACGATTGGTGAAACAAATATAAGGTAGATTGAACGCGTGTTTTAATAAGATTTGTTTCGAGAAAACTTCTTTTCTCTTTCCATCTGATTGTTCTTTACTAATGTAACCTACTTCTGTCGTTAGTTATGTTTTCCCATAAAGAAACCGCGTGTTTCATAAACTTGAAAAGCAATAAATTGTTTAAAGTAGTCGCTAAATCCTTTGTTATAAAATTTCAAGAGCTAATAAATTAAGAATACATTTAATTTAATTCAAAGCTTACATTATTGGTAGAACTATGCGGTATATTTAAGATGAGTAACGCGCAATAAACAATCGCGAACGATAAGATTTGGCTCCCTGCTCCTTAATCTCACAATCATCGCATTATTGTTTCATAACATAGTCAGGTCTTACGAACATTTGCCGCTAGTCATGATAACACTTGGCCGCTCATTATTATCGTACACGCGCCTATTCAGCAACTGAAGGAAAATAGTGAATGATAATCCTGCTACCCGGACGGAGCTGGGGAGTAAATAGACCCGAGTCTATTTGTCATGGGATTATTCTGAATCTAATTAATCAGTATGCTAATAATTACTAGTCTATTTTTACTACTTTGATCTTCCATTAAATACCAAAAATATTATTCATGTGGGCAATATTATTATTCTCATGTTTTTTTAAATAAATAGTATGTATGTCTCATAGTCGACTAAATCTCAAAAAGTATGGATTGTTAATATAACTGTAGGAAGAACATATCGTCAATTTATTTGTTGTAAGTACGTTTAGAGGGTTACATGTTATTTTGTTGGGTATAGAACATTCGGGTGGGATTATAATCAAACAATATTGGCTTTTCTCTTTATGAATATTAATTTGAGGAGGGACAAAAGGCAACTGCTATGTTAAGGTAATTGTTTATGAATTATGAGATAACTAAACGTCTATGTTCGTCGCTGCCCCAGTTGTACTGCATACTATATGCCTTCAATTCATTAACAATTAAGATGACGGTAGTTTGTTATTTTTTTAGCATAATCATGTGAAGGAATACGACGGTTACTTCACCTATACAGCAATTTTTATAGAAAAAAGTGAAGAACTATGTAGATATTAGGAAATCGTTATGATGACGTTGTCCATGAGATTGCTGATGAGATAGAGGTATTTAGTTAGTTGATATTGATTAACACGTTCGCCCTCGATACTGGTTTACTAAATGCTTACAATATGCAGGTAGGAATTATCTCGACCACTCAGAGCATGTACTGGTATAATACCTACCATTTTTTTTACTCCTATGCCGCTATCATAAGTCAAGTTCTTAGTTATATGTCAGTGGTATAGGAATACAAACATTTTTTAACACAACTGTTGTGTCACCGGTAAATATTTAAGCACAATACGTGTCACTGGCATATAAGTTCGACAATTTTTGATCACACACGTTGTGTTGCTGGTATTGAAGAAGATTTAGTGCTAATTGATAAGTGATAACATATTAGTTAAGATTTGGAATTTGGAATTTGAATATTTACCCTTCGTACTACTTTATACCTATTTATAGTTATAACAAGAAACAATTAACGAACACTTCTTGTGTCATTAATAGTATCTTGACAATAGTCATGCGTGCCATTGAACCCTCAATACTCAGAGACAACTACCTGTGGCTATCTATGGTGGAGGCCTATGTCAGCAGTGGACGCGCGTGGCTGATAGGTAGGGGCAAGTTGGTACTAAACTAATGTATTTTGTTCCAAGGTATTCTTGAACGCGATACTGTTGGGTCATAAAGGCTAATTAAAACCGCTGAGAGTGACACTAGAGGACCCATCCAGTACAATAAGTATATATATATTATAATATCCTAGTTAGTAATAATGATGCTTACAAAGCAGAAGGGACAGGCTTCAGATTCTGGGTAGGCCATTTATTTGTGTCATTATCATAAATATATATTCCTGGGTTATATTGTTACGTACGGTACGTACTTTAGCCATAACTACAAATCGGTTTGCGTTGTTTAGCTTACTGTAGGGCCTGGTCAATGACATTATCCCAATTTTTGTGCAGGGCGTCGAGCGAGGGTTGCGTGGAGCAGCCTCAGCTGGTTCTTCTGTACTTCATGGCGCAGCTGCTGCTGCGCGAGCTCGCCAAGTGCCACCGGCTCGTGCAACTTGTGCCCATGGACATGACATCCTACTACGGTATGTAGCCCTCATGACCTTACAGAATATATTGTCTCTGTGTTATCTTTACATTAACTAAATATACGTGTTCAAGTTCCATTATAAGCTGAAACAGATGACATAAACTAAGAAAATGTGACCAAGCCCATCTGTGTCTTATCCACTCCTATTAGACCACTCGGTTTAATTTTTCAGAGGCAGAATTTTTTTTATAGTTTATAATATTCTAAACAAGGGTTATGGGTAACTTTTAACAAAAGAAGTTCGAAACATCACGAACATATATTACGAATCGATACAACATTATGCTCATAATTACTATATTCATACTAAGTTTGTTGTAGCTAGTAGTTAAATCCGTTTTCACCCAGAACTAAATATTTTTTTATTACTCTAGCACGCACGCAGGCCATTATTACAATCAACATGTTAAAAAATTCAATCTGAGCCACGAAGCCTGGCCTTTCACACAAATGTTCGGGTGTGGGAGAATGAAATATTAATTTTCAATATTCTCCGATTCAGGGCATTAGCTGGAGAGCTATCGTACTCTCCTCATTCGGCACGGTTCAGTAACGGAGTCAACGTTCTAAAGTTGAAGGAAATAGCAACGATGAACAAAAGAAAGTGGTTTTTTGTTCTGACCTTAATGCAATCTTTTATACTTGATTATCGATGCGAAATGAAGGCTGAACAAATACATGAAACTGACTTTAGTTACTTATGAAATACAAAGTGACTAGTACCTGTTACACGCCGTTAAATTTAACAAAATTTAACTGGTCTTTTTTCACACAGAAAACCGCGCCGGCCCGTCCAATTTTGGAAACGTTATCAGCCAAATTCTGCTATGCAAGCAAATTACGCCCGACTTCAACCAGGAGGAGCTCTGCAGCATCGCCAAAGACACCCAGGAGATCACTAGGATAGTCACCGACATCCAGGAGTACCTACCTCAGCATGAAAACCTGAACCATTTAGGTTGGTATTTGTGCAGTTGACAATATTCAACCGCCTCCCACTCCCCTCTTAGACTTTAAAACCTATTGAGTTTGATTTACCCATTTAGAAAATCCACATTATATCAGTTTTGCATTAATAATTCAAAGACACATGTACCTACACACAACAGCTTCAACTTAGCAACTTACTTCGACTACCTAAGTTAGATAAGCCCCTATGAGGCATCGCATTTGGTTGACCGTATGTTAAATTTAACATTGTTTTTATAATTTGTTTTATGTACTTAATTAAAAAAATATCAGTATTTTATAAAATACCAATATTTTAATATATATATTTTATTAGTTATGAAACAGTGATTTAAACATTGTTGAAAATGATGTTTTCACAATATCCAATCGCAACTGTATCCAAGTTGGGTGTCAGATAATGAACGAAATGGCGAACGTATATTTGTAAATGTACGGTTCATCATTATTTCGCATAAAATTTATTTTTATTCACAAAAAAAAGCAGATTTATAAATGATTGTATGTAACATTATATTGGAAACTCGTTAACATTATGTACGATACAATACTTTCTCTTCAATAAGTTCCACTCGTATTTCACAATATGCTAAAAAAATAAGTAAGTCTCTGCAGACTGTTAAACAACATTTTTATCATTGCGATAATATTTTGCCTGGCGGTTAATTGACAACATTCTAAAACAAAAGTGGAAAACCATGTCGCATTAGCATAAAAGAACTTTTTTGCGTGCAACGCCTCACCAGTCGCTCACCTACTTCCATTGACATTAAGATCACTCCACAATGGAGTGCGGTGAAATGCCTATTCTCTTTCAAACTAAACACTGGCTTAATGCATATTCATAAAGGCAAAACTTACTTGTACAGTCTGTAGAGTGCTTTTAAGTTTAACTAATACAATGGAAGTTTACGTAGATAACTACCCACCGATGTATATTACTCTTTCATCACTTTGTTTCCACCAACTTACCTACCCACCCTAGTCGGCATTCAGATTCGTAGCGGCTCAGTAATCACACTTCATCAAGTAGACTGCATGCTCATTTGCCGCTATTGTTAAGGCGCCCATTCGTTGGAAGTAAATTATTTCGCGGATTGTTGCAGAAACTAACGTCGCGCTGAAAGGAGAAGAAATGAACGGACTGTGGCGGAACAAACGGAGAGGCTCACTGTACAAAAGCATGGGGGTACTCTGCTGCGTGTCGCGACCGAACTATCTCTGAGGGTGACGCGTCTCGCCCCCGCGGCGGCTCGACTAACCGACTTAAATGTAGCTCAAAAACAAACGAGTGCAAGGCGCCTAGTCACAATAACTCAAGTGTTCAGAAGCAGTGTGAGTGAACAAAGTTGCATATGCTCAGGGAAACGTTAAATAGGTACGACAGCGTGTGATGTGTACAGTTTAGACAATGAAAGGGTCCATTATTATTGTCTAATTAATAGACGAGATAGCGTAGAGCCGTAGAGGAACAAGACTTTGATTAAACTTCTCATAAATTATGTAAATCACATTTCATAGGTAGATATCGTCGCGCACGGTAGTTCAATTATAAACGTTTCTGTGTCGTGTAGCCTCAGTAAAGTAAATATGTAATGGATAGACGGATTTAATTAATTACTATTGTGAATTGCCTGGAATGGGATCAACTGTTGCGTTTAAGTAGAATAGATTTAAAGTATTCAATGCTTTATGCACCAAGCCTACATTTTACCTGCAAAATATTTTATTTTTATTATAGATACTTGTGTTCAAATTGAAATTAGGTCAAATTACTAACGATTTTGCCAAGAATCTAGTTAGGTATTTTTGTCACAATTTCGTTTACCGTAGTTGGAAGTTGGTAGTTGGAAGCTAATTACTACAGCGGATGTTACAACTGACTTGACTTGAAAAACTGTTTCATGTGCAGTAAATGGGATCAATTTGCTCCACCTTAGGCATGGTCATACCTATGTGGTTGTTTAATAATAATGCAGTATGTACTTGTTTTATTTCTTACTGCTTCATTATCTTGTCTTCCAATCATCTAATCGTTTAACTTTTTGAAATATTCAGTTAGATGACTATAAAGTTTCTCGTAACTTCATCCACAAGTCTCATTACATTAATTGCTTTTTCTTTCACAGCAAGTTTGTGAAAAATTGGCTTTACTTCATTTTTATACAATTGGCATACGTAAGTACTTACCGAGTGTTACCTAAGAATTCTGCTTCGGATAAAGAAAAAAATATGGCCTAGTCACAAAGATAACACCTTAAAGCATTCTAGTCAATTATAATATCTGAGTAATGATATTATTTTTACCATAGTATAATACAATTATATTTATATATTTTAAAGAATAAAAATACAAACACACTGTATCTAGTGACTAAGTATTTCTTTAATAATGTACCTAATAATAGAATTTTATTTATAATAATTATATTAGGAGAAGATTGAAGATATATTAGATACGCATACTCATAGGTATTGCAATACGCAGTACTTATACGCAACATTATTATATTTGGTTATTTATTAAATTGTTGTCATTTAGACTTCTCTACATTTTACTAAGTATAACCGTAGGTAGATATCTAAGAGATAAACTGATATCAAAGATATTGTGAGCATAATAATTAGCTTTAATATGGTTTGCGCATGTATACTATTTGAGACGTATCTAAAATAAATAGAGATCACAGGTAAATTATATAAAAAAGTAGATGTCAAAGTAGCGTTATATGCACTATTTAAGCTTAATCATTAGCCAAGAGCTATGGAATAACCGTCAATCGATTGTTTTACCATAACCAATTTACGACGGTCAGCGGAAAAGTATTTTCCGTAGACAAGGCATTAGAGCGGTTTAAATTATCCTATTCTGGACCACTATCCTGAGCAAGCAGCAATTGATTGTATGAAATACTTCGATTGATAATGTTGACAGCATTGTAACATATTTCATACGTTTAACTCACCGCGATATCGGTTGTCGCCAACACGTTTGGCTTACTGGTAAAAACCGCTCTAACGCCAGTAGGTTTACCGATATTCACCAAATTTTATTTATATAATCTAATGCTATATTAACACAATGTTCTTTTTAAAACCAGTGTCATGTGCTGTTGAGGTACAGAGCCATTAGACATAATTAAAGTTTTAGCATTATACTAATATTTGAGTCGATCTATTAATAACTAAGGAGCCGTCGATGCATGTTTTAAATGCATTTGGAATCATTCTTAAAATGACACTATTTCGTTCTACATTTTTAATATAGTACTTGACATATTACTCGGAACCCAATACTTACTCGCATTTAATTTTTTTATGACAAATGTGGCAAACGAGCAGACGGATTGCCTGATGGTAAGCAATTATCCTCGCCCATGAGCACACGCAACAAATTACAACACTTACACGCAATATGTTGAAGACGATATCAAACACACAAAATATAAATATTATATTAAGGTAATATTTATTTATTAAAAACAAGTTTACTTTACTCGTTTAATATTATATTTATGTATAAGTATACGTATAGCTACCAAAACACTTTTTATATATTTGAAATAATATTACTAGAATGAATATTACTACAAACAACAAGTTTTAGGGTAGACAAGGCGCATGTGAATCCTCTCGAGTTGCAGGCGTCCATAGGTTACTGTGACTGCTTACCATCAGGCGGGCCGTATGCTTGTTTGCCACCGTCGTTGTATATTTAAAAAAAAACAATGTGAACTCTAAAACTTGTGTCATCCGCTCGGAGTAAGGACGATTCATGCATTTACTTAAACTACCAGATTCGAGGCTTCCTTGTATAGGACAGTTGTCCTACCGATGAAGTCTAATTTCAATTTAATACAAAAAATGATTATCGTAAGTACCTTCCTGTACGTCTGTCTGTTTCATTTCATCTATGTGTGTTACATAGTACCTAATCTCATTTTCTGTAAGACACATTTTACTGTATGCATTTACTAAAATGATGACTGTGATATACTCATAACATAAAATTATAAAAGAAAACATGCATTAAAATATGATCAAACATAATTAGGTTTTATTATTTAATGATTAATTTAACATCTTTCTAGTCAGCAGTCGGCAGTGATCCTGTCTACCAAGCAACGGCGTTACCGCAACAATCGATATTCGTAAATATCGAACGATTGTCTCTATCTCTCTCATAGGTATCGTGAGTAAAAGAGAAAGATGCTCAAAATTTACGATCTTCGATGTTCGTGGTGCCATGCCAGGAGGTACCGCGTTCAAATTCTGGCAAGTATGTACTTTTGAATATCTTTATCCTCTGGGTCGGAAGGTTGAGTGCTAGTGACTTTAGTAAAACCTCCTGTACCCTTACCATGAGTTGTGACATTGAGGTTTTCAATAACGAGTATCAAGTTTACTATCTGTGCATCTCGCTTGTACTATTTTAGTGCGAACAAGATGCACAGATAGTGGGGAGCTTTAATTTGGTTGAATGACCAGCCTTAGTCTGATTAATCCAAAGACAATGGCAATGAAAAAATAATAAAGAATTAAAATAAAAAGTAATGATATTTAATGGGCCGAGCCTGCTCACCTGACGGGTCCAGGATCCTTTGGCGGCCGCCGCTTTCACATTACTTGTATTTTATAATGTAATTATTGAGAAGACACGTATGTTAAAAATAATTTATATAGATATTCCTTTCGACAAACAAATATTCACGATAGACGTATTTGAAGTGAGTTTTTCTTTTTGTTTTTCTGGCTAGACAGGCCGGCGAAAAGAGGCGGATGATGTGACATAAAAATGAGGTCGAATCAATTTTGGAGTGAGCGGGACAGGTGACTATGAATGGTCATGAATGAAAGGTGGCGCGAACATTTCCCCCCGACTTTAAAGGGTTCCTTTAAAGGAAACAAACAAAATAAAAGGGAATTCTCTCCTTTCAGCGATTTACAGCTAATATTCACAAGAATACAGCAAAATAAAATAAAAATAAACAATATAAGTATAAATTATAGTTGCCACTAACTAATTATTGGCTTGGTAGCGGACATAATCGCACTACAGGGCGAACAAAACTTCCTTTGTTTGTCCTGACCGTGACAACACGGGTGGAACCGTCTTTCGAAGGATGAACTGCCTCTACAACACCCAAAGGCCACGAAAATGGCGGTACATTATCTACTTTTATAATGACCACAGTGCCGATAACGATAGGAACTGATGGCATGGTCCATTTAGCCCGAGATTGCAATTGATGCAAGTACTCAGCAGACCATCTCTTCCAGAAAGACTGTATTATCGTTTGCAGTAGGGTATGCCGATCAAGCAAATTTCTCGAGTCGTCCACTGCAGCTGGTAAAGACATCAGTGGAGCAGTGTTGAGAAAATGAGCCGGGGTGAGTGCTGATGGCTCAGCGGGATCACTGCTTAATGCTGTCAAAGGACGCGAGTTCGCCAATGCTTCCACCTGTGTGACAGCTGTCAAAAGCTCTTCGTATGACAGTATTTGAAAAGGTGAGTCTTTACTATCTTCACCATACTCTCCCATGCACCTCCGAAATGTGGAGCAGCTGGAGGGATAAACTTCCAATCAATACGATTCTCCGTGAGCTCTACCTCCAGTAGTGGGCGATGTTCGTCCAAAAACTTGTAGAGATCTCGCATATAAGACTTAGCTCCGGTGAAATTGGTCCCATTATCCGAATACATACATTGGACCGGGCCGCGCCGTGCTAAGAAACGTTTTAAAGCAGCTATAAAACTAGCGGTACTTAGTTCTGTAGCGATCTCAATATGTAGACAGCGCGTCGTGAGACAAGTAAAAATACATAACCAAGCCTTGCGACTTTTGACTCCTCTGCCGCGGGTTGGCGTGTACTGCAGTGGGCCTGCATAATCGCATCCTGTATGCGTGAATGGTTTATCCACTCGATTTACTCGACAGCTTGGCAAGTCTGCCATGAGCGGGAAAGACGATTGTGGTTTAGCCCTAAAACACGTGTTGCACTTGGCTAAACGTTCGCGAATGACACGACGGGCCGAGAGTATCCAATACTTACGCCTAAGTATAGACATCAATGTTTCAGGACCGGCGTGTAAATGTCTTTTGTGAAAGTAATCAACGATCACATTGACTATATGATCGCGTCGCGGAAGTACAATTGGGTATTTCTGCGAATATTCTAAGTCAGCGTTGGATAGCCTACCTCCGACACGTACTAAACCATCTTTATCTAAAAATGGTTTAAGTTTTTGTAAGGCAGGCGAACAATTCTTTTTATTCTTGATATTATTAATATCATCGCAAAAATGTTCTTTTTGTAACGAAGAAATAATTTTTCTTCGGCGAATTCTAAGTCAGATCGAGTAAGTGCCAGGAACGTGGTTTCGGCTTAAGAATGCGATACACGTATACCACGACACGCAATAGTCGAGACCACGATGATACCCGTTGAGCGAGTGAATAAATCGGAGACTCTGAGACATCCGCAGTTGTGGCGTGCGTCAGCGGCTTCAGCTCCGGCACTTCTCCAATGAATTCACGATCGAGCTCTCTTAAAGGCCATTCCGAAGGATGCTTAGAAGTCCACTTCGGTCCCGTAAACCACAAAGGATGGTCTACTAGCTTAGCGGGTGTCAATCCACGTGACAAGCAATCTGCGGGATTTTCCAGACCTGAGACGTGATGAAAGCAATTAGCTGGAACAGCTTCAATAATTTTGACGACTCGATTTGCAACAAATGTTTGCCATCGGTGCGGGGATGACTGGATCCAGCAAAGCGCAACCTTTGAGTCAGTGAAAGCATAAATCTCATTAATCTTGTAACGCGGTTCAAAATTATCTATAACCTTTCGCATGAGCTTAGCTAGGAGAACCGCTGCGCACAATTCTAATCTCGCAACAGAGACTGTTTTAAGTGGCGCGACCTTCGATTTGGAACACACCAAACGAATAGTCACTACGTTTTCCTTTATAACTTGAAGGTATACCACACCCCCATATGCGCGTTCGGATGCATCACCGAAGCCTAAAAGATTGATAGTACAATCTTGGACTACGCCGAGATGGCGTGGTATACGAATTTCATTGAGTTTTGGCAACTCGTTGCAAAATCGTTCCCATAACTCCACAATATTGGGTGGAGGAACTTCATCCCATTCGCATTTGATCAACCAAAGTTCTTGTATGAGAAGTTTAGCATACAGGACAACTGGAGCTACTAAGCCCACATTGTCCCACAAGCGTGCAACAGCGGATAAGATCGACCTTTTAGTGCACGTTGAATCTGGCTTTGTGACCTTGAAATGGAAATAATCGCCAGACTTATTCCAACATAAGCCTAAGACCTTTTGAGACAGGCCTGGGTCAATCTCTATATCAACTGACGCTCGGTGTGAAGCGGGTATCTCGCGTAAGACGACGTCCGAATTACAAGTCCACTTCACAAGATCGAATTGACCGCACTTGAATAGATCGATCAACTCTTTAGCGGCGGCTACAGCAACAGATTCGTCCTGTTGTTGCGAGTCGCACGACATAATACTAAAAGCATACGTCGTCCATATAGGTGCATGAAGACGCTATCGCCGCTGCCATAGGAAACTTATGCCCTTCATCAGCAATCAGTTGACGCACGACGCGGAGCGCGTGGTATGGACTGGACTTCATGCCGAAACAGACGCGATTGAATTCGTATGTTTTTAGGGGATCCTTTGGGCTGAATCTAAATAAGATTCGCTGAATTGTACGATCCACTTCGCGAATGCCGATCTGTAAAAACATCTGGCGACAATCAGCCGAAAGCGCTATCTTGAATAAGCGAAAGTTCAAAATTATCGAAAACAGATCACCCTGTAGATTTGGCCCTGAGTGCAAAACATCATTCAGCGACAAGCCTGTACTTGTCTTGTTACCGAGTCCAGTACCATGCGCACTTTGGTAGTCGTTTTATCTTCGCGCACGACGGCGTGGTGAGGGATCACGTATACAACGGCAGGTAAGTTTCTCATAGGGTTAGTTACCTCCGATATGTAACCTTTATTAACGTATTCATTAATGATATCGTCGTAGGCATCCCGTAAGACTTTCGATGATTCTAGTTTTCTTTCAAGGCAAAGAAAGCGCCTCTTAGCTGCTGACTGTGAGTCTCCGAGTTTAAAGACATCGTCTCGGAATGGCAACGCGACTGTATATCTACCACCTAGCGTCTCGAGTAGTGGTGGCGTGAAAATATTCTTCGCACTCAAAGGTCATCTTGACTATGAGCGGGCGGAGCGGATACTTCCTCGAGTTCCCAGAATCTTTTTAGAAGATGATCCATTGGGTCTTGATAGAAGCACAACAAGCCGAAGCATAATTACGCGGTATATGTAAAGCAGGGACGGAACCCATTAAAATATATCCTATACCGTTTGTATAGCTGGCGGTAAATGTTCCACGTCACTTTTAACTATGTGCGGCAACAACAAATGTGGAAATATCGTTGCGCTGACCAGGACATCAATCGTGACGGGCTTATCCAATGTGTCGTCAGCCAAAGGAAGCCCATGAATATGTGTGAGGGCTGACATGTCCACAGGCACTGACGGCAAGGCATCGGTAATGCGCTAGCCCACCAGACTCGATACGTCAAAGTGACCGTTCTTGTCGAATCGTGAATATATTTTGAAATCTGCGGTACCTTTTTATAATCTTCTTAGTTCTTCCAATGCAAATACCGCGCTTGGTTTAACATTATAACTTAAACCTAAGCGCTTGCAACAGTCCTCGGTAATGAAGTTACTTTGCGACGCAGTGTCGAGGAGACATTTGACGACTTGCGTCGCACCCGTATTGTCGTAAAGATGAACCTTTGCGGTAGATAATAATACTGTATCATTGTATGCCGTACATTTTGCATTTTCGATTTGACATCTTATTATTAGAGGCCGCGAGTGCTTGGGTCGTAACAGACGTGTTACACGATGGAAGCGTACTACCCTGGGGTTCAGACTTGGCTACGGCACTGCAGATACATTTGACATATCAAATGTCACTGCTTTTTCATCTTTGTCAAAATGTAACAAAGTATGGTGCTTTTGATTGCAAAGACGACATTTTACCTCAGAATGACATCTCGCGGGTTCGGTGCCCTAATGCTAAGACAATTAACGCATGCCTTAAGCTCTTTAGCACGTTTAAAAACGTTCTACGGGCGATAAATCATTGAACGAAGGACATTTAAATAAATGTTCGTGAACAATATTGTCACAAATACATTTAGCAGTGCTCGCACTAGTAACATAGCTTTGCAGTTTCGGTGCGACTGCGACACTGCGCGGTTGCGATTTAGCGTATTTTTCGCGGGATGAGCTTGCGGCGACGGACGCGGTACACGGTTGGGTATTTTGATAAATCCTATACTGACTCTTCATGAAATCTGAAAGATCACAAAGGTTGGAACTTTCTTGCTATTTCGGTGCAGCATTTCAAACGCTCGAATGGTTTCCAGGTCTAACTTCTTTAACGCCACATGTAAAGCATAAAATCACTTAAATCATCAAGCTTAAGCGATTTAAGAGCATTCATGCGGCTGTCACAAACTTGTCAATGAATATCTGAAAGTTAGACGATGATGCGGGCCCATTAATCTTCAAATTGAGCATTTGATCCATGTAGGTCGAAGCAAGAGTGCGCTTGTCTTGAAATCTGTCAACTAGACTATCGAGAATAAGCTGGTAATTGTCTGCGCGTTCAGAGTAATACCCGAAAAGACAGCTTGAGCCCTTGTAGACAGTTTTCCTATAAGATAATACAGCCTCTTCATCTGTAAGTGAAGGATTATCGTGCACTCCTAGACTTAAAACTGGCATAAAAGAGCGGCCAGTTACGTACGTCTCCGTCGAACGCTACGAGCTCTATCGTTGGCAAAGAAGGTCTGGCTCTCTCCGCCGTAGAAGTCGGCAGAGGGGCCGGCGGGGGCTGTGGCTGCAGCCGCTTGATCACCCTCCTGATGCGGCAGTACCAAGCTTCCACGGCTATAATCGGCTGATAATTTGGAACAGCCACCACTTTCGCTTTTAGCGACGTGCGATTATGTTCGTTTACAACCTCCTTGAACTCCAAACGAAGTGCATCAATAGTGTCAACTGCGTCAAGGAAACTCTCTCTCTACTTGCTTCATCTGTATCAACAACTAGCGATTTTTATAAATTCCTTGTAAGAGTTCAAAGAGGATGTTGTGTTTAGCCTCAGCATCAACAGCTCGTCTTCATACTCGCTGCTGACACTTTCAAATTTCTTTGTATTTAATGCCATACTGCAGAGGACGGGTTAACAAGTTTATATTATGCGGTAAAACAATATATGCACCTAAGAATAGGTATTCTCTTATTAAATGTTTATCTAAACAGATAAAAATATATTAATATGGGCGGGCATAAACATACTCTTATAAATGTTCACCAAATCGCGGAGCAGTTACAGATATGATATAGGTGAATAATCTATAAGGGCGGCGCGAGCGGTCGAATACTTCTTATAAATACACAAGTACCTAAATAGCGGGAGCGGTTAAGTATATGGAAATAATTTAGGCACTCAATTTATAAGGGAGGAGAGAAAAATTTGCGAGCAAGTGAATACTCTTATAAATACTCTTATAAGTAAGTACTATTTATATAAGGGCGGTGCGGGTAGAGAAATGAACGTAAATGGATGGGAAGAGAAGGTAAGATCCGGTTCGAAGGACCAGAAATGGGGGAGCTTTAATTTGGTTGAAGGACCAGCCTTAGTCTGATTAATCCAAAGACAATGGCAATGAAAAAATAATAAAGAATTAAAATAAAAAGTAATGATATTTAATGGGCCAAGCCTGCTCACCCGACGGGTCCAGGATCCTTTGGCAGCCGCCGCTTTTCACACGTACTTGTATTTTATAATGTAATTATTGAGAAGACACGTATGTTAAAAATAATTTATATAGATATTCCTTTCGACAAACAAATATTCACGATAGACGTATTTGAAGTGAGTTTTTCTTTTTTGTTTTTCTGGCTAGACAGGCCGGCGAAAAGAGGCGGATGATGTGACATAAAAATGAGGTCGAATCAATTTTGGAGTGAGCGGGACAGGTGACTATGAATGGTCATGAATGAAAGGTGGCGCGAACAGATAGTAAACTCGATAGTCGTTATCGAAAACCTCAAGGTCACAACTCGTGGTAAGGGTACTGTATAATAACGGTTAAATAAGTTGCCAGGTCGATTCAGTATTCTGTGGTAAAAAAACAGAACAACGCTATGATGCTTATGATTAACTATTGTTTGCATAGAAACACCAAAACACAGTTTTAATATCAGCATGGATTTGTTATTTCATTACTATTTTATGTTACTTTAAGTACATTTTCAGTATCCTAATCCGAATCTCATTAAACTTTTCACGTAATTTCCTGGCGTGATTCTGATTAAAACTAACAACGTCGGGTTTATAACCCGATTCAACGTAAGTAACTTCACTGTTTTAATTAACTAATTATGGCCGAAAAATATTAATTTCACCGGAGTTCGAGCACTATCTTATAAAGATTTACCTAGATGTAAAAAAAGTAAGAAAATAAAAAAGCCACAAGTAGGAACAAGATAAATTTCATTATAATTTAAGGGATCAGCGACCCAAAATCTATGCAGCCAACAAAAAAAATATTACTCGTCAATTCAATTCAGTACGAGGTCGAGTCGACGCGGGTCTACCTTGTAACATAGAAATTAGATTAGTCCACCCGCTTCACGAAAATTAAATATTGAATAACAGGCAGCCGCGAGGCTTTCTGGCCGTGCAATATGGTTTCGTTAAGTATCCGGATACGGCGAAAATATTGCGAAATTTACGACAACATTATGAAATGTCTCAATATTCATTTATATATAATATAGACATTCATTGTATTTCTTTCAATATTTTTTTTTATTTAAAGGACACTATTTAAATGGGTATTTTAAATACTTAAATAAAATAATACAAATATGGACTGCTCTTGACTGTTGAACTTGCTATCGGTATGAAAAACGAACTGTAAATTCAAAATCTCCCTATCATTTACACGAGATATTGTTGTGTGCTTCATCTCTCGCGAACAGGCTAAAAAGAATAAATATAATGTGATGTGATTCCTATTTGTCAACTTTTTGTTTTTCACCTCACTACAAATACAAAATATAAGAAGAATTTATTCGAGAAGCATTGTTTTTCTTTTCACTTGGTTCGCTAATTTATGCAGAAATGCAAGCATAAAAACTACAATATGCGTTTAGGTATGACGATAGAAGATATTGAAAGAAAAGTTTAAGATTTGCGCTGGATGCGTTTTAAATATGCAGTGACTCCACTTGTGTGCTCAGAATATTAGAGAATTAAGTGATATGTAAAAGTAGCATGAAAGTTATGAAACTTTAAAAAGTAATGACCACTTCAGCAACTGAGCATTACTCAAAAAGTTTATATATCATTTGCATCACGCATTTGATTTTGATGAAAATTTACCTATAGGTTGGTTCTAAATGCTCCTTAGCAATATATCACCATTATTTTCCAAAATGTCCCAGAATGTTTATATGCAACTGCCCTTTTTGTTACCGAAAATGTATAGAAAATTAATAACAAAAAAGGAAAGCTCCGTACAAACTTTCCGGGACACTTTTTGAAAGATGCTTACCTCTCCAGGATTTTTTTTTTTTTTTTTTTTTATATAAAAGACTGACCAGCGTTTGACCTCAGTCGCACCTGATGGAAAGTGACGACGAGGTCGAGGGTATAGCACGCTGGTTCAGTAACAGCCTATTCACTCTTGCCTTGAAAAGACCCAAATTATATCTTACCGGGAATACAGACAAAGGGAGCGAATTCCATTCCTTAGCAGTCCGCATTAGGAAGGTAGAAGCGAATCGCTTCGTGCGAATGAATGGAATATTCACAACGTAAGGATGAAACCGCTCCCCTCGTCTGGACGTCCGGTGGAGGAACGGAGATGGCGGAATTAAATCGTGCAGTTCCTGTGCACACTCTCCAAAATGTATCCTGTAAAACACAGACAAACTAGCAACCCTGCGACGGTGCTCAAGGCTTTGTAACCTTACACTCAGTAATTCAGGATCGCCAATGAGTCTGCGAGCACGGTGCTCTATTGAATCCAAAGCGGCCAGCTGATACTTGGCAGACCCGTCCCAAAGATGGCAACAGTACTCCATGCACGATCGAACCTGAGCTTGGTAAAGTGTTAGAAGCTGTTCCGGCGTGAAATACCGCTTCACCCTGTGTAAGACCCCAAGTTTTTTAGCAGCGGATTTCGCTTTGGCCTCAATAGTGGCACCGAAGTTCAGCTTATTAGTTAATTTCAGCCCAAGTAGTTCGAGGTGGTCCGAAATTGCTAATGAAACATTCTGGAAAGCAGGAGCCAAGTTAAAAGGGCTCCTTTTGGCTGTGAATAAACACGCCTGTGTCTTGGAAGCGTTAAACCTGACCAAGTTGGCTTCGCCCCACTCGTCAACGGCCTTCAAGGTCAGGTTCGTTCGCTTAACCAAAGCTTCCCTAAAGGATTCGGTCTCTCCACTAGTAGTTTGGGCCTCAGGAATATATCTCTCAGTCACCGTGCTGTCGTCTGCATACCCAAAGATACCGGGCTTTAGCAAATCGTTTATATGCAGCAAAAAGAGGGTAGCTGAAAGAACTGAACCCTGAGGCACTCCGGCATTAATTGCAACGCGATCCGATGAGCAACCATCCACTACGACCCTAATAGATCGCTGCCTCAGGAAATCAGAAATCCAAGAGCACAAACCAGCAGAGATTCCGTACGCAGAGAGCTTGCCCAGAAGGCCGTCATGCCAAACCCTATCAAAGGCCTTGGAAATGTCGAGAGACACGGCGAGAGCTTCGCCGCGTTTCTCGATGGCCTCGCTCCAAATGTGGGTAGCGTACACTAGAAGGTCCCCAGTAGACCGCTTTCGGCGGAAGCCGTATTGCCGGTCGCTAAGGAGATCGTTACCTTCAAGATACGCAAGGAGCGTGTATTTGGTAATAACGATTTCTATGACAAAAACGGGGCCCTCAACAACAGGTATTTTTAAATTGCTCATGATTTAAATAATAAAACAAGCTAAAATTCAAATTTCTCGAGGTACAGTCAGCAAACGTATCTGAGCGCACCGGGTGTTTATCATATTCTACACAAACTCTTTCTTTGAAGAATATAAAGTCGTGTTCATATAATTTTAAATGCCTCGGCTACTTGGGTATTTTTGCTGTTTGTATAGGTAGTTCCATGAGAGTTGAGGCGAATGGATTACGCACACATCTATATGAAGTACTGATTGAATGAATGGAATGAATGAGTAATTTCAAAATATTCCTATCATTACATGAGACGTTGTTGTGTGCGTGACTTTAACTTTCGTGAAACTACCTATACTGTACCTATTTATTTTGTTAATTGTCTCTTTCGTAGATATCTCCTCGATGCTTGATGTACGGGATGGGGGTACGGCCGCCGCCGTACGCACGAGGCCGCGTTATTGGACGTTTTTCTTCAATTTCACGGGATGACACTAAAGAATATTAAAAATTGTATAAGTCTACTTATCCTATCATCATCGTGATTTCAGTGAAGACGTCCACTGCTGGACATAGGCCTTCCCCATTGAGCGCCACTATTTATTATCAGGATTTTAATATCAAATAAAGAGTTTCGTCAGAATTTCATATGAACCCATGACACGCAAACTAACTATATAATATATGAAACCGCTTCAAATGTCGATAATATGAACAAAAGTTAATCTTTGCATGTTGGGTGTAGCGATGAAAAGAGATGAGGCGCATAAAACTTGTAACATGTTGTAACCTTCGTCAGTAATCAAGAGAGAAAAATCTACAAAAACTTTTTTTCTATTTAATTATTCCAGCACCTAATTTTCTTAAACACATGTTAGGTAGTTACATAACATGCAAGTTGATCAACACACATATTTTGTGTAAGTATCTAATTTTAGACAGCAGGTTTTTTTTTTTAATTTATCAGCTTTTGATTTAAAATAAATGATTGTTTAATAATCCAGGTTGATGAAATTGAGTTGCAATATAAAATTTAAACATTAATGAACTTACTCTCACTAGATCCTCTCGCTCTCCTGTAAGAGTTCCTCAATCGGAACCCTTTGTACCGGTGATCTTGCCTGCCATCACTACGATCCTTCTGACTTGCCGATGACAACAATGAAACTCTTAAAAGAAAATAATATTTACTACTATCGCGATTTACACAGTTAATTATAAAGAATAACAATTATTATAATCGTGTTTTTAGATTTTATACTGTAACTAGTTTTTAGATTTTATACTGTAACTAGTTAAGTAGGTACTTGTAGTTATCATAATACGATTGTAATTTATCGTCTATTGAAATTAAAAAATATCTTAATATTGAACAAGAAAAATGTACCTTTGCCATTGTTAAACTACTAACGTAGTTTGAGCTCAAAAGTCATCACAATCACAATAATTTTTTAATTAGTATTAAAATAGTATGTATAAAAGGTTGTATTGTTTTACTGACACTCCGAATATTTTGGTAAAATTGTTACTTTTTTCTAGTGACTTAAAAAACTAGGTATTATTGTAATTAATTTCAATATTTTTCAGTAACTCACAGGTCCTTGATGATCCTATCCCCTTTACTGTTTTGGAAGTTATCGCCCTCGACTACAAGTAATACAGGTTTATCTGGGTTATCATTTACTTCGTCGTTGATGTCTCTATTATAACTAGATGACCCTAACATGTCCCACAGTGGATCTTTCTGATGTTCAGTGTGAATTGACTGAAGACGATCTGCGTCATAAACCAGAATATCATTTTCACCCAGGCCGGTTAATTGATCGAATAATGTGGCTTGTAAATTATGGTTTTTATTTCGGTTCTTTTCTTTACGGCCTGGTGATTTTTGTGCGCCATATTTTCCCCCAGTTTTTAACGCAACCTCGAGTAATGATTCAAGATCTTGGGCATTTAAGGAACGAACGTTGTCATCATCGTCATCGTCTCTTTCTTCCTGATATTTGTCTTTCAATTGCTGCTGTAGTTTAAAATGTTTAATTACATTTTTGGCCAAATTGTGGGCCAATGCCTGACTGACTGTTATATCCGCTATCGTAAACACTGTTGTGAAAAAGAAAAGTACAATTAACTGCTAGTAACTTATGTTTAAAGAAAAAGTCTTCTGACACATGGAAATTGAATTCCTATAAAAGTTCAATATTATTCAAGATGAATTTATTGACCTGTATAAAGTAAACTTAAACCTAAAGGATCAAAAGCTATAAAAATTAAATTGAATGTTGCGTCAACCGATTTAAAAACGAGAACTTGTATGTAATTCTAGAGGAAATCTCAGAATAACGATATTCCTAATTTTGATAAAAAGTTAGTTACTTAGCGAGGCAGTTTCTATTTTATTAAATTTAAAATGTAATACTTATACTTACAAACCAATAACAGTGTTAGACGCGGCATCGTACAAACTGTCCTCCTAGAAGTAATCGATAACAGTATTTTCTTCTTCATTATACCAATATTGTTTTAATTAGTTCCACCTTAAATTTTAATTTTCTCTTATCACATATAAAAGTTCAGCATAATGGAAACATTTTTACGACTTAGCAAAATGAAAATAAGAGTAAACTCTAACAAACCTGCAGCATTTCTAAATAGGCTTTATGAGAAGAAACAGCAGCTTCATAAAGAATTGCATCTCGTTGACATTGTTCTCTGGGAAGCCGTTTGTAAGATCAACATTTACTAAATAACGTATACCCATGTTTTCTTTTTTCGGAATATAGCCTGCAGTGCAGTCGTCGTAGATTTTATCATTAATTTTAAATGAAATAAAAAACATTTGACTATTTGTGACTTTATCTATGAAAAGGGACCTTATTGTCGATGGCGCTTATGTCGTTGTTCAAGACGATACAATATAAACGCAACGCGATTCGACGTAAGTGCCATCGACAATAAGGTCCCTTTTCCTAGATAATGGCACATTTAAGAAACTAAACTATAAATCTTGCAACGGAATGGCAGTATGCTGGTATTTATTTATTTACTTTTTATTGCACAATACAAGAAGGTACAAATGGTGGACCAACCACCGGGAGAAACGGAAAGATTTAATAGGTGCAGGGTCTTTTTATAGTAGGTATCGAGATATATAGAGATAACATATAGTTGTGCGTAGACCATTGTTATCAATTATCAGTATAAAAAGGCAGCAAATTCTATTTACGCATTTAGTGACCAAGGATCATACTTAGATTAAAAAATAATGGATTATAACAATGTCTAATACAAAATCGCGTTCCCCTCATTCTGGCAGACGCTCATCTCGAATCCATAGCTGGCGCAGCGCCATCATACAAGTAGCACCGAAAATAGACAAATAGCCAGTATGTTGAAAAAATGCGACACGAAGACACGACGTCAATCCAAGTGTCCTATGATCCTTGTTAGTGACCTATATCGTTGGAAGCATCAAGTTCCAAAACGTTTTCATTCGACTTTTATTTGCTTTTACAACTTTACAAGGCATATGTCAGTTACCTCATTCCAAAAAATCTACATTTTCGATATAATTGCCGAATTGCCGAAACTGAATGTTCTATGATTTTCGTTTATTTGTTGAAGATTAATATTTGACCCTGACTAAATAATTAATGCTATTATAATTGTATTTGACTCAATAGTTTGATAATGTGAATTAGAAAATATATGTAATTTTAAACTTGAGAGCTGCTATTTATCATGTAGATAGTTTTTTATCCGTTTCTGTTTTCTTCAAGACAAATTGACCCTTATAGTAAATAACTTGTTGTAGGTATTGTATATTTCATTACACAATGTCTCCCTTGCATGGTAACACTGGTAACAGTCATCATTCTTAAGCCTATATCAATATGAAAATATGTCAGTATGAACACACACTAAGTCATATCATAACTAATTATTTACTTGTACGCGGAATAATATGACGTCGTTGCGTGCGAGTTAAATGAGATCCCGCAAACTGCCTAATAACAAAATAAATAGGGCACTGGCACGGAAAAGCCGCTAACAGTATTTAAATCGATGCATAACATAATTAACATAACGTTGTAACTATTATATACACAAGCATATATTTGCATATGTTAAAATGTACACAAACACATAAGGAGAAGCATTAAAAGCATAACACCATCCTAACTATGATTGCGGATGTACATTATGAAGTTCTGTGGACTTCACAAGCCCAGTAACAGTGAAAAATTGTTTTTAAGTTTTAATGTAAGCAATTAACCATTTTTATGAGCTCCAAGCTTGAAATAAACGTTAATTTCATTTTAATTTAAGATATTAAATTCGGATAGTTTTAGCATAGTATTTTGCAACTGCTTTTTCGTCTTACAGCCGTCGTGGAAACTAGGCCAAAATAAAACTTATATCTAGAGCTAAATTAACTAACTACCTACGTCTCTGTTAATTACCTGTTTACTGCTATCTATTCAAGCGACTTGTTAATACGTTTACTGCGGTACGGGGTTGATTCGACCCCGTACAAGTATGGTTAATTGCCGCAACGAAGGTGTAAAAAATTGGCAGGAACGAAGCTTAAACCTCAAAGACAAGCAATGGACTGTTACTATTCTCGTACACGCTTAACATCCGCAGTTTTTTTTAAATGTTTAACAGCAATTTCAAGTTACCTTACATTTAGATAAAAGTAAGCCTTATGCATGTTCTTGCAGTTCACCGCACAACAATAAAATTATTCTAGGCATGCATTCAAACCGCCCTGATGCCAGCGATGGGGTACAAGATGCATACCAAACAACGTATTTGCGGTGCGCAAAGGTAACTTTATCCGACAAATGGAAAACGTGCGCCACGAACTACGGATAGCTTTAAACATGATCAGATTTACAGTGAACGAAGTCCCGAAATAATTTACTTGTGTTCGATGCTATTAGTGTTTGTTAAGAAAAAAACCTTTTTCAATAATAATGTATTATGTATATTAAAATTGTATGCCATTTTATTAGGCAGGCGTCTGGTTTTATATCCAATAGCCCAGTAGCTAATCCATCATTTCCACCCAATAGCCTAGTACATTTTAGATTCCATTAAAACTCAATAGTCCTTACACCATGGCGGGCGCTGTCTCTGTGCGCGTCCCATTTTTCATTTAATTTATTCAAATAAGTTTATATGACATAACAGTAAAAGCAATGCGTCATGTAACTAACTGCATATATAACATAATATAACATAAAATGTCAAATAAAAAATATAACAAAACTATGTACATTTTGGCGACGCAGCAGTGGGGCTTTGTTGCACAGATACGGACAGGGACAGCATCCGCTTATTCTACCCTTTACATTACATTAATTTGTCGAAAGGGCCTCTGCGCGTTGGGTCGATCCGGTTCCGCATACGCCTCCCAAATGTCCGGAACACCATTGTTCCGTATACGGGAAAGGTATATTATAATACAAGTTTGCTAAGGTGGTCATTAGTCATTAGTTACAAGGCGTTATTGGACGCGCGTGCTAAAAGCGAAAGCGGATAAGAAGTAGGTATGTGGTGGACACATAGTACGACTTCCAACACCCTTGTAAGGAAAAAACAGACTCGTAAAATAATAATAATAAAGTTAGAGGTGCAGGTGGTTGGATACAGTTACATGATATGATATTATAGTTAAACTGACATTGGTTGTCATATACTGACTATTTAGATCTTCTTTTGAATGACAAGTCAGTAGATGGCAATAAATAGTTTTACGTCCATCATGATCATGCCATCTATGAACTTAAGTTGAGTTATTTTGACAGCGGAAACATATTCTTAAAACTAATATCATAATATGTATACTAAGACTTAATAAGCAGGCAGCGGAACTTTGGTGCCGATGACATCATTATGACACAAAATAATAGGGATATAGGATGTTCTTATAAATTATACACAACATAACTATCAACTTTTATCACGCTTTGACAGATGCAACAGTTGTCACTAGCTCGCCGAGTTAATAGCAATGTCAAACTTGATATTCAACCTGACTCAAATAAACTAAGGAAAGTTTCGACTTGCGTGATTCGATGTATGTTTTTCTATGTTACTAGGTTTAGCTGTTATATTTTGCTGACAGCAAGAGCAAAACATTTTTTTATCTTTAACAACTAAGAAAGGAAATGTCTGCAAAAACGGCTGCATCGACTCCATGGCGACTGCGGTCAAGCGATATTGATAATGAGTTAATTATAAATGTTGTACCTTATCAATTCACATTTCTAAAATTCACGAACAAAAAATCATATAACGATGTACAATATTGTTTTCGATAATTTTCTGATGACAATGACAAAGACAGTTAAGTGATTATGTTTTTATAAGTACTGGCCGTCTCAAGTGTCAATAAACCATTCGTGAACTAAAGAGGCCAAAAAGTTGTTAGTGATTAATGATTATCTATCATCTAGATAAAAACACTCTGTGTACAGCCGCTACGTCATGCGTCTGTCATCGGCACCAAAGTTCCGCTGCCTGTTAATAAGGTGAAACGCAATACGTGGTATTAGACGAGAATGAGATTTAGTATAGACGGTTAATTCATGATGATTCTTGGTACATACTGGTAAATTAATCAATACACATATCTCATTATAGTTATAACTCAATAACATTATGAAAACCCCGGGTATGTTTTATATTGCATTATACTTAAGCCTACATTCGGAGCTAAAGTGTTGAAAATGCACAAAATTCAAGAAATAGTCTCTTCATTAAAGTTAAAATAAAAATTCTAATTAAAGTTAAAAAGGAAGGTTTTCCGCTAGCTAAAGAACTTACAAGAACTTCTTTATTGTAAGAGTTTTTAGTATAGCAGGAAAACCAAGTTCACCTACCAGCTGTTAAATATGATGATGCTTTAAACTACTTATTCTAAATACCTATTGTTTTTAAAACTATACCTGTAGCTTAAATAATTGTTCAGTTTTTACTAACCCTACTCGGAATATAAATAATTCTTACAATAATTATGGAAGAAAGTATTTACTGAAACGAATTTTCAATTACTAGCCCACGACCCGAAGGGCGACCTTTGTAACGATACCCCACAAAGGGACCACATGTAAAATTAAAGCATCAAACGTAATAAAATACGAAACCGTTACCCATCGGCGACGCCTGACAACTCGAGACTTCTCAACTTTAGATTGAATAATTTGAGCGGAAATAGTTTAATTAAGCGTGGAGTGGTTGCAATAATTAAAAAGCTTACGTCAGGTCCGGGTCGTTATTGCTTCCTCGGAATTAACACCCTGCTTCCACTCGATTTCCCGTGCGGCGGCGGCCCCCGACGTCTTATGCGATATTGCTCTTATGTTTGATTTTGTCGTTATTTATTTTTAGCTATTGGCTAATGTCCGGCATGTATAACGATACATGAAAGATAAAATCGCCATGATAGCAAACTCTGTTTACGAAGGTGTCATCTACGTTGTCGCTGTGCATATATGCGACGTTCGTATTTAAATAGTTAAAACCACGCATAGGCGCCGTAAGAGCAAAAACTCAATTTCACACCCACCAAAGTTAAATTTTTTCGTATTTTATTTTCTGTAACATAACATCAAACACGTTAGTGTGCGATGCTCAGAGAAGGCTTACTAGTTGCCTAGGTACTTTACTATAAGTGGTATTAGATAATACAACGCAACAGTGATAACGGGTAAAATTCAAGACCCTTTGAATGGTACAACTTAAATAAATCGAGTTTACGAAAGACCGTATCGAAATGGAGATCATAATTTATAAGATTTTTGAGTTAAATCAAAGAGCAGGGTTTTGTAAGATATTTTAAAATCCTCCACTCAGTCCAAAGAAGTTGCTACGGGTAAAATTGATATTAACCTTAACTCAATAGAGAGAAATGTGACTGATGTAAGCACAGGTACTTGAAATAATATAGAATTAAACTTATTTCAACACTCGCGAATTATAAAATTAAGGGTTTAATTTTAATAAACTAATTTCTAAAAACTCGTATAACAAGTAGGTACCTACAAATCAAGATTTGAAGCCAAATATTTTATTTTTGACTGAAAAATGGTTTTTTTTTCAGCATGACCATCTGTCGCCTGGGAAAAGCCACACCATATCAATCATGCGTTAACAAAACTCCGTATTGCATGACTTCACCCTTGGCACATTCAGGTTTTTGAATTTGATATTATTTTCATGGCGCGTCCTTTTTACACTCAATGAAATTCAAACTCAATTCGCTAAAACTGGTGTAAGTAAATATAATTTCTTAAAATCGGAATACGCCTCCTACGCGCAGTTCCAGCCTGACAGAAAATATTAATTAAATCTCGTTCAAGCAATATGGCGCACAAATGAGTTTATTCTAATCAGTAACAAGCTTGTCTTTATTCTCTTTGAATGATGGACCAGAAATTTGTTTGTCGGGTAAATTATAATCAACGCACGCCTGTCGACGACATGGAGAGTCGTTAATGACATCTTAATGACGTCGCTGTTCCTATTTCCTACAAGAAATACGGTTAAACAAGCAAGCAACTTGGTAATACCGTGAATCTTAGCTAACTTTTAGACCTTTAGACCGAGCCGCCTTTTCCTATAACACGTTGAAATTTTATTTTCACCTCAGCAGCTCGAACATGTCTACTTTCCTCACTCCAGGGAGTGAGGAAAGTGCGAGTTTCCTCACTTTCAGAGAGTGAGGAAAGTAGCTACTTTCGTCACTCCAGGGAGTGAGACAAAGTAGCTTTTTAATTGACGACCGGTCTGGCCTAGTAGGTAATGACCCTGCCTATGAAGCCGGTGGACCTGGGTTCGAATCCCAGTCAGAGCATTTATTTGTGTGATGAGCACAGATATTTGTTTCTAAGTAATGGGTGTTTTCTATGTATTTAAGTATTTATATGTATCTATCTATTATAATAGGACATAATGGACTCCCTAAACACCACTAAAACGTTCAGACCCTCACAAATTAATCAAATGTTATAATTTTGAAATGTACATATTTTAAAATTAAAAATAATTAAACAAAATATTAAGTAAAAAAAAAAAAAAAAAATTAAACTGTTTATTTCGATAAAAAGAATAATTACATTTGTTACAACTTAACTACTAATCTTAAGTAATGAAGCCAGTACAATTGCAGATAAAACACTTAAATGAATGTGGTTAACTTGATGTTAATTTTTTTACAAGATTTTATTTACCTTGATGTATGTATTTGTATATTTATCCGGATGGAATCTTGCAACTCAATTTTGAAGCAGACATCTTAAACCGATTGAGCTGAAATTTAGCACACTTATGTAAGTTTGGTTACAATGCAATATTATAGTACCACTGATCTGATCTGATGCTGGAGCCAGAAGGTAGCAGAAGCAACTCCTAAAAGACACGAGATAAACCAGTGGTGTTTTAGGCTCATTAGAATCCTTTCGAAGAGTAGATCACGATTGTGAAAAATGTACAGTCGGCAATAAAAGCTTGTACTGAAAATTTCATTTTTGGCAACTTATTTACCCTTTAATATGTTCTCACTACTGAGGTGAAAAGTTGTATGTGTCACACGAGAGTAAAGTTATTTTACATCTCGTATTTTTGAAAATAAACACTCGCAAGAAAAAACAACTTTCCTCTCTTGTTGCACAAATAACTATTATGTAAGTCGACGTCTATATATAGATATTAGTATCTAAATGGCGACAGTTACGAGTTTTTTTTTTCTTAGGCGACTGACGGAGTCTATATTACTTTGCCTTTTTTCAATGAGCACAAAGAAAATATTAAACTGTGGAAATCTTCGTTAAGCCAACGGAAATACGCCACTGATAGTTACAGTCAGCAGCAGAAGTTGCTGAGCGGTGTTTAGAATCACCTAAACACGCTCTAATTCTCTTAACAATAAAGTCGTGACAGGCTTATTTTTAACACCACGCCCGCTTAGCTACTTCTGTTGCTGACTGTGCTTACCTCTTATTGTTAAGACGTAGCGTAGCACACAACCCGGGTTATGTCCTTAGGCTGCGACAAGAAACCACTGGAAGGCACGCAGCAGCAGGTTTTAGAGCAATGGATCATACTGTCATCGCCCACCCGCCAGCCAAGCGTAGCGATTATTCAATTCCTCCGTGTGGCGGTTATATGGCAGAGGCCCGACCTTTATCAAGAAAAACTAAACAAAACTAATTAATGACATCTACCCTATATACATTGTAACTATAATTTTGACAGTAGTCATAGAACCATAAAACTAGAAATAAGTGAGTTCATGTGTTCACATTCGCCTGGGTGTTTCAAAACACTATAAAGCTTCATATCATGTATAGATACGACGACAGATTTGGTCTAGTGGGTATTGACCCTGCCTAAGAAGCCGATGATCCTGGGTTCAAATCCTAGTAAGGGCATTTATTTGTGTAATACTTAAGACACACATGTGACTAGTGAAAAAGGGTACAAGTAACGAACAACTAGTATGAGACAGTTGTACCGTCTTTCAATAGGGCCATAGATTTGTTCCTGAATCATGGTTACTTTATATGAGTACTGAGTACCCACAACACAAGCCTTCTTGAGCTTACCGTGGGGCTCAGTCAACCTGTGTAAGAATGTTCTGTAATTATTAATTTATTATCTATTTATTTATTAAGTACATACCTATTATAAAATGTTACTATGTGAATTTCTTAACAACTGTATACAAAAGTTGGTGAGTCCTCATTATTCTATTTACCCGGGTCCCGTTTCTCGACTTACGACTGTTGAGCCAGCGACCTAAGCGGATTTACACCTCAACTTAGCGACGTGTCGATAAAGATTAAGCATAAAGATACAATATACAGCTTACGAGTTTCATATTCCGCCTCTTGCAAATCTATCTAAAGTGTCAAGTTTGTCAATGTTTTTGGACCCGGGTATGTCCTTAAACTACGTCCAACAATGAGAGGTAGGACACAGCGATGACCATCACGCTTGAATCTGGGGAAGCCCAACTGGGGAAGTACCTCCTCCTTACAGAAGACCACAGCCATAATAGCACTGCTACCTTTCAGGTATGCAGTGTTGTGTTCCTGATGGTGAGTAAGGTTCCCAGAGCTCCAACCCCCCTTAAAGGACGGCAACGCGCTTGTGACTCCCCTGGTGTTACGGGTGCCCATGGGCGACGGTAATTGCTTACCACCGGGCGATCCGGCTGCTCGTTTGCCGCCTATGTCATAAAAAAAAGTTAGACATCATAGAAATCCTGTATAAGTATATTGTTTAGGTATATTTCTGAGGTGATTTTAATGGCCATGTGGGTACATAACTTTGGCCGGCTAATAAATTTAAAATGAAGCAGTGCCTAAAGAATATACGTAGGTACCTTAAACGTATTTATTTTAGTCCCAGTACTCGACATTCTAATGCCCAGTCTCGGAGGTGTAGGTACCTTACATAGCTTCAGTTCTTAACTACTACTATCTTATTTTTTTTCTTACTTTCACAAGACAATTTGCAAGCAGTTACGGTTTTTAGGGTTCCGTTCCTCAAAAGGAAAAAAAAGGCTCTTATAGGATCACTTTGTTGCCCGTCTGTCTGTCAAGACCATTTTATCCGAAACGCGTGGAGGTATAAAGCTGAAATTTATATTAATTACAATTGTCCCTTGGAGCTGTGAAAAAATCAAACTTAAAAGCCAACGTAATCGAAAGATACAATCGATTATGCTGCAATTTTTAAAGTTTTTCGGTACTCGCAAAACCTACGGGGTACTTCCCGTGAACTCAGAGACTTGAAATTTGGCACGAAGCAACGTCACCTAGCACAGACAAAGAAAGGTTGACATTTTTAGTAAAGTCGTACAAATAATAACTATTTTAATTATTTTTAAACTTACTACCTTTTTCCTCGTAAATGCGTGGAGGTATTAAATTAAAATTCATGTCAAATACTTAGGGCTATAGAACCTTTATAGGATTGTACGGATACGCATACTTGACTATAAGTATTTTTCTAAATGACAATATATTTATTAGGTGTAGGTATATAAATATGAACTGTACTTAATATAATACATCTATCTTATTAACGATTCGAACTGTACTTAATGGAGTAAGGCAAGTCCTTAATATAGCTTTTCTACTCCGGTACTTTTAGCTGTAAATTATATATAATATATGTTCCCGCGAACGAATATAAAAGCATGTCTTGTGCAATTTCTCAAAAGTCTATCTAGTCTATACTTCATAAAGACCCCAGAGTTATTGTGACATAATGCCATTTTCTAACAGAGGTATCCTATAAATCCAATACAAAAAACACTACAAAAATAAAACACTACATTTACAAGTAAAATCAAAACTGCCAACCTAACAAACGACTGAATGTATATGGTTTGAAACATTAACAGAACTATAATAATTGCTGCCAACATAAGGAAAAACGCATGTAAGTAAAAGACAGTTGAGAAAATTATATATATTACCGAGTCTATGAGTACGTTCTGTCGACTGTCACTATCCAACTTCCCGCTCTTTTTTATGCTGCTAGCCTAATATGGTTTTTATCACTTGCCGTAATACCTGTCACGATCCAATAAGTATGTGAGTGTGAAAGTGACGGATAGCGCGATAAACGATAAAATGACAACCATGCTACCCGTTCTGTATTGCTGTGTTTGGTTAGCATTCTTGGAAAAGTTACATATATTGCGTTTTATTTAATCCCTAGTCGTAGAAAAAGTAATGTAAATATACGACGTTATATAAAGAAGTCAAAAAAGGCTCATAGCGTCTATATTAACAATTTTTGGCTTCGCCTCAATTTTTTAGAAACACCACTCACCTTTTTGTACCCCCTTATATAGAACAAATTGAATAAAATACTATATTTTTACAAGTTCCAATTAAAAGTTAGATTTTTTTTGCATGACGGGACAATTTACAAAACCTTACTTGTACATATTGTTTTGATTTGATTTTTAAGATTGCTAAAAATGATTTATTATAAATAATAATAATAAATAATAATAAATATTTCGGGACAATCTTACACAAATCGACCTAATCCTACGGTAAGCTCAGTAAGGCTTGTGTTGTAGGTACTAGGCGACGATATATATAATAGATAGATACATATAAATACTTAAATACATAGAAAACACCCATGACTCAGAAACAAATATCTGTGCTCATCACACAAATAAATGCCCTGACTGGGAATCGAACCCAGGACCATCGGCTTCATAGGCAGAGTCACTACCCACTAGGCCAGACCGGTCGTCAAAATATTATATTATTTTCTACTTAATATTTCGACTTCACAAGACAAATGCAAATTATATGTTATTATCACAATATTTTCCTGGGAACATGGCGTGTGTAGTGGAAGCTAAACATCTCGCAAAGTGCAAAGTTGTTAGAAAATTAGCTAGGAGGGATTCTATACATGGTACTTAGGCTCACGGTAATCCTCATTCTACTTACACCTCACATATATATTATTGTTATGCATGTGATTGAACTTTTTTTCGTGTAGCGAATAATGGTCCTAATGTCGCTTAGTGTTACGATGACAGATCAGTATGTACTTAATTAATAAATATATTGTTTCCTTTAGCGAAAGCCATTCATCATAAACAGATTGTTTGTCTAGAATCAAATATACGATAAACCATAATCCCATGTTCAAAACCCGCTGGATAGCAAACATTACCCAGCTAGACACAGAACCTTATTAGGAACGCAATTGTAAATCATAAACACATAAGGACACAAAAGCACTAACGCCTGGATTATTTCTCATCGCTCAAACGTGCGCGAGTTATTCGCTCATACTTACCAGTGTAAGAAAATATTTTACCAGGTCACCAGTATTATCTCTGCACTGCTTGACTCAATGCTGTAGCATGACTGGAGTCATTTCCTACAGCAAAATCCCGGTGACAGGCTATGCAGTAAAATCCAATACCCTTAAAGGGGTTTTTGGTGTGGCGAGCTGCATACAGCGCCTCCACTAATAAGTGGTTTAGTTTTTGACCTGATTTATTTCATTCACTTTAGCACTGCAAAAGAAAGAGAGACGAGATCCTGCAAATGCGTAAAAACTATTAATTGCACGTCACAATATGTCGCTTAAGCTTGACCGTAGACCGGCTCGGCACCGTGCAGAGACGACGGCTACTTAATTTTTTAATCATGGAAAAAACGCCTCGGTGGGGGCTCAAACGGACGGCTCGATGATGGGACGGTTAGGTATCCCAGGTGGCCTGGTCAACCGTAGACCTTTGTGAATTTTCACTCGCCTGCGCTCGCTCACTTGGGAACACTGTTCTGTTTGTGGAAGCCATGTTTAGTCGAAGCCACGCGCTAACCGCAGGCTCTGGGACTAGGAAGCTCTATACAGTGCATCCGCCAATTAGTGGCACGCTTTATTGCCTCTGGATCTGAGGCTTAAAACACTGCAGTTTCGGTTGGTAAGGCTACAAACGAAGACTTCGTAAATGTGCTACTGACATTGTGAAGGAGTGTTTTATTTTATTTTTTATTGGAGAAACAACAGAAGAAGAACTTCAATACTAGTTACTGGAGTGTTCACAACTTCTTTAAATGCTCTCACTAACACTAAAACAATGTTAGTGAAATAGGCAATTAAAAGCGGTACTCCATGCTACGCTGGCGGTAGCGGTATCTTATAATTTACTTTTAAGGTAGCATACTCCTGGTTGAAGGTAAACTAAATAAAAATACTAAAACATTTCAACTTTCGCCTACAGTCTTTGTCAAGATTATTTAACTATGTGAAATTACTAGCGGCGGCGGTACGTCCATAGAAGCCACTAGAAGTCGTAGATTATCACATATCAGTTAACTATTGCTAGTTTACGGTCTGCTTTTTAAACAATTATAATGTGCGAACGTATAACGAACATTGTTTAAAATAAATTTTCGTTATTTACCGAAATCGTATCGTTGACGTGCACTTATTAACCACCGGATATTATCCAATAAATTGCAGGTGCACTCAGTTTGTTTAATCGAGTTCTACTAATTAACACCCGAGGGTTGTACCAGAGACATAAATAATAAAGACTAGACACATGAAGTCAAGTCAAAGAAATACGAACAATTATCATTAATATCATTATTATGTCACTAACAAAAGAACTGAAATTAACTTCAATAAAAATAAGTTTTGGTATTTATCGATAACTACATGGTAAAGATCGCTTGAATCCAATAGATGCGGGTAGGGCAAAACCGATCATTATTGGTCGCATTGGAGTCTTTCCGATGATTCGATGATGATTTATATTCATAAATGACTGAAACATTCTGAACTCAACAAATTGCCATGTATTGAAACAATATTTCACTAAAGTCTTGCTCTTGTGGGTAACGCAAGTTGCAATAAAATCATTTCAGTAAATTTCTTTTCACCACACTTCTTTATTTACTCGTCTCTTAGAGATACTCCAACCGACCGATTGCCAATTTTAAATCCTACATTAAGAGGATTTCTCACGCGTGATTAAATTGGCAACCAAAATCGACATGGGCTATTCTCAATATTTACCACACATTTGTGACCACAGATCGCAAGTAAAATATCGAATAGGATTACATTCAAAAACCTTATAAGATATCAAATGAATAGGAATAGAATATTAGTTTAGATTTACAAGTTACCTACAAAACATGTCAATGATATAAATCCAGCGGCGCTACCGCGAACAACTATATGCGTACGGACGCTTGTAGAGACAATGACAGAGGTCACTCTCATGACGCCTTCATTGGAGTAATAGTAAATTGTTTGACAAGGGGCTAAAGTAGGCCATAGTACCACGAGATGGTTATTTTCCGGAACGAAGTGAGGGAAAATTGTTCGAGGGGTAATATGGCGTTTAGACCCGAGTTATGCATACTAGTTTTCACTTCGATTGCGAGAAAATAAGATAAAATAACATTTCAACAATTAACAAATACAGTTTTATTCACTCGCAATGAATTCTGAGTCAAATAGTAGATTGTTTGACAAGGGGCTAAAGTAGGCCATAGTACCACGAGATGGTTATTTTCCCGAACGAAGTGAGGGAAAATTGTTCGAGGGGTAATATGGCGTTTACACCCGATTTATGCATACTAGTTTTCACTTCGATTGCGAGAAAATAAGATAAAATAACATTTCACAATTAACAAATACAATTTTATTCACCCGCAAAAATGTTTATTTTGGCAGTCTTTGTATTTTTTTCACTGCTTTGATACAGATAGGATATATACGCCGTGAATAAATGCCATAGACAACGTATAATTGGGGCTTCAAAGAGTTTGCCAACGATTTAAACTTTTTTTAAATGCTTGTGAAGTAGGAACTAAAAAGCACATAATGCTTTGACAATTTGATTGCGTTTCCTCATTGGTCGGTTTTAATATTGTGGTATTGTCTGATTGGTTGATACTTTATACAAAGTTTTTTTAATGATTCCACATTTTTAAACAGTATTCGCACCAAAAAAGAATCTAGAGTTGCGATTAACTTCGATATCTGTAGTGATCAAGGAATTTTTAGTATAACTGGAATAAGCCCTGTGAAAAATACCAATAAGTGAAACGTGCTTTATATGCATCTGATTAAGTTTTATATTCGCTCGCCGAATATGAAGAAAAAAAACGAGCCGAGTAGGACAGCTAGTACACAGACCTCTGTCCCTTTCTGAATGATGCTATTCCTAGAATAATATGAGATCTATGGCAACCCAAAGTCAACTAGATGCTAGGGTAACCATGCTTGTACATGGACGAGGACAATTACACATCAGGACAACATTAATGTTGGTGTTGAGATAAAGTACATTAAACATATTTATTAAAATTTGTAAAATGTGGTTTCATTGTCATTGTATATTATAGTAGAGGGAATATAGCAAATGCGGCAAAGTAATTCCCACAGAAGCGGGGTTATAGTGGTTTAATTTCCTGCGTGTATTTTTTTAATATACCTAATAAACATATAGAATATGTAAGTGTGCAAAATACGAATTTTCACCCGGTAAAGATTTTAAAAAAATCAACATGTAAAACTCAAATCGTGTGTGTCAATTACAGGAAATTACACACAAAAATGGTTATGAGGTTAATTTTATAAAATAAGAATCGTAAATAACAAAATGGTGGTTGAATAACAAAAATATTTTTCAAGTAAAATGAAAATCTGAACATTGAAAACTGAACGTAACATTTTATTGTTTTACACATTAATATACGTTGTAATAAGAAAACCATGTTTAATACATAAATATTTCTGATTATATTATATGATGTAAAAGTATAGGCTCTATTTTAATCAACACGACAAAATATAGGCCTCTGCCATAGACTCCCACATGGAGCACACACATGGAGAACACTTTAACATACTGCGGCCACCGACTACCAGCGACCCGGTCATCGGTCCGACTGGTTTGTTGATGTCCGACATTACCGATTTACGTATCTAAAAAATATGAAGAAGGCTGTCGGAGAGAAAAGAAGATTGGTGTTTACTCACACACTACTACACTCTTAAATTTGAACACAGCAAGAGCTTATTTTTATTCTTTCACCATCTGGTTATTTATATTTAATTTTAGAAATCATCGTCATAATCTCTTTTACCATTTAATTTCTTGTAATTAGATACCTCAGACGATTTTTAATAAATTTTATAAGTATTCGAAGTTCAAATTTTTGGGAAGCAAAAAAACGCATGTAGTATGTCAAATAGATACAGAGCTGCCGGCGTGGTCTCTACACCGATCTAGTACATCAGAACACTATTGCATTTAATGGAATTTTCCTAACTTCTAAAATTAACGTGGTCACCCTATAGAAAGAGACAAAGGTCTGCGTGGTAGCTATCTCACTAGGCTCGCTTTTTTCGGGCTAGTACTCGATCTAGTTATAATAGTATATCTATGGTCGTGATTGGTGGATTTAATACGATGAAGTGTTCTGGTTGGTCAATTTAAAACGTTCTGTATATCATAAATATGTATACATATTTTCCCAAGAGGCTAAATGTATTACTTTAGTCCGCCTTGGCAAGCATAATATGACACACTTTTAGAGCATGAGAAGTGAAAAATGTTTAATTTGGCAGTCTTTGTATTTTTTTTACTGCTTTGATACAGATAGGATATATCTACGCCGTGAATAAATGCCATAGACAACGTATAATTGGGGCTTCAAAGAGTTTGCCAACGATTTAAACTTTTTTTAATGCTTTTTTTTTTTTTTTTTTTTTTTCGTCCATCTGGACAGGCTAAAGCTCTAAGCCATACTGCCTTGTCATAAGTAGTTTGTTTTCTTTTTCATAAGTTCAATCCGGTCAACGTCTTCAGTAAGTACTATTCATATTAGGTCAAATCCGAGTTCAATGTCTTCAGTTACTTTTATTTTCTTATACAATTTCAGTATGTATGTATCATCCATTAATTAAGTCAAAACCGTACGTTCAATCTCATAATCCAGTTTAATTATTGTCCTTTCCAAACAGTACAATCCTGAAATATTCTAGTAGCGATATTTAGATTTATTTTAAATATATACAATTTACATTTATATGTTATCTGCATTAAGAACCTAAAATTAAAAAATTGTATTAAAATATTTACAACTTATTTATGGTGTTATGTACAAATTTATACAAAGACATATACGTGGTAGGCTCTCTTAGCAAATCTGGTACTGACAGCGGGATTATATTAGATGCCTCATAAATATTAAGCAGCTCATCCATCAGCACAAGGCGCTGAATGCCGAAGGACGGGCAAACGAAAATGATGTGGTCGAGAGACTGAACTTCATTCATTTGACAACGATCACAATAAGGAGAAGAAACTATATTTTTCGATGAAGATGAAAATTTAGGCAATAATGACCAATGCGCATTCGATTGATTATAGTATAGAAATTTCTATGAACAAAATGTTTAAGCTTGCAGAACCATGGCGTACTATTAACAGGAACGTCTAACAAAGAATATATATGAGCTTTATTTTCAACTTCTCTACAAAAATACCAATGTTTTCCCCAATTACTAATCATGCGCTTTTTAAGATTAGATATCATATCCGTATACGGCAAAGCGACATCCAACTCCTTGATGGTTAAACTTGAGCATGAATCAGAAATATTAACAATGGTTCTGGCTAAAAATCTGCATTTTCATTACCTAAGACTCCTATATGCGAAGGTACCCAAACGAATTGTACTACAGTGTCAGTTAAGGATAACTTCCACCATAATTCTTTAATAGTAAAAATCAGGTAGTTAATGTTAGCATTCATTTTGTTACTTGACAAACTTTTAAGACACTCATACTATCACTGACTATTACCCAATTTTTGTTCAACTGATTTCTTTCCATAATATGTTTTAAAGCAAAAGGATGGCTGTTGCTTCAGCAGTGAAGATGCTAGCATATTTATTAATTTTGTATCCCACTCCCTTATTGATTTCGGTCTGGTAAATTGCAAAAGATACAGCATCATTATTTTTGGACCCATCAGTATAAATAAATTTATAATTAGTCCATTCTGACAATAACAGATAAACTTCCTCCTTAGAAGACAAGCTTGAATCAATTACAATATTCATTGCGGCATATTTACTTTGGAATGTGCCTGCATAACAAGGAAGAACATCATCGTTCAAATGTATATTAAACTCTTCAAGAGAATGAAAAAGCAAGAAAAATCTTGCAAAATAAACATATGTTGCTTATAAGGAGCAGATTGAGAAGCAATTAAATTGGTAAGAAGATCATTATTAGGCAAACTATGAAGCTTCAAGATAAATCTTTCTTTCAAATAACGGAATCGAACACTAATGGGTGGCAGTTTTGTTTCGATTTGCAAAGCAGCAATAGGACTAGTTTTAAAGGCACCTAGTATTGTGCGCATACATTTATTTTGTATTTTGTCCAAACTATTCACTAATTTACTATCTCCAGCAAAACAAAGAAAACCATATTCAAAGTGACTACGAACGAGAGATTTGTATAACACTAACAATATTTTGGGATCTGCTCCCCAAGTAGTCCCGCAAACAGATTTTAATACATTATAAGCCTTGTTTGCTTTTGTTGTTATATTATTAATGTATTTTGTCCATGAGAGTTTTGGAGTAAAAGTTACACCCAAAATTTTACTTCACTATATATAGGCAATGGAATTCTGTTATACAAAATATTAGGTGTGGCTACACATTCACGAACCAAAATGAAGACTTTTGATTTAGTAGGATTAACATCTAAATTAAGGTATGAAAAGTATTTATATAAACTGGAAAGTGCGTTATTTACAGTAGAAGCTAATTGACTTAAATCCATTCCAGATGTATAAACTACTAAGTCATCTGCATATTGTAAGTTTTTACATTCGATCCCAAAATAAGATTCAATCGTCTAATATATAAGATAAATATTAATGGAGACAGAATTCCTCCTTGACATACTCCTAACGACGAGCATCTTGGACCATATAAATGATTATTAAATTTAACAAATACTTTTCTATTGGTCAAAAATGCTTGTATCCAGTTTATTAATTGCCCAGGTATCCCTATCACTGACAACTCGTTACAAAGAACCGAAATATTAACACTGTTAAAAGCACCAGCAATATCAAAGAAAACGCATAAAAGATATTGATTATTATACAGACTGTGTTGAGCATCTAATACTAGCTGACAAATGCTTTCACGAGAAGACCGACCTCTGCGAAAACCAAATTGGTTGTAAGGTAAAAGACCATTTTGTTCTACATAAAATTCTAGGCGTTGTTTTAAAAGCTGTTCAAATATCTTTCCAATACAAGACGTAAGAGCTATGGGTCGATACGAATCCGGCAACAATTTATCTTTACCAGGTTTTAAAACTGGAACCAAACAATCAGTTTTCCATTCCTCAGGTATAAAGTTTTCCTTCCACATACGATTAAGTAAGTTTAAAAGATTATGAGACAATTTGGGGTTAATTTTTTTAAAAGTATATATGGAATCCCATCTAGACCATGGGATGTATCTCTTCTAGAAAACAACGCAGAATGGAGTTCTTGATACGAAAATGGATCAGTCAAATAATTATTTCCAATATTATCAGTTTTATTATAATTTAACGGCTCATTCAAAACAAAGTCAGGAGTGTATTTACATATAAAATCTGGAATCCAACTATCATCAAGAGAATTATTAAGAGTAAATGATTTATTAAATTTACGCATGTACTTCCATACCAATGACAATGAGGTACATCTATTAAATGAGTTGCACAATTCCATCCAGCTGTTGGTTTTTTCTGTTTTAAGTATTAGTTTTTTTAAAGCTCGCAATCTCTTAAATTCAATATAATTTTCCTCAGAAGGGTTGTTTTTAAAATATATATAAGCATTCTTTGAGTTTTGAACAGCTTCTGAACACTTTGAGTTCCACCAGGGTAAACTAGGACACTTAGAATGTTTTGGTAAACAAGGTTTAGCAATATTATTACATTTATTAGTGGAGGTAGACTGTGGAATTGACTGTTCAGCAACAGAATGTATTATGTTACAAAACAAATTGTAGGATTCTGGTGGAGACATAGCATTAAAGTCAATATTTTTAAATTTGAATCCATTAATTGACTATATATTTTCCAATTAACTAATTTGTAATTATGCTGAAATGGTAAATGTACATTATTGCATTGTATATTATTCTGTAGATTACTTTCATTTCCAACAACCAAATTTATAATTACAGGCAAGTGATAACTGCTACCCAGAGGATAATCATAAACAGACCAATCACATGAAAGTGCCAAAGATGGAGAAACTAAAGTTAAATCAAGAGCATTAGCTCGCCAAGATGAAGAACCAATTGTAGTGGGACTGCCATTATTCAAAAGAACAAGATCATTTTCATCAATAACATCTAAAACATCCTTACCTCGAGGCAGGGTGTCGACACATCCCCAAGACATGTGATGAGCATTAAAATCGCCTCCAAATATCATAGGTTTAGGAATGGACTTAAGCAAAACGTCTAGATTATTTTTATTAAATGGTGGATTTGTATTAGATGGACTGTAAAAACTAACGACACTTAATTCATTGTTATTAATTTTGATTTTCACACAAACATTTTGTAAAGAACTATCAAAATGAGTTGTAATTTGAGAATGTGTTATAATATTATGAATTAAAATTGCAACACCATTGTGGTTGTTCCCACAATCATTTCTAATAATATTGTACCCTTTGATAGAAAAAATTGATGTGGTTTCAACCATGTTTCAGAGATTATGGCAATATGTATGTTGTTATCATATAAAAATTTTGTTAAAACTAGCCTATTACTAATTAAACTTTGAGCATTCCATTGCACTATATGTAATGTATCCATAAAAAGGTTAAGGTGTTTTTTCTTAAAAGTGTTATCTAAAATTTCTCTAATGCTTTTAGAATTTTTTGGCACATCAGGTTTTGAACATATTTCAAGCATTGCTTCAACTAATAAATTCATAAATTTGTCAGATTTAATTAAATTGGATATTTGAGTATCAATGTATTTTGAATTTAGCTGTGGAAATTGAGCTGCACTAAAAGATCAGAATATCTTGCATTTTTGCTTTTATTTTGTTTTCTTCTAGTTTTTGTTTTTAAGTGGACATGTGGTAGAAATTGCAATATGGTCACCGCCACAGTTAGCACATTGAGTTTTGGACTTGTCACATTGTTTAAAATTATGGTTGCCTGAGCAAATTGAGCAAGTTTCATTGTTTTTACAAAATTTAGCAATGTGGTTGAATTTCATGCACTTCAGGCACTGTTTAACAGGAGGAACATAAACTCCTACCTCATGTCTCCAGTGGTCTAAAGTAACATACTCAGGGAGCTGCGTTGAAGCAAATGTAACAGCAACTGTCTGTGTTGGAAGAAAGGAAACGACACCTTGAGCGTCTTTTACCCGTCGCATGAAACGTCTCACACTAATAACTTTTTACTAGAAGCAATAAGCTGAAAGATTTTTATTGGAATAATCGCAAGGTACAGATGTGAGAACCCCAGTGGCTTCTGTTTCGGCAGCCGGTATTGAACCAACCATCCTCAATTCGTTTAGGAGCTTTTCGTTCTTAAGAAAAACATTAGCGTTGTTAGGGAGGTCGAAAGTTATACCAATTTTGAATGCATTAATTGACCTCAGATGCATTACACCTGAAACACAATGTTTTCTGATGCCATTAGATATGGCCAACCTATCCTTATCTGTAATTTTAGTGTTATCTTCTTCGCGATTGAGGAAGACAATAAAATCTTTCTTCTGCGAGTTTTCGTCATAAAATCTGTTATAATTTCCTGCTTTATAAGGTGTGTACTTATCCTTTTCTCTTTTCTTCGCTAGTGGACGATCATTATTTTCAGCATCAGAATATGAAGTCGTCGATGATGATGAAGAAGGTAAGTCCTGATCTATTCCTTCTGTAAGAGACTCACCCGTAACTCGCGATCGTTTACGGCCGCTACGCCCCGTGCGCTTCCCCATTATGGGGAAACGCACTAACGTAATATGTACAAAACTAACACTATATAGACTATTTTACATAAGAAATATACAAAGAAATGTACAAATCTAGAATTTAAAACTAATTTACAAAATTTAATTTCAAAAGCGCGCCTATTCTTTTTAACGTTCCCGCCAAAAAAAAAAAAAAACAAAAAAAACAAAAAAAACAAAAAAACAAAAAAATCAAAAAAATTTTTAAAAAAAAAAACTTTTTTTTAATGCTTGTGAAGTAGGAACTAAAAAGAACCTAATGCTTTGACAATTTGATTGCGTTTCCTCATTGGTCGATTTAATATTGTGGTATTGTCTGATTGGTTGATACTTTATCCAAAGTTTTTTTTTAATGATTTCACATTTTTAACAGTATTCGCACCAATTCAATGTAGAGTTGCGATTAACTTCGATATGTGTCGTGATTGGTGGATTTAATAAGATGAAGTGTTCTGGTTGGTCAATTTAAAACGTTTTGTATATCATAAATATGTATACATATTTTCCCAAGAGGCTAAATGTATTACTTTAGTCCGCCTTGGCAAGCATAATATGACACACTTCTAGAGCATGAGAAGTGAAAAATAATATATGAACTTCGATGTTCGCGGTACCGGGCCAGACCAGATGGAATCAAATCAACAAAGATACTACGTAAACACCGTTCCTGAGAAAGAAACTGTACAAAGAACGTAACTGTCATGTCGTAGCTCGTAGAGCTTTGCCACGTGTCAGTTGAAGTTGGAGATTTTAGTTAGACCATTATGGTCTTATTAGACAGTCTTACTAACCTTATGGATATAACTGTTGAGTTTATATTCGATGTTTTGGTCTGACCATTACGATTAAACAGCAATGACCAAAACATATTTGGTTTTTTGTTGTTACCGTAGCACCTCAATAAATATTTTAAGAACAATGTAATTGCAGAAAACATCGAATATAAACTGAACATTGATATTCATAAGGTTAGTTAGACTTTCAAATATTCATAAGTACTTGTTTCAAGTACTTTCATATGTCATTTGGGACGATACAAGTATAAACTTGTATAATGGGTAAACTTTTTACTTTAGAGGTATAAAAGAGAACGAGGCTAAATTCGTAGGAGGTAGGAGCCCGAATGCGGGTTTGAAGAAATGAAGAAATGAACCGCGTGTTGAACATTATTTTACCCCGGGGAAATTTGATATGTACTGACGATTTGAATTCCCCAGTAACTTTTACTTGTAAATTGTATAAGCATATTTTCTAGTTGTGCTTGTGTCAATCACAATACTCGAATAAGTACCTAATGTAAAAGAGTTTACATGGAGTACACACATAAACTATTGTAGAGATAGTAATGCCATCTATGCAACTAGTTACAAAACAAATTCTTTTTTGCATGTTTTGAATGAATAAAATAAATAATCAAAATTCATGTCTGTAAATCATTATTTTGTTAATTAAGCTAAGGCCTGTCAAGTCGGACTTCAATGTTATCGTATTATTTTGTAAAGATCAATTGTCGCCTGCAAAAATAAATTTTAAGATTCAATTGGAACTTGCATATAACCATAAAGCTCGTGCTTTTGATGCCAATAAAATCGCAACATCTAAATTTTGATTCTCGCATCTCAACAACAACAAATTGGTTCAAGTATGGTTAAATTTTAAGTTTTTTTTAATTAATAATATCTAAACAATGAATAATTAAACAACACAAAAAGGAGAATGGGCATTTTTGTATGGCGGGTGTACCATGAGTGTATACAGTTGAAACGTATCTCGTTTGAAAGCTCTAGAGTATTAAAGTTTTCTATGGCACCAAAGCTGGATATCATGCAGGGACCGTAATATTTAAAAAAAAAGTTTAACTTTCACATGGTTATTTTTCATAATACACGGTTCAAAATCAGTTGGAACATGGTATATATGACTTCATATAAGAAATGCTTTACGTCTTTGTAAAAAAAGCCAGCGTTTAAGTACATATAAGGCTAGAAATAAATGGAAGAAGTTCAGCTTGCTATGAATACCCCTGTTGTTAAGGAGAATGGAGAATATACACAAGTCATATATGACATGTTGTCGGTATTCCTAAAAACTGTTTTTTAATATATATACCTGACCTCAGATTCATGCAGGGCCCCTAAAAACTACTTTGTAAGTTTATTAAGTTTGTTTAAGCTTTTCTACTCCTCGCTAGATGGAGCGAGCTATCAAAATTCTTATTAAGAACACTGACGTGTCATAACGTCGGTCTAACTCCTTCACGAATACGTTCTGGTAACAACTGACAATTGTCTATGAATTACTGAAAAAGAAACTTGACATTTGACGTAAGGAATTTTATATTGTCAAAAGAAATATACCATAATTACTGAAGAAAATATACTGTTTCTGAACGAAATCATTCTTTTACTAATTCAGCTATCAATGTTTCCGAACAGACAAGTTATTCCCATTCATTCATTCAAATTCCTCTTCTTTTCCACACCTCGCACGCTCCGCATAGCTCTGTTCACTAAATATAGTTTTTATTAAATAAAAACAAGCATTATACTCAAAAAGTGACTTTTACTGATTAACTAACATAAATGGTGCCGAAACAAGTGCAGTTTGTAAAAAAAGCCAGTGATTTAAGAAAATTGTCGCCACGAGTGAAGTGCCGGTCGAACAAATAAGTCCTCATAGTGAAGAAATATCGTCGAAATATTAAAGCCAGGACGCGCCTCAAAGCAAATGAGAAGAAATTTGATGATATTTCGAAGCAACAACATCAAGATACACTTGGGCATATTTCGTCTTAACCAAGGTCATTTCTCGGAATTCAACTTCTAACGTTCGCCATATTGACCATTTCAAGGACAAACCGAAAAAGGCGGGGAATGAACAATTTTGGAGCGAAGATAGAATCGTTCACTCAAAACTTCGTGAAACGTCATTCAAGTCTGACATCCATCTGTCAATGTCATAATTGACATTCAACTTCATTCGCCGATCTTTGTTTACACTTGACAAATCAACATGAAAGACGATACAATATCAACCGAGAACGAAATTAAAAAGATTAAGGCACGTATCGCTTGGTGCAAAGGCAACACAACTAAAATTGAAAAGCTTTTGAACGAACAACTGGAGACTTTAGACCAGGAAACAGCTAAAATTAGATTGGAGCAAACAGAAGCCAATCTCAAGAAATACAACGAGCTATCACTTGAACTAGCCGTTTTAATAGATAAGGATTCTCCTGAAGACTTTGAAGAAGATGATGAACATGAAGAGCGAACCATAAGCGTCATATCGCAATTGCGTAAACTAACCTCAAAAGTTTCAAAAACCGCTAAGTCGTCGTGTTCGTCGGAAACAACAGTGGAAGCCACGTACGTGACTAACAATCATGGTGGAGTACGATTACCTGAAATCGAGATTCCTACATACGACGGGAAGGACTACACAAAATATGTCGCCTTCATGGAGCTCTTTGATGCCATTATAGATTCAAGTGATAAACTCAAACCAGTGCAAAAACTATTCTACTTCAAAAAGTATCTAAAAGGTGAAGCATTAGCGTTAATTGAAGGACTTCCCTTAATAAGTGATTCATATGTCAAAGCAAGAACATTACTTAAACAGCGTTATGATAACAAATTTCTTGTAATAACTAATCACATTCAGGCTTTATTAGAAAGCCCATCCATTGTAAAAGGAACTGCCAGCAACTTAAGAGAGCTAGTTGCCAACACGCGTCAGCACATAAGTGCACTCAATGCTTTAGGGCAGCCTGTAGAGCAGTGGGATTTAATTGTTTTAACAATTCTTTTAAAAAAGGTTGATCAGTTTACATGCAGAGCATATCATCAGGAACGAGATAATGACAAGATGCCATCACTTGTAGAATTCTTGTCATTTGTGGAGAGGAGAGCCAGCAGCTTCGAGGAAAGCCAACAAAGTGAGGGTAAGTCACACACATATACTCATAAAAATTCAAAAGTATGTAATGTGGCCAATTTAACAGTACCTTCATGCTTGTGTTGTAAAACAACATCACATAAATTGTGTTGTTGCCCAATTTTTGCAGCACAGGCACCGAAAGAAAGACTGGAGCTTGCTACCAAACACAAATTATGCAATATATGTTTAGGTATGCACAAAAATAAATGTAAATTTCATTTCAAATGCTCCACATGTCAAAGCAAAGCTCACAATACATTGTTGCATATTGAGACTGACAAACAAGTTCTCAGCTGCCATGTCAAGTCAGAAAAAGATGAAGCTACTGATATTTTGCCGACGGTTAAGGTTAAAGTCTATAGCCAAGATGGAAAATCTTACATTACAGCCAGAGGTATGATTGACTGTGGTAGCCAAGTTTCTTTTATGACATATGAGCTAGCCAAAGCATTGAACTTGCAGCCAATAGACAGAAATCTCAACATTACAGTCTTACAATGTCAATCCAATAAAACATCAAAGTCTGTCAATGCCAAATTTGAGTCAATTAATTCCAGTTACAGCTGTCAAGTGAAATGCTCATTAGTGAATGAAATCACTACAAAACTGCCGCAAGTAAAGGTAAATACAAGCAATATCAACATTCCAAACTCTGTTATTCTAGCAGACAATGATTGGTCTGATCCGAGCCATCTCCTTCTTGTTATCTGCCAGCATATTTTGCAAAATATTATTGCCCAGCAAAACAAGAATCTCAAACACCGACTTGTATCTCATTGGTACAGAATCTGGTACAATTGTGTCTGGACACACTCCGTGCGATCATGGAGACAATACTTGCCACCAGGTTTCACTGCACATTACCAATAATGTTGAGCACCTCCTAACCAAATTTTGGGAAACAGAAATTGTTCCTGAAATACAACTGGAGGTTACAGCAAAGCAGAACTCCTGTGAAGCCGAATTTAAACGCTCGGTACAATTAATCAATAACAAGTTTCAGGTGTCCCTTCCTCTTGCTCAGCCCATGGATCAGCTTAATCTAGGCAATACCTTTCCAATTGCTATTAAAACCCTTAATTGTATTGAAAAACGATTCGAAAAGGACCAATTATTACATGAAAGGTATAAAGAATTTATAAATAAATATATAGAACTAGGTCATGCTAAGGTACTGCCCCTTACCAACAGTAACAAGCAACAACTGTACTTCATGCAACACTTGCCTGTTATTAGAGAAGATAGAAAAACAAATAAGGTCCGTGTTGTATTCAATGGAAATACTAGAGCAGGCAAGCATTACAATAGCCTTAACGATGTCCTACTTAATGGCCCAAAAGTTCAAAAAGACCTGTTTGATATACTAATATCATACAGAATCCCTAAATATGTTATAATGGCAGACATTCAAAACATGTACAGGGCTATACAAATAGATCCCAAGTTTCACCATTTACAAAATATTTTATGGCGTAACAACAACAATGAACTAATTGTAATTCAATTACAGACCGTGACCTACGGACAAAAAAGTTCGAGCTTCTTGGCAACAAGATGTTTGGAGGAGCTAGCAGCAAGGTATGAGGCTGAATTTCCTAAAGCAGCTGAGGTCATCCGCACAGCCATGTATGTGGATGATGCTCTCTTTGGAGCAGACTCCATTGAAGAAGGATTGGAGGTAAGAGACCAATTAACTACACTCTTGTCCAAAGCAGATTTTCATCTGCACAAGTGGGCGGCCAATAATCCCAAACTGCTAACAGGCATATCTCCAGAATACCACTATGCTGATGATCACCAGCTCTCCATGAAATCTGACCTAAAAGCCCTAGGCATGGTATTCAATCCCAATGAAGATGTTTTCAAAATTAACTATCCAAACAAAAACATTCAAAAGTGGGACAAACGTTCAATACTTAGTTTCATTGGGTCTTTCTTTGATCCCTTAGGTCTGGCAGGACCTATAGTTGTCAGAGCTAAGCAATTTCTCCAGGATCTTTGGAAGGAAAACATAGACTGGTCCTCTCCAATACCAGAACAATTGTTAAACAACTGGATTAAATTTCATAAGGAAGTGTCAGAAATGCCAACTTTACGCATAAACCGTCATGTATTAACTTCCAAAGATCATGTAGAAATTGTTGGATTTTGTGATGCCTCTGCAAAATCATTTGGGGCTTGTATATACCTAAGATGTATTCAAAATGAAAAGGCATCCATGAGACTGTTGTGTAGCAAATCAAAAGTAGCACCAATTAAAAATGAGCTTACAATTCCCAAATTGGAGTTGAATGCTGCAGTGCTCTTAAGTAAGCTATTTAACAAAGTTAAAAATATTCTAACAAATGTAAAAATAAATTCAAGCTTTTTGTTGTCTGACTCCAAGGTAACTCTTTGTTGGATTAAATCAAAAAAAGAAACATTACCAATATATGTGAAAAATAGAGTTAATGTCATCAACAACTTAACAAATGATAGCATCTGGTGCCACGTTGGTGGGGCAAACAACCCGGCTGATGTTTTATCAAGAGGCTGTAGTGCACTTGACCTTGAAAAAAACTACTTGTGGTGGCATGGGCCATATGACTTTCTGGAACCTACCTACCATCCTCAGCCATTCACAGCCACAAACAGCTCAGATTACATCACTGACGCGGCCAGCAACCATTTAGCCTGCTTGATTGCTGCACCAACGGAACCAGAATTGTTTAAGAAATACTCTTCTTGGATAAAACTGCAAAGAGTAGTTGCATGGATACTAAGATTTCACCATAATTGCAAAAATCCAAGAAACAAAATTAAAGAAAATTTAACTGTACAAGAAATAAACAAATCTAAATACAAAATTGTATCACTCTTGCAGCATGTATATTTTAGACAAGAAATTAATTGTATTGAGAACAAATTACCTATTAAGAGCAATTTAAAGAATTTAGTACCGTTCTTGGATGCTAACAATGTATTAAGAGTAACAGGAAGATTACAAAATGCAAATATACTTTATGCGCAAAAGCATCCTATTATTTTGCCTAAAAATGTTTTGTGACCTCTTTAATAATCCAAAACGAACACAAATTGTTATTGCATTGGTGGATTAAAAGACACCATTAGTAGCTTAGCACAAGAATACTGGATTATCAATTGTAATAAGGAGGTTGCTAAAAACATAGGAAAATGTATCACATGTTATAGATTTAAGGCACAAGCTGCTTCACAGCTTATGGGATCCTTGCCATCCAGTAGAGTAAACGAGACAAAAATATTTGATGTTGTAGGAATAGACTACTGTGGACCTTTCAACATCAAGCAGTCTTCACTGCGAAGAAGCATAGTCACAAAGGGTTATGTATGTGTATTTGTATGCTTTGCCACAAAAGCAATCCATTTGGAACTCGTATCGGACATGACCACTCCAGCCTTCATTGCTGCATTAAAAAGGTTTACAGCCAGGCGTGGATATCCTAGCAGAATCTTTTGTGACAATGCCAAAACTTTCATTGGAGCTGACAATTCTCTAAAAGAGCTTTCAAATTTAAGTTCAAAGGAACACCAAGATTCAGTCATAGATTTTGCAGTAACAAAAAGCATTGATTTTAAATATATACCTAGTTACTCACCTACATTTGGAGGCCTCTGGGAGGCAGCTGTAAAAAGCTCAAAGAAACATTTCAAACGTGTTATAGGTAACAACTTATTTACTTATGATGAATTTAATTCAATAATCATAATGACAGAAGGAATTCTTAACTCTCGTCCGTTAACTCAACTGTCTAGAGATCCCACAGATTTCACATACTTGACTCCTGCTCATTTCCTAATTCATAAGCCAATAACTGCTATTCCAGAACCAGATATAACCTCCATACCTCAAAACAGACTGCGTCTGTGGAGGCGATGCACTCAGATGCACCAGCATTTCTGGAAAGCTTGGCACAAGCAATACCTAACGTTATTAAATAATCGGCCAAAATGGCATAAAATACAACCCAACATACAATTAGATAATTTAGTTCTAATAAGAGACACAAGATGCAGTCCATTGCAGTGGCCTGTAGCAAGAGTTATCAAAATTTACTATGGAGCTGATAAAAAAGCTAGAGTAGTAGACCTGAAACTTCCTAATGGAAACTCAACAAGTAGAGCAATAAATAAAATTAGTATTTTGCCAATTAAAATGTAAATGTGATATTATCCAAGAATGTTGATTACTTAGTAAAACCATAAAATGGTAACAGATTTTAAGAAAGTTCTTATGTTTTATTGTACTAGCTACAAAGTAGTTATGTTAAAAAGTGTTAATTTTTATATTTCTTCATGTATAATTGCTAAACACAATTAATATTGGACGTTTGTTAAAGCAAGCTAGATCTCATATGCTATGTATAATTTTAAGGTAACTTCATTTAACTGATCTCAAGTACTTGTAAAATAAGTAAAGTAAATGTACAATGTATAAGTAAATTAACATTTTATTTTGTAACTCATTAAATATATTTTTAATGTTTAAAATCTTTAAAAGTAGATCTGTATCAATAATAATAATATATAACAATTGGGCTACCCTCTTTAAATATGTTTAATATTGTATAATTCTGGTTAAACCAGCCCCCGGGATTATGTTTCTGAACGAAATCATTCTTTTACTAATTCAGCTATCAATGTTTCCGAACAGACAAGTTATTCCCATTCATTCATTCAAATTCCTCTTCTTTTCCACACCTCGCACGCTCCACATAGCTCTGTTCACTTAATATATTTTTATTAAATAAAAGCAAGTGTTATAATCAAAAAGTGACTTTTACTGATTAACTAACATAAAATTGGTGCCGAAACCCGGGAAATTGATCGTAATTCATTTGCTAAAATAATATTACATCGTTACGTTGAAGAGGTAATCTTTATAGTTTTATTCTAAACAGGTTGAATGCCTAGAAAGGCCTTGAAGAGTTTGAAATTATTTTCCTTGACTACCGCAAAAGAAAAGGTATGAGCAAAATCTCTTTTTGGGAAGAAGGTATGTGGTTACAAATTCGATTAACTATTAGCACGCTTAATAGTAGGGCGGGCCCATGGCCGTAAATCGATTTAAAAACTACACGTCATAGTTTTGGATTCCTTCGTAGACTAAAATGGTAGTTTTTATAACGAAAAACTAACTAATTTCAAACATTACGTACTTCCCATGATCAACACATTGATAGTCAGACGCGACCTCACGGGCTCAATGGTATTACTACTAAACATTGTACTACTACTAAACTAGAAATGGTGCACTTATGTTTACAAGTCAAAGCGGGAAATAAAATTAAAACGCATTAACATCCCTCCCTCTCCAGCATCCTTTGACAAAATAATGTGTAACTGTGCCACAAAAAATCAAGTAAATTAAACTATATATCATTATCATCATCATTTTCATTGGCCGAAAAACGTCCTCTGCTGGACAAAGGCCGGGTGCTACTATTATCAGCAGCAGCTTTGACCACATCGTCGTTCCACCTAGTTGAGGGGCATCCAACGCTACGTCTTTCGGTACATGGTCACAACTCAAGAACCTTTCTGCCCTTCTTCGTGCAATGTAAACGTGCAATTTGGTACTTAATGCTTCTTTTGTACAATAAACCGCAAATAAAAGTGGTTTAACACTAAATAGATACTAGTTGTATTCTATATAAATATAAGTGGATGAAAGTGGATACTTAATTATATTTTATATTTTTCCTGGTACTGCATACAATGCCTAGGAGTTGTATATAATAATTACATTGTGTTTATTTTATCAAGTTTTTTTTTTCAGGAATACTGGTGTCCAAATTGCCATAAGAAAGTTCTAGTTTTATCAGTATGTTAGTAAAGTTTTCACTGGAGATGGGTAAATAGTCATAAATAATAATATTTATAGCCGACAAGTCTTATTGCATCTTTTTCCTAAACCTTTTGTGTAAATCATATTATTATATATGATTGAAGAATATTATTATTTAAGTAGGTATGACACAAGAATATTATTATTCTTGTGTCATACCTACTTATAATATACGATAGATACGAGAATTGAATCCCAGAGACGCCGGTTCAAATCCGCTAGAGCTCTTTGTGTCGGTAACGTGCGAAGGTGTACTTACCAGAAAATAATTATGTTTGTATGTCGTTGATATGTCTAAGAGGAATCTACACGAAGATCTAATAAGGTGCCGGTTCGAAACCTATTTTAACCCTTTGTGTAGGTCACCAACTATGTTCGAATGTTGTTGTGATAAGCGTATTCCACACGTGGATCTAATATGTGCAGGCACCGGTTCGAATCCCGCCGATGCTCTTTGTACCTTCGCAAGTGTGCTTACTTACCAGAAAATATGTTCGTATGTAATAAATACAGGTGCCGGTTCGAATCCCGCCATAGCTCTGAGTCGGTAACCTACCCAAGTGTACTACTTACAATAAAATATGTTCGTATGTCGTTGGGACACACGGAATCCACACGTGGATCGATATTTGCAGGCGCTGGTTCGAATCCCGCCGTAGAACTTTGTACATGCAAATGTGCTTGCTTACCAGAAAATATGTTCGTATATAATAAGCACAGGTGCCGGTTCGAATCCCGCCGTAGCTCTTGGTACCTTCGCAAGTGTGCTTGCTTACCAGAAAATATGTTTGTATGTAATACGTACAGGTGCCGGTTCGAATCCCGCCATAGCTCTTTGTGTTAGTAACCTACCCAATTGTAATACTTACCAAAAATATGTTCGTATGTAATAAGTGCAGGTGCCGGTTCGAATCCCGCCATAGCTCTTTGTGTTAGTAACCTACCCAAGTGTAATACTTACAAAAAAATATGTTCGTATGTAATAAGTGCAGATCCGCCAGCGCTCTACACGACAACATTTCCATCTTCACCACATAGATGGTTGGCAGTCCTCAACTGTGCGTTTTTCTAGAAACTTCCTGCCTCGCACAGCAAAACTCTGGAATAAATTGTCGTGTGCAGTATTTCCGGACCGATATGACATCCAAACCTTCAAGAAAAGAGCGTATAGGGATCTTAAAGGCCGGCAACGTACTTGTGACTCCTCTGGTGTTGCGAGTGTCCATGGGCGGCGGTAGTTGCTTACCATCAGGCAATCCGTCTGCTCGTTTGCCTCCTATATCATAAAAAAAAGGTGCCGGTTTGAATCCCGCCGTAGCACTTTATGTCGGTATCTTACCTAAGTGTACTACTTACCAGAAAATATGTTTGTATGCCGTTGGGACACACGGAATCCACACGTTGATCGATATGTGCAGCTGTGCAGGCGTCAGTTCGAATCCCGCTATAGCTCTTTGTGTCGGTATCCTACCCAAGTGTATTACTTACCAGAAAATATGTTCGTATGTCGCTGGCACACACGGAATCCACACATGGATCGATATGCGCAGGCACCGGGTCGAATCCCGCCGTAGAACTTTGTACATGCAAATGTGCTTGCTTACCAGAAAATATGTTCGTATAATAATAAGCACAGGTGCCGGTTCGAATCCCGCCGTAGCTCTTTGTGTCGTTAACCTACCCAAGTGTCGTACTACATACAAAAAAGTATGTTCATATGTCGTTGAGACAAACGGAATCCACACGTGGATCTAATATGTGCAGGCGTCGGTTCGAATCCAGTCATAGCTCAGCCTACGTAAGTGTACTTACAAAAGCAACGGAGCAGACGAATAAAACCACGTTTTTGTATGAAACACTATTTACCCCGTCTTGTTAATGCCATTCTTATACAAATTGTTAATTTAATTATGTTTTCAGAAAACTATTGAAAGACTACAGTTGCTGCGAATTTAAATGGACCTAGAATCGATGTCGGCATTTATCTTTATAGTTGAAGACCGTGAGCACTAAAGATGGATTTATTTACATAATAACTGTACCTTTACAGCGTCCTGTAGGTAGTACCAGACTAGTAGGTAGATAAATAAATAATAAATAAATATTTTGGGACAATCTTACACAAAACGACCCAGCCCTATGGTAAGCTCAGTAAGGCTAGTGTTGTAGGTACCTACTAGAGGACGAAATATATAATAGACAGATACATATAAATAACTACTTAAATACATAGAAAACACCCATGACTCAGGAATATGAATCTGTGCTCATCACACAAATAAATGCCTCGATTGGGAAGCGGACCCAGGCCAGACCGGTCGTCAAATACATTAGATTGCAAACCTCGTAAGGTTACAAGGTTTGCGAATTTAGCCGACGAAACATATGGAATATTGGGTATTGTCCCTGGGACCAAAAACAGGGAGTAAACATGCACTATTGCCACCTGCCAAGCGTGGAGATAATGACACAGGACCCCCCCTAGTCAGATATCCAATTTCCAGCACTGGGTGTCTATGACTAGTAGGTGAAGTGGCGGCTTGACTAATTTTCATATACTAGAGCGATTTACCATTAGGTCTTACAGGAAAGGAAAGCCATAATGGCTATGGTTTGCTTAAGAACAATCCTAACCCGCCGCCATTGATAGGTAGTATAACAAATCTGAGTGATTATTATTTTATCATCATCATTTCAGCCATAAGACGTCCACTGCTGAACATAGGCCTCCCCCTTGGACCTCCACATGTACCGGTTGGAAGCGACCTGCATCCAGCGTTTTCCGGCGACCTTAATACTTAATATTTTATAGTACTTTGGTATTTTCAGGCATATCTTAAGCGCATGGCCACCAGATAGCTGAATTACTTTTTAACAGCCTCTGGAGGAGCACCGCATACAACATTCGAGTGGCGTGTAGAGTTACCCAAAACAATTTATATTAAGATAGTAATAATATAATGAACCCTTTTGCGTGTCTTTGCGGGGATATATCAGTCATCATCATCATCGTCATCATCATCAGCCTATCGCAGTCCACAGCTGGACATATGCCTCCCCAATTTTACGCCATCGTGTTTGATCTTCGGCTGTTTGCATCCAGCTCCTGCCAGCCATCTTGCGCAAGTCTTCACCTTGCCTGAGGGCGTCCTACACTACGCTTTCCGAGACGCGGCCTCCACTCAAGAACTCGTTTACCCCAACGGTTCTCGGTTCTACGGCTAATATGGCCTGCCCACTGCCACTTCAACTTGCTAATACGGTGGGCTATGTCGATGACTTTGGTTCTCTGGTGGATTACCTCATTTCTGTTTCGATCCCGCAGAGAAACGCCGAGCATAACCCTTTCCATAGCCCGCTGAGCGACTTTCAACTTGTGGACCAGCCGTACCGTCAGTGTCCACTTTTCGGCTCCATACGTCATGACGGGTAGGACGCACCGACTGAAGACTCGTCTTTAGGTATATCAGGATGTTAGGATTTATCAGTATTATAGAGATATTTATGAACCTAAGTCCACTTTGGATTTATGTCTTCTATCTACATTTTCATCTATCATCAGCCGGGATAAATTATGGGATATTTTAATAAAATTGCTACCTAATCGCTTTGAGATATATGAAACTAATTGTTTTTATTATACCTACTTACATTATCAAGGATATTTTAAGAATTGATTATAATCATATATATGGTGCGTGTTTTGCAAAAACTATTTAAACGGATACAATATTATAATCACTACCGAGTTTATCTAAAGTATTAGAGTATTACTTATTATTACTATTATATATATAGATTATGCTAGTTTCTAGGGTTCCGTAACCTAATGGTAAAAAATGAGACCCTATTACTAAGACTCCGCTGTCCGTCTGTCTGTTCTTCATCAGGTTAAATCATGATAGTTAGACAGTTGATGTTTACAGATGCTATTGCCGCTATAACATCAATTATTAAAAAACAAAATAAATTAAATATCCCATGCAATAAACGCGATTTTATAGTGGTTTTTTTCTACAGATAAGATTTGTGTAGATATTTATAGTATGTACACGGAGGCCGCAGATGATTTCAGATTTATTTTTCAGTTTACTTGCATAAGAAGTAGCCTACTAGCTTCATCACGTACGCGTTTCTCCTTTTTCTCTGTTTTGGACAATATTCAAGATTCACAGAACAAGATGGGGCGCTAATTATGAAGCAGGTTTTGACGAAGAACAACTTCTGTAGAGAAACTCCGACTGTGCAGAACAAGAAGTGCTCTTACTCGCGTATGAAGAATTATTATATGACAGAGTCTGAAGCTGCTACCGATTGCGACCGCCGAATTTGTAGTTGTTTAATACATTAATAGGCACCTAATTACTCGTTACACCAACAACATCTACAGAATCTCCTGAGAAACACGAATCGAGTTTTAGTATTATTGTCGGCGAATTGTTGTTAAACCTCGCTTTTACCTGTGGCCTTGTTGCCTTCTGTTTCTGTTATTTATGAACCACGGATCAATTGTGTTAAGTACGCTTATTTTTTGTCGTTTCTTGTGATAAATGCAAATATTTTATATAGTCATATTTGCTGAATAGACGCAATGAAAAAGTAAGAGGCAACATGGCTCCTGGCTCGAGCAGCAAAATATAATAAGAATAAGTTATTGATGCCTTCAACTTCTGCCATGTACTTATCAATTTATCAAGTTACTGTTGTTTTTGGGCAGGGTGGAATTATGCATTAACCGTTTTCCATGTCCCACCAATCCGAATGGTTTTCCTAGAAAGCCAAATACATTCTAATTAGTTCGTTTTGCTTATTTATTTTAAAATACATTTTTAGGATAGTCCAATCTAATATGAACTTTATTGTAGAAATAAAATTGACACGCATTTGGTCGATATATCTGACTATGTCTGGAAAAAAAAGCTTTAAGATCCTTGAAATGCAACTAGGACGGGTATACCACACTTGATAGTAAGTTCCATGACAACCAACGAGAACAGTGGTCTTCACGATTTTTTATAGACGTGGTGACCCTGGCTGCCACCAGCGCGTTTCTCACCACGGCCACGCTGTAATGAGGAAGCTTGGTAGGTAGTCTCACCCGATAGTAATTAAACTTTTTTTTGCCTGCCTGCCTGTTCTGCCTTGCCTGGCTTAACTGGATCAACATGGTGTAGGATGTACGTCGTAGGTCTCCGAGTACCAGTACCGCGGCCAAATCACTGCAAAATGGCTGTATATATCAATAAATGCTTTCTTGTATTTGAATTTTTTTAATAATTTTCCTAAACTTGGAGTGTGGTGTCGGTTCAAAATCTCTACGTGGTGATGTGAAACTATGAAATTGTGTAGCACTGAATATACTTTTACCTTTTGAATGTTTTACCTTTCGCGTAAACACATTCGCTGCCACCCCCTCCAAAAATGTATGGAAATGAACGCACATGTGCGTTGGTGGCAGTGAATGTACGCCACGTTGGTACGTGTACGCCAAGGCCTCAATCAGTAAAGAGTATGTTTAACCCTTTACCAGGCCCCAAAGAACTAGTGTGTCTTCATATGTACTGTATATACTGTTACAACCGTATTGAACGCCTTGTAAAAAATGCATTTACGAAAGTCGGAGATGCTCCTTTAAACCAGAAATAAAATTGTGGGTTACGGTTATCCCATCACCTGTCTAAGTAATTAACTGTCATACTCGATTTTGTCTTATTATATTCTTGATCAGGCGAAGGGATATATTCCTCCCACATCTTATATCGGTTATTTCAGTTAAGGTTTAACTCCAAACCTACTATGAAACATTATATCAATCACTGAATATTTTTATTTTATGATCTTCAGTTTAATTGTAATTAAAGACTTTTTATGACATGACAAGACAATTTACCGGGCCATGGGAAGAATAGCTCCCACACATTTAAACTCTAATAAGGCCATGGGATAATGTTAACCCACATCCTAATTCTGGTCATACACAATAAGGCGTAAATATATAGCAATGTTTGCGATTAAATTACCTTTCAACACTCAAAATCTACAAAATGTCGAAAAATTGTTCGACCTCTGTACTTCTGTTTCATTGAAATTAAGGGAAGTGTTCGAATTTCTCCTTAGTTTACTGAAATTAGCGTTCAAGTGAATTTAAACGACTGCCAAAGATATATTACGCGATTTAGAAGCGTGTTGTGAATGTAGATCATAAAATACAATTATCAGGGATTGACAAAATATTTTGTAGGAGGTTTGGAGTTAAAACCTGACTGCAGTACCCGATATAAGATGTGGGAGGAATATATCCCGTCGCCTGGTAAAGGGTTAACACGTTCACAGTCCAGTGCCCCGCACTTGGGTCACTATAACCGACCAGGTGCGCACTGAAATCAAATCATTTCTACTGCCTTCAATAGTGCTCATAATATAAAGATAATTCTGATTTCCCTATTAACCCTTTCGCCGCTATTGACTTAATATGAAGTCTGGACATTTTGTGCCCCACACGCTATGACTTGATATCAAGTCGAAGCCTTGGACCTACGTACTGAGAGTTAAGGCTTTGGCGTGTGGCGCACGACAGATTTTTTTTGCCGTGGCCGGCGAATAGGTTATAACCCATTGAATGCGGAAGGCACGAATTCGCGTCCCATGAATGTGCAAGCGTAATGCCGAGGACGGGATTTCGCGTCCCCCAGTTATTTGTTTTTATTCGCGTCCTTGAAAAGTCAACGTAATGCCGCGGACGCATATTCGCTTCCTTGAAATGTTAACGTAATGCCGAGCAGTTTTGTTTTTATTCGCGTCCTTGAAAAGTCAACGTAATGCCGCGAACGCATATTCGCTTCCTTGAAATGTTAACGTAATGCCGAGCAGTTTTGTTTTTATTTGCTTCCTTGAAAAGTCAACGTAATGCCGCGGACGCGAATTCGCGTCGTCGCGTGGATGGCGGCGGCACTGCGTGATGACTTTAGTAAAAATATGAGGCGTCGGCAATGAATGGGTTAATATTCCTGTTAGAGAGAAGAACATTCTATTATATATTACTGTAGTAATACGAGGGCGTACCTGGGCGTTTCTTAGTGACCCATATGTGGAGCACGGGTGTGCAAAGTAATTTGCTTGGATGTATGAGTAGATCAAAACATTGTGTACCTATGGGGACTGAACGTGTTAAACCTTATATCTTTAATTGCGTTGACAGCGTCCGCCATAGCCACTAGGGGTCGCTGGTGTGAGAGGCAGTGTTGGTGTAGACACGACGACATCAATACCACTTTTGGGGTTCTTGGCGTTCAGTGTTAAAGGTAAGAATTTCATATTGGGGCCATATAGATCAATTTAACCACTTCGACGCCATTGACTTGATACGAAGTCGGAACATTTCGTGCCACACACGCCACGACTTGATACCAAGTCCATGCCTAGGATCTACGTACCTAGTTATTTACAGGTAAGGTTTATTTTGTTATTATTCATTACTTACAAAAACCTTAGGCGTGTGACGCGCTTTAATTTTTTTCACTTGACGGCAAAAGGTCGAAACTCCTGTCGAAATTGTGCCTAGAAGATGTCAGCCGCCATAGCTGGAGATGGGTTCAAATCCTGCCTCGGACGCAGGAGGACGTCACTTTCTCATAAGTATATGATATCTATTTTCAATTTATAAACCTAATCTGTCGGCAGGAAAAATCCTATCACAGTGTCCAACATAGCCAATATAGTGTTCGGTGGCGTGGTAGACACGACATATTCGGCACGTTCTTAGCGTTCAAAGGGTTAAAAACAAAACTAGTCTTTCCTGTGGATGTTAGCCTTTTGAACGCTTTTCGTCTCGCGTCAAAATATGACGTCATGTCCGCCATGGTATGACTTGTGAAGAACAAATATAAGCCTTATCTGTCAGCAGGACCAGCAGTCCGCCGTAGCCACTTTAGTGGTCGGTGGCGTGGCAGGCACGACTACACGCGACCATTTTAGTGGTGCTTGGCGTTCAGAAGGTTAATATATAGCATTACATGTATTAACTGCTTCTTCTCATATTTAGTATTTCCAAATATAAGGCTTAGGAATTCTTGGTGTTCACAATGTTCATAGAAATTACTAACCTAAATCTATATAATCATAATATCATTGAACCGTGGCAGCAGTACGTTCGCCAGATCTGGTTGCCTTTTTTAGTTTTTTAGGTATGTTGACTCTGAGAACGTGAATACTAACTATTAATTAGACTTCTCGTGTAATGTGAGTGATGTTGTAATACGTGTAATATTTATTATATTGCAAACTGAAATAAATAATGTCATTAAATGTATTTAAATTGTTTTATTAATTATGAACCATATAGTAACAAAAATATTAACCTTTTTGTCGCTTTCCCGCCAAATATGTGGTCTATGCCAACATCTCTACTCGGTAGTCGTTCTTTGTTAAGAAGCTAAAAGATTAATCCCTTATCTGTCAGCAACAATGTTGCTTTGACAGCGTATGCCAATTTTGGCCGAGTATTTTGCGTGGTAGGTAGGCACGGCAGTGCACAATGTCACCTTTAGATGGTCGTGGCGATAAACGGTTAACCTCATAATCGCCATAGGCATGCTGTACGCCACAAATTGACAGTTATATTTTTGTCATGTAGTTTGCTTGCTTTGTGGTCTTTGTCGATATATGAATCATAGGCGACCAAAAGCTTAATTTTTTTACTCCCTCTAAAAACGTAATGCTCCTATAATAGTTGCCGCAGTTGGGGAAAATAAAAAGATTTGTAATGTGCACATTAACCTGTATTGTTGTGCTACTTACTATCAACGTAAGTAACCTAGGAAGAAAGAGACGACGAATTCCAATTATATATCTTCTTCAAGCAGGAAGAAGCTTGATTCACAAGATGACAACTCTTTGTCTTTCTATATCCCCTCTCTCCCCCTATCATTTGAAAATGCAAATACAATACAATAATTAAAATTAAATAAACAGAATGTCGATTAACGCAGATCATAGTAGGCGCCCCCTAGATTAGTTGTATTTTTTAATATTATCTTTCAGAAATAAGCAACCTAAAAGTATTTCTTAGCGTTAAAAAGTGACTATATGGACATAGCATTATTAACGCCTGTCAAGTGCACCTATTTGACGCTTACTTGGTTCATCTATTGCGTACAAGATGTCGGCATTGAAAGATATTTTTAAATAATTAGGCTTGTAATTGAGATCTTAAACCAGTTTTTAGTTACAATAAATAATGCTTAGCGTTACAGATCACGATAGGGCTAATAACAATATCAGGGGTCACAAATATAAATATATTTGATCAAGAATTTTAGTTCCAGTATTCGCCGTTATGCCATTGAATTTAAATAATAAATATTATCTTCTCGGTACCCTTTCTTCACCCATTGTCATATATGCAATAGAAGCTATGGTTAAGACCTTTTAAATAAGATATGCTACAAGGATATACAAGAATGAAAAAAAAATACATTTGTTACCCAAGCTCCATCTAGAGATGAGTAGATGAATCAAAGGGTTGTTAATTAAGGCAATTATCTATCAATTAACTCTTAAAAAACTCGTTTATCGCAGTCCCTGCATTCTTTGAGGAAGAAGTGTCTGTTATAAAAAATAGCTTATAATAATGCCTTTACTATGTAATATATGACTACTGTATACACTTTAGCTCCGTTGTACAAGAAGCATTTGATCAGTTAAGCAAATCTTCAGATCGTTAATTCCAGCCCTGTATGCGCTTTAACTTTGATAGTGGTATATAAGCGTAAAGCATTTTTCATATACTTTAATTTAAGACACACTTAAACTTGTTAGATAGCAAGTATTTTGTAAAACAAGGGTTTATATGAGATGACTTTTTTTTTAAATAGCTCGGCCCCTGCACGCTATCCAATGTTGGTGCCATACAAATAAATAATGCTATGATTAAGACCTTTCCAACGATATATGTCTCAACTGTATACACTCATGGTACAAAATGCCCATTCTCCTTTACGTAAATATAAAAAACGCCTTTGCGGCTTTGTACAGTCAACGTCAGAGACATTTGACGTCGACTGTACCATAAACTCTGGTAGCACTTCCTCGCTGAATCGTGAGGCTGATACGCTGAGCGAGGTAGCTGTCAACTCTGCGGTCACCTGTGTCAGAAGGTGCCACTCAGAGATCTGAGTCTCTTTGAAAGGGCCCCACCGACTTAGGGTTTGAACGCCGAATGCGATAAAATTTTATTCTGCGCCGAGACCAGAGTATTTAGAATTAAATTTAAATTCAATAAAACTGGTGGTTCGCAAACAGGACTTTGCTTTTATTTATTAACGCCGTGTTTGCTCGCTGCTCGCCGCTAAATTTTTATTTAAGCCACAACTGCAAACACGTATTCATAAACATAAAATATATTGTTACGGCTACATATCGCTTAGTTAACCAACATCATTTCAATTCTTAGAACGATGTGCTAAGAATAACTTTATTGTAATAACTACTTACAACATTCTAAAACAGGCCTTTGAGGCATTGAACGAAGAATGCTGGCGGCATTTCCTCGTTGTATCGCAAGGCGCAAAGTATCAAGGTAAAAAGCCGCCAGGTCTTCGGTCACCAGTTACGTCCACCAGACGAATTGAGATTTCCGCAAAAAATATGTTGTACCTTAGTGTTAGTTTCATGATTTTATCTTTTTTGTTTATAATTATAAATCCATTATTAATATTTATTTTTTACATACATTTCAACCGTATGCAGTCCACTGCTGGGCATAGGCCTCCCACAAATATGACTTGCATCATCTTTGGGGTAGTTGCCATAGTCGCCACGCTTGGCAGGCGGGTTGGCGACCACAGTAGCTGTAGATTGGGTTACGACGGACGTTGCTGTGCTGTGTGCTGTGTGTTAGATTTTTCCCTTTGTTGCATCTTACGACACCCGCGGGAGGAGATGGGGTGGTGCTATTCTAGTCAGCCTGAATCACACGGAAATATATTATATTTAGTAATTCGATAGTAGGTAATTATACAACACTATAATAAATAATACCCCGCTATTTACTTTCATTACTTTATCCACATTCATTGTTTTTGTCTAAAGCTACCTGCACTATGGTTGCATGGTCCGCTCCATAAGGCAGTGCAAGTGCGAAAGAGATAGCATTAATCCGATGATTTACGACCAAAGCCTACCGCGAAAATCGAAATTCACAATGTCTCCGTCACTAATTACGCCTAATTGTATTAACAGAGATGCTATAAAATGTATAGAAATTGTCACCTGAGCCCTGAGCCCCTTTTCCTGATTTGTTTGACACATGGACACTGCTGCTGTACATTCTCTACTGAATATGACTAATTATAAGTAGCATTGCAAAACTATTGCTTTTTTTAATAATTAATTTAAATTGTGACAAACTACACACTGTAACTGTTATAAATTAAGTTCATTGCCTAATTAATATGTTTGGAATAGAATCTTGACGCTGTTTTATACACCGAATGTATACTTTTTTTTAGACTTATCACGTTACCTTGCCTAAATAATGTAGTATTATATTAATAATGTAGCACGGAAGTCGTAAATCCACTTACTAAGCTATTAGCGATTATATTCAATGTAGTATAGCTTTCTATGCACACATAGTTAAAGTCCAGATTAGTGCACCGCTCAGTTTTCTTGTTATCATGACTGCAGCTGTGTTTTATGAGCTAAGTAGGTAATATATAGATAAGTAGGTAACTATAACTAGGTACTAATAAAAATAAGAAAAGTAAATAATATCTTTATGTAATTTTAATATTAAGTTTGGTATTTCGTATACCATAAAGGTGCCAGTAGCGGCGTGACTTTCGTTTTAGGCAACACGGAGCCAATATGGCTTTCCCTTTTTGAGCCCAAGGAAAACAGTTCAATTGCGGAAAAGTTAGTTAAGCCGGCGGGGATCGTCTTTTATGGACGCACCGCCTCTGAGGTAATTAAAGTTACTTACATCTAATTTACAACATTTTTTACTAACAATGTTTTGAATATCTTAAATTCTACAGATCCGAGTGTGCAAGCCAAGTTTGGAAGCTTTAAAACTCAGATCTAGCTAGTAATACTAGCTCAAGCCACTCTGGGTCACCTTAATGTTAACATTATCTATTCTCTGACTTCTAAGCTTCTGATTCTTAGATTTCTCGGGTTTCAGCTGGAACGAGGGTCAGCGTTCGGGAGCCTCGAGCTCGTCGTAATTGTGAGTGCCGTGACATTTGTCGCACACCATTGCGAAATTCTGTAAAAAACAATGTTACAATTAATTACATAGATATATTGAAGAGTCTCTTAGCTTATGTATAAATCCTTTCGTATATGCGGCAGTTCTCTTCTATACATACACCGCAGTTGCCCATTGTTGTAAAATATTGTGAGAAGACTGTGTGAAATCTATACGAAACTATTGCTTAGCAAATAAAGTACCATAGATCACGCCATAGCTTATAAAAGTGAATGCAACGCGATTATTCTCTTAATCGCAACCTGCTCAAGCTAGACTTGGTATCTACACCAATATTATAAAGGCAAAAGTTTCTGAGTGTGTATGTTTGTTACTTCTTCACGTCTAAACGGCTTGAGCGACTTTAATAAAATTTAGTATGGAGTTAGCTGACACCCTGGATTAACACATAGGCTACCTTTTTTCCTTGATAAACAGCGGGGCACAGCTATTAGTTACATAAATTACATAATACTTACAAAATTATGCTGCATACGCAGCAGCTGCATTGCCACTTTGAAGTTGTTCTCCGACTTGGGTGCGTATTTCTCCATGAGAGCGACAGTTTTGGTGGCCTGCTGTTCCAGCTCCAGCAGGGATGCTGGCTCGATCTGCCGGCGCATCTGCTCGCGGCGCCGACCGTAGCTGGCACCCCACTGGTGGTGACTGCGCGTACCCTGACCAGATTGCAAAGTTATTGGTTGAGGAATTATAAAACAATGACTTACAGAAATTACAATCGTATTATGATAACTACAAGTACTTAACTAGTTACAGTATAAAATCTAAAAAAGGCCCTTGTGGCATTGTACCAAGGATGCTGGCGACATTTCCTCGTATCACAATGCTGATAGCACAAGGTATCAGCATTGCGATGAGGAAGCCGCCAGCTCTTGGGTCATCAGTTACATCAACCAGACGCTTCGCGATTTCTGCAAAAAGTTTTTGCGCGCTGGGACCCATGGACCTAGCGTCTCTACGCCAAATGGTACAAAATGGTACTCTCTACAAACAATGATTGATATTTTGATGATGATAGGTTTTATTAGTTACAGAAAACTTGGAGTAATCCTTTTTAGGGTGTACTTCAACAAATATTTTTTCCCAAATATGATTTCCCAAATAACTTATATGATTAAATAGTACCATTCTTCAAACGAACATTTAGCAAAGTTACATTTCCCACTTTGTTCATTTTGTCTTATTATCATTTACCAAAATTTCATGAATAATTAGTAAGAAAATAAATGTAATCAGATATAGTGGTTTCGGGTCAAGTCGGTTGAGTTGGGTTAGAACTGAGACCTTCGGCAGCGGCCGGCGAAGCGCCAGAAACGAAGTGAAAAAAAGTTTGCGATTTACTTAACTTTTGGAAACATTTCTTACCAAACATTAGTAAATCTCTATTTAGATTGCAAGCAAAAATGAACTTTAAGACCTACATAAATGGCCAATATTTTATTAAGGAATGTTTAGTTTCATTTGCTCTGTGCGTGGTGTTCGCTTCACCAACAGATCATTAATTTCACCCATTCCTAGTTATCCGATTAGCTTGGCATGCGTGTGGCGTTACAATGACAATGCAAGATTATTATTATTTAGACGGTTTTTGCATAGTCAGCCGTAAATTTAATAAATAACCACGTGACAAACAGAGACTATTCTCTAGCTCTATTTGCCAACTTACAAAATTTGTAAGTACGGATTTTTCATCTAACACTTGTACGAGTATGAAGCTGTGGGGCACTTTATGAGCGTCGAGTACTCGACTCGTGACATTTTAAACTCTGTCAGAAACGAAGAAAAGGGATTCTAAAAACATGAATAATATAAACCAAATTCGGCTTCCACGTGACAGGCATAGCCTAGTGTGGGGCCACAGGAAAATGTTAAAAGATTCAAAGGATTTTTTTTCTTTTAAATAAATTAATGATCGTATGCGAAACTATATTTCGTATACGATCATATATTTATTTCGTACAAAAATTATGGTGACAAACTTTTGTGTGCGAATATATTCGTCCTTAAAGTTTTTGCAATTCGAGTACGTACGTAAAATAAGTAACAATGTACCCAGTACATTGTTACTTATTTAGGTGTAAAGTAATATTTAGGTGTTACTACTATAGTTTTGTAGGTGAATGCTACAACTATAACCCAGTTATAACATAATCCGTATCCATGACTTTAAACTTTAAATATGTCAAAGTTAGGGTACTCACTTGGAAACGGTAACTGCCTCTCTCTCCCGTGGGTCTTGCTACCTGCTGCTCGGGCCTAGGTAAATTCACCATGATCAATTTATTTTAGTTGCTGCTTGACCAACAAAAGGTACACTACTGAATATGAATACACTTTAGCAGTAGTTTATAAAGAAAACCTTAAACAAGTGCTTAATGGTAATGAGCCTCGTATCCTCGTTAGATAACTTTATTAATTAATTATGTGGTATGTAATAATCTCATTAAGTTATTATCACGATATGCAGTTCATAGACAAATCACTAAACCAATTAATTATAAAAGGTCCTGAAAAAAGGCAACGATTAGAAACGAATATCAATTAAATAATTAATTAGGTAGATACCTAATTAATTATTTAGGTAAATAAGGTTGAAATAGAAACATATTCAGATAAGTGAACCATGTAAGTTTTCTATATATCATTATCATAACATATTGAGTAAAACCCATTCATGGCCAAGCACCGACGAGCGCGCTAAAATCGCTGACTGTACCAAGCCACCATACAAACACAGGACTTGAAAATGGAGACCTTAAATCTCCGAAACAAGTTGCGCTAGGGTCTAAATAAACGTGAGTGAAGTGAAGTCGTATTATTTTAAAAGAACAGAAAGTTATTAAATTCTGAATACCCCTCGGTCGTAAGCCATGAGGCTGTCGCCATTCGTCATCTCGCGATTGACAAACGGCCGTCACGAACAGCCGCCGCGTGACTCGCCCCCTTAACGGTTACATAAACATTTAGACACTGATTCTTAAGCGACCTTCAAATAAATAAACCCCTACAAAAACTATCAATAATTCAAACTCACAATAAAATAAAACTAACGTAATCTAAAATGGCCTCTGCGGCATGGTACCGAAGATGCTTGCAGCATTGCCTCGCTCAATCGTGGGGATGTAACGCTAAGAGAGGAAGCTGCTAGTTCTTCTATCTCTGTGGTTTCTCTCTCTCTCTTTTACTTTAAAATATCTTCAGACATTTCGAGAACGATATCATCCCCGTGGTCTCGGATGAAGACAATTACGGAGGTAGATAATTTTTAATGCCAGCGGCGATGGGTAATTTTTTTTCTTGTGCAAGACGGACACGATATGGCTTTATCTTTTCTGCAAGCGCTCAAGGAAAACTGTTCAACGGTGGGAAACTTAGATAAACCCGCGGGAATCAGCTTATTCAGGGGCTGATCAAATAATTGACGATTTTCGATTTGTTCATTGGTTTTATGTATAAGTATTTATTTTTATATATAAATCGTCACCTTGTACCCATATCACAATCTTTGCATTAACTGTAGGCTTAGACAAATCTTCGAAAGGCGGTTATCACACTTATGGGAAGTGTGATAATAGTGAGATAAAGCGGCAGTAACCTTAAAAGCTGATTTATCGTTTTCATGAGACCATCATCATATTTCTATTTGGTTCCAAATGTGAAGGTATACTGGTCATGTCTATAAACTAAGGTTCCACTGGTTTTCTCGAGATTGATGTTAGCAAGTCATAGAGAATATCACAGCTCTGATAATCCAGATGAAGCCGGCAATTAAAATACTTATCCCTCCGTTATTTCACCCGGCCGCGGCTGCGACACTCGAGCTCTGCGGGCCCGCAACCAGACAATCCAATTTTTGGCCGATTATCTATTATTCACGATCCTTGCCTAAGTAAATCCAATCTATTATAGAGTCGTTAGATTTATTCATAGATCTATCTATCTGTACATTTTTTTTTGTGAAGCAAAAGCATTTCCTACAAACCTTTTTTTAAACCTGTAGGATAGAATACTTTATTGCATATTATAGAAAGTATATAGGTACTATAGGATATCAATGTCATAGAGATTAAATTATTAAAATTGCCTTTTTTATTATTTCGACATAATTATCAAACAGCAGAGGCCCTCTCGACAATTTGATAAAATGTAAGGGGTACTAAGCGGATATTGTCCCTGTCCGAATCATGAGGCGCGCACACCGCACAGAGACAGCACCCGCCATGATGTTAAGGACTATTGAGATTGAATGGAATTTAAAATGTACTAGGCTATTGGGTGAATAGGAAGGGCTAGCTACTGGGCTAAGATAAAATGATTATTATTAAAATCGATGGGGGAAAACATTAGTTACAATATATGTTTAGCAACATTATGATATTTAAAAATTTCTAGTTGTTACAATACAATCGAATATGTCTTCGCTGTCGTGCAGCGAATTGACTACGTAACATAGTCGTAGTAAAAAACTAACCTTATATACTGATTTAAACTTTCACGGTTTTTACACATTTATTATACATAAATGGGACTTAACCGCGTGTATTAACTTTAAAATTTACCTCGTTTCGAAGACGACGTTGTCCTCGTGGTCTCGGATTAAGAGTCTAAGTCCCGTTCATGTATAATAACTAACCTTATATGTCTATAGTTATGGATGTAGATGTAGTGTAGGGACGCCCGGCCGGACTCAGGCGGGATGTCGATCGCCTGTTGTAGTCATTCAGCCCAGTTCCCTGTAGTTGAAGCAGCAGGTTACTGTTCCGGCTGCGTTCCCACACAGTGCTCCTCAAATCTTCCAATTTTCCTACAGAACAGAAAGTTATCCTTTAGTTCGCTTTACTCCAGAACGTCTCTACCAAATACTTTGTGTCGCATCGATGCATACATGCCGCATTCGGTTATGACGTGATTGCTTGTTTCCTCCTTCCCAGCTTAAAAATTTTTAACCTTATATGCATACCTCGAACAAATCATGCGGATGACGTAGCTAATTTTGCACACAGGATGATGTCTGTATTGCAACATCCGTATGACACATTGCACGAATTAACAGATTAACTGCATATAATTTCAAGATATCTATACAGAATTATCTGAATGATAGGATGATGTACTTAGTGAATAAAATAAATGCTACGAGATTTGTTTACGTAAGTACAATAATTTTATAATAAAAGTCAATAATGCTATTAAAAAATATTTATTGACATGACATCGTGTACAAAACTATTGCTCCAACAAGTCTATAATTGTTATTATTCTTTTACGTCTTTTGAAAAAATTGTAAAGAAAAATCTAAACGAAGTCACTTTATTGTTCAACTGAATGACAATGTCAGTCAAAGATGTTATGTACCTACTCGGCTCATGTCAAGTGGTGATATCGTTTTATTAAAGAGATTGATAATTGATAAGTAGTAAATGTTTATGAAAATATTTTTTGAAATCATCCTATGAGTGGTTTGACGTCATCCGCATGATTTGTTCGAGGTATGCTTATATGTATATATAGTTACTCTCTCTCTCTTCTTTTCTGCAGCATTTTAATGAAGTATGTCGCTAGTTCTTCTAATAAATTTGCTTTCCACTTTACAAATGTAAGGAGGTACATGTTTATGCTAAGTAACAAACTCTTTGTGGCAAGATGATCAATGTTAGTTCTAATTTCCGTCGACCTGCAGCCAACACGCTTCCCGCTTCCTCAACTTTTGTGCCGTGTGGTAAAGACACTGCTAAGCCTAGCCCTCTACAACAGTGTTGAGCATACAATCCTTTGTCAAATGTATATATTAACGCGAACTTTTCCAATTTAATGTACTAATCAATATTGATGGGAGGCATAGTTGTATTGTTCTCTACCCAATACATTAAAACGTTACGCTATCAGTTTCACAAGTTTAAGGATAGTTTGCCAAGTGGGTTTAAACCTATTTGGTGTTTGCGTAGGAAGGTTATCAGACGCCAAAGTAAAATATTGACAATGTCCGGGGCTCGCCGCGATGTTGAGCCTAATGAATTTTCTCCTTAACAAGTTTATTTAAGTTCGATGATTAATGAATAACGCTTTACACGTAACGAGGTGACGTCGCGTGACTGGAACTGACGGGCGGTAAAGAGTTGTTGACTAAACTGCCCTCGGGTTCTTAAAACCAAATGAGAAAATTACCCAATTTAGAACTCTTCGACCCCTTCGTATGTACTACGAGGCAACAGTCACAAACTTTACGCGATAGCGACTTATGTAAAATACCTATCGAAAAGTAATCGCTAGCGTTATACAGCTGATCTTTCGTTCTAGGAGTCACCACCGACTGCGCTGTACTATTCTTTATATAAATCATTTACACAATCGCTAACGAGTACCGTCGCTGTCAACTCATGGTAAGGCTACTGAAGGGCGAATAATGCCTATGTAACTACTAAATTAGCTATTATCATTATGGTGTTCAGTAAGCAACTAAGCACTGTATTTCTAATTTATTAAGTGAATATTACTTTATTTTTATAAATTCTCATGCAATCAGGCGGTAAAAAATAAATTACTAAGTTATAAATATGCCTATATTGGAGCATCCCCAGTAACCGTAATGTATACAACACGAAAGAAGATCTGACATAATCTTTGGAAATACAAGTCTTTTATCTATTCTTCCACACGGGAACATTGTTGATTTTTATAACCATAATCCTTGTTTGCGTTTGGGATGAGCCTCACCGCATCGGCTGACTCATCAATCAGTTCTGCATATAGGTAGTGGCCATTTTGTAAGCCAGCTCTATACGAATTAATAGCGATCGGTCATAAGAGAGCTGCAAGCATTTACTTCTTTAAACATCGAGCTAGAAATAATATAAGTATATTCCAAATAGAAAAATAAAATAAGGTAAACAAATATGGCTGACTGACAAGTGAGTTTCTAAGCAAAGTTCATTCATTAAGCATCTGATACAGTCATAACAAAAGAATTAGATGGACTGAATATAGGTAATTATCGCGTAGGTATAAAAGGTAAAAGATAAAGGTAAGAAAGATTTATTTGCGACACATATGTATATACAAAAATAAAGACAGCGAAAGAAAAATACTCCTGGTGTGCATCACAAAATGAACTCAAATCAGCATATTGCCAGCTTAGGAGCCAGCGCTGGGCCGGTACAGTCAGCAGCAAAAGTAGTTGACCGGGTGAAGTATTCAAAATGACCTAAACGCGCTCTTATTCTCTTGACAATAGAGATGTGTTGACCTCATTTTGAACACCTCAACCGCTTAGCCACTTCTGCTGCTGACTGTACCGCGTACATCGAAGTTCGCATATTTCCAGCATCTTTCCCTTTTACTCCAATTAAGGCGTCATGAGAGTGACAGAGACAATCGTCCGAAATTTAGGAATATCGTTCTTCGCGGTAGCGCCGCTGATCTTCCGCTCAGCCCATTCGATGATGCCACGACAGATAACACACAAGATTTACCTGCACAATACTCATAAAATCAAAGGAAAACATATAAATAATAAATATAGCAAACAAAAATAAATTTATACAAAAAAAGACCACAGAAAACAGACACAAATAACAGAACTCTCCATGAACGCGACTATAAATGACAGCGCTTGCTTTGCTCTTCGTAGCCAGCTAGGGTTGCGAACTATTTCTGGGGAGTTATAGTATTTCTCAAAAAAAAGATAAAAATATAGTACACCGTAAAAATATAGTACTTTAAAACAACTCTTTAGTTTGGGGTAAATCATGCTAAATGACTATAAGTACACTTAATATTTTAGAAGAACCTCCAAAATATAGTATTTTTGCGTACTATATATTTCTTCAACAGTATACAGAACAAAGAGTCGAAATATAGTAAAATACTATAAAATATAGTACGGAAGCCAGCGCCAGCGACAATGTGAACTAAACAACGATGTAAGTAACAAATTAATGATAATGACAATGGAAGCATGATTGTTTTTGAAAAGTGCGCAATTGCGAACTTATCTATATATATAAATCTCAAAGTCCTGACTGACTGACTGACTGACTGACTGACTGACTCACTTAAATCAACGCACAGCCCAAACCGCTGGGTCTAAAGTTTCCAAACTCGGCACACAGGTTCCTTATAAGGTCTAGGGGTGCACTAAGAAAGGATTTTTAAAAATTCACCCTCTAAGGGGTGAAATGGGGTCCAAAGTTTGTATGGGGATTTATGATTAGTTACACCAATTAATTTGAAACTTCACAATAGTATTCCTAACTACAATGAGTAAACACGTGTTTCAGCATTTTTGAGAATTCAACCCCTAATAGAGAAAATGGGGTTTAAAAGTCTGAAAACGACATGTGTATGTTTCCTATGGTTAATCGTCGCTGTTGACAAAAACAACAACGGTTTTAAAATATGTGCTAAAAGTATTTTTCAAAAGAGGGTAAGTATATAAAAAAGAATTACATTTCACACTCTTCAAAGTACTTAATAAGGAACAAGATGAGTAATTTCAGCGTCATTTGATATGAAATGAGATGAGCGTTTTTAAATCTTAATTACATTTTTCTTAGATGCCCCCGGAGGCTCTGGGAAAACTTTTCTTATTAACTTAATATTAGCAAAGTACGATCTAACCGGGTATTGCTCTGGCTGTCGCATCATCAGGAATCGCCGCCACACTACTGGAGGGAGGAAAACTGCTCACATGGCTTTCAAGCTGCCGCCAAATCTTAATTATACTGAAACTCCATTGTGCAATATCCCAAAACAAAGCAACGTAGCACAAGTGTTGCGCGATTGCAAAATTATAGTTTGGGACGAAAGCACTATAGCGCAATAAAGGAGCATTTGAAGCGTTAAATAGAACCCTTTAAAGATATCTGAGGAAACAACTTTACGATGGGCGGGGTTGCGGTTTTATTAGCTGGTGATTTTCGTCAGACTCTGCCTGTAGTGCCAAGGGAACCTCGAGCTGACGAAGTCAAAGCATGCATTAAGGCGTCAAATATTTGACCTTTAATAAAAAACTGAGCATTACTAAAAACATGCGAGTACATTTTATGGGTGACGTGTGCGCCGGGGAATTCTCCGATCTTCTGCTTAAAAATAGGCAATGGAGGAATATCCGATAACCGAGGGCAAAATGTTCATTCCACCAGAACTTGCGTCAGTTGTTTAAGTACACCATCTAAGAACTAATAGCCCAAATTTACCCAGATATTCAAAATCTCACACAATAAGCCCACAGAGTGGTTATGCGAACGTGCCATTCTGTGTCCTAAGAATGACCAAGCTTCCATTATTAATGACTCTTTATTAAAGACATTCGAAGGCGCAGAATACCAATACAACTCTGTGGACTCTGTGGTAAATACGGATGATGCTATACAATATCCAGTGGAATTCCTCAATACACTCAACCCACCGGGACTACCAAGCCATAAACTAAGCCTCAAAGTAGGTGCTCCAGTAATGTTGCTACGAAATCTAAACCCTCCCAAGTTGCAACGGGACCAGATTGCGCATAAAAGCGTTACATAGGAATGTGGTAGAGGCAACTATTATTACTGGTTGTGCTAGAGGTGAATCCATGTATATACCACGCATACAATCTTATACCATCAGATTACCCATTTGAATTTAAAAGTTGCAGTTCCCGCTTAAAGTCTGTTTGCAATGACGATTAATAAATCTCCAGGGTCAATCGTTGAAAATGGCAGGGATTGATCTAAGAGGGGACTGCTTCTCACACGGCCAGTTTTATGTGGCTTGTTCGAGAGTTAGTTCCCCGAGCAGATTGGTCATACTAGCACCCTCAAGGACAAACCAAAAATGTAGTGTATAAGGAGGTAAGTACTATAGGTACAGGAGGATCAAGCCCACATAGCGGATGAATGTATTGTTATGTTGTGTGTGTGTATGTTATTTTAACTTGATATGCCTTTTCAAAGTAATTTTGGGATTTTGAAAAATCTTTCAGTAGTGTGTGTGTGTAGCCCATTTAGATAGCTATATATCATAAGCGAAGATCAAAAGTAAACTATTCATGCGGACGAAGTCGCGGGCAGAAGCTAGTGAACCTATAAATCAGTTTGTCTCCATTATTTTCCTTTTCTATTGACCCCGAATATAAATATTAATCCAGGGTGTCAACTACCTCCATATCCAATGTCATCAAAATCTGTCCAGCCGTTCTTGAGTTGTAAATACTACTTTGCATTATTTTCATATATTTAGATAGTAGGTTTTGATAGTAAGTTTGGCAGCGGAGAGCTACATTACTGTGATAAAGGGGAACGCAACATACATACTCTCAAAAAATGTAACCCTCCTGGCGCAGTCGGGTAATAAAATAGGCTCAATCAAGTTGAGATTTCAAAAGTTTAAGTGCAGCTCCAAATGGTGTTGTGTTTTTAATCAGTTTCTTACGCAGCAATATTTATTCGTGAAGGTCGGGCTTGTAATCATAATTTTGTGATCACTCCCCTGTTAACAAAGTTGCGAAGTTGTTTAATTAAACGTTTATGCTTCGTGAAATATAGCTGTTAGTCAATTTAAATCCTGATGAAGTCATTTCACTTTTCGTCTGAGTTTGACAGCAGCTTTGAAGATGATTGAGGTTTTAAAGTTCCCATAAACTACCTATATCTTCCTCGTCAAAATATTAACTCATACGCACGTCCGTTATCTTTTATAACGATTTTACTTACTAGCATAGATTACTATAGGGACCATTATATTTTGGGACTTTACGTTGATAAAAGTAAGTAACTGTTGTCCTTTACCTATAATTTTTACTACCTTACTAAAAATATGTCCATTGTGGTTTCTAAACGGGGTGAGTTGGGTGGAAATCGAAGTTCAAACCTGGATAAAAGTTTATTTTTATATGTGGCACCTTGATTTATCTACAACAAAAGTGTTTCGGAGGAATTTCAGTTTTTTTTATGAGTTTGTGTAGTTCCATTTTATAACTTTAAACACGAGAACCCACCTCACCCCGTAGTGCCTCGTATTTGGAGTGAGAGGGGTTTTCACACAAAGGTGATTCTGGAAGATTGTTGGATCTGTTTTTTTATTATTAGTATTACTATAGCTCCATTTTAAATTAAAATACATTATTTTTGTAGCGGTAGCCTTAAAATCCGTTCTCACCCCCCTCTCAAACCTTCTCTCCCCATTCGTAACCCACCTCTCCCCGCGAAATCTACTCACCCTGTTTTACGGTACTTCGACAAGTCGCCTTGCGATAAAGTATAACAGTCAATCATTCCTGCATTTAAACTAGTAGGTATAAAGTAGTTACAATATTATATACCTATATGTATAAGTATAGGGTACCTTCTTCTCGTTGTGCCATACCCTCATCGGACCACCTCGGACCTCATTATCCATCCAGATCAGTCTCCTTCTTCCCCTACTTCTTTTGCCCTCTATTTCATTTTCCTTAGAATTTGATATGTATTGTTACGTTATACAGGTTGATCCGTCCAAATGGGTCAGTAGGGGGAAGTCTGAAACTATGAGAGATATGAGAGATAGCGAAATCTGTTCTCAGGAACCATGGCTACGATTTTAAATTTAACAATAATGGCATACAAACTTTTTAAGAAGAATTCATTTTTGCATCCGGGAAAATGGTTACTATTTTATTTTATTTCTTAGTCAATTACCTGAACAATATTTAAAATGTACTCGTCGTGACTTACGAATTTATGTTTCCATCAACAATAATAACGAAAATCTTTCAGATTTATCTACACCTAACATTTACAAGATTTCGACCAGGTTCGAATCCCGGTTATGTATGTAAGATTTAAAAAAAGTTTGAATGCCATTATTATTAAATCTAAAATTGAAGCCATGGTTCCTAAGAACAGATTTCGCTATCTCTCATAGTTTCTGGCTTCTTCCTACTCACCCATTTGGATTGATCATCCTGTATATGTCCAAAATATGAGATTTTTCTTTTCTTTACTGTTTCCAAAAGTTTTTATTACGGTGCCGATCACTCTGATACACTTCAACGCCATCAAAAGCTTCTTGAAATATTGTTTCGGAGTAAGGAATGAACAATAATGGTGATGGGATACATCCTTGTCAGCCTTAACATATTTCAGGTTAGGTTACTTAGTAAAAACAAGACAAACAGACCCTGTTTGGTTTCATTGGGTAGGGTAGCAGGAGAACAAACCAATGATTATGATTAAAAACAAAAAGAATTAGCATTACCGAGTTATCAAGTAGTTACTTGTAAAGTGGTTGGACTTGGGCACAGAAAGCAACAAAATTAAAACATTAATTATTTAAAAATATATTTGCTAAATTATGCTATCGTGTTTTCCTTTGTTATGAGATCCCGATGATTGTGTATGGGTTATTTTAATTGTTTTCTTCAGGTAGGGGTAGAAACAAGCACTTTCGCAAGTATCATCGTGTTGAGGTAGGAGCAGAGCATTATTGAAGCGATTCTTATTAAAAAGTAGGTATTCATCTGTTGTACTTGCATACATACTTTACTTGGTTTGAATTTGTGTTCTACTTACTCTTTACAAGTAGTAAGCACAAATTGAAATATATGACATATTCTTAAGAAAAAGTGAAAAAAAAAATTAATTTGTTCTTAGTTTTAGTAACTAAAGTAAAAAGTAAAGTTCAAATAAGTTTTCCCTCCCTAGCTCATAGCAGACAACATATGTGGTATAGATAGCCACAGACAGCTTACCTACGTGAAATTCTTTAAAAAAATTACCGACGTCGCATGTCGAATATAGGTAATGACTCGACACATCCCCGGACACATTACCACAAGCGTGACACTAATGATCACCGTGACTGGGATGTTTTAAATTCATCTATTTAAAGGTATGTTAAGAGGCCGTTCGTTGTGATTTTTCTCTTAATTCTTTGATATTATTCTGAAGTAGCTAACAAGATTTTCATTAATTTATATGCATTTTTTTTATGTATAGGTCTAGGCAGATATTAATTTACATTTGCTTAATTGAAAATTGCACACATTTATCTAAATTACTAGATGTAAGATATACAATTACTAGAAATAGGGTAAAACTATTCAAGCATGGCTGGCATTTCGTACTGCGATTAATGATAGTGCTTTAATTCGGCGTCTGCTTAGCTGGCAGTTACTTTATGATCGCTCTGTAATAAAATTTTAACGATTCAGAACGTGAAAAAGAGAGTCGCTTATATTTAATGCCTTCTAGCCGCTGGCTACGTCCCGACTGATCTACATGTAGTACTTATGTATAAACCCACAATGGATTCTGCTTCCTTTTAGGGTTCTACAGAAACCCTTATAGTTTCGTTTGTAGTAGTGTATAACTCCGTCTGTCTGTCTATGGTTTTGAGCTCAGGGATCCTAGGCACTAGATAAATTATAAGTACCAACCCACCTATTAAACACAGGGACAAAGAGGTACAAACCCTAGAGTAACCTTACTTTTAAAACTGGGTGGTATTTTTTTCGATTTATGCTTTTTGGGTATGACCAAACGACAATAAGGTATTTTGCATCGCATAAGCCGTTTTGAATTATCGCAGAACATAATTTTTTGTTTATTAAAATAGCGTACCAAAGTGCCATAAAATATTTTTTTGCTTCTAAGATTATTCTGGTCAACATTATCCGTTTAGATGTACAAAGCTATAGGTAATTACAAACGTATGATATTTTATCCAATTCAACTTCAATTTTCGTGTAGGTACTAAAACATTCAGATGCGGTGTGACATCGGGGCTCGGTATATACCTACATTGTATGGGATTTTTGTACATAAAATTGTCCGTAACATATCAATATCAGTTTATTTATAAGTCTCATATTCATATAGGATCCTTTTAAGAAATGTCTACTCTAGTTCCATTGCTTACGGTCGATTACCCAACATACATCATTAGAGAGTTACGTGTTTGCAAAAGCAAGTGATCTTAATTGGACTGTGTATTTTGAGGATCAAATTATTTTCTTCCCTCGTACTGGTGGCTTTGTTGGGCAGTGTGTTTTTTGTTTGCGACATGTTTGCGACATACGTGCCCGACATCTGACAACAATGAGGGCTCGTTTAGAAACATGTAGATACTTAGAGATATACAATTGTTTGAGCACCTGTCAGCATATATTGGTGCCGTTAAATTAGAAAGAAATTAGTAAATATTTAATACAAAGATTTTTATCGCTAATGCACCCCAACGTTTTCAGGTCGCAACTGCAAAACTTTAAAACTCTTCCATAGTTACTTGGTAATTCTATCCAAATAACCGACTCACTTGTATAGAATTAAAAGCGTTTTTTGCATCTCTTCTTGATATCTCCTCTTCTTTTGTAGCCCCTTAAGGACAAAATACCTGTAGTACCAATTATTTTAATGAAATTGAAACCGTTTTCCATTGGACTATTTTCCACAGATTTACATTGAATTTAATTACAAAATAAATTTTATTTAATTTCCTACATTATTGAGAATAAATTCACCTGACATTTTCCTTGAATGGTAGTCCTTAGAATTAGTAAAGAAGGACTTAAGGCCACCATTTGTATCCTATTGTATTGTGCAAGAAAGATACAATAAATAAGTAATTCCAACGTTACGCATAGAGTATACCAGTGAGAAACCTCCATCTTTAAGCTATCTTACGGGTCGTTTTCTTTGGATTTGCGTTGCTATAAGTCCGCCAAACACATGCCATCAAAATTGATTGTGCCAGTTTTTTTTTAATCATATAAAAAACACGATATACAGTGCCTGCATAAGACTCATAGTTAAATTAACCATAAAAACTTCCCACCAACCGCCTTACTAAAATGGTAGACATACTGCATGTGTTTCAAAGCTATCAACCCCATAGAGTGGGCGTTTAGAATACTGCATGTATCACCCGAACTTGTTTGTGACAGTGACATGTTACGGTAATGTAATGTTCCAACAAATGATTTAATTAAAACCAGGAATGCAGGAAAGGAATGTAATGATAATGACTACCGCTATATATTACACAGGGGTATTCAGAAAACGAAATACATACTTAACTTATTTCTGGTTTTGTTCTAATAATCATTACTCTGTAGATTTTTTTTGGTACCTAAAGCTCCCTCTCTCTTTCTTCTCTTCACTCGGGTGTTCCTTGAGACATAATATATGCATTCTGAAAATGCCCAGTTTATAAAACTGCGTCATCGTCTTCCATCTTATTGAAATGACATCATAATTCTCCTACGTGTTTCTACTAAACGCCTAAAGTACCTACTTATTTTAAATGACTTGTTCCATCACACCCCCCTGAAAAGAAGCTTTTTTTCCTGGTACGATCAAAATCGCATTTGTCCACTAAAGTGGAATGTAATTCTAAAGTTTTAAATTGTTAATTGATCGTTGTCTCCAACATAAAAATTTAAAATTTAACTTTAATATTGTCCAGCTTTATGTCTCCGACACTTAGTTTAGGAAAGGCATTGCTAACTACTTGAGATATTTACAATAGTTTTAAGTTTACAACATTGTGTAGCACATTTAATTTAGAATTTTCCTGGTGGTAGGTCCTGCAATGAAAAATGTTTTCACAGCACTCATGATTTCAGTTTTTGGTCCAAGATCGTTTGGAATTTTCCTTACTCAATAAACACATGACATCGTTTCCATACCATTGCGCGTCATGCATCTACTTTCAATGCATCTACTTGTCGTACCTACTTTCAAAAATACCTTATTACATTAACGGTAACGTAACCAAAGTGCTGGTTATATCAACAATCAAGTTAGTTTAACATAAGAACATAACGTGTAGAGACAGAAACCAAACAACTTGAACTTCCAGACGGTATTCAGGCAAGCGATAGCAGGCTAGAAGATAGTTTGTGATACACAATCACACGGTTGTTCTTGTCTTTAATCGTGATTATACTTAATCATGGACGTCGATTATTACGATATTGTAGGGAAGCTAAATATATAAAATTGTATGCAATTGCTTTTAACCACAGTCTGTTGATGGTGATTAACTCGGGTTTGTTTGTAACTTAGGCCCGATCTGGCCTAAATAATTCACAATGGTCTAGCATGGGATTTACATTTCATTATTACAGCTTAATGGCGTCCTAGCCTAATGCAATGACCCTGCCTACGAAGCTGGAGGTCCCGGGTTCGAATCCTGTCAAGGGGATTTATTTGTATTTACACACAAATAAATCCCCCACGATAATTTGTTCCGGGGTTATGTATGTTATCTACGAGTACCTATATATTTAGTAGTATTAAGTCGGAATTAAGTATTTATACCGTCGTCTAGTAGGTAGGTACCTACCTACAACGGTTACAACACAAGCCTTATTGAACTTGCTGTAGGACGAGGTCGATTTGCGTAAGATTGTCCCAAAATATTTATAGTAATTTATTCATCCCTTTGAAAACCCGCCTGTCAAGCGTGGCGACTATGGTAACTCCTCAGTAAGATAATAAAAGTCATATTTGGTAAAGGCTTTATCTAGCAGTGGACGTCTTAAGGCTGAAATAAAGATGATTAACCCCTTACGATCATAAAATATAATTCTGTCTATTACTCATGATATGTACCAAAACATATATAATCGAGGGCAAATAAGTATGACAAATATAGCTTCGTTCGGGTGTGATGCAACGCTCCAAGAAACGTGAAATACGTATCTTGCTTAAAGTCTGTAGATACACACAAAACGCTTACATTTATAAATGAGTTTCTTTTTTACGCCGATCCATTGTTAAGCCCATCCTTAGCCTAAACTGCTTTGTCTTTTTCCGCAGCAATCATAGCATTAGGAAGGAGGAAGTGGTTCTAAGACGTCTTTTGTGCAATCCGTTTCCGTAATCTGGCGAAGACAAATGACGACCTTTCAGGGCCTAAGTAGCGCCTAACAAACGTCTGTTGAAAACTTTAAAAAATACTTTCTGGGTTATAGTTATTCTGGGCAGTATACTATAAAATATACAACCAGGTAATTAATCAAATAGGTACATGCATGTTATAGCTCTACCTACCTATATGTACCTACTGTGTCAAGTGCGACATTGAAGCCGATGGTCGAGAATTCGATAATGACGGAATTTACCTAATATATGCGTAGGAAATAATATACATATGTGCGTAAGAATATACTTACTACGTACGTATATTACTACGTAACAACTTTAATGTTAATAAATAGGTACCATGAAAACCTACCGGCAGATACCTATGCAGGATGTAATAAAAATAGTTGTGATCCTTTCAAGGGCGTATCCGGTATAGTATTCTGATTAGGAAACAGTAAGAGAAAAAATATAAGAGCAATGGTAGCCTAGCGGTAAGAGCGTGCGACTTTCAATCCGAAGGTCACAAGCCCAAATCCCGGCTCGTACCTACCAATGAGTTTTTCGGAACTGTACGACTGTCATTTGGTATTTATCAGTCGGTTTTCGGTGAAGGAAAACATCGTGAGGAAACCAGACTAATCCCAAAAGGCCTAGTTTACCCTTTGGGTTGGAAAGTCAGATGACAGTCGCTTTCGTAAAATGTATGTCTACGCGAGATTGACGGTTGAACTTCAAAATGGCGAAGACGTCTTTGAAAATATATTTTTTGTTTTTTGTTCAAACGTAGTTTAATGTGTAATATTGATAGCGTATTATGCAGTGATCTAACGCAGAATTGTGCAGCTAATGAAGAATTGATTTCAAAACGCATTTCACCACTATTTGGCCACCACCGCCAGTCCCGGGGCCACGGCCGCCTCGTGGCTTTTTGCAAAGTCCAGCTACCACTTTTCAGAACGCAAGGCCTACTACCGTACACTGGCATGCTCTAAGAGCAAACTTGTTATTTATTCGATTGACTTGCTCCAATCACTTTGACACTGGCGAAATCATCAGAATTGATGGAAGCCATTTTTATTTAAACCATCTATCTTGTGTCTACGCTAAATCCTGGGGTTAGTTGCCAAGCGGACCCCAAGCCCTCATGAGCCTCGGCAAGATGCCGGGACAACGCGAGTAAGATGATAAGGAGAAAAAATATTATGACCCGAAATAAAATCTGCCCGTACTCAAGGTTACCAACTAAAATCAAGCTCGATTGACCCCAATCCAATTTAATCTGATCAATCCAACAGTCCTTTCATTACAATACTATTAAATAGTCCCATTTCGTCACTATAGTGAATTCACAAAGTATATATATAAAATCTCGTATTGTAGGTACGAAGTTACGAACACTGCTACGTAGTTGCTATACTATACTTGAGACTTGCGCATAGACATACCATCCTAGTACTTGCGTATTTTTCTTTTGATTGGCAGAATACGATATGATTTCTTTGTTCAAAGTAGTAACGATTAATTACTTACTCGTAATCTGCCTAGCCCAACATTTATTTGATTTATTTCAGTACAAAAAGTAATAAGTATAAAAAAATTCAAGCTTTTCACATTTTAATCAAAATCTTGAGATTGGCCCCGAGCTACCTGCGAATTAAACCTGTCGTCACCTGAGTAAGATAAATATATTAAATATTATACACACCCGTGGCCAAGATAAGCATGACGACCAGAAGCGCTACCGCGAAAGACGATATTCGTAAATTTCGGACGATTGTCTCTGTCACTCTCGTGATGCCTTGATTGGAGTAAAAGAGACAGATGTCCGAAATATACGAACTTCGATGTTCGCGGTACCGCTCCAGTTTTCATCTCACTCTTGTTGGTCAGATATGTTGTGGCGTCTATAGACGCCTTAAGAACCATCAACAACCACACATTTTTTATTAAAAGAAGAAGAAGAAGATGATTTATTTTACTAAAACGGGGAATTAGTTTAGCCATAAAAGACATTTATTTAGTTTAATAAATGAAGCACTTTATTTCTTGTTTTATTTATAATAAAATAATATCAGACATTTTTTAACAACAGGCATCGACGTCAAATGTCATCAGCAGCAACCATAGACAAACTATGGGTGAAGTACCGAACCGAACCAAACGATGCTGCAGCTGATGACACATTCATTAGTTTATAGTACGAATTAGACGAATTAGTTTACCTAATAAAAATTGTTAAATTTATCCGAAGACCCAATTAGTGTTCGTGATTGCGTCACTTCATATACGATGTGGGATCCAACGCACGTTCAGGTAACGGTCCAAAGAGCCCGTGGACTGCTAATTAAAGGTAAAAACGGTACTAACAAATGTTTTGTTACCATTGCCCTCGGCAAAGAAAAATTCCAAACATCCGTGAAACACAAAGCTACTGAGAATGTAGATTGGCTCGAGGAATGTGAGTTGCGTATACCAACCCAGGGTAACACTGCAGAAATTGTTTTGAAAGTGTATGATGAAGATATTGTAAAAGATCATTTACTAGGTCAAATATCGATTCCGTTAAAAGACCTCGATGTATATGAGAGGCCTAGAAACCGTTGGTACACTTTACAAGGCAAGCCGGGAAAGGAGAATGACAAAAATAGAGGAGAGTTAGAGGTCAAGATAGCCTTTACTGTAAAGGAGGGAAGTTTGACTGACCTCAGCAAGAAAGACAAACATAAGTCATCTTTGTCTAGCATCGCCCAAAATGTAGGCGGTAGTCTTATGAGCATTGGCAGTATTGAAAAACGCAAGGGTTTGAAAAAGTTTGCTAAAAATCTTGGATCTAAAATGAATTTAAGCAAAAAAGACAAGAAAAGTGACTCATCATCTCTGAGTGGAAGTATTGGAAATCTGAAGAACTCTGCACTCTCCACTCCGGACCACTCAACTCCTAAGACTTTGCCTGTAGATGCAGATCCAGGTGTCATCAGTGAGGATGAAGATGAATTTGCCTTTGATGACTTGTCTCATAAGAGTTCCGGCAGTTCTCTAAATGTTAACACACTACCGCGAGGACATAAGTATACACCTTCCCCTATGAATGCCTCTCTTGAAAACCTGGGAGGTGGAGAATTCTTGAGAAGATCTACTAGTAGCAATTTAGCAAATTCTGACAAATCTGTCCCAGTTCCTCAAAAACCTGTGCGTCTAAGCCTGGACACATTTACTCCTCCCAGGCCACCATCACAAATTATTGACAAGGATGATGAATGGTCCCAAAAGCTCTACTCCAAGAAGCAAGCCCATACAGTCAGCCAAAATATGATTGATAGGGAAAAATCTGCAAGCCTTGAGCGAAATAAAAAACTTGACAGTCCAAGCTCTTTAAAAGAAAAACCAAGTCCAAAGTTCTTCAAGAAGTTTGGTAACAGCAATAAACCTAAAAAGTTACTTGAAGAAAGAATTATTGTTGGAGAAGAAAATATTGTAGAAGAAGATTCAATCAATCCCGTATACAACAGCATTCCTAAAACAATTCTGCAACAACTTGAAGGCAAATCTAAAGAAGATCTCATAGTAATGGTGTATAGCATGCAAAGAGATGTAGAAGCAGAAAAGAAGAAAACCAAAGATTTGGAAAATTATTTGGATGAGCTACTGTTGAGAGTTATGGAAACAACTCCGAGAATCTTACAAAACCCTTACTCCAGAAATAATAGTATGCATATAAGGAATAAGTAATTCAGGGTGTAACAAGTAATTTTGGTGTTATTCTAATTAAGTATACAGGTACATGTCTAATAAGACTGGACATGGTTTTGATAATTTATGTTCACTGTTTAATATATTGTTTTGAAGTATTTGAAAACATTTATGAGAACTAATGATAGTGCTATTGTTCTTTCCAGTATAAAAGCCCATTGTTCAAGGTTTTTTCATTACACTACAGGTATCTTAAAAATAATGGCATGTGTATTTTCTAGAATTTTAACTAAGCCTTGTCTATGTCTAGGTTAATGCTAAACTTTCACTGTGTGAATGAGTGCAAACAGGCTGATCTAATGTAATCATCTATGTGCCTTACATGTTTGAAAAAGTCTGTGATACTAATTGGTTATAAATCAATTTTCCTTTAATTTATGAAAAATGGTCAATTGTTAAATAAGTGATAAATTGATAATCATAATTTCCATTTCTGGTGCCAAACTAACATCACCAAACTCATATTATAACTAAAAAATAAATTACGTCCTGTTCAATTCCTTTATTTAGAAATCAAATGTAGGATTTTTCAAACATGATTTTATATTATTTTGTAGTTATTTGGTAGTATTTTAGTGAAAAATAATGTATCCACTATTCCTGTATTACCTACCTACTTCTAGAAACAATTAGACTCCTAAGTATTTATAAGATGCCAGTGTGCAATATCTGCATAGTTTAAGCATTGTCAGTAAATGCACACTATTTTTAAAAGACTAATTGATATTTAAACTAGATCTTATAATGTATTTCAAAGTCCATTGCCTAACATACAATGATTTTCCTTTAAGACCATTATATTACCAAGTTACAAGCCGATTACTATTGTACTAACTTGGTATTTACTTCATTGTTACTTTTTTAATTGCTAATAAGGAATTGAGTTACAGTGACCATCAGATATATTGGAGCTGGTCACAAATATCTCATATACAACTCTATTGTCAATGCGATATTTGTAACCACCTCCACAGCTCCAATATATCTGATGGCGACTGTACATAAGATGGTGGCTTCGTTTTATACTAATTAAACAATGTTGAAAACCGTCACATATTTCCATGTATATAATGAGAATGACAGAAGACCCGATTTATTGAAAAGGCAAAAGTGAATTTTTAAATCACATACGTCATACGTTGAATTTATTAGTTATTTTTAGTTAATTATAACACATCTGGAATACCGTTAGGTTTATCTGTAAGATTTTTTTTTTGGTTTGTGATAATTTTGTTCAAACGACAAATGGAACAAAATAAAATTGTAGGTTGTATTTGACTCATAGTTATGAATATGTAACTAATGAGACTATTTGATAAGCGGCTTTAAAGTGCAAAAATATATGATACCGCAAGCCGGAACTAATTACTTATTTATTTTTTGATGATTAACAAAAAGTTTATTTTTCCATATTGGTGAACTACTAACTCTTAAATTACTTTAGTTTTTATATCTAAAAGTTAAGAGGCAGATAAGTTTGCTATAACACTAAATATAATTGAATAAATTATATACTAACTGATGCATTTATTGTTGTTTCTTAGTCTATGTTCCTTTTAGGGCTCGCGGTCGTGTCCGTGATTCGTGATTTGTGATTCGTAGCCGTGCGCCCGGTTTCGTGAATCATGGCAACGGTTTTCTGGTCAGTTCCGCACGTGACATTCGGTTACGTGAAATTAGTGTACGTGAATCCGTGTAGATCCGTGTAGGCCTGATCACGCCTTCACGTATCTTACGAACACGCCGGTTCGGTCCACCCGTAATATAGGTATACTAAGTGGTAACTCAATTCAATAAAACTTAGTCCTTATTTATTTTTCTCTCGGGCGTGGCGAAATTACGAAACGTGCGATAAGTATCCAACGGAATCGAGCCCGAAGCTCCACACACGGACGCATGTACGGGCTACATATCATGGCGTGTCACGGCGTGTCACGTGAATCCGGATGCGAACGCAGGTACGTGACACGTACCTGGCCGTGTTCGTGAAATTCGTGATCTTAGTACCGGCGGTGTTAAGAACACGTAGCTATGGGTCAGCGTACATCACGGATACCAGGAGCCCTAGTTCCTTTACTTCCATATCTAAAATGAGTGACACATTACGTTAGAAAACTTGTTTATTATATAATAATATAAAATTGACTTAATTAGATCACTTGTGACGACGAGTTTTCGCTGGCGCAGCAACTGGTGCAGCAACCGCATAAGCCTTTTGTGACAACTTGTTCATGTAGTAAATGACGATTATTGAAAATATCAAACTGAAACAAACAAACCACATTATGTAAACAATATATTATGACAATGGAGTTTATCCACTTCTATGAGTCACGTGTAATCTTATTGTGTTATCAATCTTATCATAGTCCTTATTTGGAATACATGATTCACAATATTTATGTCCATTGTTGCTCACTAGGATACACCACTTCGTCATCACCAGTCACCAGTAAACTATTTGCAAGGACAGGTTTAAAGAACATGCAAAACCGGTAATTTCTGTATGGGCACATCCGAATTTTGGTATTTTCCATTCAACAAATACCAGTATTACATGCTCTATTCCGGTACGTGGTCGCCACTCTGAGAAACTATACGTCTATCAGCTAATATGATGATGATGCCCACCCATTTTAAATTAAGACTTAATCAAGCAAAATGTTTGTGCTAATGTGATGAAGGTGAAAATAATTAGTGTTTTCATTAATTTCTGATTCAGGTCTTTTTAGGAAATCTTCCTAGTTTAAGGAATTAGGGGCCATCCACATACTTTGTCACAGGGGGCAGAGTCATGCCAACTGAGACAGTAGGTATGTGTTAAAAGGATTGGAAAACATTGTGAAAGTCCAACTTTCGTGTGACATACATATACATAATTAGGATGGTCCCTTAGTAAGACCAAAATTATATACTACAAAACTATAACAAAACTCAATTTTATATGAAATAAGGAACTTGTTTCTTTTTCATGATTTTTAAAAGTAGGTATTGTAAACGAAATTATTTAGTATTAGTTAGTAGGAGGTTGGGCAGAGCTCTGGTGTGGGACGCAACGTGCGTCGATGCTTTCGCACAGTCCCATATGCAGGCGACGCGCTTAAAGGCCGGTGCTGCGGCTGACCAGGCCCAGGTTCTCAAACGCCGCAAATACTCGTCCTTACTTAAGGATTACGAGTTCGCGGCACTCGCAGTTGAGACCCTGGGCCCCTGGTCAGACGACACGAAACAATTCGTGAGGGCTCTGTCGGCGCGGCTGGTCAACACTACAGGGGACCCAAAAGCTGGCTCTTACCTCTCCCAGCGTATCGCCCTAGCGGTACAGAGAGGTAACTCAGCCAGCTTGCCGCAGGGGGACTTGCTAGATGGGGTATTCTTTTTATAGTTATTTTAGCAATAATTATTCATTTTATTTTATTTTTAATTAGTATATTTTATTTTTGTTATTGGGTATTAATATGATTTTTACTTAAAAAAAAATTTAGTATTAGTTGAACTAATGTTTGCCATTAAGCAAGTAGTAATTATAAACATGTGAATATGTAAAAAGATCAGCCATGATCATTATGCCAAATAAAAAAATAGACATAAACAAGTAAGATGACGTAAACAAGATGTACATCTTTGGTCCATCCGAACCAAAGATGGACAAAACTAGTAACCAAATGGCCTGGCCCAGCTGGAAAAAGAAGAGTGGAAAGGCAATGGAAAAGATGGACAGATGACATCACACAGGCTGCAGGGAAAAATTGGATGGATGTTGCCACTGACAAAGAGAGGTGGAGACAGATGGAGGAGGCTTATACCCTTGGGGACCACTGATGTCAGATAAAGCTATAATAATAATAATAAAAAACAAGATGTACAGTCAGCATCATATAGTTTATAGCAGTGAACCGGCCCAATAGGGACCTGTAGAAATATATTTAGCTCCTTTGTTTTGTTCTATACTATATGAAGCTGACTGTGCTGCAGATATTATGACTACCTAGAAGTTAAGGATAAGTAATAAACCAACCAGGTGGTGAAGCAGATCCTGTGCACCATGCCAGCTGCTATAAGTGACACCGTCATAGATAGCACAATCTCCGGCAGCTTTAACTGGAAGTTCTTCCCAAACAAAGTTGCCTCTAAATTACCAATGGCCTGTATTATTGTTCAGGAAATGGCATTATACTATAGACTGAAAATTAATCAATTATATTATGTAAATTGATATTACCTAAGTCATACACTATTTCTAAGTTCAATCAACTTTGTATAGTTAGTAATGGTCATAGTGGCGAAATATATCAGAACATAACACATCATTACTTTGCTGCCTTACAAATAAAGATTGTACGCATATACTAAGACTACTTTGCGACTTTTCGATGGTGATTGAACTTGAATAGTGAAAAAAAAATCTACACTAAACTAAGTCTAAACTAAAAGTTAGCATTACCAGGCATCAGGATAAAGCCAGACATAGGTAGGCTTTTTGATTGCATGTCTGGTCAATATAAACGGTGTCCTTGTCTTGCTTGTCTAGCTGTTGTTAGGCTTACTGAGACTGGAATTATGCTACGCGGAACTAACGTGTTTGGGGCACTGACCTAGCTACTCCTGGCCAACCTACACATAGCTGATCTGTACATGTAGATTTTTCTAGCACTAACAATTTTTTTTATACCACAAAGGTGGCAAACAAGCATGTGGCTGCTTGATGGTAGGCAAGTGTTTGACAAAATAAAGACATTGACAGTCTTGTTATTAATAAGCAACACTTCAACATCATACAGGTAATACAAAGACAAATATAGGGTAATTGTGTTAAAAACATATATTAATATAATAATAAAAGTATCAATTTAATTATATTTTTCATAAAAATTGGAAATTATATGTTGCATATTATAAAAGTAATTTGGATCAAAAGTATACGAGTTATGTTGATTTTTTTCTAGATGGGTGGCACAAGGCATGTAGGTAGGTAGCCGATATAAATGTATGGTTGTATGTATATTGTTGAAGTATATGTCTTGTTGTTGAAGTAGTTATTGATAACAGGATTGCCAATATTTTTATCGTGGCATGCACTTAGCAAATGTTGTTCCTGCTAGAAAAATATCTAGCTATACTGATCTGTAATTAAAACTTTTAGTAGTTTGTATCACTACTATATAAACATTATTTTGAAATATTGATGCTATACACTGTATAAACAAATTGTTTTATTACTATTAGAATCTGATAAAAGGCCCCATTAATTTAGTATTACATATAAATTCCAGGAAAAACAAAGTTGGGAATTAATATTAGCAGCATTCACAGAAAGTTTTGGTTTGAAAGGATACAGTAACGAAGAACATGAACATGACAGATCCGAGGTAGCCTCCGAATATGATAGTCATCGGTGACTTAACCAGCCAGGGTTTGTACATCTGCATTCCCGAAAATATCAGGAGTGTCAATATCGACGAGATGACGAAAGACGTAGCACTGTTCACTGCTGAAATTATAAGAAATAACTAAAGTGTATAACATTTTAGCAGTATTTACATATATGTAATACAGCGAGTTAATTATTCGTCATTTACCCATGGTGCCTTAACAATTTTTATGTAAATTTTTAGTTTTAGTAAAGCCGACAAAAACACCGCTTCCACTTTGCTTTGCGGCTTCGACCATTTCGACCAACGACCACGTCATGTCACTAATGTCACTATTGACAGTATTGATAATTCCGTTCCACCCAAGACACAGTATATAACGCAGCTATTTTAATAGCGCACATTTGCCTACTATGATTTAAAGAACTCCACACTTTCAGACAATCATCATTGAATTCATTGATTGTTTAACAACAATACCGTGATTTTATAACTCATAGTTTGGAACTTCAAAGAAAGGAAATGAAGGATCCTTCAAAGTTCCCGTTCAAATAGATGACACAATTTCAGTTTTGTTTTGCAGTCCGATTGTGTAGTCAGCCTTTAAACACACGTCAATAAAAAAAAGAAGTAAACTACTGATAAGAGATTTAAAACTTTTGTGATAAGAGAATAGGTTGAAATTAAGATATTCATGCTGGTCATTAGCATGTCATTAGTACCTAGTGATTGTTTTCATCATATCGTTTCTTATTTCATAGCGTGATTTTGAATGATTTAAATTTATTTCCATAATGTTTTCTACTATGAATCTTGGAGGTATACTTACTCAGCTTGTTAGAAATTGCAGTAAATACGTAAGTAGGAATGGATGGAAGGAAAATCGAATACTAGGAATTAAATATTAATAAATTTTAAATTTATTAGAATACTAATGATAATAACACACATTCAAAACTTTAAACCCATATTTTTTTAAAGAGTACTAAAGCCCCTGAAATACGAATTTATGAGGTTGGTGTCAGAGATGGACTGCAAAATGAAGCTAAGTTTGTTCCCACTGAAGTTAAGATCGAACTAATTAACAAACTAGCAGCTGCTGGAATCAGGGACATTGAATCTGCCAGGTAGCTATTTAAATAAATGATAGCTTTACTTGTATTATAAAGAAAAAATATCCTTTAACAAACCGATTTAATAAATCATTAATTACGGCAATATTTGTACTAATTATATTAAAAATATCAAAACAATTGAGCAACTGAAAATGGAGTTAGAGGACTTATTTAGTTTTTTTATTACATGTAAGCTTTAGTTAAATTTAATATAATTGTATCCAAATTAGCACTTACTATTATTCCCTACAGTTTTGTAAGTCCGAAATGGGTGAAACAGATGAGTGATGGTGCTGAAGTCATGAAAACTCTTAAAAGACAGCCGGGGGTCAACTATCCTGTACTTATTCCCAATCTTAAGGGTTATGAAATAGCTGTAAGTATCAACCCAAAAACTGCCATCAGGTATGTAGATTTCACCATTATGATTTGACTCTTAGCATATTGTCGTTGGGCCTTCAAAAGTCACTATGTGTTTTAGTTTAGTAACAGATTAACCCATTTTTTTCTGTCTTTCAATGCATAATGAGAAAACTTGTTTTTTGTGTCTCTTGAAAAATTGGTCTATAACACATAGTGACTTTTGCAGGCCCGATGACAATATGTACTATAGTAGTACTAAACTGTCAAAAATTTGAAACAGCCATTTTACACATTCAAATAACAGAGATGAGACCCCATACAGAGTATGCATGGTCTACAGTTTAACTAATACTTGTAGTTTTTCTATGCCAGATATTGATATAATTTATTTATAATATTTTCAGAGTTTAGTACTAAAATAGTAGTAAATATAAGAGACCCTAAAGTATAAGACTTGTCCTACTTTATCAACAAAAATTACAATTACATTACATTGTACCAAGGATGCTGGCACCGTTTCCTTGTTGTATCGCAATGCTGATACATTGTGCAAGGATGCCACCAGCTCTGCAGTCACCAGTTACATCGACCAGATGCTTCACTGTCCAAAATAATATATTGGGATGTATATATTGTATGTGCAAAACTTGAAATATATGATATATATTTATAAAGAAAGGTAATTGATATGTTAGATTTTTTAAATAAATTATTTATGAAATGTCCCACACCAATAGAGCGAAGTTCAAAGTTCCCAAAATTTTTCTAGTGTAATTTTCATTGCAATGAACATCTTTATCCAATATGTGGTATTTTCGAGTCCGGGTAATACGCAACCCAACAAATGACGACCCATCAATTGTCGACCACTTTTTTGTACGCGGATTGATGGGTCGAGCATTGTTGCCGCGTAAAGAACGTGGCTTCGGATTGCTGCTCCGTAACGCGTTTGTACGGACCGAGAATGCGCAACCCGAGAATTGACGACCCATCAATCAGCGTCCATTCAGGTGACACGAATTATTGGTCGCGCATTCTCGACCCGTACCAACATTGAACGACCCCGGATTGCTCAACCCATCAATTGACGACCCAACAATCGGCGACCAAGTCAATTCTAGAATAGTTTCATATTACAACGTCGGTTTTGACTGTTTTTTTCGCGGTCAACCTAACACACTCCTCCTCGCTTCGCTCGTCGTCGCACCTATCTGGACTCTGTCACATATGGTATTTCTGTGGCCTCCAATTGATGGGTCGTTAATTGTTGGGTCGCACTTTACCTACCCGTACCAACAATGCACATCCCAGTAATTCAAAGCCAAGGGACTCTGATTGTTGGACGCTGATTGATGGGTCGTGCATTGTTGCCCTGTACAAAACGTGGCTTCGGATTGCTGCACCGTAACGCGTTTGTACGGCCCGAGAATGCGCATCCCGAGAATTGACGACCCAGCAATCCGAGTACATCATGGTCGCCAATTGATGGGCTGTTCATTCCAGGGTCGATCATTGATGGGTTGCGTTTTGATGGTCACCGTATTTTCTAAAAGTTAAAAGTTTGGTTTAGGTATAAGTCAGATGTAATAACAAATAAACGGGATTTAAAAATGACCTCCGACGTTTCGAGTCTTTATCCGAGAACACGAGGACAAAGTCATTCTCAAAACGTCAGAGGTACTTTTTAAAGGTACGCGTATTGTATCAGTGGTAGGTAATGTATCAGTATTAAGCCAGATGTGGTTTTTAAAATAATATATATAAAAAAAAATTACTTGTGTATAAGGTATTTCATAAGATAAAAATGATGAGGATTCACTTTTCATTGCTGAAACTATGTTCTGGAAGAAATTTCACCGAAGCAATTCTAAATGCCACAAAAATTATCAACATTGCAAGGCACTTATACAATTATCTCTCAGATAATTTTATAGGTATTTACATGGTGTTTAATTATGGAAAAATCAAGTGAGGCAGGATTTCCTACTTGCATAGTCACTTAATATATCTATTTTATATAAACTAATACGTACAATTAATGTATCTATATTCTATTGTAACCTTTTAAACTAAACAAAAATTTTCAATTCGTGAAATGTGTGTCAAGTCATTATTGTCAATCAAATTCAGAATAACATTTTCTCATGTGTGATTCTTATGCTGTGAAGTTAACGCGCATTCTCACATAGGTCCATGTGGGTAAGACCGGCATACTTTATATTTTTAAGGTAAGTCCGTAAGGTATATGACACTAAATACCAATCAGATAATGTAGGAAATTGGTTGGTAGATGGTCTTACCCACATTGACTTAGGTATTCTATGTTGAAGTGTTTATGCATCAAGTTTTATTTGTTTTGAATTAGAAATATTTATAAACGGTGAAATGAAAGTTACTACACACGTACTGTTACTTACTGTTATTACTGACGAGTATACTACATATAATTTTTATCTAAAATATTCTACCCACAGAAAAAATGCAATATCGAGGAAATAGCCATATTTCCAGCTGGTTCGGAGTCTTTTTCACAAAAGAACTTGAACTGCTCAATGGAAGAAGGCCTGCAGAGGTTCCGAGTGGTTGCGGAGCAGGCAGTAAAGGACGGAATGAGGGTCCGCGGCTACGTGTCCTGTGTAGTTGGCTGTCCATACGAGGGACCAATATCTCCTAGAGCAATTGCCAAGGTAGGTAATTTAAAAGTAGTGTACGACTCAAAGGTTAAAAATCGGCACAAACTGTTATAACAGTATTTTGTATTTATCTTCGTAAATTACGGTTTAAGGTAAACATCCTTATCATCCAGGATGTCATCTTTATTGCTCATTACTTAAGTTTGAAGATGACACACTAGGACAGTATCCAGCACCAAGACATTTACCTTGTAATTCAACCAACAACATACCCATATAAATAGTCGGGGGATATAACCGGACTACAGTTCGGAGTTCGTCTACCTTTATATCTAATAATGAAAATCTTATCCTGAACAGTTGTCAGAGGACCTACTGGCAATGGGTTGTTACGAGATATCCCTGGGGGACACCATCGGGGTGGGCACCCCGGGCTCCGTACGCAAACTGATGAAGGAAGTGCTAACCGTGGCGCCGCCGAAGAAGTTTGCAGTCCACTTCCACGATACTTACGGACAGGGGCTGGCGAATTTAGTGGCTGCTTTAGAGGTACGCATATTTAGGCGAATATCAGGCTCCTACCACATCTCGACTAATGTTATTTTTTAATACAAGACTGACCAGCTTTTGACCTTAGTCGCACCTGATGGTAAGTGACGAGCCTATTCACTCTTGCCTTGAAGAGACCCAAATTATATCTTTCCGGGAATACAGACGAAGGGAGCGAATTCCATTCCTTAGCAGTCCGCATTAGGAAGGTTAATTTTACCGCTCCAGAAGCGTTTTAGTTCTAATCATCTCAAACAGTCGATTTTACTATTATTTTGAAGGTCTTGCTCCATCACGGTAAACGATGTGATGGAATATAATTGCACGACTTTTAATTCGTTGTAACGATACAGATGTCCAGCTACCGGTGCTGATGGACTTTTACGAAAAACCCAGAGGGATTCTAGCGCCTACAATCGCAGCATGTTAATCCTATTTAAACAGCCTATTTTAATATTGTGGTTATACGCAGTGATAGATACATATTAGTTAACTTCCAATGGAACACATAATATGTCTATTGTTCCAATTTGAAATTGGAAATAACCCCCCTTCTGTAGACGATTGAGCCCGCCAACCAGATTATTAGAAATAAATTCGCTTTCAAATAAGGTGTTCCAGCTGCAAAGGCTTAAGATGGGTTCTTGTAAAAGGCGATAGCTCACTAAAATAGTGCTGGCTGCAGTACCGGCTAAAAAATCAGTAGTTAGGCTGTCAAATATATTTTATGGTAACCTTTATATTTATGGTAAAAATAAGTGTCGCAATTCCTATTGGTAATCTAAATAACGTGGCTGACGTAGTGGTGTAGTTTAGTCTATTTATTCCGCAGATTCGTTTCCAGAGGCACAACCGCCAAAAACGATATTCGTAAATTCCAGTAGATTGTCGCTAAATATACGAAATACGATGTTCACGGTACCGGGTCTGACTGCTACCAGAGGCTCTAGTGTAGGTTTCTTTTGACGTAAAAAAACGTCTCGAACGCGTAAGTGATAATGTTATTTATAAAGGTGCGAATGCGATGGTGAAGTAATGTGACGTTAAAATAAAAAAGTACCACCTACTTAATTATTATGAAAATGTATGCTCACGCCATTCTAAGTTCTCTTACACTTATTAACAATTAATCAAACACACATAAACTGATAAACTACGTTTCATAACGTCTTATCAATTCATTATTTGCTCAGATTTTTGTATTGAAACAATAGATTTCGGTTACTAAGCACCTGCTTACGTTTAAAATACAGTTGTATTCATAAATTTCATAATTCATTTCAATTGGCCAATTGTGATAGCTAACATTTTATGTGACAGGAATGATGACTGTACATACTTATATATGAAAAGGGATTATATTGAGTCCGTTAGATTTAGTAAAGATATTGATATAATACCTATATTATTTTCTTTTGTAAGTACCTATATCAAAACAAATCGGGACTCGTGACGTCACATTTAACTAAAATTTTATGTCCAAGAGGTCTCGATACGATTCGAATTTCCAACTTGAAACATACTTAGGTATCTTTATTTTCTTGTTTACATGGATTAAATTATTTTATTAATCTACGTGATAGACAAATTTAAAAGAATATGCATCAAGCCATTACGGGGGCAGGCGGTCAAAGTAAAATTCGCTAAGTCGAGGTAATATTTATATGGGTGCTAAGCTGTATACCTAATACCTACACCTAACCCGCTCAATGGCGTAACGCGTCCGGAGCTTACGTCATCGGGATATGTATTAAAGCAACTTGTTTCCAGTTCGGATGCACGACAGTGGACTCCTCGATCTCGGGCCTGGGCGGGTGTCCGTACGCCCGGGGCGCCAGCGGCAACCTGGCTACCGAAGACCTGGTCTACAACCTCTACGGTCTTGGCGTCAACACCCATATAGACTTGGCGAAGCTGGTCGAGGCGGGCCGGTACATTTCTAACTTCCTAGGGAAACCAACAGACTCCAAAGTGAACAGAGCTCTGGGGGACAGATTCAAAAACCATCAAGATATCGTCAAAATTGCAGTTTGTGAACTTTAGCCTGTTATAATTTATAGATGTTTATATCAATCAGAATATATATGTAAATATGTATATGATACACATGTAAATAATAATATTAAAGTTTTATATGCTTATCACGTTGTTGTGTACTTGAAGTAGATGGTTGTGTTAGTGAGCATCGTCCAATACAGGTTTTATCGTTTATCATGTGAGCGGGCGCGCCGCGTCGCCCCGACTCCGACGCGCCGCGCGCCGCCACTAGTGATGCGTGCGCGCACCAAGCTACTCGCTTTTATATTAAATTGACCTTATTTACTTTGCTGGAGGTCGATAAACCTTATCGTATGAATCCAGTGTTACTCTAACCACAAAGCGCTTCAGTGTTCTCGTAGTATTTAAAATTGTATGGACCATGTCGAATTCTGTGGAAGTTACGATAAGCCCGGACGTCAAAATTGGCGGCTCTAACCCGTGTTTCATTATAGCAGAAGTCGGACAAAACCACCAAGGTGACATTGAAATAGCAAAAAAGTTGATAAAAGCAGCAAAGGTAAGTTCACTTCCATGTACTTCATACAGGTAAGTGCAGATGATAAATTCTGCACATCACAAAAGACTTGCTAATATAGAAACAAAGAGGACTGTTTGTAAACAAAATGTAAAATTTTATGTCTGTAGGTATTTCACCGTTTACAAGTTTTCCAAAATACCAATTGGTAACAAATACGATCTTAAATGTGCTGGTTTTACAAACATTAAAAAAATTGGAAGGTCAGTACTTTCACTTTGACGACGACTTGTTTATATACTGACTACCACCGATGGTACATTGTTTCCGTGCATGGCTAATATAATGTTGTATGGGTTTAGCATTTAAAAGCACAAATCGATTAGTTACCACATCATTACGTCGCAGGACAAACTAGGTTGAGTGAGACATTAAAACATCGTATAGATGTAGGTAGGTAGGTACTTCACATTTACATACAGGCGTTGGCGAGTCTTTGTTTACTTCATTTATAGCACTTTGATATTTCTTGGCAAGAGTAGGTATGTATAAAGATAAATTCTGTCGACAATGTACATATGTAACTATACAATCAATTAATTATAATAGTTCTTCACCTGCAAAATTGATAGACAATAATCATTTATCGATCGGCCTAACTTGTTACTCCGTTTTCGTCTCCTCTAAGAAGTTAAATAAGCAGTTCAGGCTGTCAGACTCTTTAATATTTTGCTTTTTTCGTGGCCATATCCTTACCAGTGGAACTTTGGGAAAATTAGGTACTTAAACGCCATTGCAACCTAATCTATTAGTACTATGCATACCATGCATACATTACTATACCTATGTATGTTAATAGTTAGTAACGTTGATTTCCAGGCAACCTCAGTTGTTGCCAATGCAATCGTACAATCAACTTCAAAGATAAAGCAATTTATGTGGCTATTTATAAAATGACAAAGGACCTTGGTAAATAGTACCTATAATGTGTATATTTAAGTAAGTTTGTTGTTAAGACACCCCACCCAGATCTCGATATAAACACTGATATCAAATACCTACATAAGTAGGTACCTACATACCTACCAGATAAGAATGAAAAACAATGGATCGGAAAATGTAGTGGCATTTGGCAGCTACATAACATAACATTAGTCCACCTACATGTAATTATAAAAAATTGATAATTGTTCAAACATGATTAGTTCAGACCTCTAGACTCTATTGAAAGTTGAAACACTACTGTGTAATTTGCAATTGCCCCATTATTATTCCAGGAAGCAGGCGCAAATTGCGTCAAGTTTCAAAAAACATGTCTCAAAGAAAAGTTCACAAAAAAATATCTGGAGCGGCCGTACGAGAATGCCAACTCCTGGGGCAAAACCTACGGCGACCACAAGAAGTATTTGGAATTCTCCGAAACTCAATACAGAGAACTTTTCAAGTATGCGCATGAAGTCGGCATCCTGTGCACTGCCTCTGCCATGGACATGGTGAGAACCCCTCATTTAATAGAACTACTTACTTTCATTTTGACAAGCTACCTTAGGCGACACTCCAGCTTAGGATAAAATGACAGTTAACGGGGGACAGCCATACCCATTATACAATTAAAACTGTTGTGAGCCATGTTACTACTACTTAGTTACAAAGTTATCCGTTTGTAACTAAGTAACCATACCCATACATAACTGTCTGGTGTAACGGCATACAGTATGAAAACTTTGCCAGATACAGTTGATTGCTTCGTTAAATGTACGTGGACGTTTCTGACATCATGAACAGTAGATACTAACAATGTACATAATAAAAAAACTATATTTTTGTTTTATTTTACAGGTATCCTTCGATTTCCTAGTCAATATGAAAGTGCCCTTTATCAAAATCGGGTCTGGCGATTCAAATAACTTGCTGTTTCTCAAATACGCAGCGTCTAAGAAGATCCCTCTCATCATCTCCACCGGTATGGTCGACAAGACTGCAGTGAAGACCATCTATGACATCGTATCCGAGCAACACAAACAGTTCTGCCTATTGCACTGTATCTCTGCCTACCCCGTGCCTTTTGAGGATTGCAATCTGACCGTGCTACAGGATTACACGAACACATTCGACATCCCCGTCGGATACTCCGGCCAAGAGTTGGGCACGGCTGTAGCATTAGGTGCCATCGCTTTGGGAGCTAAGGTTACTATTCAAATAGTTACTTAATACATAAATATTAAAAATAATAACATATTAATCACACGATCGATGGAGTCAGGGGACCCCAACTAGTCGATGGAGAACAGTCCCATAAGCCATCTCTCTTAAGTATGACAATTTCAATATTATCGTGGCGTTTGGGACACAGCTTTCCGTCACACAGCTGTGTTTGGCATGCAAAAGTAAAATAACTGTATTACCAGTTTTAAACACAAGCGATCAAAGATTACGTACCTACATTACAGGTGCTCGAGAAGCACATAACACTGGACAAGAGCATGAAGGGCACGGACCACGTGTGTTCGCTGACACCAGCAGAGTTCTCGCAGCTGGTGCGCGACGTTCGTGTCATTGAGGCCTCCCTGGGGACGCCCATCAAGAAGGTCGTCACTTCAGGTATGACGTCTTAGAATAAAATGACTAGACTTTTAGAAAGCTAGGAATATTGATATAGTATGACAACAGTCAAAAAATGATTTCTGTATTATGAGATGTGATTGCGGTTAATAATGTTGGTAACTTATCTGCTTTATAATAATATCAACCCAAGTACCTAGTCCTTGAACTTTGATAGACCCAATAGTCATTTAAAATTACATCTGATGAAACGTGAACAGTGATTGATAGCAAATGAGTTCATGGGCATTACCCAGTTCTATGCGATGTCACCTATCAGTGGCGGCGCGTGCATACAAGCCGATTCCCGCCGGCTTAACTAACTTCCCACAGTTTTCACCTATGCAAATAAATAGTAATATTCATTTTGAAATATAGACTTAAACTTACTTTATTTTATTTCAGAAATTCCATGCATTGATAAACTCCAGAAGTCACTAGTGATGGGCAGTACGAAGAACAAGGGGGAAATATTGTTCCCTGGAGACGTAAAAATCAAGGTAGCAGAGCCAAAGGGACTCAACGCATTGAACTTCGATAACGTCATCTATAAGACCCTGGTATGCGACAAGAAGGAAGACGAACCGTTAAACGAAGGGGACTTCTGCTAGTCTTAATGCCTTCAGCATGTAATTGAGCATTCGTGAATCCTAACCCAATGAGATACGGTCCATTTTTGGTCAATTGGGTGCCTTGCTGTTTTTAATGCATGAAAGATATGGATTGAACATCTAATGAATCAGCGTTTTTGATCCCACGTATACATATACCTAGGTTTAATATACATTTTATAGGCAGCTTCCTTTTGGTAGCGATTGGCGATACGAGATATAACGGTGTGATATGACTGTTCGGTAGTCGAATTATAAATAATGCTCAGTTTAGAAAATAAAATTCATTGAAGTCTTCGTGCATGTTCAAGATCTGATAAGTCTGATTGAAAAAAAAAAAACAAAGAACTTGTTAAAGTAAGTGCACCTTCAAAAAAGACCGTTTAGTGTAAATAAATATGTTGTGTTACCATTGAAAAGTGTATCTGAACTCTGTTGTTTTTCTCCAGATACTGAAATGACAGTTCAATAATAATATTTCTTCCAATACTAACTTGTTCATTCTCATTCTAAGTTTTGTACTAAAAGGCAATGAATTGGACAGTTTCTTTAGTTGCATCACAGTATTTGAAGATAAAACAGAGATTGCGACATTGTGTACGATGATGTAAGAGCTGATTTATAGTGTTTTTATCGAGGGAGCTACAAGTACTCAAAAACAAAACGCTTTGCTATCATATACAGCAAGAAAAACCCCGGTGTCGTCATAAATGATGCATAATCTGTAAAATAAATTTTGTTACTTTTGTGGTCATATACTTGGCCTGCCTCGTTGTGCACAGGGTATTTTTACTCATTGTGTAGTGCTAAGTTTGTAAATCACATCTGCGCTTAGGTAAAATAATAATATACAGGATGATTTCTAGGTCGTGATCCAGAACCTGTTTTTTTTTTACTTAATAACTGGACAATATTATGTTATGGTAGTATTTGTTCAAAACAACATTAATAGTCTTCTTCTTATTTTTTTTTTAATAATCTTAAACTAACATATGTATAGGTATCTATATGTCAGTATGTGAAACGACAAGACGGCAAATTGAGTACGGTGACCAAATTATAAGCTATTTTTTTTTCTACTTACCATCTGAAAAATTATTATAATTTTCGGTGATAAATAATTAATGATTCACATAATTAGCTTCACCTATGAATTCTGTGCCATGTCTTGTTCTTTTGCTCCACGACTCTGTAATCAACCTGTACAAATGTATATTATTTTCCGCACACTGACATCCTACGAATTTATATACGTGAATAAGTTAAGTAAGTTTCCTACAAGAATGATATAAGACTAAAATAGGCAATGCCAAATAACAGTAATATAATGTGCAAAATACAATATAATATATCATTCCCGCTTTGCTGGCTAACGTACTTCTGCCATCTAGAGTTTTAGATCACAGTTGCATGGATTTTATTCCCTGGCTAACGCCCGCAAAGTAACTACACACTATACACGATAGCTGGCGCTCCATCTGCACTTAGTACCCAAAATATACGTTTAGCCAGCAGTTCGGAGGAACGCGGTCTTGTACAGGCATTGTCATTTCCTCCTTATATCATCCTTACCAACATATAGTTTACCTACTTCTATTAACCGCATATTACCAAACATTTAATGACTTGTAAAATGTACCTATATGTAAAATCTAGTGAAAATACTCGTTCAATGAAATAAAATATATTTACTTTTTGTTAAGAAGACAATTTCTTTCGCGAATACCCCTTTTAATAGCTGTACAAACAATATCATACCTACGCGTAGTAATTTTCTAGATGAAAAGCAACTTATTCTTGTTTATGAGGCATGATGGCGTGGGTCGTTGTTGGAAATAGATAATCGAAAAAAAATCGGAGACTCGCACGTTTCGTCATGACGTCAATTCATTCATAATGTTATCGCGGTGTCATACCAACATTGTGCGCCGGTTTCAAGCCCAACTGGCTCTTATGTCTATTTCTGAACAAATGTGGCATATGCACGACGGACGTGCGATAAATGCAGCGCGGTGCATCGAGCCGCTGCCTGAGCTCAAGGATCCGGGATACTCGAGCAATTTATTAGCGAGTAGTTTTATTTTGGTTGTCGTCTCGAGCGCGGAGCGCCTGGCAGCGGTGTGGTGTAACAGAGCTAAGTGGCGCAGCAGGCGCACGGCGAGTTGGCCCGCTGCCCGGCGCGCGCGCCAGTCCCCGGCTCGCCGGCCCCGCCGCCGCCTGCGCCCCGACGCCGAACGACACGACACGACTCCAGCACGCCCGCTCTCCAATATACTACGGCGCTGCACTCGTAAATTGACCGCGAGCTATCCCGCCATAAAATTTCTTTCTTCGGTGATCTAGTACTGTCAGTGTTTACGCGCCTAGACTCTGAGAAATAGTGGCGACTAGCTGCCGATTTAGGTCGCCCGGTTCAGTGCTAAGCAGCGGGATATTTTTATTGCTACTGTTGGGTGCAGACGTACGAACGCCCGGAGCACGTTACTAGTTAAATAAATTATTATTTATAGCATAGAATCGTAACACTCATTCCATAAACATAGTAATCCTGAATCGTGCAACGTCGGCTGATAGCCGCATGCGCGGAGGATTTACAGTGATTGACTCGGTTCAAGAGCTATGATGACGCGAGACGGAAGAACGATGTGATTGATGTGTTGATGTAATTGCTGCATTTAGGTGAAATCGTTGACATTTTAGTGCATTTTTGTAAAGTGTAGTGTTGTGAAGATGCATCATTTGTATGTGCAAAAAGGGGATCCACTGTGCCCGCTGGGGTTCCACCCGCAGGTGCGGTGGCCGACGCGCTGCAAGCGCTGCTTCCGAGACTACAAGGAGCACGGGGGTGGCGGCGGCGGCCGCGGCAGCACCAACCGCGCCGAAGACTTCACTGCCTCCACTCCCAGCCTTTCCAGTTGGAGCTCGCCTGCGTCACGGTAATACCCTCTTTCGCCAACACTTCAAAATAGAGAATATATATACCGCCTAAAACGGGGTGGGGGTGGGGGCTATATATTCAATCATAATAAACTGTAGTGCAAAGTGTGAAAAGATCACAAGTTACCCAAATTTTACTCTATGCGTCCGTGAAGACACATCATTTGAAACAAACTATGACCGAAAAAGACATGCAAATTAATTGAGAGCACCTTTCCTTTTTACACCTGTTAACTATAGGATAGGTATAGTGTATGTTTGACGCAACTCGAGACAGAATACCCGTTTGATTACGGCGCCACAACAAAATTCTTTCCTGTCAAATTTATTTGGTTGGAAAAAGTAGGTCAATTTTTAGGAGGAGTCGTGTCGTGTGGCAGTGACCTTGGCTCACATTCTGACGATGACAAAATGATGGGTTGTGGAGTGATTAGCAAACTTACAGAATAATACTGCGAATGCCGAGGATATAATTATTTTTGAGAAAGTTGCATTATAACATAAGTTATAGAGTTGGCTTACCATTGGGCCTAATTTGCCATAAACAATACACTATTTTATGCAATATATTATGACCACGTCTGGTTATTGCAGCTCTAGCTACTTTACAAATATGTATGAACTGATATGTAAGATAAACATCTTTCAACACAGTTTATTACTAGTAAGGCCACTGTATAAGCTAGTATGAGGAAATACTCTTCGTATAATTATACTGGGCCCATAACCTGCTACTTAATAATTTAAGTAAGCACAAGTTCATTTGTAATTTATCTACAAATAAAGTTAGAATACTAAAAATCATAACCCAATACTATCTATTCACGATCTGTGAAAAAGTATTGTGTTTAAGAGAAACTTAATCTTAAGAGATTTAGAGTAGGTAAATTAATTTCGTTCTTTTAATTAGTTTTTTATTTTATTTGTTATATTGGCCAAAAAGTTTCCTTTTTTTAAATACAGTCTCAAACCTCTGGTGAATATAGGTAGCACCAATAATAACCTATTGTCAATATGTACCTACTATACCTAGAATGGAACGCTTACAACCTATTAGCGAACCTTTAATGAATTGTAAAATGAAATAAAATGTAACTTTTTGTTAAGAAGACTATTTCTTTTGCGAACCCCATAATTGCATTAATTTCAGTACAAAGAACATTATACCCACGCGTAGTACCTACTTTTCTATTTAAATGGGATAGGTAACATTTGAGCGGTTTCAGTCTAGCGTTTTTTTAACGTATGAACTCGTTTTTTCAACCTCGTGCACGCGTGCACAGGTGCGGATTTGTTTTCTTTGGGCATTGACGCGCATATAAACTCGCATAACCGTGAGCGAGTAACAGTTCCATTTCTTGTTTAGAGAAAACACGCAGGAATAAGCGCGTACATGCGTGTTCGATTTAATGTAGCGCGCATGTAAGCGCGTTGCCAAAACGAGCGTATAGGTACGCGCAGAAAAAAACGCTAGCCTGAAACCGCCCTTTGTTGTTAAATTCATTAAATCCTATTACCTCTAGATTTTCCGTTAAACCTATATAGTTACAACAAACAATGTTTATTACCTTTCCACCCAATAGCCTAGCGGGTGCATTTTAGATTTCATTAAAACTCAATAGTCCTTACAACATGGTGCGACACGGTCAGGGGCAACATCCGCTTAATGTACCCCTTACATATCATTACATTGTTGAAAGGGGGCCTCAGCGCGTTGGCTCGATCTGCCTCCGCATTACGCCTCCCAAATGTCCGGAACACCATGGTTCCGATATACCCTCAATTAGCGTGACAAGGAAAACGTAAAATTATGTGATTATTTTTTTATCAAAAACTTCAACCTATCAAGTTCAAAATAATTTTCTTTGAAAGTTTTTATAAAGTTCTACTTTTGAGTTTTTTTCAGATTTTTAAAACTTATGGTTCAAAAGTTAGAGGGAAGGACGTATTTTTTTTATTTCATTAGCAATTATTTCTGAAAATATTTACGTTATCAAAAAATGGTTTTAGTAAACCCTTATTCCTTTTGAAATACCTACCCAATAATATAACACACGTTAGGATATGAATAAAAAAAATCACTCCCCACTTTACGTATAGAGGGGGTACCCTAATAAAACATTATTTTACAGTTTTTATTCAACATTTTGTCGGCGTGATTGATATACATATTACTACCTACTAATTCAGCTTTCTAGAGCTAACGGTCACTGAGATTATCCGCGGACGGCCGTACGGACAGACAGACGAGGCGAAACGGGATCCTATTTGACTACGGAACCCTAAAGCCGATTACGATGACGAGAAGGCGTTAAAAATGGTCCTAAACCTAGGAAAACCTGATTCTTATTAGAAACCCTAAAGCCTAATGCAAAGCTTTTAGATACTTTCACACACGTTATTTATGCTTTACATAGGTACTTTAAAAAGTTTGTTCGCGTCTCTTGCCTTGAAACAGATGCAAAGCAAAGGACTCCACTTTTAGAACCACTCGTCCGCTCTACAGTTTGGGAATATTTTCACAAGCACCAGAGGAAAACATCAACCCCCTTCCTTTAAACAAATAAATAAATATACATGCACTCCTATTTACACTCAGTTTCCCATTAGATCCAAGGAAATAATAATCATAACATTTTATATAAGTACTTGACATCTAAATAATTATTATTAAACCGGTCAAATAATTTATTTTAGTTTTACTACCCTTTTATTTTTCAAGTGAATATAGTTACAACATATTTCATATTTCAAGCTACACACTTATTGTCGTTATTACATACCTAATATCGAGCAAAAACGGTAAAAAATGACGTTTGTTGTATGGAATTCCACTTAAGTAAATATTTATTTTATTCTGTTTTTAGTATTTGACGTTACAGCGACAACAAAAATACATCATCATTATCCTCCTAGCGTTTGTTCCGTGCAGTGACGGGGTCCGCTTAACCGGCATTTGCCACGGCTCATGGGAGCCTGGGCTCCGCTTGGCAACTAATCCCAGCATTTGGCGTATGCACTAGTTTTACGAAAGCGACTGCCATCTGACCTTCCAACCCAGAGGGTAAACTAGGCCATATTGGGATTAGTCCGGTTTCCTCACGATTTTTTCCTTCACCGAAAAGCAATTGGTAAATACCCAATGATATTTCGTACATGTTCCGAAAAACTCATGAGCCGGGGTTTGAACTTGCGACCTCAATTTGCACGCTCTTACCGCTAGACTACCAGCACTCGACAACAGAAATACATCATCTGTGAAAATATCATGTGTCTATGTTCGTGAGATAGAGCCTACAGACTGGTGGTGACAGACGGACAGACAGACCGACAGCGGAATTTTAGTAATAGGGTCGTTCTTACACTTCGGGCACGGAACCCTAATTAGGCAATACGAAACACAAAATATTCATACAAATACATGGAACCGACATGCAGAGATTTAAATTTGAGTCTTTCCTGTAGATATTTCGAAAAGTAGGGACTTTAAAGCCTAAAATTTGGTTATATTTAAGAAAAAGCCAGAAAAATTACGGTCCATTCAGTTGGTAGGGCAAAACTTGGTCTAACCGCGATCGTCATCATCAGTTCAGCCGTAAGACATCCACTAGATATAGGCCACCCTCGAATATGACTTGTATCATCTTGGGGGGAGTCGCCGCGCTTGGCAGGGGAGTTGGCGACCCGGAGTAACTGTTGATTCGATTTTGACGGACGCTGCTGCCCATCCTTCGGATTTTTCTCTTTGTCGCCTCTTACGACACCCACGGGAGGAGATGGAGATGAGGGATGGAGTACTGCATTTTTTATACAACGACAAACAAGCATACGGCCCACCTGATGGTAAGCAGTTACCGTAGCATATGGACGACTGCAACTCCAGAGGATTCACATGCGCATTGCCTACCCTATTATTATCTTACACATATATCTTATGCAAGCAATAACATGAATGGCGGTTGTCAGTTTTTGATGATTGCAATAGGGTTGAAAGTAGTGTCCGACCGAAGTTTCGGTTTCGGTTTCGGTTTCGGCCAGTTTCGGCCAAAAAATCAAGTTTCCGCCCGAGTTTCGGTTTCGGCCAAAAACGGCCGAACCTTTCGGCCGAGCCGAAACTTTTAACATCGTACTTTCGGATCGCGTTCGGCTAAGGTCAGCCGCGCTCGGCATGGCTGACAATAAATGGCGCCGCTCGCCTGACTCCTCCGCCAACCGCCGGTTTCTGAATCAGTGTTCGTTGCTCGTTTTGACGTGTAATAAGTTATTAAAAAAACAGTTTGATACTTCTTTAGTACAGTGGTAGACATAGGTACGTGACGAAACTTAAATCTATGTTTAAAGACTGTATAATTTATTATAAATACAAATAAACTTGGTCTAACTGTTGACTTACGTATTCTTAGGGTATAGCCTGATTTTGCATGAATTAATACTATGAATAGCATGATTAATTTCAAGCCATACCTAATGTAAGAAAGGTTTAGTTTTTCCATTTTACGGACCATATGATGTATATCGTCTAGAAAATATATTTCGGACAAACTTATATTCAGCTTAATTAGAGACTTACTTAGATTTTATAAAAAAAAGTAGAAAATATGCTGCCAAAACAAGATGTCTAAGTCTCCAATCATAATTGACCAATTAGGGTTCTGGGGAGTAAAAGTCGTGAATATTTATTTTTACATAAAAAAAGATTTTTCACACAACTTTTTGGCCTCCTTACAAGCGATGCAAGCGAAATGAAGGAGATAGCTAAAAGAAACGGCTAGAAATCAAAGCCTGACGAACAACGAATCGTGTATGATTGTGGTTGGCGTAGTACGATTTTTTTACAACGGTAATGTCTTGTTCGGAAACTGTAAATTTACTTGTGGTATTTATCCGACTTTAGTACAGTGGTAGACATAGGTACGTGACGAAACTTAAATCTATGTTTAAAGACTGTATAATTTATTATAAATACAAATAAACTTGGTCTAACTGTTGACTTACGTATTCTTAGGGTATAGCCTGATTTTGCATGAATTAATACTATGAATAGCATGATTAATTTCAAGCCATACCTAATGTAAGAAAGGTTTACTTTTTCCATTTTACGGACCATATGATGTTTTAAATATCGTCTAGAAAATATATTTCGGACAAACTTATATTCAGCTTAATTAGAGACTTACTTAGATTTTATAAAAAAAGTAGAAAATATGCTGCCAAAACAAGGTGTCTAAGTCTCCAATCATAATTGACCAATTAGGGTTCTGGGGAGTAAAAGTCGTGAATATTTATTTTTACATAAAAAAAGATTTTTCACACAACTTTTTGGCCTCCTTACAAGCGATGCAAGCGAAATGAAGGAGATAGCTAAAAGAAACGGCTAGAAATCAAAGCCTGACGAACAACGAATCGTGTATGATTGTGGTTGGCGTAGTACGATTTTTTTACAACGGTAATGTCTTGTTCGGAAACTGTAAATTTACTTGTGGTATTTATCCGAAAACGTTATTGTTACTCTGGAGGACTGGGTCAATTTTGTCAAAACTTCATGCTTTACGTCGAGATCCGAGGATGGAAATTATATCTTATTATGGCACTGATTGTACACATTTGTAATTTTTAGATAATACAATAAAACATGGCTGTATTTATAATAAACGATACAGTCTTTAAGTAGTAAATCCTAAAAAAGGAAAATGCTCATCTCAGTAAGTGTTTCAAAAATACTGTTTTCAGAAAGTATAAACATAGATATGTTACTGATTGTTGATTTGTTATGTCACCTATGAAGGTACATAGTACATAATTTAAAAAATGTTTCCTAAAATGATTGCCAAAGGTCATTAGATTAAATAAATAAATAAATATTTCCGGACAATCTTACACAAATCGACTTAGTCCTACGGTAAGCTCAGTAAGGCTTGTGTTGTGTTGAAGTTACTAGACGACGATATAATAGATAGATACATATAAATACTTAAATATATAGAAAACACTCATGACTCAGGAACAAATATCTGTGGTCAGCACACAAATACATGACCTGACTGGCATTTAAACCCAGGACCATCGGCTGCATAGGCACTACCCACTAGAATAGACCGGTCGTCAAAAAAAGCAGTAAATAGGATGTATTTGACACAGAGCCGTAGGTACACTTTAAGTATGGTATATTTTGTAGGTACTAAATGACGATATAGATAGATACATATAAATACTTAAATACATAGAAAACACCCATGACTCAGGAACAAATATCTGTGTTCGTCACACAAATAAATAGGAAAAAACGGGCCTACGAGCATTTTATTTTAACATTTTAACCAGATTTATAAAAGGTTCGGTTTCGGTTTCGGTTTCGGCCGAAACTAAAATCAAACCGAACCTTCGGTTTCGGTTTCGGCAAAAAAACTTGTTTCGGTCGGTCACTAGTGGAAAGCAATATATTGCTTCCCACTTCCAGTATTAACGATAAGGCAAGTTTTGTCCTACATAATAATCAGTAAGATATATTTTAGTTACATAAAAGACCTGCTCTAAAATTCGATTTTTAATATGTGTGATGACAAAATCAGGCTTTATTGGAGGCAATTTTTTAGAGTTGAGAATTTGACTGTACCTAACTTAAAACTGTTAGAAACGAGAAATGGTATTTTGTAAATATAAAATTAAAAGTCATAATAATTAAATTATATTGGTACAAAATAACCGTTCATAAACCGTTTGTTTTCGAATTCCCATTATTTGATAACGATTTTAAAATATAAGTATATTTTTAGCGGAAAGTTGTAATTGCAATCATGGTACCTACTTATAGTTGTCTATTTGGACTTCTCCAAGTATCTGATACTAATACACATGGAATAGATTTACAATAGCGCTGCACAAAAGTATAATTAAATTAGATGGATCGAACATAGAGTAGAAAATCTACAACAAATAAATCGATCGCTTCGAACTTCGACGTGAGGTGTAAATCCACATCAGCTTTCAATTTTACTTATTCTACATCCGCCTTTTTCATTGAAACAAAAATGTGGCATATTTCCAAATTCCCGAGCGTCTTTACGAATTGTTTGCATTGCGCCTGACTTCAGTGACGGATTCACGCACCGCTGCGCCGGCACAGTGTACCGTCATAATCAGTAGATATACCTGAAAGCCAGCTAACACATTCGCTGCCACCCCCTCCAAAAATGCATGGAAATGAACGCACATGTGCGTCGGTGGCAGTGAATGCGATAATTGTAATTTACAATTATTTGTCATAGGTTTTTCATGTTTGACTAATCTTGCGAATATTCATTAATCCTACATAATTAATACAATTTATAGAACGGGAGCATTTAGTAGGTCATGTAGGTGATAAGTTGATAACATAATAGTTCCTTTGGCATCTTTCTACCCAAGCAGCAATGTTTTGTTGAATAAAATTTTAAATAAGAATCCAACGACTCAATAATCTGTCATAAAAATCAAAGCGGATTTAAGTTCATGATTAGCTCTTGTAGGGTGATAATATTTTTTGAGGACGAAATTGATTATAACAACTATAACAAGTATATACATACACATACATACATTTAAGGTACTCGTATATAAAAACAAGTATTATTATAAAAAGTGCAAAATAATGCAAAGGTGCGATATTATACGATACCTATAGTATCAGTTACTTTGTCTGTGGGCAGGACTGCTCACGAATCACTCGTATAATAAATAACATTTAATAGTTAAAGAGTTAAGTATTAAAGATTTAAGTTAAATTGTCGAAGTCGGAACGGTCTCTGCGCGTGCTTCGGCTTCATTACCTACGCCTCCCAATATCCGGAACATCAGTGTTCCGTGAACGAGAAATACATAATAAACATTATACGACAAAATATTATCTTCAATTGCCGCCATAATTATTCATGAAATAAACAACTGAAACGGATTATATCGCGTACCTATACTAATTTAAACTTCATTCCAACGTTTCGAACCCTTTAGCAGTGTTCGTGGTCATCGGAAGGACTGAGTAAAATATTAATACTCGTATACCTACCTCCATTCAAACTTATAATATGCACGTATAATAGTAGTTTATGTATCTGTGCATAATGAAGGTCATTACAAGTAGAGTGTGGGTTTATGAAACGAGCCGAAGGCGAGTTTCATAATAATATCACACGATTATATAAAAAACAAATTTTCAGTTGGTGGTTCTATAACACAAGATTTATTGAGATTGTGAGATGACTAGGATAATTTGTGTAATTACTTTAGTCACGGAGGTCCACCGCTGAAAAACAATATACCTAGTATGTTAAATTGGGGCTCAATACGACAACCGAAAACTGACAATCCTTTATGAGTACACGAATCCATGTTCATTTTACAGTTAAATTGCTAGGGACCCGCTTACCCGCTATAGGGATTCACCGCTACTAGTACCTACTACAGTTAGTATCTCTTATTAATTTGTGGCTACTAACTGATTTGTTTCAGGGGCCGTGACGAAGAAAATGGCGCAGACAGGGACAGGACGGGCCGAGGGTGGGCGTCCACGACCAACCTAAGTACGGAGCCGCCCAAGAAAGACGCCTTCTCCACGGGTAATTTATTGGAATTTTAATAAACTACCCTAATCAATTTTTACCCCCACAAAGCATTCGATATTTGGGGTTCACGTCTCGAGCAGTATTCCGCTGTCCCGGAAGGCGCGTTTTAAACTGATCCTTGTGTTTTACCAGCGCTGTATTATTTCATCTTGCCGAGCAGCAAAAACACTTATGGCCGGAGGAACGCAACAACACTTATGGTCAGATAATCTGGCATACCTGCCTGCCTGACATCCTAAATTTTCTTAGCTCTGTGAAACATTTATAATTCCTGAGTTGGGACTTGGGACGATTGTCGCCACCGACTTCAGTTTTTTGGCGATTTCCACCATTTATTTATTATCGCCTAATTTATAAATGCAATATACCTACCTATCAATTGTTTTTAACTAAATAGTATAGTAATAAAGTGAGATAGGTTTACTTACCTAAATATTTGGTTATATGATACAGATTGTAGAGACAGCAACCAACATCATAAAATAATGTGTTCTCTCAATTTATGCTATTCACTAGCAATACCATTTATCAAATATCCTTTCCGATTTTCGATGCACCAGGTAAATTATAGGTCTATATGTACCCATCGTTGTTAAAAAATCCGATGGCCATAATTTAAAGAAAAAGTTCCGTTCCATAAGTAAGCTATTGTCTATAACTATATTAGATGACGAACTCAGCTGAGATAAAGTTCTATTAGCAAAAATGCTTGGTAATTGATTATTGAGCACGAGAACTTTCTGCGTGTGGCTCACTTATTTTGTTCTCGTAGGGTTCGGTAAACCGAAAACATCGTGGACGTCGACGCCGGACCTTGCCGCGGAGGAGACAACCAACGCGGTGACCGTGAGCCTGAAGCTGCCGAAGCGGCGGCTCACGGGGCCGCTACCAGCCCTCGACACTGGGCAGCCTGCTGCTACTACTGGTAAGGAGTGAGGATAAAACCTGCCAGGGGACACGACTGAGGAGAAATCCAATTTGAGTCTTCATTTCATTTCATGACGACCAGTCTGGCCTAGAGGGTAGTGACCCTGCCTATATAGCCGATGGTCCTGGGTTCAAATCTCAGTTTGTGTGATGAGCATAGATATTTGTTCCTGAGTCATGGGTGTTTTCTATGTATTTAAGTATTTATATGTATCTATGTATTATGTAACTATATTTGCTGTATGCATACTAGGTCGATTTGTGTAAAATTGTCCCGAAATATTTATTTATTATTTACCTATTAAGCACTACCTTCGCTAAGCATCCTAGGACTTAGCTGGCGAAAGTGATACCTTAAAAAACCTTTTTGAAAACCATTTGTCTTTTCTTCAGCTAACCTACTATTAGGCAAATCAAACATTATGTAGCTATTGTAGCTTTTAGTTCGGTCACGATTCGCAAACTGTGACCATTTATAGTATACGTTCCGCCAAGACTTCGCCACTTTTTTTATTATTTATATTTACATTCGTACTTACAGAATAACAACGTCTCTTCCACTTCAGTTTCCCGGATGTCTGACGTCAATTAGCTGTTATGAGCGTCCATAAAAAGGATTGAAATATTTCCAGGAGTTTTAAATATTGTAAAATGGACGTTTTATTTAGAAATAATTCGTATGATGCAGACACGGTGACGCTGCGCAGGCCGTCAGCGTCGCCGCCGCCCGCGCCCGTCTCCGCCAGTCTCACCATCAACAAGAATGATTCACTGGCCGAACGCGTGCGCAAGGTAACAATAAAAGTTCCGATGCGGTATTTGACGTCGTTTAAAAGCTTTTGTGATATTGCAGAACTTTCCATTTGGTATTGCTACTTTTTAGGGTTCTGTCGTCATTTAGAAACCTTTAGGTATCTGTTCTCCATATCTGTTTGTCGGAACCTACACGGCTTATTTCAGTGATTAGTTGTATGTGCTAGGAAACATATATGAGTATTTTTTAAAGAAGAGCAACTACGGACTTGAGACTGCTCACGGCCCAGTCAGCTCAGGTGAAATGCTTCGGGTTTCATAAAGAAAAATATTATTATCATTAAATCGAGTCGAATTCGCCTACAGTTTGACTTGAAAAATAATAAAATTTCTGAAACTTGTCTGAGCTTAGGAATTCTCTTGATGTTTTACAATCCTGATTATTGCTACAGTCTGCGTCAAGATATGTTTACAATTTTCACCTTACTCCATTGTAATAAGATGCAAAAATGTAAAAATATCTTTGACGTCGACCGTAGACGTCAGTAAAATAAAACTTCCTAACAAAACCATTTGAAAGTGATTTTTTTTACCAAATGATTCATATCACTTTTATTATAGCCATAAAAATGTCTGGACTGTTTAATACGAGAGCGAAACCAAACGTTCATTGGCAATACAGAATCGCTTTCAAACAAAAATGTGCTTTTATCACTTAAGAAACCTTACGAACAATATCAGCCGATCTTTAAGTGTTTACGTTATAACTGAATCAACAAAATCATCTATAAAAGAAATATAAAGTGGGTCAAGAGACTAGAACCGTCTGCCATAGCTCTTCAGTCTGTTGCGGGGCCAGAAATAAACTTAAAAGGTCATCTTCAAAGCGCGTTTCTGCGCGCCACGCGTTAAAGTTAATTGAGGAAATGATACTTATCAATATTTTACAATAAAGTCAGAGAGGCAAAACTATTAATACTACTTAAATATGAAATACTATATGTATCTCACTTTATAAAATTCAATCTATATTACCCTTGCAGTTACAATCAGGTACTTACAGTTGCGCTGGGTTAAGAAACCGACATTCTGTATAGTTTTTCAGTTAAATTATAATAAATATTGGACACATAGGTATATTCATTTTGTCAATAAAAAAATAAGTTCGGGAGTTGAGGTTCGCGACGTCACTTCTAAGGTTAAAAATTGTACATAATGTAAAAAGCGAATGAAATCCTTTCTGATCGTTACATACCAAAGCGCGAAGTAATGCGACATTTCAACTGGATAAATATCTTTGCATTGTTTAATTACGTAACTAAAACGTGTCCAATATTTTTATATCACGTCATCGTATTTAATCGTATCTATATATGTCTCAACTTTTGAAGAAGGAGTACATTACGAATGTAAAATATACATGTTAATAAAATAATGGAATACATAATCACCTATATACATATACTACTAATATACACCTACACCTATATACATATACTACTTATATAAATAAACACATAAATTAATTTGATCAATTTAAAATCATTATACCTTCATAAAATTTATACACACTACAAGACAGGTCCTAAAAGTCAGTTCCTTGCGTCAAAATGCAATGCAAAAATCTATATAAAATACACACACAGAGTTCAGTTGTACACCTTTATTCTGTCTGTTACAGATGAATTTATTGAAGGCTCAAAACAGTTTTGAAAAGGAATCAAGTTTAGAAAAGGAAAAGGAGAAAACCAGAAGAAGTTTATCACGAAGCAAAGAAGAGGAAAAACCGTCTAGAATAAAGGAAACTCCACCTCGATCTTCCAATAAAGAGGATGTTAACTTTATGATGCAGGTAAGTACTTACCTTAACATATTTATCATTTTCATTTCAACTTTTCATCTTATTCCTCGTAAAAAAGCATTCACTGAATGATTTTTTTGGAACAAAATGATAAGGAGTTTATCTGACTCTTTAGAGTATTATATTAAGAGTAAACAGGAGTATACATTTTTCTATACAAACTCTCTCGAGAGTTTCCTCCCTGGTTTATAATGATAGATCAGTGATTTTTTTCAGCACAGGTCGATACCATCGATGTGTCGGACTATTTTCTCTTTTTTGGATATGTTAGTTTGTTTTAGTTTTGCTCGGTAAACATTGCTAAAAATGGCTCACTCAACAATATCGCAAACAGTCGCTTATTCAAATTTTATAGCATAAAACACAAAAAGACGGACTGTTTTGATTTGAAACACTCGAGAGAGATTGTATAGAAAAATGTATACTCCCGTTTCCTCTTAATACCTACTCTAAAACGATAGATGCGCGGTATATACGAATTTTGAACATTTAGATTCATCATAAAACATATTTCATATTTTAAGGTGAAAGAGTCAAGAAACTCGTCAAAGACTTCCAAACCGCCTATTCGTGGCGGACCCTCGAGAGAGAGGGAGGAATCAGACGACGATATGAGCACAGCAGGCACGACCACCACCGAGGGAACCCTCGTCGACGCTAACGTTAAGGACTACCAAGTAATTATTAATTATTCAAGAGACACTCCCAGCATAGCCCATAGCCCTCTCCATTGCCCTTTAGATGACTTTGAATCTTCTTACGAGGCCCATAGTAAGTGACCACGTTTCACTAATATATGTCATCAGTGTCATCACTGGCAACACACACGTTTCCCTCCCGGAAATAGAGCAAGTTCCCGGACTTCAGGGTTATCGTGTCCTCCCTGTCTTCGGACTTCAGATAACCCTATGATCCCAATACAACTTGCTCAATCCTTCCTCCACTTCCGCTATTCGTGTTGTATGTTGCCAGGGCCAAGACCAATAGTCGTGAGTGTGGATAGCCCGATCTTACCAGGAGATTCTTCGCACCCCTGACCCCGTTGCTGTCCTGACCGCTACCATGTCCAGGCTATCGGTGGCCGCCGCGGACTAGGGGCCATGGTTTATGTATGCCTGTTATGGGGGTAAATGCCATAATCACCACACTATAACGGCAAGTGGGTTGGCGAGCGAAGTGTGATTAGTGTATGGATGGAAAGAATTGTATAAATAATTCTCAAATTAAATATAAAAACTTACATCTGAAAACTGACTGTTAGTTGTTGCATTTGCTAAATTTACTCACGTTGTATGTGTCGTAGATATTTAGCTATGATACTTCACTTAAATACCAATACACACTCATATCTGGAATGCTCTGAGAATTCTATGAATTCTATAATTCAATTCTTCAATACAATTAAAGATTTTTTCAAACAGTGACCGGACACCAAATATAATTCATTTGATCGAGTTAAACCTATTTATAACCTACCGAAAACAAATTGGAATACATAATACCAGTATATAATACCATTTTTAAAGAAAAGTAGAGAATTCGTTTGTTTGCACACCCAAACAAAACAAATAATATGGCAAATAAGCCTCTCAGCCTAAATACATATTAGATGGTTTCTTTCCGGAATATAGCCTTTAGAGTGAAAGAGGCGGTATCGTTTGAGAGTGGCTTTAGACGTTCCGTTTCGTAAGGGACATTTTTTTTTATTCCAGGACCAAATAGAAGGACTAAAGCAGGAAGTGGACATACTACGCAAGCGTTGCGAGCGAGTCGAAAAGGAGAAGAGCGACATCTTACTTCGAAGGCTGGCAAACATCGACACTGCCAACAAATACACCACTGGCCGCTCATCAGAGGTGCTCAAGCTGCAGCAGAAGGTCAACGAACTGACGTCGCAGAACGAAGACTTGAAGGATGAGAAGAAACATCTGACGTTAAGGATTAAGGAGATTGAGGGTGAACTTGAGGTAATTGCATATTTTAACTATTGGGTAAACCCCATGTAGCTCACCGTACCAACTAGTTTGATCCACGAAGGTTAACGCGCAATGTCCTATGCATCATGCCAAACAGCAAAAAATTCAACGATACACAAAGGACCAATTCCTGACTCTCCAAATGATGTATGGTTTTATCCTTTTTTCTACATTAATGCATTATTTACGAAACTGCCTATGCGATACTCAAACTGCCTGAAAAAATGAAAATTGACTTCTACTATCTCTAATACCTAGTCTCTAGTCATTAAAACCTTTTATACTAGTATCAAGAACCAAGGCTCCATACCATAACTAATTATACAATTACACTAAAACGATTTAAAACTGATGACTTTGTCCTAGTCTCGTCCGTCGGGTGAATCGCTGGCGCGGCAAGTTGAGCAACTACGAGCGAAGCTACTTGCCGCCGAGACTCTGTGCGAGGAACTGATGGACGAAAATGAAGATATGAAGAAGGAGCTCCGCGATCTTGAGGAGGAGATCGAGGAGATGCAAGATAATTTCAGGTAACTCATGATATAGTGGCCCGCAAAAGATGTGTCGCAAGTATAATTGTAATAAAATTTTTAAGATTCGCCGAGCAAAATTTGAACTTGCGATCATACTGAACACGAAATAAAATATAAAGACGGAAGTGATGGAAAAATTCATCGAGGGTCACCTGAGCGTAAACAATTCAGTTGTTCAGGGAGATCGGACCGGTTCCGAGTGGTCGTAAGTTCAGACCTTGCTCCAAAGCTAACCCCAAGCAGAAGTAAGTCCACGCTGCATCTAATAAGCTTGTGCGGAAAATCCCCATCCCCCATATCTTCCAGGACGCTTCTTCAGGTCGTCAGATAAATTTAATATAACCTATGTATATTTATTTGTATTCATTCCAGAGAAGACCAAGCAGACGAGTACTCATCTTTAAGAAGGGAACTGGAACAGACTATAAAGAACTGTAGAGTGCTATCGTTTAAGTTGAAAAAGACCGAGAGAAAAGCAGAACAGTTAGAGCAAGAAAAGTTGGACCAAGAGAAGAAATTATTAGAAGTGAGTAAATTACAATGCATAAAATACTCATCGCATTATTTAACTACAGCTTTAACAGAATTTATTTAAATTAACAAAAGTTTCATAGTGAAAATGATTGTACCAAATCAACCACTAAGGGTAAGTCTTAAAGAAAGAAGTGCTAAGTGACACAGCACAGTCACATTTAGCAGTTAATTAGTGACAAAATCCTGCTAGAAGTTAAGCTAAACATGTAAATATCTCTTTAGATAGTGGGTGGTCAAGGCGGACTGGACCGAGTGCATCGCATAAAGGAGCTAGAAGTTGAGCTGGCTCGATCCAACGAGGTGGCACTGCGGCTGCAACGCGAGCTGGCTGACGCCAAGGGCTCCCCGGCCGGCGGGCCTGCTGCTAACCTCAAAAAACCCAACATGCCGGTTGAAGGAGTAAGTTAAAGATATACACGCACATATCTACATGGAATGGAGGTGCCGAATTAAAAAGCAAAAACTGCATCGATGAAAATCGTAACAATCATTAAAGTATTTCAAATTAATTAATGTAAAATTTTAGTTAATAAAAACTACACTATATCTCCGTAACAAAGTTCATGTTATATTTTACTACTTAAACGTTAATACAAAATTCAATGGAAGAACTCATTTAAACGTAATGTTAAGTTCAAATCACAAAATATTAATATTATTTCACTGCGGTGGTTTTCACACACAGTGAAACGAGCGTATAAAACGCACATAATCAGTTACACGTAATTGTTCTCTGGCTGTTCGTACAAGCCCGGCGGCAAAATTAATCACTGGCTAACAACAACTTGTCACTACCAAGTCGTAATATATTACTTCTGCCCACACAAATTCCGCTATTCGCTACTGTATTTTAGCACACATTATCCAATAAATCACAAAACATGCTAAATGAATCTAATAAAAAGGCGTTTCTTAATTAGGGCAACGTTTTATTATTTCACGCCTACAGTTTAAGTAGACTTAAAGGTACTAAGTCCTGAATTACGTTTTGTCTGTTCTATAGGTTATTTTATTATTGCCCTTTTCATCTTAGCGCATCGCCACGTTCCATTGCAATGGCCTTCGCTTGCTTATATTTTTAGCTAGAAACAATGATTTACAACACACGTACCTAATCATATCTCATTCAGTTCATACACTGTTTTAATGTTATACATGTAGAGATGCAGCGAATAGTTGTTTGGCCGGATACCTACTCATGGATACCGAATGTCCGGCGGACTCATCGGCTGGATATAAGTGTGTAAAACATTAATTCTACTAAAAAAGAAGTATGCCATTCAATACCAAGCATTTTCGACCAAATAATTTTAGACCATGCGAAGGGCACCGGTGTTAATAATACCTATATGCGAGGTTGTGTTTTTTTTTAATATAAGTATTTTATAGGTATCAATTTGATATTTGACTGAATTTATCAGCTGCTCGCTACACAGCAACACTTAAAAGTAAAACATGCAGTAGAAAACAGAACAGCCAATAACAGTAACCATAATATGACTATATCTATATTTTTAAGAAGTAAGCGTGTCACGGTCTAACTATAAATTTTTAAAATATCTATGTATTAATAAACATTATGATAGCAATTCTACCACAAAGCCACCATACACCACCCCGCCTTTGCCACGTTACATTATATAAGTTTTCGAGTAGAAAGTTAAGAATGTTCTCATCAAACGAATCACTCTTCCTATAGCAAAAGGTGTCCCGCGCTATGATGACCCGCGGCGGGAGCCAGGAGGATCCGGCGCAGCTGCTGCGAGACCTGCAGGACTCCCTCGAGCGCGAGGCAGACCTACGCGAACAACTCAAAAATGCAGAAGAAGAGGTAATTTTCTATATTTATATCTTCTCAAATAAACCTCAAGTTTAATAAGGGTTACCTTTACTTGTTGTCCTTGATGGACAATTTTGAATCATAAGATCATAACAGTGATAGTCTAAGCCAAGCATATGTAGGTCTCCAAAGCAACTGGTCCCCTCTAGTTAATATGCACTGTCCTAATTAGTTACTAGTTTCGAGAATCTTATAGCTATTCATTAAACTGGAGGATCCGAAGGCAGCATGGTCAGATAACGATTGTAAAATCAATCGAATCTAAGCTTATTTAGCTAAGACAATTCTTAAATAATGGATTATGATTTTAACTGTATATATTCGTTCGCAAACTTCGCAAGTGTGTGGGTAAGTTTGTGTCGCGCATTCCAGCGTAGCATCAAAATACTGAGCAGATGTTTAGAACTAATGTGTCGAACAACTCGTATTTCGGTGACAGGTGTTTAACATAAGCGTCTTAGGGTTTACAATCGTTATGGTGTGACAAAGTGCTGCCAGATACTGGGTCTAGTTACAAAAACAAATTGAGTGAATTGTGAGTTAGTCTCCGTAAGAAATTATTTTGGTCTCTAAATTTTCAGTAATCGTTTAGCCTAAGTAAATACGTCTAAATGGGTAGGTATGTAGGTACCAAGTTAGTATTTAAATTAGCAGGTACCAAGTTAGTATATGTACCAATTTGTAAAGGACCTTGAAGACTTTGATTTCAGGCAACAAGCTTAGTTACAAACAATTCCCCAATCGTTTTAACTGCTTAAAGCCGGTTCCACTTACTAAACCAATCAGTTAGTTTTACGGGGGAACAATTGCATTTAATAGGACATTAGCTCTCGCGCGTCGCCAACTGGCACCGTGCCAAAGTGCGGCTTAGTCATGCGGCGACGCAAATAGACAAATGTTAGACTGGCCGTCGATAAGAAATTAACCTAGGCTATCTACTTGCTGTTAACAACACACAACTTACTTCAAAAGCTCTCGATTCTACCTAGCTAACAATAAAATCAAAGATAGTCATAAACATATTTTGTCTTCGAACAGGCTAGCCGATATCGGCAGCGCTTCGGTGGCAGAAGAATACCTCCGCCACCCAAAGTCATCATCCAATCATCACATCCTGATCTTATCCCTTCCAACACATCTGACAATGAAAGCCTTGATGAAAATACGACGCAAAGACTTCGCATTCTAGAAATGCAACTAGCACTAAATAAATCTATCTCCGCTTTAGATGTAAATCACTTGTCTATCGGCGTCAACCAAACTACTCAAGCACCTCAAGATCATTTACAATGTTTTTCCCAGGGATGTCAGACGGAAATAATAATGGTTCACGATGTTGCAACTGAAACTCGTGTAATAACACTTGATTCAAGCACACAATGTACCATTGAAACTCTTGACACTGGCGCTCAAACCGAAGCACCATTCATGAAAAATAAGTGTGTGCAGACTGATGGGTTCAGAGAGAATGGAACTCAAACAATTAAAACAAAAGTACGAAATGCTAGCGTGCAGACACCAAATAAGTTGACCAATGATAGAAGTCAACAAGTTACAAATTTTCTATTAAACTGCGCAGATGCTAGTACACAATTTGAACCAATATTAATTTTCAATGAAGGAACTATGATAGAAAATCTTGAAGTATACGATCCTGATGTGCCCTCAATCAAAGTAAATGAAAATAACAGTAACGATGAACTGAAAGTAGTGAAAAGTCACTCAAAAGAAAAGTCTGACAGTCCTCCACTTGAACCAGACAAAAATTCTTCAGACATTTCAACTAGTCCTCTATCCTTTCCTTTTGTCTCCTTGTTTAATCCATTGGCAGTAAGATTACCAACAATAGGTATATATTGTTTCCCCAAAATATATGTAAATGTTGTTTTTGTTCAAAGTGTCCATTTTGTTTTTAACCTGTATTCTTGTGTCCCTGTAATACAAATTTATTAGATTCCTGATGTACAATAATGATAAACTAACGAATATTTTCAGGCAAATAACTTGCGTAAAACGGCATCGCGGGTCGAGGACGACAATGAAACTTTGCTTCAACAGCTGAAGAAAATGGCTACCAAAGCCAGAAGTATGTTAAACTATATCTGTTACAAGATATCCATTTAGTATGTGTACCGCCACTTCCCTGACGCCACCCAACTGCATCTCTCAATAACCTGTCATAGACTCCTTCGCTATCCAACTTCTTGCTGGATCTGTATATAGCGTTCCAGATTTACTAACAAGCTTTATCGATAATATCAACATACGTTTCGATGGTAGCCATTTTCTCCAGTTCAGTTTGTTTTCCATAGATATTATGCCGAAATCAGTGTATAGTTGACTTGTTTTCCATTGAGCTTAATGATCAAACTCGAACTCAAACGTTTAAACTAATTTCAAGATTGTGAGTGCCCTTAACGAACATATTGTAACAGCATTAACCAACTTACTGAAACAATATTATTGCTTTGTATTATAGTAAGAAAAAAGTAAAAAAATTAAGACCGTCTAAAATTTAATTACAATTCGCAGCAGGCCGCAAGTTATCGCCAACGCCTCCTCCAAATAGACTTTCCATTGAAGCTCCGAATGAAAAAGATGAAGGAATATCGGATGAAGAAGATCCCGCTGAATTGCGTATACTTCTTGAACTGAATGAACAGGTATTATTTTTTAAATACGAATGTGTCATTATTGTTACAAAGTCGCATTATTTAACGTTGAATTATTATTAAGGAAGCTGCAGTTTTGCGGCGTAAAGTAGAAGATTTAGAACAAGACCGGGACTCCTTAAAAAAACAAGTAAAAGAATTGACGGATAAAGTTGCCATAGCTGCCACCAAAACGACGAACAATACAAACTCATCATTCGGTCTAAGACGTAATGCACCAAAAGGCAACAACTTAGCTGAAGAAAAAGTAAAGGTGTGTATTATTTCCTATGTAGTTAGAAACCACATAATAATGTATTTAAACTTAACCATATGTACTTAACCATTAGTTTTAGGAATATTAACCCACATGAAATATTTACCAGGTACTTGAAGACGAAATAGCAGAACTTAGAAAGAAACTCATTGAAAAGGAACGAGACTGTGAAAGATTACACGCTGAAATTAGTTTAATGCAAAAGAAACCTAAAGCATCATTAATGAAGAGCAAGTAAGTTCAGCTATATACGATCAAAAAATATATGCAATTCATATAAGTGAAACGATCAATTTTAGTTCATTTAAACTGTCATTATTCTTATTACTGATTGATTCATCTATTTGAGGTCTTTGGACGGAAGCAACGATCAGCAGACTGTCGATTTAAAGAGACAACTGCAAGTGATTGAGCAAGAAGCCACCGTTCTGCGATCCAAAACGCAGAGCTTAGAAGCTGATAATGAAAAACTTCAAGCCGAGAATAAGAAATTACAGGTATTTTAAAAAAACATGACATATGATACACATACACATATTACTACATATTATTTTAAGGATTATGTGTTAAATTTATTTATTTATTTTTTTACTTTATAGCTATTTAAAAACACTAGAACGTTGAGGTCTGAAAAGACATCTGAACAAGCTGCAACTAAAGTAAGCAAACTGGAAAATGAATTGAAGGAAGCCATAACAAAAATAAAAGAACTGGAAAATAAAGATACAGACGATAAAACAGAAAAGAAAGTACGTTTTGGTGGAGAAATTAGTAAAAAAGATAGTGATACTCTAAAATTGAAGCAAGAGGAATTGGATAGGTTAAAATTAAATGTCAGCAAGGTGAGTTTGCCATATCATTTATTAAAAACAGATAAACGTATTCCAAATATTATTTACAATGAATGGCCAAAATATTAATACATAACGTTTTCGTCAGCTGGAGAAAGAAAATGCTAAGCTTCAAGCAAGCCTGAAAGCTTTAAAGGAAGACGCTATTAAATCATTCAAACCTCGCACACCAAAGAAGCTAACGGATTTGACAACGAAACTACAAATGAAGAAGATGGTTGAGGAGCTTGAGAATGAAATTGGTCAGTAAAACATTAATTAATGTACATATCATATATTTAGCTTTTTTCATAACGCATTTTTTTTTACAGGAGAATTATACGTGGTAATGAAAAATGCTGGACTTACGGAAAACAACATTAATGCTAAAACACAACTAGAAAAGGACATTGAGGAAGCTAAATCAAAATTGACTAAAAATGAATCAGACTTTATAAATGAAAAAAATAAATTACAAACTGAAATAGCTAACATAAAGGATCTCAATAAAAAGTTAGAGGCAGAAAAATCGAGTTTGACTGAAAAATGTAAAACGATCGAGCAATCTAAAAACAGAACTACAAATGAATTGAAGACACTAAAAGAAGAAAAGAAAGATCTTGAAGCAAAAATAAATAAATTGACCGATGACCTAAGTACGTATTACAACATCAACTTATGTTATGGAGTCACCTGTGGGTTAGATCGATGGAGTTATGGAGTCACATCGAAATTCAAAAATTTAGTTTTATCTCTCATTGTTGTATATTTATACTCTGGCATAAATACCCTTATCCCTACTGATCTCTTATCGGGAATGAGACGGATTCTTGTCGCGACGACGTCACAATAGGGTAACTTGGGAGTAAATGGAACTGTAGGTAGTAATTAATGCGGATTTATTAAGATAAGATAAAGAAAATCATGTGTTAATTAATAATACGAAAATTTTATGTATTAATTTATGGTATCTTACTGCGAAACTTCCTATAAATCAATTGTCAGTTGTTTAAATTATCGGCATTGTTCTATAGTTAACTGACCAATTTCTATTGTGATTGATTAAAACTTATTCGGTTAATAACCGTATTCTTTTTCTGGTGCATTTAGCTATCTTATTTTTTGTTTATGTAATATATATTTTCCACCAGTTAGTTTACTCCCACGTTACCCTATTGTGACGTCATCGTGATAAGAATCCGGGGTCTAATAATAGGTAACTGACTATAATAATTGTATTTTATTACAGAAAATTGTAGTACTCAACAAATAGCAATGGCAGATTGTCGAAAGAAAATTGAAGATCTCAAGAAGGAAATGGATTCTAAGGATAAAGAAGTAGAAAAACTTAAAAAACAAGTAGAAAACATTAGCAAGCTAGAACAAGACAAAGACAAATTGTTAAAAGAGGTATATTTCATTTAAAGCTTTGTTATATTTCTGTTGCCGCATATTAAAGGATATCATTATATATGTATTTTATTTTACAATTCCAGGTTGGAGATAAAACAAAGAAAATAAATGAATATGAAAAGAAATTAAAGGAAGCCGAAGAAAAATATAAGAGAGCAGAAAAAAATTTAGCATCTCGAAAAGATCGTGTCTCAAAATTAGAAAAGGAGGTACTTTTTTTTGTATTTAAACTTACGTGAGACATGTCTTATAAATTAAACATTAACACGGCTCTACTCACGTTTATTTAGTCACTCGCGCGACATGTTTCGGAGAACATAGGCCTCCATTATCAAGCACTAAGTTAACATGTCGCGCGAGTGACTAAATAAACGTGAGTAGAGCCGTGTTAATGTTTAATTTATAAGGAGGTACTTATTCATTTTTGTCACATAAAGGAAAATCTATATTGAATCACCAACAGACCCCTGGCACGATACCGTTAACTCAGACAATAAACCTTGTCATATTAATGCTATAACTGATAAAACAAAATTATCGGACTAGCAGGTTACTTTGACAATGAACGAATTTGTGCTAAGGGTCAGTTTTAGTCGCTGAACTTATTTTAAAGAAATTATTTTTATACCAGCTATCAGAGGAAAAGGAGCAAACCGAAGCCCTCGCCAGTTCTCATAGACGATTATCAGTAGAATTTACAAGCGAAAAAGATGAAATTCAAACGAAATTATTTCAAAGTGAAAGCAAACTTATAGACTTAGAAACGAACATAAGAGAAATGAGGATCGACTACGAAAGTAAAATCACCCATTTAGAATCAACTGTAGCAGCTAAAGATATACATATAAAGCAACTGGTACTTGAATGATTATTGGAGTGGACCCTACTGCCACTGCCACTGCACGAAATAGTGGCCTCCCGGACCGTTTTCTTTAGACATTCCAATAGCATATAAGAAGTACTCCATATACCTGCCTGTATCTCACGTACACTGCGCATAGTTTTTGCACGAGCACCAAAATCCTGTGTATCAGTAGATGTTACTTTAGTACCGAGTTGCATCTCCTAAAGCACGTGTTTTTCTCTGTGTTACAATCTTTAATTATTGTTATTATCTTATTCAGGAGGATGCGCTACGGGAAACTTCAAATCAGAAATACGACGAAGCAGTAACTGCTGTTGAAATTGCCCACTTGCAAGAAAAGTTTGAAAAGACTGCACAGGAGCTTCAACAGAAGGAAGACGAATTAGAAACAGCAAGAAGAGATCTAAGCAAAGTAGAAAATGAATTATCCTCTTTACAAGCGGAAACCTCTGAACTTAGATCTGCTTTATCAAAGGCTGAGAATGAACGGAAAGACCTAGAAAACAAGGTACAAGCTGCGAAGAAAGATTCCAGCTACTGGGAAAGTAAAGCGTCGGAATTCGATACTGACCTACAGGTAAACTCATTTACTTATTAACTTAGCATTTTACTAAATTGATATCTAACAAAAAAAAATATTAATGTTAAAAAATTTCCATCCAGGCTGAACGTAAAAAACTGGAGAGAATGCGAATTACTCATGACAAAGACAACAAGAATAAAGAAGCTGAATTGGCAACACTAAAAGGAAAACTAAAGGTTCTGGAACAAAGCTCTGGCGCAGGCGCTAAAAGGATAACTGATCTCAGACAGGAGTATGAGGAAACTGTCAAAAGTAAAATGTTTATTTGTGTACCGTACTATTTTAATTAAAATCCTGGAGTTGGTATTACATATTGACTTTTCGAATTGCAGAATTAGAACATTCGCTAGCTGTAGAAAAGGCAGAGTATGAAGAGTTGACGGGTAAATACGAAATTCTCGAAGAAGAGCATGTAGTGACTAAAGCAAGACTGACAGTTGAAAAGGAACAAGCGCAAGGGTAAGCTATTGTATATTGGAGAAAATGTGATTATTTTATATTATTATTATTATTTTTTTCTTTTTAGGAATTTTTATTTTGCAAATAAAACTAACTACTATAATTATAATTAAATTGAAACTACACAAAAATTAAACCTATATAAAACTAAAATAAATTAAAAAAATTGGGCCCCTTCGGCATAGTGCCAAGGATGCTGGCAGCATTTCCCCGATGTATAGCTAAACTTATTCGTTGGGCGAGGAAGTTGCCAGCTCTTCGGTCATTTGTCGAGTCCTTTAGATGCTTGGCGAGCTCTTTATATTATTTGTATTTCACATTATTATTTAATTTCAGTGAATTGTTACACCTGCAAAAAGAATTAAGTTCTACGTTAACGGAGTTAAAAACAATGCAAGACAACTATGAAAAACAAAGTTCTGCGTGGAATAAAGAGAAATCTGAATTACAGGTAGTTACTATGTGTATAACAAAACCAGATACATATACTATACATACTAGATAATTCTGTTTCTTTCGTTTTAATTTTAATAATAGATAATAACACATTAGGTAGTATAAAATAACATAACAAAACATAGCAAGACACATTTTAGATTAACAGCATAGCGTGGAATTATAATGTTATCGACAACGGTTTGTTTTAGAGCGAGATTTCCTCTCTGCAAGAACGTCTCTGCGGCGGCGGTTGGGAAGTAGAACGCGCGCGACTGCAAGCTCGCCTCGACCAACGGGAGCGAGAATTGCGGTCCGCGCAAGAAAACCGCGATGTGTTGACACACCAACAAGAAGGGACGAAGAAAGAGGTTACAATTTAGAATACAATATTTAACATAACATTTGATTGGCCTACAGACACGATGATATAAATAATAGTTTCATGGCCCAAATGAAAAGTACACTAAATTTAGGGAATTCTATTAACACACCTGTAGCGGTAACTTTGTAGGATATGGAAATACAGAAAACCGTAAATTCGAGGAAATAAAGCAAAGCTTGAACACAATAAAGTTGTATGTCAAAATATAATAGTTACCTACCTATCTTTATTTATATATAATAATAGGTTAAAATAATTAATTACCTACGTAAATAACTAATCAATTGATTTTATAGTTGGAAGAAGCTAAACAAATGCTGGAAGACTACGAGAGAGTATCCAAGATACAGAGGAACTTGACGACTGAGAACGCGGAATTAGAACAGGAGTTGTCGAACTTGCAAGTAAGACTCGAGCAAGCTGAAAGAGCGAGGAAGGCTGAAATCACCGACACCAAGATGCGATATGATGGTCAAATGAACACCATGAGAGATGAACTTAAGTCTTTACAAAACCAGGTGATCTTTCTACTTTATTAAATATATAAAGTTAACAATAATGACAAGTGACAGGTATACTGCATGTTAGTTGTTTGGCGGTGGTATTGCAGTTTCCGTTATTATAACGATTAAAACCAGGTATCTTAAAATAACATAGAAATAATTTGTAAATTTTCTCTGCTGCACTCGTTTAAAATGTTAATTGTTTGGCAATGGTGTAAGTTTTATTAATTCAATTAAAAAAATGTATATTACTTATATGCTACAGGTCTCAAGATTCAAACGAGAAAGAGACAATTATAAACAAATGCTAGAGGCAGCCCAAAAGTCAATGACGGAAATGAAAAACGGAGACAAGAACGCACGTGCAAAAAGAACTTCCATTTCTAGCACTGACGAGGTAACCACTATTACTACACGTTACAACAGGACTCGGTCTTTAGGCAAAATATATTAAACGTTCTACATTTCAGGAGGAGTATCGCACCAAGTTAGCCACGTTAGAACAGCAAGTTGCGTGTCTCGAAGACGAGCTCTGCGAATCCAGATTAAACGCATCTAAACTCAACACTGAGCTTGTTAGCGAAAAGTCTTCGGCTGAAGTGCGCTTGGCTGAAATGCAATCTAAACTAAATGAGGTAATCTAATAATCACTGCATTTTCCTTAAATACGGCAATATTATTCCCACGACTTTTAATCTGGTTTTAATCATTTAATAAAGACATTAGTTATTGCAGAAAATACTCTCAACTGACCTTCATATGAAGACCCTGATATATTTTAAAGCGGATACACATTGCCAAGTACAACGTAGTTCGGAAGCTTACGTTATTAAACCTGCCGTAGAAGCATATCGAAACGTGTTATAATAAGAGTTGCTGAGATCTTTCTCAATCTAAGCGGCTATATATTTTAATACGCTGCTAAGTATTGCACATTTTTATGTGATTACTTTCTTTTTATACCGCAGTATGAAGAAGACAGGTTACTTTCGTCTGGGCGGGCTCGAATAGCTGGTTTAGCGACGCGCATGGAGCTTGCATGGCATAAGGAGAGAGACGAACAACAAAGATTGCTCCAAGAAACTTCTACACTCGCTAGAGACTTGCGGCAGACACTATTCGAGGTGAAAATTGTATTAATATTACTGGTAACAGTACCTAAGTATAAGTATATAGCCTACTATAATTATCGCACTTTACAGGTTGAGCGAGAAAGAGACAAGGAGAGATTAGACATGAAACGAAGAATAGATCAATTGAAGAGGACCACTGAAGAAGAAACGGAGGAAGCAAAGAAGAAGGTACTCATGTTAAAATCTAATCTATGTTTTATACAAATTGAATTGTGAACAATATTACCGTGTCGTGCCGGCTGACTAGAATAACACCACCCCATCTCCTCCCGCGGGTGTCGTAAAAGGCGACAGAGAGAAAAAACCGGCGGATGGGCAGCAGCGTCCGACGCAACCCAATCTACAGGTACTGCGGTCGCCAGCCCGCCTGCCAAGCGTGGCGTGTATGGCAACTACCCCTCAAAATGATACAAGTCATATTTGAGACCTATGTCCAGCAGTGGATAATTTACGGCTGAAATGAATTGTGAAATCTTTACAAGAAACAAATAGGTCCGACTATCTGGTCTTCTAACCCTACTTTTTATTTCCTCTATTCGGCACTGGTCCCACCGCGAGCTAGTAACCTATGAGCTATCAGCTATTTCAAGGGACAAAAGCTTACTAACTCGCGGTGGGACCAGTGCCTTTTATCGTCAGTCGTATTGAGATGATGTGTTATCTGACAGGTGACGGAACTACAATGCGATCTGCTGGAACTTCGCGACGCGCATGCCAAGCTGCGCACAGCGAATGAGAAGCTACGTAGAGATAAGGAGCGCCACGACCGCGACCGCGATCAGAACAAGCTGCTGGTCGCCTCTCTCAAGCGGGCACAACAGGTCTGTTCTTAAAGTAACATTGCTTTTTGGTCCTGATATATAGATCTTTGTATTATTATTTGTATGTCTCTTCCGTACACGGAACAATGTTGTTCCGGACATTTGGGAGGCATACGCGGAGCCAGATCGAGCCAACGCGCAGAGGCCCTTTCGACAATTTAATGAAATGTAAGGGGACACTAAGCGGATGTTGCCCCTGTCCGTATCATGGGACGCGCACAGAGACAACACCCGCCATGGTGTAAGATCTTTGTATTATTATTATATAAATAAATAGATATTACAGTACGTCCTTACATAAATCGACTGAGCCCCATTGTATTTAAGCTCAAGAAGGCTTGTGTTGATGGTACGCAACTAACTGTTATACATAATATGCAAATACACACATAGAAAACACCTATGACTCAGGAACAAATTACTGTGCTCATCACAAAAATCGCTCACTGGGATTTGAACCCATCCAACCATCGGCTATTTATACCTGTCGTCTATCTATTCCATCTAAACTTCCTAATGAATTACAGGAGGATGACAAAACAATAACCCAACTGTTGGAAACGATTGACGATCTGATGAAGCAGAGTCCGAACCTCTTTAAAGAATCGGTTCCAGTGAAGCCGGAGAAGAATTTGATGACGCCTACACCGCCCAGAAGAAACCGAGTAAGTTTGATAAACTTCAAAGCAACAGACAATCATGGCATTTATTAACCAAAATAAATAACGAATTCGCTATATAATTTATATTCCCTGTGTTAACGTTAAGCAATAAATTTAATAGCCTTTCATATTGTTTATGCATATAATTTACCAGCAGCATATACTAGCGAAATAATATGTATGTACATAGCGCATAATTAAACTTACTGACTTCTGAGGCTCTAGTGTAAAGTTTCTTTTGACGTAAAAAACGTTTACGAACGCGTAAGTGATAATGTTATTTATATGGAAAACGCAAACGCGTTCGTGACGTAAAGTTATGTTTAAAACTTACACTCAGGGCTCTGAATTGTACCTTTCTCCAGTCGTCGAAATCCCGGTCGCGGTCGGCCACGCCAGAAAGCGCTGAAGCGACCAGCGCGGAGGCAGCGGCCGCCACGGCTGCGCGCCTGCGCCGTCTCACCGACGAACTGCGCGCCTCGCGCATCGCGGAACGCACGCGGCGGCAGCAGGCCAACCAGAGACGGTACCTTTATTGCTCTAGTTGACCGCGAACCACTTCGTTCGTTTATCTACTGTCTCTTTATAGCTCGTATTTGCAAGAGCGATAGAGGAATATAGTAAATTTTCATTTTTTTATTTTGGCGGTAGGCTCTGTTGCGATTGGTCATACAGGAGAATATGGAAGCGGAGGTCGCTCATCATTGCCTTACCGTTGCGTAGCAACTTGTATATTATGAATTATGATCTAACTAATTCAACCGGTCCGACAAACTAAACAAGATTCCGGATTGAATAACACATTGTTTAAAACCGATGGTTAAATTCAAATATCACAGACGGACAGCTCATATGTCTGATCATTTAATTTTGAATTTTTGAACATATAAATATTTCCTACAGGGCAATGTCAACGGAACCGCGGGACACGTTATCTGTGACGCCCTCATCGCGGACACCGTCCCGTGCTCCATCGCTCAAAAAACGGTCTATTTCTTTGGAACAGACTACCAAAGACCAGGTAAACTAAACTATTGTAATGTAAACTACTGTAAATTTGATAGTTCCTCTGCGTTTGACTGGGATATTTTTTCTCTACAATATATTTACTGTTCAACAGAGCGTTATATGGAAGACAGTGGATGATAGTAGCGTTTCATCGATGCAGTCTCTGGATGGCGATGGCGATGGACGGCTGTTCACAATGCAGCGCGATGCCAGTCTTGACAGGTATCTTTATCTGTTACTATTTCAGTCTTATTATATCCTGGTCACGGCAATAAAATGAACGCCTATACGTTGTGCTACTACTGTAATGTACTTGTAATATTTTACAGTCGATTGTCTGGTGGATCAGCCCAAAGCGAGATTTTACCAACAGAAAAAAAGAAAAAGAAGAGCATATTCGGCAAACTGAAGAAGTTGACCAAATCCCGTTCTATAGACGACCAGGCTGATCCTGAAGTTGTTGAGTTCAAACCTATAGGAACTGTTTCACAGGTAAGAAATCTCACAGGCCCCATTTCAGTGGTGACGTAAGTGTGAACTCTGACCTATTTATAACAATGGACGTTTCGACTTTCAGGGCTCGGATTCGGATATGAGTGCGGCTGGTGGTAGCAAACGAGATTTACGAGGTCGTCTGTCGGACATGTTTAGCAGAAAAGGGCAACTATCACGCGGCAATAGGTTCGTAGTTCTTTAAAATTGTTATCAATCATGACAAGAAAATGAAACAAATTTCCAACCTAATAAATCATAATGAAAATAATAACTTGACAAAAGGGCTTTGTTGTGTGTTCGTACAGTCGCAATCATATATATCAGAGCTGTGGAGATGGTCACAAATATCGGAACAGCGCCTCTATTGTTCCGATATTTATGACTATCTCCACAGCTCCGATATATCTATGTGATGGCGACTGTACTACTTATTAACATTGATTAGTCGTAGATAAGAAATATTTCTATATTTCAGCAAGGAACTCGATGATACCGGTCCCGAGCGGCCTGCCAGCGCGCTTGGAGTCAGCACGCGCCCCATACTGCGGAATGCCAGTTCCACAACCCTACAGCGCGGTTCGCCCGCTAAACCGGTAAGATTTAATTTAACTTAGTAGCACATACAAATCAAAGAAAGTAATTATTAAGTGTCCCTACGTACATGCTAGTGATAAATAAGCTTACGCGGGCTTACGGACACAAGACGATAATAAAACCTAAGAGCAACCCCAAAACACATAATAATCACATAAATATGTATAACGAAATCAAAAGTCTACATATAAGTAAAAAGCCTTTAATTACTTATAGCAATATACACTACAAGATCGATTTCATTGTATATAAATTATAACCTCATAAAAACAACCTATTAAATGATGACTTTTGTATAGTTCCAGATTTAAAACAATAAACAAAAACAAACAAAAGGCAGTAACAAATAACTTGAGAGAACAGGGAATCTAGAACATATAGCTACTTGGGAATATAGCTTTAAACATTAAAGAATGTAGATTCAAATTAAACGCGTTATTTATTTTTTTATTTACAGAACGACTCTCAGAGTTTGCGGGGATCGAGTATGACGCCCGCCGTGAAGAGGAAAGGGAAATAACTGATACCATCCATTGTTTCACATCACTATTCTGTATTTATCCTTCTTCCTTAAACTTTTCCATAGCTTGTAATATCACAATACATATCAGTATAGATTGCATATCTATCGACACTTCATATGTTTATAGTTTACAAATGTCATGGTTTTTGTTTTGAAAATGCTTCTATGAAAACCTAGCATGTAAAGCTAAAGAATCGACCATAATGAAAACGCTATATAAATTATGTTATAATTATAATGTACTTTTCATACATGTAACGTTATGGTCAAGTTTAGTCAGCGCTTTCATCTTGCGTAATATAAAAAAAATGCAATTCTGTCCATAGTTATGCAATCTATAGCGTCACATTATATATATACAGTGACCGCTCAACTATTTCCTACTTCCTAACGTAGTGCGAATTGTAAGGATCCCTTACTTCTGTGCATCTTTCAGGTAGGGAAGTTTAGCAAAGTTTGTAGTTATTTACTTGTAATTTTATAATAAAAACTTCGGTTGCAACTTTATATTGTGTTTCCTTATATATTACATATAGAGTAATAGCTAGGACGAGTAAATAACACAAACTTCCAGTTTTCATTAAATTTACAGCCTCAATACATACAAGAATCAAATCAAGATTTACTCATGTCCAATACTCATTTGATATACTGCATATCGACATCTAGAGATCGTAAGATAAATGTAAATTGGAAGTTTACTATCTACCCGGCCAGTAATAAAAAATCGAGTATTATTAGATATACGTCTATTGACTTTCAATCATTTTTACAACAGGCACGAAAAAAATGCTGTTAATATATAACCGAATAACGAGACTAAATAAAAAACGTATCAAACCTCTTATGAGGTTTATTCGTGAGCTCGCTTGAGGCAGCGTGGCTAACTCTGGTCCATGAGGTTGGAGTCCACGGCCGCGCCGCCCGACGAGTCCTTGAGGATGGACTCGAAGATCGGCTGCAGGTCCGGGAACGACTTGATTTGTGTCACGAAGTCCATCAGGTGGGGATTCTTGTCTGAATATAAGAAGTCATAGTTTCAGTAAAGCTCAGTAGATCAATCATTCCCAAGAAAAAGTGGAATTTTGTCTCTCATTTATTATGTATTAGTTGACTTTTATTACAATATTTTTTTATATTATCCCTTTATAAGGCCGCAGTTATACAGATATGCTACGTGAAAGTTAAATACACTCCCATGTGTGTAATGCACTGGGGAACACATCTACGGCAAAAAAAAACCGAAATTATTAATAAAAACATGTGGTCATTATATGCACTCAGCCCGTTAGTGCACTCGAGTTTTCAGATGATCTGTTTCCAATACACCTATTCATTGACAGATACGTGACAGGCAATACTCAATACTTCTTCATTTGTCATAACTGCCATGTACGTAATACTATACAAATAGTTACATATTACAATATTTATCGATATAGCATGTAACCTTTTATAATTTTATTAATCTTAAGTGGCAAATGATACACTTTCCTGATACTACAAACAACGTAGTTCAGTTATTGCAAATATTGAAATTCACGATGGAGAGGGGATTTATCAAAATTAAACCTTATTATCATACCCATAACAGTCTCGCCACTCGCCATCGTGAATCACAAGAGCTATAATTGAAATTATTAGATACAGCGACTTGTGTATTTTTAATAGTATAATGGAAACAGTGACAAATGCTTGCTTCCCTTAACGGGCACAGTGCATTAATTGACCACAAACTTTAGATTAATTAATTACACTAAAATTAAATTATGACCGAAAAAGTATAAATAAGAAAAGAAAGCCTGATTTATTTGCTATATAATGCCATTATAGTTAAATAAAAAAGAGGTGTTCTTTCTTTGTAAATGTTTATTAACTAAGTGGTTTCCAAATCGTCTCTGCCTTATAAAGGGTTATTTGAACACTTGTTTTTTTTTTAATCTGATTACAAATCATCAAAATCGGTCTTGAGTTATAAATGAACCATAAACTGCCCAATGGCAATTTGGGACATATTTATTTAATTATAATTTTACTTTCACTTGTTTTCTATATTATATTTTATTGTTACAATATGTTAAAAAAAATCTAATCTGATAGATAATATTCCAATACATTTGTCTATTACACTGTGATATTTCAATAGTGCTACGAAAATTTCGTACTATGCTTATAAGGTTCAAAGTCGCACTACCACTTACCAGCCTCGGGTATGTGCAGCAGCGCAGCGGCAGCACGAAGCGCGGAGCGTTTGAGCTCGTCCTGCTTCTCGTACTCTTGTTTCACGGAGTTAGCTTTTACTTTCATTGTGCACGTGGCGCGAAGTGGCTCAACTAAGCTTTCGAGCCCTACAAACAAATAATATGAGTCAGATTCATAAAGGCATCTTGTTATATACCCTCTAAAGTATTATATCAGGCTAATTTATGCGTCTTGTGGTTCAAATACATAAAAATTGGTAGTATAATGTTAAGTAACAAGCACTATTTATGTTCTTAACTGCATGTAGAAACAATAAGATATTACGATGACGTTAACAGACGATTACGAGACGAACCGATTCTAAATAAGATTAAAAAACAGTTGAACTCACTTTGCAAGACTACAGTAGGACAGAGCTGCGCCAGCCTCGCGCACATCAGGTAAGTGAGCATTTTGATATCATAGTGATCCCTGAGACCATCTTCCACGTGTCGGAGGAACTCGAACACGTCCAAACGGTCCAGGCACGTGCCCAGCAACGTGTACATGCATTCGAAGGCGGCTTTGCGGAGGTCCAGCCCGTCGTCGACGGAGTGCTTGAACGGACCCATTTCCACTTCACGGATTAGTTCTTTCTGTAATTGACAGACAAATTTATTACGGCCGGCCGTCAATTGAATCAAACTTTTTGTAAGAGATACGTGTCTAGTTCTTATACCTGAAATAAAGGTATACAATGTTTTTAGGAGTGGAACTTGCCGTCATTTTTACTTTGTTATGTAAGTTATGTTGTTAATTTTACATGGTATATATTTTTTTGTTTTTTGTTTATATATGTCAACTAAGGAATAAAAGGGCGTTAACTATGGATGATTTCATATGGATATCAAGAAAATATTCAGTAACCATATTCGTCTTCTGCTAGATATTTGAATATTTATATCCAAAAGGCTTTACATCTGAAAATAAATTCTAGTGATTTTCTCGTGCAAACAATAGAATAGAATGCTTGAAATTATACTATTTTTCAATGCATCGAATTTTCAAAGCATGCATTGAAAAATAGTATACTTTTCAATGCATGCTTTGAAAATTCGATATTACTATCTTCGAAATATCGGCGTACAAATATAAATAATGCTATCAATTTTGTATAGAGAAGTCCTCAGTCACTAGGAATTCGACTGTATGGACTGTATCTGAGTATGTTATCCCATAGACACGGATTAGCGAGTCCGACGCTACGGTTGGATAAAGAGGTACCTTGACTTTGGTCTCCTGGTATATGGTGGGCAGCACGTTGGGCAGCAGGTCGCGGATGAGCGAGGGCTTGTTGTGCGCGGCCGAGTTGAAGGCCACGAGCGCCACGCGCCGCACGCCCAGCGACGGGTCGCGCAGCGGCAGCAGCAGCTCCGACATGCAGGCGCGCAGCAGCGGGTCGATGGCTTGCGGCTGCGGGAGATTAAATACAACTTCTAGAGCGAGCTCGGAACACGTTTATATGCTGTTAAAGCTGTCTAACATTAGTCAATCTCATTATCAGAGCTCGGCGGGAGTGATTTTAGAGGCTGTTTTCAGAGCTTGCACAACATGGACATGCCTTGTCATTCGATATGTAGTGTAATTTGATAACTAAAAAAATATCTCCGTTACGTATTTGCGTCGCCATTTTGTTGTTTCATTTTATTATTTTTATAACTTTTTTTTTTTTCTTAAGTATATGTTATCTATTTCAACTTTTAATTTATATAGTAGTATTACTACTTAAAAATCAAAGCAAATCAAAAAATAATTCATAAAAAATAATTTGATTTGTTCTTAGTTTCAAAGTTTTATTTTCTTTTATTTATTTCAATATTTATTTCTGAAGTGTATCTATATTAATATCTACACTTGACAAAAGTGACGTCAAAATGGCTCACCCCTGCCGAGCTCTGCTCATTATGTACCATACAGTCGCTAGTTGGAAAACAAATCGTACCTCACACAGCTCCTATAAGTTGAAACGCTGTAACTCTGTATGCATTCCGTATACCGTAGTTACGACAATTTTATTTGATTGACAGAACAAGATACAGGATTTTTTTTTAAAGTACTAATATAGTGTCGATATTATGTTTTGTGGTACCTGATTTGTCAAACATTGAGTTTTGATGACATAATACCTATATGCAACCATCTAATCTTGTCAAATTACAAGTCAATAATATATTTTTAAATCAAAATACTTAGACTAAATAAAACAGGTTTTATAAACACAAAAAAAGAAATCACAGCTGGCAACATGAGAGGGATCGAGTATGAGATTAAGAAATACTTCTAGTACTGCAATTTAATGAATACCTGATCCGAGATAGTGAATTTGACAGCGGTGACGGCCGTTGTTCTTGTAAGTGGTTCAGGTGATTGGAGGAACTCCTTGAGATGTGGCAGTAAGTCTTTAGGCTCTAACAGGCACAACTTTCCTAAACATTCTGCGACCTGTAAGGAAACAAAACATGTTAAAGTCATAAGAAATCGCGTCGTAGTTAATACCTCTAGTTAAAAAGGTAGTGGTAGAGAGAATACTTATTTACCTGGTAAGTTTAGACAAGCTTGCTACATCTACATACGAGGTTAAATAATATAATTAAAACTGTTGTGGGCCATGTTACTACTACTTAGTTACAAACGGACTTAAGTGAGCGATACACCCGCAACGCGCGCGGTGTGTCCTGGGTATTGAGCTTACCCGAAACATGTCGCCTACTGCGATATAATTACGCGTGAGGTTAAATAAGTAAAAGATGTTAGTTAATTTTTTTAATGAAGCAAAAAAAATATTATTAACAGCATCATTTGCAAATAATGAACTTACGACATTACGAGATCCTTCCTCCGCACATTGGCAGTGTTTCGACAGCTGTACCCAGATCTCGGGTATGAACGGTCTGAGCGCTTCTACACCTTCTGGTGTACATGACTCGCATGAAATAATCTGAAAAAAAAAAACATCATTTGTAGTCTCAACGTCACCATACAACACAGACAAACCTTCCCATGTTTGTTGAAGCAATGCAAATTGTTTATTCTGATTAAGGTCAATGAGGTCCCGTTGTCAGAATTATTATAGTGGCAACTTCGTCATGCATTATCGGACCAGAATCAACACGTGGAGTATTATTTGACACTAAATCATATTCATTTAACAAACCTCTCTAAGCGAATGCAGCAGTAGGTATTGCCGTTTCGGTTGCGCCTCGATCTCCCTCAGAATGAAGGGCAGGAACTCTGGTAGGTTGCCGACGGCCACCGAACCCAAAGCATAGCTCGCGGCTGACTTCACCTCCTCTGACGACGGGGCGAAGGACGCCAGAAGTACTTCCTTTAGGTTTGGGATGGAACTTAGATCTCTGTGAAATGTGTTAACAAATCATTTATTTTGATTAGGTAATAAGTTTGTTAATATTTGGGTTGAAAAAGGAAACAGTATGTTTTAAACAAAAATGTAGAAGGATAGATTATTGCGGATCAGGCAACGTGCACATACTTGCTCGCTCGCATGCAACGGTTACGGCCCCGTCACGACTTTTTCGGCATAGATTAGAACGAATGGTGCAGTATCGGTATATCGCACACACCTAGTCCACAAGCATCAGTAGACCTTACATAGTTGTGTTTAAAAATGGTCAGTTAGCAGTGCGCAGAGTGACGATAGTACATGAGCCAACTTACAGATGTCGGCCAATCTCAGCGACGGCCAGCAGCGCGAACATGTGGTGCGCGTCCGATGGCGGCTGCGTGGCGTCGCGCAGGAACCCGCGCACCACGTCCACGGCGTCCGATCCGCCCTCCGTCACCACGGCCGCCACGCACTTGGCCAGCGAGTGGAATGCCTGCATAAAAGATTCCGATTAAATATTAATATGATATTGCATTGAAGATGTTTTCGAGATGTAAAGAATACGAAACATTCATGTTAACATTGTCATGGCACTAAAAGGGGGTATTGGTATGACAAAAAGACACAACCCTCCCCTCTCAATTCCCTTTTCGTCGCGTAACTATAGGAAGAATAGCTTCCTGATGCGTGCTAGTAAGTCTAAATAACATAACGAAAGAGCTGGATATCGACATTTTTAACAGCAACATCCCGGCTGTGAGGCGCGGGATGGCGGGTCGGTTCTTTGAGTGAGCGTGCCTTGGATCGAAAGTCGGATCATAGTTTATCTACGTACATATCATAAGTGCTCTAAAATGCGTCCAGAAACCGTAGGCAATGACCAGCATTACCAACCATCAGAAAGATTTCAGTAGGTAATGTTAACATTACCTACTGAAACCAGTAGGTTATGAATTTAAATTTGGAACAGCTGTCAAATTCAAGTGGGGTGTCTAATTTAGTATCTATAGATATTAAAACAGCGATTGATACGAAACGCCAATTCGTTATGTTTTTTTATATAAATCGAACGACATTTGAACTCGAGTGACAGTAGAATAGGGAGTTAATTCGCTTGTCTATGGTTTAAAAAAAAATTGACTGAGATACGAAATACGCAACGCCGCCGTTCCAAGCTGTCATTTGTTTTGTTCGTTGACTTTTTAATGTTTACAAGTAACCCTAGTAATAAGTCATTTCCCTACGGTTTCTGAACCCATCTTAAAACACTTAATGATATGTTTGTAGATAAAGTAGTGTATGTAACTATACATAATTAGGCATTACAAGAATCGTGTGATATTATTATGAAACTCGCCTTCGGCTCGTTTCATAAACCCACACTCTTGCCCTTCATTATGCACAGATACATAAACTACTATTAAGAGTTGTTATTTAAGTTAGTTATAGTCAAGGATAGGACAAACGCCCGTCATTTTAGAAACATAACCCTGTTCCGTGTTACGGAGACTTCATTATATTGTAAAATATTATTATATTAAACTTTTTTTATAAGAACAAATTCAGCGACAGTAAAATTAATGAATGAGTCTAGAATGGATGTTGTTATGTAAAAAATTCACTGTCGTAATCCAAAAAGAATGATTTATTTGTTCGATCTTTTCACTTGTGCGATCATTGGATGCAGGATGATGCGATTGAATTCAGGTCGGATAGTACAGGTCGATTCACGATAGTTGGCACGAATGGATTGAACGAAACTTTCATTGTATGAGTGACACTTGTATCGGTATACAATCGAGCCACTATTTTATTGGTTGATGTGACACACACATAGACATTTTCATTCAGTCATTCATTCCATTCGTGCCAACTCTCGTGAATCGACCTGTAAAAATAACAATTAATTAATAAACAATATAAAATAGAATATATGTATTAGTATCTCAAGGAAGTCTCCGTTGTGCGGAACAGGGTTATGTTTTCAAAATGACGGGCGTTCGTCCTATCCTTGGTTATAGTTTATGTGGTTTGTAATCACATTTTTGTTGGTGGTACGATGATGTGCAATATGCGAGCACCACAACATTTTTAAGTATGTCATTACCGGCGGGAACGGGTAAATTGGCTCTCTGCTATTATGTATGATTTGTAGCTATTGATTCTCCTAATAAATAATAAATAATGACCTGTTTGATATGGTGCGCGGTCGCGTTGTGCTCGTGCACGCGGTGCACGGGCGCCACCAGCAGCGCCAGCAGCTCGCGGCGCGAGCAGCCCGCCACGTCCGCCGACACCAGCGCGCTCAGCACGCCCAGCATCGCCTTCAGTGCTCCACCTGCGCGACACCCACACCATATAACTCTAGCCAGCAAACGAACGCAATAGCGATATCAGAGAATAAAGCAGTCATGGATGCTAATAGATTTTTATTTTTTTACGACTTTATTTTTTTTATGGGTTTTTTCTAAGGAATCTGGCAGCGCAGGCACGCGCCGCGCACCAGCGTCAGCGCCGTCTGCGCGCAGTGCAGGTCCCCGCACACCGGCACCTGCCGCCAGGGTGGACGTGGCTGACCTTGCAGCAGCGGGGACTTGGCCAGCGCGAGGATGTTGGGCGTGAGCGCGGCGCGCGCGTCGGGCGTGAGCGCGGCCGGGCAGCGCAGGCACGCGCCGCGCACCAGCGTCAGCGCCGTCTGCGCGCAGTGCAGGTCCCCCGCACACCGGCACCTGCCGCCAGGGTGGACGTGGCTGACCTTGCAGCAGCGGGGACTTGGCCAGCGCGAGGATGTTGGGCGTGAGCGCGGCGCGCGCGTCGGGCGTGAGCGCGGCCGGGCAGCGCAGGCACGCGCCGCGCACCAGCGTCAGCGCCGTCTGCGCGCAGTGCAGGTCCCCGCACACCGGCACCTGCCGCCAGGGTGGACGTGGCTGACCTTGCAGCAGCGGGGACTTGGCCAGCGCGAGGATGTTGGGCGTGAGCGCGGCGCGCGCGTCGGGCGTGAGCGCGGCCGGGCAGCGCAGGCACGCGCCGCGCACCAGCGTCAGCGCCGTCTGCGCGCAGTGCAGGTCCCCGCACACCGGCACCTGCCGCCAGGGTGGACGTGGCTGACCTTGCAGCAGCGGGGACTTGGCCAGCGCGAGGATGTTGGGCGTGAGCGCGGCGCGCGCGTCGGGCGTGAGCGCGGCCGGGCAGCGCAGGCACGCGCCGCGCACCAGCGTCAGCGCCGTCTGCGCGCAGTGCAGGTCCCCGCACACCGGCACCTGCCGCCAGGGTGGACGTGGCTGACCTTGCAGCAGCGGGGACTTGGCCAGCGCGAGGATGTTGGGCGTGAGCGCGGCGCGCGCGTCGGGCGTGAGCGCGGCCGGGCAGCGCAGGCACGCGCCGCGCACCAGCGTCAGCGCCGTCTGCGCGCAGTGCAGGTCCCCGCACACCGGCACCTGCCGCCAGGGTGGACGTGGCTGACCTTGCAGCAGCGGGGACTTGGCCAGCGCGAGGATGTTGGGCGTGAGCGCGGCGCGCGCGTCGGGCGTGAGCGCGGCCGGGCAGCGCAGGCACGCGCCGCGCACCAGCGTCAGCGCCGTCTGCGCGCAGTGCAGGTCCCCGCACACCGGCACCTGCCGCCAGGGTGGACGTGGCTGACCTTGCAGCAGCGGGGACTTGGCCAGCGCGAGGATGTTGGGCGTGAGCGCGGCGCGCGCGTCGGGCGTGAGCGCGGCCGGGCAGCGCAGGCACGCGCCGCGCACCAGCGTCAGCGCCGTCTGCGCGCAGTGCAGGTCCCCGCACACCGGCACCTGCCGCCAGGGTGGACGTGGCTGACCTTGCAGCAGCGGGGACTTGGCCAGCGCGAGGATGTTGGGCGTGAGCGCGGCGCGCGCGTCGGGCGTGAGCGCGGCCGGGCAGCGCAGGCACGCGCCGCGCACCAGCGTCAGCGCCGTCTGCGCGCAGTGCAGGTCCCCGCACACCGGCACCTGCCGCCAGGGTGGACGTGGCTGACCTTGCAGCAGCGGGGACTTGGCCAGCGCGAGGATGTTGGGCGTGAGCGCGGCGCGCGCGTCGGGCGTGAGCGCGGCCGGGCAGCGCAGGCACGCGCCGCGCACCAGCGTCAGCGCCGTCTGCGCGCAGTGCAGGTCCCCGCACACCGGCACCTGCCGCCAGGGTGGACGTGGCTGACCTTGCAGCAGCGGGGACTTGGCCAGCGCGAGGATGTTGGGCGTGAGCGCGGCGCGCGCGTCGGGCGTGAGCGCGGCCGGGCAGCGCAGGCACGCGCCGCGCACCAGCGTCAGCGCCGTCTGCGCGCAGTGCAGGTCCCCGCACACCGGCACCTGCCGCCAGGGTGGACGTGGCTGACCTTGCAGCAGCGGGGACTTGGCCAGCGCGAGGATGTTGGGCGTGAGCGCGGCGCGCGCGTCGGGCGTGAGCGCGGCCGGGCAGCGCAGGCACGCGCCGCGCACCAGCGTCAGCGCCGTCTGCGCGCAGTGCAGGTCCCCGCACACCGGCACCTGCCGCCAGGGTGGACGTGGCTGACCTTGCAGCAGCGGGGACTTGGCCAGCGCGAGGATGTTGGGCGTGAGCGCGGCGCGCGCGTCGGGCGTGAGCGCGGCCGGGCAGCGCAGGCACGCGCCGCGCACCAGCGTCAGCGCCGTCTGCGCGCAGTGCAGGTCCCCGCACACCGGCACCTGCCGCCAGGGTGGACGTGGCTGACCTTGCAGCAGCGGGGACTTGGCCAGCGCGAGGATGTTGGGCGTGAGCGCGGCGCGCGCGTCGGGCGTGAACGCGGCCGGGCAGCGCAGGCACGCGCCGCGCACCAGCGTCAGCGCCGTCTGCGCGCAGTGCAGGTCCCCGCACACCGGCACCTGCCGCCAGGGTGGACGTGGCTGACCTTGCAGCAGCGGGGACTTGGCCAGCGCGAGGATGTTGGGCGTGAGCGCGGCGCGCGCGTCGGGCGTGAGCGCGGCCGGGCAGCGCAGGCACGCGCCGCGCACCAGCGTCAGCGCCGTCTGCGCGCAGTGCAGGTCCGCCTCGCACACCAGCGGCGGGACTTCCACTAGCACCTGCCGGCAAACACAGATTAGTGTGGCCCGACCTGGTGCCGGAAAGTACAACGTTCGTTCATTCAACTGTTTATCTGTCTGTCGCGTCGTGTCTAAATTTGAAATTCATTACATAGCATGACCTCCGCGTCCCAAACTTATTTTTATTATAGGTGTATCTAAACAGTTACTAACCAGCAGCTATTATATTGAAACTCACCTTGCCCAGAAGTTCTATGCTAATATCGTTGCTGTAGTTCTGCACCAATGTGTCAAGTAGCACCAGCGTCGATAATTTCAGCGCCCTTTGATTCTTCCTCAGGAATGATCCTAGAATCGGCACTGCTTCTGACTGAAAATAGGTTAGACTTACTCAATTTCATACAATAATATTTTAAAGATATATAACAATGTAAGTAAAATACGAAGCCGTACATGGCCAATGTAGCCATCAGATATATCGGAGCTGTGGTCATAAATATCTGAACATGCACTCTATCGACTTGACAATAGAAGCGTTGTTGCGATATTTGTGACCACCTCCACAGCTCCAATATATCTGATGGCGACTGTACTAGTAAAATACACTATTATTTTGTAATACCTTAGTAATTAATCGTGAGTTCGTCCGATGTAATTGAGTAATACCGTAATAATTAGTAAGATTGTATTTATACTGCATACTGTATTATTTATACTGCAATCAAATTAAAGCAAAAACTTACCAAGATAGGCCTCAAGTCAATCCTCAAGGGAGATGAAGCCACTTTTGTTAACGCCTTCACTGTAGTAAGGCGAGTAATTTCGTTCCGTAGACGTTCCAAGAATATTGGCAAACATACGGGAAGCTCATTCTGAAACAAAACCGGTTGTTTAGTTTTATCTATTCCCAATTCACAACAAAACCACTGCAGAATTACGTATACAATCACTAGTTTTAATAAACTTAGCATGCATCCCATAGGTACATAGTTAGGTACATTTTTCTTTTGATTGGCAGAACAAGATGGAGTTCTTATAAGTAGTGAGCGAGAGGCATTAAAAATGCTAATATTTTGTAAAATGCTAAGATTAATTACACCACCCAATTAGTATAGCCTCGTAACGCCCACTATACTAAAATATTTAATAGTTAAATAAAACCATCCTCAGTTTGCAGTGAATTGGTTTGAATTTTCTTTTGTACGAAAACGAATGAAACAAAAGAAATTCCACACTATTTGCTTTTGTAAAAGATTTCAACTCCATTGAAAGTGAGACTTACATTGTAATGTACACTAGGCGTTACGAGGTTCTCTTTAATCATTGAAATCAATGATTCCAGATTTTGAAACTATAGGGGGAAGTCAAATCTACATTATTTTTTCTCTTTTTATTACTTGTTTTGATTACAGACAGTTAAGATTTTATAGAAAGATTTCTACGGATTGGATCCGTTATTAATCTACATCCTCAGATGCGTTGTTCACCTGCAAATAGTCACCGAAATGGCACAGCAGCTGTCCGCATGTGGCGATGGCGCGCTCCTTCACCTCCTGGTCCATGTCCGTGGCCCGCAGCCGCACGAGGGTGCACTCGTACATGGGCAGGATGAACTGCTGCAACTCTTCTGGCGGCGGCTCGATTGCTGAATCCTCTATGTGTTCAGCAGTTTCTAGTGATAAAAAGAGAGATATACAAATAAATGTGAATTTGTAATAGCGACAGGGTCAGACTTACGAGCCAAGACGAGAAAAAAATGCTTTGAAAAATCAGCTCGGCGTCAATTTTAATGTTTTCTTTTATAATATTGAATTAATTTCTTGATTACTATTTTGGCAAAAGTGGTTGTCCGTCTTTTGAAATCGGACTACGCGTCTGGTCCTAAGGGCGTCTCACTACTCGGTATCGAACTTTTGTATTTTAAACTATGTTGTTTTGTAATAATTAACGATTAATACGGCGCTACTCACGTTTATTTAGGTACTCGCGCGGCAAGTTTCGGAGAACATAGGCCTCCATTTTCAAGCACTAAGTGCTGAGTGTCCGTTCGGTTCGCCGAGAACCGTGAGTAGAACCGTATTGATCGTTTATTGTACTACGTCTCACGAAAGTTTAAATAGAAATTGTTGTTGTGTATTGGAGAATACCTACTGGGTGACTCACCGAGCGGGCGCATGACCTTGACGAGCGTCTGCAGCACCCGCAGCGCCTCGGCGGTGACCTTGTAGAAGGGGTCGTGCACGCAGCCCAGCACGGCCGGCATCAGCGCCGCCACGTGCCCGCGCATGGCGGCCGGCGGGTGCCCGCGCACCAGGCACACCACGAACACTAGCGTCTCGATCTTCATGGACGACGCCGTGGTCTTGTCCCTGTCCGGACAATTTGTTAATTGTCTTTATTTTTATTTAATAAGCTCTTCAAGCGTCGGTACGTCCCGTTTTAACGGCGGTGGCATGCATGAGAAAGACGAAATTGTGCAGGCATATCTAAACATAGGAATTTAATGCTATATTTGGTGGCTTGTATTTGGACAATGTAAGCAAAATATCAAAGTCAATATTCATTAAATCTAAGTTCTAAGTGCTCGAGTGGAGACCACGGACTAGCAAGCGCAGCATAGGACGTCCACCGACAAGATCACGCGCAACACGCTGCTCACAGTGCTCGACACACGGCTGAGCGGCTACTTACGTGAGCGCGGGCGTGAGGGCGCGGATGACGCGAGCGGCGTGCTCGGCCAGGCAGCCGGGCGCGGCGGCCAGCAGCTCGCGCAGCAGCGCCAGCGCGCAGCCGCGCACCACGCCGCTCACCTGGGGTGGCTCACAGTGCTCGACGCACGGCTGAGCGGCTACTTACGTGAGCGCGGGCGTGAGGGCGCGGATGACGCGAGCGGCGTGCTCGGCCAGGCAGCCGGGCGCGGCGGCCAGCAGCTCGCGCAGCAGCGCCAGCGCGCAGCCGCGCACCACGCCGCTCACCTGGGGTGGCTCACAGTGCTCGACGCACGGCTGAGCGGCTACTTACGTGAGCGCGGGCGTGAGGGCGCGGATGACGCGAGCGGCGTGCTCGGCCAGGCAGCCGGGCGCGGCGGCCAGCAGCTCGCGCAGCAGCGCCAGCGCGCAGCCGCGCACCACGCCGCTCACCTGGGGTGGCTCACAGTGCTCGACGCACGGCTGAGCGGCTACTTACGTGAGCGCGGGCGTGAGGGCGCGGATGACGCGAGCGGCGTGCTCGGCCAGGCAGCCGGGCGCGGCGGCCAGCAGCTCGCGCAGCAGCGCCAGCGCGCAGCCGCGCACCACGCCGCTCACCTGGGGTGGCTCACAGTGCTCGACGCACGGCTGAGCGGCTACTTACGTGAGCGCGGGCGTGAGGGCGCGGATGACGCGAGCGGCGTGCTCGGCCAGGCAGCCGGGCGCGGCGGCCAGCAGCTCGCGCAGCAGCGCCAGCGCGCAGCCGCGCACCACGCCGCTCACCTGGGGTGGCTCACAGTGCTCGACGCACGGCTGAGCGGCTACTTACGTGAGCGCGGGCGTGAGGGCGCGGATGACGCGAGCGGCGTGCTCGGCCAGGCAGCCGGGCGCGGCGGCCAGCAGCTCGCGCAGCAGCGCCAGCGCGCAGCCGCGCACCACGCCGCTCACCTGGGGTGGCTCACAGTGCTCGACGCACGGCTGAGCGGCTACTTACGTGAGCGCGGGCGTGAGGGCGCGGATGACGCGAGCGGCGTGCTCGGCCAGGCAGCCGGGCGCGGCGGCCAGCAGCTCGCGCAGCAGCGCCAGCGCGCAGCCGCGCACCACGCCGCTCACCTGGGGTGGCTCACAGTGCTCGACGCACGGCTGAGCGGCTACTTACGTGAGCGCGGGCGTGAGGGCGCGGATGACGCGAGCGGCGTGCTCGGCCAGGCAGCCGGGCGCGGCGGCCAGCAGCTCGCGCAGCAGCGCCAGCGCGCAGCCGCGCACCACGCCGCTCACCTGGGGTGGCTCACAGTGCTCGACGCACGGCTGAGCGGCTACTTACGTGAGCGCGGGCGTGAGGGCGCGGATGACGCGAGCGGCGTGCTCGGCCAGGCAGCCGGGCGCGGCGGCCAGCAGCTCGCGCAGCAGCGCCAGCGCGCAGCCGCGCACCACGCCGCTCACCTGGGGTGGCTCACAGTGCTCGACGCACGGCTGAGCGGCTACTTACGTGAGCGCGGGCGTGAGGGCGCGGATGACGCGAGCGGCGTGCTCGGCCAGGCAGCCGGGCGCGGCGGCCAGCAGCTCGCGCAGCAGCGCCAGCGCGCAGCCGCGCACCACGCCGCTCACCTGGGGTGGCTCACAGTGCTCGACGCACGGCTGAGCGGCTACTTACGTGAGCGCGGGCGTGAGGGCGCGGATGACGCGAGCGGCGTGCTCGGCCAGGCAGCCGGGCGCGGCGGCCAGCAGCTCGCGCAGCAGCGCCAGCGCGCAGCCGCGCACCACGCCGCTCACCTGGGGTGGCTCACAGTGCTCGACGCACGGCTGAGCGGCTACTTACGTGAGCGCGGGCGTGAGGGCGCGGATGACGCGAGCGGCGTGCTCGGCCAGGCAGCCGGGCGCGGCGGCCAGCAGCTCGCGCAGCAGCGCCAGCGCGCAGCCGCGGGCGCGCACGCTGCGGCCGCGGATCACGCGCAGCGCGCCGCGCACCACGCCGCTCACCTGCGGCAACATCACCATCGTGCTCACTACACCTTCACGCACATACACGCAAGTTCAACTTCAGTTTTAACATTTTGTTGAAGTGGCTGGCGTCTGAGCGATTTTTCGTTTGATATGGCGTTGAAAAGGTTAAAGCTTGATTCACATAGAACGCGGGCGCGGGTGCGATTATTCAGCTAGTTTTAAATGAACACAGCCGGCGGGCGTAGGCGTGCGCGGGTTTGCGCCACAGCACCCGCGCGCACCCGCGCTCGCCGGCATCGGCAATCGCGCACGCCCGTGCCCGCTCGCCACCGTCACACACAGAGCGCGGGTGACAAGGCTCTTACAGAGAGTGCGAATCGGACCCGCGGCGGGCCCGCGCTTGCCCGCATCACAGCGCCGCGGCCGGGCCGGTAGTCTGTACCAAGATATCGGACTAAGGTTTAAAACAAGTTGTGTTTATGAAATATAATTGTTACTTTCAAGATATTCTCAACTGTATTACTAACTTGAAGGTGTATTTAATAATTAGCTTGTCTGTATAGCTGGGGCCTTCTTAAGAAGCACAAGTCAATAGAATCACTTCATTTACCGAGCAAAGGTGTATCCATCGCTATTACACATCCTCGTTCGTCTCTGGTGGGATTACTGCCTACAAATAACTAATCTGATAAACCAAATTTCTTCATCAATGTATGTTAGTAATAGTCTGTTCTCAGATGATCACTTTTGCCTATGCTCCGAGTTAAAAAATCCGTGTCACACTATGGAATAGAACAAGCCGCCTAGCAAGAGATCTCCGCGCGAAACAGCACGGTTTGTGTAAACATATCTCAGTCCAGACAAATGCTCACGCGACCGCTAAGACTCGTATAATTTACGTCTACAGATACGACAATTTCTTGATGCTTGTAATCCAAAATGTATTAATAGTAGTGGTTTCTAGTGGTGGTGGTCTTCGGTTGCCGAGATAATTACTCATGAAATAAAACAACTAAAACGGAAACAACGGAAACGGACGGACGGTTTCTACATACTCAAATTAATGGTAGATTCAATCACACAAGCCTAAATAAATGCTTACCCGCTGCAAAAGTAAGGCTTGCGGCGAGTTGTCGGCCGGAGTGATAGTCAGCTGCAGCGATGGCGGAGGACGTGTTGCACGTAACAACGACGTATAGGCGCTCAAGATGTCACACTTTACGTTCTCCTCGCGTTCTAAACATATAAAATAATGACAGTATAATAGTACTGCCCTTTGAATGCAAGCGACATGAATAAATCGAATCAAAACTAATATCTAATAAACAAATAAAGTTACGACTTTAAACTTAAATTGAAGAATACAGATATAAACAAATTGGCTCTCTTTAGAGCATTACAAATCGAAACCACAAGAGAACTTACCTTTAAACCTAGCGATTAAAGCCGGTGACACAGTCTGGTACATCTCAGCCAGCAATTCGTGCCGAGTTGAGATGACAGACTCCAGACACTTAGCTGCCGCCCGTCTCACCTGAAAATATGATACGATAAATAAAATGTTACACAACAAAAAAAAAACATTTAAAGAAATTTAATTAAATGTTACTGATTCCTTAATATTGTCTTCGGTTGCCGCGATAATTACTCATGATCTCATGAAATAAAATAACTAAAACGGATTATATCGCGTATACTAATTTAAACTTCATCCCGACGTTTCGAACCCTTTAGCAGCGTTCGCGGTCATCAGGTGGACTGAGAATAATATTAATTTACCTCCAAAAATAACAAAATGCTTGTTAAATTCAAAGTAATTATTATTTGAAGTAATGGATATTATCCGTCCTTCTTCCTTCGTCCTTTACATAAAAGTACTGGTTACTATTACGAATTATGGCATTGGACAATGTATTAGTATGGGCCACTTTATCTAAAGTTGTACACAACCTTTAAATTGTCTAATTTAGAGACTTTTGCATACATTCTACTTGCTACCCGAAAATATTCCTTAAATTAACGGAACTCAAAATAAAAATGTGTAATTAGAAAAAGCCGACTCAACTTGAAGGTGTAATATTAAATAGTAAATACCTTCCATGACATATCGTCGTCGTCCGAGTACTCCTCGGAGTCGGACTCCGGGTCAGCGTCGGGCGCCGCCGTTTCGTCTTCCATTTCTTCGTCTTCGCCGCCTCCGCCTTCTTCAGAGTCTTCGTAGTTGTAGTTCGGGTCATACGTGATCATCTTAAGGCATAGCTCGATGATCTGAAAATTAATGATATAAAAAAAAGTTTATTGATCAGAATTGTTATATGAACCTCTAGCCTCAAAACTTGCCAGGCCAAATGGAACTTTGGTACTTCATAGTTAAAATTCAAAATGGCAATAAATATTTATAGGCCTCTGGGCGGCTAGAGGCTATATTCGTGTCCGCGCATTAGACTTAAAACTACTATCTATTTCCTTATTGAGTTTTTTTTTCTAAACATCCTATATTTATGGATCTCTATGACGTTGAAGGTAAAATATTTTCAACAATTTAGTATGTGCGCTGTCTGTCAGTTTCTCGATTTCTGCGATATAATAATTAGATGAATTAAATTAAAATAAAGTTCATCTGATAGAGTTTCATCATCATCATCATCTCAGCCATAAGACGTCCACTGCTGAACATAGGCCTCCCCCTTGGATCTCCACAAGTACCGGTTGGAAGCAACCTGCATCCAGCGTCTTCCGGCGACTTTAATGAGGTCGTCTGCCCATCTTGTGGGTGGACGTCCTACGCTGCGCTTGCTATTCCGTGGTCTCCACTCGAGCACGGAATAGCAAGATAAAAAAATGTAAGGAAAAAATGTAATGTCTCTAAATTGATAGAGTTTACTAAGCCGCAAATGTAAAGTCGTACAGGTCAAATAGAAATAATGTGCAGAGCTAATCGCTAAAAGGACCTTGAAACTTGCTTATCTACAATAACCTTGGTTTATCGTAACTTTATTTTAAAGTTTCCGGTTGGATAGAACGTAAACTCAAATTACCCTATTTTTGCTACAAAATTAAGTGAAACTGGTTCACAATGACGAATATAATCAATTTAAATAAAATTGAATATAAATACTTATTAGATTTGGATACATATTAGATATCACGTTTACAAAATTCAAAAAGAACAGAATTTTTTAATTTGGGAAATTTAAAAAAAAAGGGGTTCCCATCAAATCCTCGCAGTTTACTGCAAAATAAATTGTAAGGTAATCATATACATAAACGCAATACTTCGCGGTTCAAATAGCAATTTAATTATTTTTCAATACTTTGGAGAGCGCGGCTACGAATAAGTGACGTCATAAGTTCTCATCATTTTGTAAGGAGCGTTTTCGCGGGAAATACGAATGTCAGACTTTGGCGCTCATTTCTGGCTTTTGTGTAGTTTTAAGGCCATTACTCCAATACAGACATTTCATCCCTAGAATGAAAGGGATCGATTAATAGAATAAAAAAACAGTCAACTAGCCTATTGACGTAAATATGACACTGTAAGGCTGCGTTTTCACCAGAGATGAGCGAGGATGTGTAGCGAGGAATGTGTGTTTTAAGAACCAATAGAATCACATTATAATATTGTCTTCGGTTGCCGCCATAATTACTCATGAAATAAAACAACTAAAACGGATTAAATCGCGTATACTAATTTAAACTTCATCCTGACGTTTCGAACCCTTTAGCAGTGTTCGTGGTCATCGGGTGGACTCACATTATTTATCGAGGATAAGGTAATAATGAAGTAATTCTATTGGTTGTGAACTCGGAACGCATCCTCGCTCATCTGTTCACTCGCTCATTACGTCCTGAGTCGTTACGTTGGGCTTTTAACACACAACTTACTGTAGGGATATGCGGCTGCACTTCCTTAGGACACTTGAGCACGAACGCCTCCAAGGCTTGCAGGCAGTGCTCACGCAGCTCCTCGTCAGTGTCATTGGAATGCTCGAGAACTTTCGGCGCCACTCGCCATAGCTGCTCTCCGAAGCGGTGACCCGCTTGACGGCTGAAAATGGAACAATGAATTTTGGTGACCAGTTTTAGCCGTAAGTATAGTAGTATTTCTTGCTCTAGTATTCAGCCAGGCTAAAATTCTAAGTGTTAGACCTATCTGACGTATCTCACGTTTTCAAAATGTAAAAAATACATTAACATTCTTGGTCAACATTTTTGGTCTTTCTGACAGCCTAGAATATACTTGCCTCATGGATTCTAGGAACATGCAACCCAGGGTGTCATAGAACAATAAAACTAAACACTTTCTGTAACGCAGTTCATTGCGCCCATAGACGGTACAGCCCGTTTCTCCCAGTTTGTATAGGAACATGACTTCACTGCATGCACTCTGATTGGTTACAATCAGTACTCTTTTTCATATAATCACTAAGATGGGTAATTTTACAGTATTTACAAAGAGAAGAAGTGTTTCTTACCACACTGAAGCAATACACTGGATATGAGTGCGACTGACACTTGACGATGTAGATGACCCGAGCCCCTCCAGCAGGTGATCAATGAGCTTGTTATATAGTGCAGCATTGCATGACATCACCAAATGGGACAATGCTACGATAGTGCGCTTACGGACAGCCTATAACAATGGTCATTTACAATAAGTGATAACTGATAAAGCTTCCAAATTTAATATTATAAGATAATTGAAAAAACTGTGTTAAGTTTTAAAACATATATTGATACTGGAAACTATGTCTTAAATTAAGAAAATACTTTTAAATATTAAAAATTGATATTTAATTAAGTGCAAAGCTCTGTAGAGATATCTAGGAGTTTTCAGAAGTTCAGGTTCCCAAGAAAGGTTCAGGTTCCCACGAAAATTGTATTTTTTTTTTGTGTGTGGATGGGACTTTTCAGATATTTATCTGAAAAGTCCCATCCCATCCCAAAAGTCCCAAGAAAAGTTAAAGAAAAGTTAAATTAAGTCAGTTTTTTACGATAATTGTAATTGTTTCTATAATCTCTAATAAACTAAATGCAATATTACAATGAAAAAAAAAAGGGGAAAATGTAATTTCTATACAGATTCTCGCTAATTGGGTACACTCTTTTCTGAAAACTCCCAATAAAAATTCTACTTAATAGGGCACTTGAATGTGGATTAGGTTTTTGAATACTATGTCATTTACCATATGAAAAACCACTTAGCTGTGAAATCAGGGGCATTACTCTTAACCTCTAGCTCACCAAAGACCTACATATAATAAGGACTACCATTCCATTTCATTTTGAATTCTAATGACAAATCAAAAGTCATTAAACTCAGCAGAGGTAAACGGTCCTGATAAACAGACAAATAATTTGCAAGTGTTTTGGTCTGCTTACATTTTAACACTATTTATTTATTGGTCGTAAAATAACTAGGTATATTACTTACTTTAAAAAAAAAATATTTTGATGGTAAAAATACTTTTAATTAAAGGTATTTTTGTAGATACTGGTAATTTGAATATGAATCAAATGGTTGATAAGAAAAGACAAAAATAAATGCAAAAATCTAACAAGCTTATGTTCCTACAGGAGTAGGGATAGTAATGAGAAGTTGTAGTAAGAGTAATGTTGAAGCATTGCCATTGTATAGTTGGTTTTTAAAATTAATATTTCACATTAACACATTCACAGTCTATGCCCCCAAATGTGGGGCCACAACTAGCCTCTATTACAAAGCCATAAGGTTCACATGTCAGATTGGGACAGTGAACAAGTTAATATAAACTTGAGCTAAATTGTTGTAAGTGTTCTCAACAAAATAGCATGTGTATTTACCTGACGTGGAGAGGCCAGCTGGGGTAGTAAAGAATTCAACAGCACCGGATGGAAAGAAATCAATAACCCACCAAATCTGCTCAACAGATCAGCCAAGATGTCAAGAGCTTCCAATTGGACTGAAACATCTTCCTGCTGAAAATAGGAAACCAAAACCAATTAAAACTTATTGATTTCATATAGGTACCAATTGTGTGTCTTGGGCAAAACATACCTACACTACACATAACTTCCTTAATATTTAATTGTCACACCCTTATGCAAAAAGAAAGCTATAAATTATTTTCTTTCAGAAGTTTTATATTCACAGTTTTTATGATATAATTTTTTTAGTTTGTTAATAAATTTTAATTAAAATATTACCTATATTATCTTATCTTAGGTATAGGGTACAGGAAACATTAGTTAAGTTCTAATAAATTTACATGTGACTCATATTAAAGTTAGAAATTATGCTGTCCTAATAAATAAAAAGCACATATTTTATGCAGTGACAAAATACCTTTTCAATAGCACTGCTCAGCCTGCCAGTTATCTTCTTGCAGACATTAGCAGCAAGTGTGTTTGAGCCAAGAGGCAGTTCCGATATCACAGTCTTGAGACCAATGCTGCTGATATCCCGCAGCTGTTCAGTATCTGATAGCATGTTTGCACAAAGAGTCTCAACAATGCCTTCCACATGATACTCTTTTACTTTATTCACAAGAGGCCCCAGACTAGAAGTGTAAAAGAAGTTGAAAACTAAAATACACTTACTCAATATTTTCACAACATAGCCAAAAAAAAACATGTAAACAGTTCAGAATTTATAGATTTCTAAACTTACCATTTGACAGCTAAGTTTTGTACTTCGCCGTTTTTGTCTTCAAGTAGACGAAGCAGCATCTTTACAACTTTTCTCTCAGAGTCGTCATCCAGCTTGATGCTGTCCTTTTGCAATTCAGTCATCAAATCATTAGTAGCCATAAACCGAAAATCTTTGTCGTTCGACGTCATCTAAAGTCAGGTATATACATTACTTGAATTGTCTTTAGGGTAGAACATGGAACACATTATGTATATTTCAGGCAATGCCGGCTTACCTTCTCGAGGAGACTCGCAATTTGATAAGATACAATAGCCATTTTGACAAGTTTGCGGCACTTCCGACAGAAAATTTAACAACTCCAGCAGACAAACTACTAACAAAAAACTACAATTTTCACACAACACAAGCGAGGAAGGAACATTTGAACATTTACTCAAAGAAGTCGCAAACCACCGAAAATAAAAAAGATTCCGCCTGGTGATGCTCCAATGACCAATGAAAATGAACAGAAAAATGTAAGTGACAATGCCCGTCACCCAGTTGACTTTTGAGAAAATAATATTTTGTCTGTGCTACCAAACTATTCTGCGAATATGTTAAAACGCGCAAGTAAGAATAATTTTTACACGGATACACCAAGCATTTTATTGCACAGTATTAATTATAATATAATACTGAGCGATGCTGAGTATTACATGTTGGTGTCATAAAACAAGTCAAGAATTATTGTGTTACATCATTCCACCCTTGATGAGAAATAAATATTGCCAATCTAAAAGATGCAGTTGTACGATGAAATATGTTCAAATGATTGTACAATAGAACATAAATATGACCAATGAATAAAACCACAATCAATCAATGTTTATGTGTTATGGCTCCATATAAAACCACAATAAAACACAAGAATAATAAAAGAAAAAAAAACTGATAAATTATTTTTATGCTTCATTAAACTGACAGCTGTCAACTCAACGTGGACAAATGTCAAATAGAATTGACATATAACCTATTTTAGTTTCAATGTTTATAGCATGTTGGAGTGAAATTATATGCCTTTAAGGCATTTATTTCTTGACATTTGACCAATCGTTTAATTCAGGATGGATTTATTTACTATAAATAGGTAAGTTCTTAACAAGACCTCCTATCATAAAATTATTCTGTCGTTTAACTTCTTCCTATAACTACTTCAGAATCTTCTTAATTAACATTATATTATTTTCTTTCTAAGGTATCGGGATCCAGAAGAAGATATAGATTTAGTTACTCATGAATCAAAACAGTTGCAAAAGTTAAAACAAAAAATTGAAGAGAGGAGAAAAACACATAACACTTTTAAGCAACAAGATGTCATCACCTTGAAACAGGATACGCCAGTAACAACTGAAAACTATTCAATTGATTCGAAACCTGCAATCAGTATACAAGCAGAAGAAGACAAAGACAAGACAGTTATTAACAATGTTGAGAATACTGTTGAATCATTTAATAATGTGGAAAATAAGCCTGCTTTTGAGTTTAAAGTCTTGGGTACTGACAGTTTTGAGAAAAAGAACAAGGTTAGAATACTAGTTAAATGTTTTACATAAAATACAAATTTATGTACTAGCTTTGTACTATTTTACTTAGATAATCACTGTAATAAGTACACAAAAGATGTATAAGTTAATTGACTTTTTCAGGTGAAAAGAGTTTTACCATACTGGTTGTCTCATCCATACAGTTTATCCACAAATCTACAAAAATTGACATGTGTTGTGGATAAACAGGTTTGGTTAGATGACACTTTAAAAGCTACTCTCAAGAATGAAGGGGTCACCCATCTCTTCCCTGTTCAGGAGCAAGTCATTCCTTTTATCATTAAAGAAAATAGATTGCCTCATCCTTTTTGGCCACATGATGTTTGCGTCTCAGCTCCTACTGGAAGTGGTAAAACACTTGCATTTGTTTTACCAATAATTCAGGTAAATAAAAATGAGAAAAACCTATTTTTTTTTACAGAAACTATCATATTGCTATGCCACAAAAAGTTTCTCTACTGACACATTGTAATAATAGTTCACTGACCAAAATCTCACTGATCCCTGATTATAATAATTTCTCAATTTTTTTTTAACTGGTTTGTTTTACAGTATTTTTAGAGTGAAGTCTACAATTTTATATGCTTTATTACTTGGGTTAGGTTAACCTTTTTACTGTCATTTTAACTTGATATTCCCACTACTTGATTGCTGCAGCAAAAGTGTGTAGGTGTGCTTGTTATGTGTGGTGGAACATTAAGGCTGTTTACTCAATACAATGTGGTAACTGCCTAAAAACCTTAAAAGTTTAGCCTCTTGTAGCCTCAGTGTTGTTGTTTTCCTAAGTTCCAATTAATTTTGTATACACATATTATATTTTCAGGTTTTGATGAACAGTGTTGGTCACCATGTTAAAGCAATGATTGTCTTACCAGTCCAAGAATTAGCAGCACAAGTCTCAAAAGTGTTCAAAAAGTACTGCACAAATACAGGGCTGAAAGTTGTCATGTTAAGTGCATCAACTCCTTTACGCAAGGAACAGCAGCAAATTGTAAAATATAGTATGTACATTTATAGATTTCTTTTTTTTAATTATTTCATAGGAAATAGCTTGTCTGTAAAGTTCATTTTATTTTGTGTGTCTGTGAATAGAAATATTTTTGACTAGATTTAACCTATGTCCTCATGGTTGCCCAGGTAAGTAGACTGTATTGGCCAAAACCTCATCAAATTGAGAATTGTTGAAATAAGCTTGGTCTAGTTGTAACTGAGTAAAAAGGAGAGTACTAAGTAAAAGTTTGGGGTCTATAGAAAACGAAAATAATAAAAAAGAAATAAATTGGCTAACTGATAAGTAAATTTCTAAGCTAAGAAAACATTTAACATATGACAAATAAAATTCATTTGCACTGTATATATAGGTAATTATCGCTTATTTGAACTAAACAGGTTTGCATGCAACAAATTTATTTGTACACAATGACAATGAAACCATGTTTTTCTTAAGTATATTAGTATTGTAGATGCTATCAGTCATTCATATAAAACATACAAATGTAAGAGAAATTACATAAAATATTTTGGTTTCAGCGGAATCTGCAGGATGGATCAGTGAAGCTGACATAATAGTTTGCACAGCCGGTAGATTAGTTGAGCACATTCAAAACACAGAAGGTTTCTCGTTGAAGCACCTTAAATTCCTTGTGATAGATGAAGCAGACAGAATCATGGACCATATCCAAAACGACTGGCTGTACCATCTAGATAGGCACATTAAACTAGAGAATGAGCTAATGACAGGAAAAGTGCCAAATTTAAACTGGAACAGCCTGAATGAACAGAATCCTCCTCCTCACAAACTACTTTTCTCAGCTACACTTTCACAGGATCCTGAAAAATTAGAAAGATGGGGTTTATTCCAACCAAAACTCTTCTCTGCAGCCCCTATAACTGATGTTGAGGATGAAGACAGTATCAGAAAATATACTACACCAGATGAGCTGCTGGAACAATATGTAACCTGCAGTGCAGAGGAGAAACCTCTTATCCTTTATCATTTTTTAGTTGAACAAAAATGGGATAAAGTAATCTGCTTCACAAACGCAGCCCAGTCAGCACATAGGCTCTCTGTTCTATTAGATGTTTGGGGAAAAGGCAATCTAAAAGTTGCTGAATTGTCTGCAGCATTGGACAGATCTAAGAGAGATATGGTCTTAAAGAAGTTTACTCAATCAGAGATCAATGTGTATGTTATTTCCAAGTTTAAAGAGTATTTGAAATTATATTGAATTTGAAAATACACAAGTTAATTTAAACAACATTTGTATTTAAACTTTCGTGAGACATAATATATTAATTAACGATTAACACGGTTCTACTCACGTTTATTTAGTCACTCGCGCGACATGTGTCGGAGAACATAGGCCTCCATTTTCAAGCACTAATGGTGTCTCATGGAGTGTCTGTTCGGTTCGCCGATCGCGTCGCCGGCCCGTCGCGCACTCGCTCTTAGTGCTTGAAATGGAAGCCTATGTTCTCCGAAACATGTCCCGCTAGTGACTAAATAAACGTGAGTAGAACCGTGTTAATCGTTAATTAATTTATACAAATTTGTGTAACGTGCCAAAGTTACGCTATTGAAAGTTACTTTGGTTGTAAAAAAAAATATTTATAGCAGTTTATGGTTTTGGCAGCCAAAAATATGTATATTTTATATCTAGTACAGTAATGATTATTTGTTTTTTTTTTATGTAACTGTTTTACTACTGTATATATTTTATACTGTATTAATTATTTTTTTGTTCCAGTTTGATCAGCACAGACGCCTTAGCAAGAGGAATAGACATTCCCAGCTGCGACTACGTCATTTCGTACGACCCCCCACGCAACATCAAGACGTATATACATAGGGTTGGACGCACAGGTAGAGCGGGGAGGATAGGCAATGCTATTACTATTCTACAACACAATCAAATGAATTTGTTCAAGGTGATTTATTAACGTCTATGTCTGTTTACGTATTTTTAGTGCAAAATTTAGCCGCATATTTCACAGGTGAAGTAGACTGCTGTATAGCCTTTTGAGTCTTGTACATTCCTGCTTTACTAGTATTTCTATTATTTTTAACATGAATGACGGTCTTCTATTCTACTCAGAGTTCCCGGGTTCGAGTCCTGGCAAGGGCATCTATTTATATGTTTATTTATTACTAATACAAATACTTGTAGCTGGGTTAGTTGAATACCTACAACACAATTAGCCTTATTCACAAGTAAATACTAAGTTCTATGTATTCCATTTCACATATTTAAATCACTTATAAGTAACATTAATGAAATACTTGTTGCAGGAGCTATTGCAGTCTGGAGGAAAGTCGGAAATAAAGCGTATTGAAATTGACTCTGATGTTTATGATCGCCTGTCTTCCGATTACCAGTATGCCATAGAAGACACTAAGAATATAATCAATACAGAAATATCTACTAAGGTTAACAAATCGGTGGCAATAAAGAAAGGGTGTAAGAAAAGGAAACGTGAATAAATATATTCATTATTTGCAAAGTTTTTATTTTTTCATGACAAATAATTTGTAATATCAGTGTCAACAGGTATCTGCAATATTATAATTTATAAGCACTTACATACTAAAATGGTCCTGGTAAAAAGGTTCACAAGTATTGCACAAGTAACTACGATATCAAAAGTAAAAGTACTTCGATACATTTTTTTAAAGTTTTGGAGTTGAGCAATAGGAGACTTTTCTGCCACGTAGCTTTTAACCCGCGATAGTCGGTACCCACCACCTACTAAGAAGATACCCATACTCATGTATGCCCTGCCTTAAGTCTATAAATGAGGTATTTTTTATTGATTGATTTTTTTTTTAAGCGTCATATTAAACTTTTGACCAAGACGATTACAACGAACATTACAAAATCGGTTCAGCCGTTCGCGAGTAAAGGCTTGGGCAGCATAGCCACGTTTTGAGAGCGTGGCGCAGCGGGGCGTGACAGCGGTGTGGCTAATGTAACGAAATAAGGCACACATTCGGACGGCAGCGTCGCGCCCCGCTGTGCCACGCCACAAAACGCGCCCTATGTGACCAAGCCTTTATAAAAGCCGGAACTAACACAACTTTCTTATATTAATATAGATGTGAAACTTTGTAAACATGTTTGTATCTCAATCACGCAAGACTGGCTGAACGGATTTTCATGAAACTTGGCGTTTAGCCTATACATGCACACAAATTTATGTACTTAAGTAGTCTAAGTACCCGTTTCATCTCAATCAATTCAGCGATTTTAATAAAAATGATGAATTTATAGATCCGTTTATAAACAAACTAACGCAAGGTTGTAGTAATGATATGACTTCTATAGAAAATTTATTTAATACACATAATGAAAACGAGGAGTCCAAATACCTTATTCAACCGTTTACTTGGGAGGAATTCATTGTAAGTCTACAATCTAGGAAAAATACTACCCCAGGCTTAGATGACATACCATACATAATAATAAAACAACTGCATACTACTGGACAAAAAGTGTTGCTTCGAATTATGAACTTACTTTGGTCTCAAGGGCAAATACCTACCTCTTGGAAAACACAATGTGTAATACCCATTTTAAAATCTGAATAACCTCCTAATGAGGCAAGTTCATATCGACCTATTTCGCTCTCATCATGTGTTGGTAAAGTTTTTGAGAATATGATAAAGACCAGACTTGATTGGTATATTGAGGCCAATAACTTATTACCTACTTTTCAAAATGGCTTTCGACGAGGCAGAAGCTGTTCAGACAGCTTCTTATCTCTTGTATTGGACTTGAAATTGGCAAACTACAACAAGTCACATGCTGTTTGCATATTCTTGGATGTGCAAGGAGCATTTGATAATGTTGACCCTACAGTCTTAGTAAAAGTACTATCTAATAGCAAAATTCCTGGGAAAGTATCCAAGTGGATATTTGATTTTTTGGATAACAGACAACTGTTTGTTAAATTTAATAACATATTACATGGACCACATAAAGTTTCAAAAGGTACAATGCAAGGGGCAACGCTGTCTCCTTTACTATATAATTTGTACACCAGTGAGATTAACTCATTTGTAAATAGTTCTAATGTACATATACTCCAATTTGCAGACGATCTTGTAATATATTCTATTAATTCAAATTTAGATATAGCTAAAAATCATATTAACAATGCTCTAAACGAACTTTACATGTATTATAATAATTATCTGAACTTAAAGATAAACTCTGACAAAAGTAAGCTTTTAATATTAAGCAAGGACACATCAAATGTAAATATTGTATATAATAGTGAAATAATTAGAGAAGTCCCTTTTCATAAGTTCCTAGGTGTAGTTATAGATAATAAGTTAAATTTTGATTTACATGCTAATCATATAATTACCAACTCTATTAAAGGATTAAACATTATGAGATGTCTTGCCGGCATTTCTTGGGGTGCTGATCCTCAAGTATTGTCCTTACTTTACAAAGCTCTTGTCAGAAGCCACTTTGACTACAGTTTTCTTGTACACATGCGTAACCACACACGTAAATTAGAAATTATTCAGAATAAAGCTATGCGAATCATATCAGGGGCAATGTGTTCAACCCCAATAAGAGCAATGGAAGTTGAAACTAAAACTATGCCTTTGCCTGTAAGATGGGTGTTGTTAGCTAATAGATATTTAATTAAAATATATGCCAAAAATAACGAAAGTGTAATTAAAAGAATAAAATCTCATCCTAGAATCCCAAAGTTAACAGCATTACTCTTTCAGGTGGAAGCTAGCTTTTGTAATATATATAAGAATGAATTATGGCCATGTTATAAAGACAGCTTTAATAGTAAATTTTTAAACATTACAGTATGCACTAAATCTATTTATAACAATACTGACTTCTTAAATTTCTTGTCGCAAATTCCCAATTATTATAAATTATACACAGATGGTAGTAAGGCAGACTCTCATGTTCGAAGTGCAGTGTATGATCCTCAGGCTAAATTTGTACAAAGCTTTAGATCTGAAGCATATGCTGTATTTGAAGCCCTGAAAGTAATAATTAGAGTTTCATATGAACATAAACATTTCTTTGTTTTTACTGACTCACTTAGCTTAATTTATACTTTACAAAATAATCAATTACACTATAAAAATAATTTCATTCTGTATAAAATTAAAGAAATGTTACTCATTTTAAAAAGTAATAATGTAAATATTAACTTCATGTGGATACCATCTCATACTGGTATAACTGGTAATGAAGTTGCAGACAAAGCTGCTTATTTAGGTATAAATGAATTAGATGTAAGGTGTAGTACTAAAATTCCAATGACAGATTGTCAAGTATCTATTAAAAATAGTGTTGTAAAGATGTGGATTGATATATGGACAAGAGATAGAGAAACAAAAGGAAGATGGTACGCAAGTATTCAGTCTGAATTACCTTGTAAGCCTTGGTATGAGAAAATGAAGATGGGAAGCCGTAATTTTATAACCACCATCAATAGATTAAGATTTGGTCACAACTGTGCACCAGCACATTTAGCAAGATTTTCAATAATACCCGATGGCACGTGTCCTCACTGTCAGAATGACAGTGTTGGCGATGTTGAACACCTTATATTTAAATGTGGAGCTTTTGCATTTGAAAGACTTATCCTTGCAAGTGAATTATGTGAAGTGTTTGATAATAATGTCCCCCGCCGCCTAACTGACATTCTAAAAAACGCCGACAGTTACGTTCCATTATACAATTATATAAAAAATACAGTGCTGAAGATTTAAAGTGGAGTGTTCATTTAAGTGAAGTGTAGATTAACTTGTACATTTAATATTAACTCTTTAAATGAAGTTCGTAATCGAACCAAATAGAGACTTGGCTTAAAGGACTAGTTTCCAGGCCATAAATGTTAAAAAAAAAAAAAAAAAAAAAAAATATGATGATAACGTAAGACGTCACTTATTCCTAGCCGTGCTCTCTAAAGTATGTGTCAACATCCCTATTCTCATTGGCTTAAAGATTACGTAGCCAAGCCATATAATGCACAAAAAAGTCAAATTGACATTGAAAATATGGTGACCATCAAAACGCTACGCAACCCATCAATGCTTGACCCCCGGAATGAACAGCCCATCAATTGGCGACCATTTGTACTCGGATTGGGTCGTCAATTCTCGGGTTGCGCATTCTCGGTCCGTAGAAACGAGTTACGGTGCAGCAATCGGAAGCACATTTTGTACAGGGCAACAATGCACGACCCATCAATCCGCGTGCTACAATCAGAGTCCCTTGGCTTTGAATTGCTGGCATGTGCATTGCTGGTACGGGTAGATAAAACGCGACCCAACAATTTAACGAATTAGCGAACAAACAGCCAAAACCGACGTTTAGTATGAAACTATTCTAGAATAGACTTGGTCGCAATGGGCAATAATACTCGACCCATCAATCCGCGTACAAAAAAGTGATCGCCAATTGATGGGTCGTCATTTGCTGGGTTGCGTATTACACGGACTCTAATGTATATTTTTGTTTTGTGCTGTGATTAGAGGATTGGTTTTTTTTTGGCGGGAACGTTAAAAGAATAGGCGCGCTTTTGAAATTAAATTTTGTAAATTAGTTTTAAATTCTAGATTTGTACATTTCTTTGTATATTTCTTATGTAAAATAGTCTATATAGTGTTAGTTTTGTACATATTACGTTAGTGCGTTTCCCATAATGGGGAAGCGCACGGGGCGTAGCGGCCGTAAACGATCGCGAGTTACGGGTGAGTCTCTTACAGAAGGAATAGATCAGGACTTACCTTCTTCATCATCATCGACGACTTCATATTCTGATGCTGAAAATAATGATCGTCCACTAGCGAAGAAAAGAGAAAAGGATAAGTACACACCTTATAAAGCAGGAAATTATAACAGATTTTATGACGAAAACTCGCAGAAGAAAGATTTTATTGTCTTCCTCAATCGCGAAGAAGATAACACTAAAATTACAGATAAGGATAGGTTGGCCATATCTAATGGCATCAGAAAACATTGTGTTTCAGGTGTAATGCATCTGAGGTCAATTAATGCATTCAAAATTGGTATAACTTTCGACCTCCCTAACAACGCTAATGTTTTTCTTAAGAACGAAAAGCTCCTAAACGAATTGAGGATGGTTGGTTCAATACCGGCTGCCGAAACAGAAGCCACTGGGGTTCTCACATCTGTACCTTGCGATTATTCCAATAAAAATCTTTCAGCTTATTGCTTCTAGTAAAAAAGTTATTAGTGTGAGACGTTTCATGCGACGGGTAAAAGACGCTCAAGGTGTCGTTTCCTTTCTTCCAACACAGACAGTTGCTGTTACATTTGCTTCAACGCAGCTCCCCGAGTATGTTACTTTAGACCACTGGAGACATGAGGTAGGAGTTTATGTTCCTCCTGTTAAACAGTGCCTGAAGTGCATGAAATTCAACCACATTGCTAAATTTTGTAAAAACAATGAAACTTGCTCAATTTGCTCAGGCAACCATAATTTTAAACAATGTGACAAGTCCAAAACTCAATGTGCTAACTGTGGCGGTGACCATATTGCAATTTCTACCACATGTCCACTTAAAAACAAAAACTAGAAGAAAACAAAATAAAAGCAAAAATGCAAGATATTCTGATCTTTTAGTGCAGCTCAATTTCCACAGCTAAATTCAAAATACATTGATACTCAAATATCCAATTTAATTAAATCTGACAAATTTATGAATTTATTAGTTGAAGCAATGCTTGAAATATGTTCAAAACCTGATGTGCCAAAAATTCTAAAAAGCATTAGAGAAATTTTAGATAACACTTTTAAGAAAAAACACCTTAACCTTTTTATGGATACATTACATATAGTGCAATGGAATGCTCAAAGTTTAATTAGTAATAGGCTAGTTTTAACAAAATTTTTATATGATAACAACATACATATTGCCATAATCTCTGAAACATGGTTGAAACCACATCAATTTTTTCTATCAAAGGGTACAATATTATTAGAAATGATTGTGGGAACAACCACAATGGTGTTGCAATTTTAATTCATAATATTATAACACATTCTCAAATTACAACTCATTTTGATAGTTCTTTACAAAATGTTTGTGTGAAAATCAAAATTAATAACAATGAATTAAGTGTCGTTAGTTTTTACAGTCCATCTAATACAAATCCACCATTTAATAAAAATAATCTAGACGTTTTGCTTAAGTCCATTCCTAAACCTATGATATTTGGAGGCGATTTTAATGCTCATCACATGTCTTGGGGATGTGTCGACACCCTGCCTCGAGGTAAGGATGTTTTAGATGTTATTGATGAAAATGATCTTGTTCTTTTGAATAATGGCAGTCCCACTACAATTGGTTCTTCATCTTGGCGAGCTAATGCTCTTGATTTAACTTTAGTTTCTCCATCTTTGGCACTTTCATGTGATTGGTCTGTTTATGATTATCCTCTGGGTAGCAGTTATCACTTGCCTGTAATTATAAATTTGGTTGTTGGAAATGAAAGTAATCTACAGAATAATATACAATGCAATAATGTACATTTACCATTTCAGCATAATTACAAATTAGTTAATTGGAAAATATATAGTCAATTAATGGATTCAAATTTAAAAAATATTGACTTTAATGCTATGTCTCCACCAGAATCCTACAATTTGTTTTGTAACATAATACATTCTGTTGCTGAACAGTCAATTCCACAGTCTACCTCCACTAATAAATGTAATAATATTGCTAAACCTTGTTTACCAAAACATTCTAAGTGTCCTAGTTTACCCTGGTGGAACTCAAAGTGTTCAGAAGCTGTTCAAAACTCAAAGAATGCTTATATATATTTTAAAAACAACCCTTCTGAGGAAAATTATATTGAATTTAAGAGATTGCGAGCTTTAAAAACTAATACTTAAAACAGAAAACCAACAGCTGGATGGAATTGTGCAACTCATTTAATAGATGTACCTCATTGTCATTGGTATGGAAGTACATGCGTAAATTTAATAAATCATTTACTCTTAATAATTCTCTTGATGATAGTTGGATTCCAGATTTTATATGTAAATACACTCCTGACTTTGTTTTGAATGAGCCGTTAAATTATAATAAAACTGATAATATTGGAAATAATTATTTGACTGATCCATTTTCGTATCAAGAACTCCATTCTGCGTTGTTTTCTAGAAGAGATACATCCCATGGTCTAGATGGGATTCCATATATACTTTTAAAAAATTAACCCCAAATTGTCTCATAATCTTTTTAAACTTATTTAATCGTATGTGGAAGGAAAACTTTATACCTGAGGAATGGAAAACTGATTGTTTGGTTCCAGTTTTAAAACCTGGTAAAGATAAATTGTTGCCGGATTCGTATCGACCCATAGCTCTTACGTCTTGTATTGGAAAGATATTTGAACAGCTTTTAAAACAACGCCTAGAATTTTATGTAGAACAAAATGGTCTTTTACCTTACAACCAATTTGGTTTTCGCAGAGGTCGGTCTTCTCGTGAAAGCATTTGTCAGCTAGTATTAGATGCTCAACACAGTCTGTATAATAATCAATATCTTTTATGCGTTTTCTTTGATATTGCTGGTGCTTTTAACAGTGTTAATATTTCGGTTCTTTGTAACGAGTTGTCAGTGATAGGGATACCTGGGCAATTAATAAACTGGATACAAGCATTTTTGACCAATAGAAAAGTATTTGTTAAATTTAATAATCATTTATATGGTCCAAGATGCTCGTCGTTAGGAGTATGTCAAGGAGGAATTCTGTCTCCATTAATATTTATCTTATATATTAGACGATTGAATCTTATTTTGGGATCGAATGTAAAAACTTACAATATGCAGATGACTTAGTAGTTTATACATCTGGAATGGATTTAAGTCAATTAGCTTCTACTGTAAATAACGCACTTTCCAGTTTATATAAATACTTTTCATACCTTAATTTAGATGTTAATCCTACTAAATCAAAAGTCTTCATTTTCGGTCGTAAATGTGTAGCTACACCTAATATTTTGTATAACAGAATTCCATTGCCTATATATAGTGAAGTAAAATTTTTGGGTGTAACTTTTACTCCAAAACTCTCATGGACAAAATACATTAATAATATAACAACAAAAGCAAACAAGGCTTATAATGTATTAAAATCTGTTTGCGGGACTACTTGGGAGCAGATCCCAAAATATTGTTAGTGTTATACAAATCTCTCGTTCGTAGTCACTTTGAATATGGTTTTCTTTGTTTTGCTGGAGATAGTAAATTAGTGAATAGTTTGGACAAAATACAAAATAAATGTATGCGCACAATACTAGGTGCCTTTAAAACTAGTCCTATTGCTGCTTTGCAAATCGAAACAAAACTGCCACCCATTAGTGTTCGATTCCGTTATTTGAAAGAAAGATTTATCTTGAAGCTTCATAGTTTGCCTAATAATGATCTTCTTACCAATTTAATTGCTTCTCAATCTGCTCCTTATAAGCAACATATGTTTATTTTGCAAGATTTTTCTTGCTTTTTTCATTCTCTTGAAGAGTTTAATATACATTTGAACGATGATGTTCTTCCTTGTTATGCAGGCACATTCCAAAGTAAATATGCCGCAATGAATATTGTAATCGATTCAAGCTTGTCTTCTAAGGAGGAAGTTTATCTGTTATTGTCAGAATGGACTAATTATAAATTTATTTATACTGATGGGTCCAAAAATAATGATGCTGTATCTTTTGCAATTTACCAGACCGAAATCAATAAGGGAGTGGGATACAAAATTAATAAATATGCTAGCATCTTCACTGCTGAAGCAACAGCCATCCTTTTTGCTTTAAAACATATTATGGAAAGAAATCAGTTGAACAAAAATTGGGTAATAGTCAGTGATAGTATGAGTGTCTTAAAAAGTTTGTCAAGTAACAAAATGAATGCTAACATTAACTACCTGATTTTTACTATTAAAGAATTATGGTGGAAGTTATCCTTAACTGACACTGTAGTACAATTCGTTTGGGTACCTTCGCATATAGGAGTCTTAGGTAATGAAAATGCAGATTTTTAGCTAGAACCATTGTTAATATTTCTGATTCATGCTCAAGTTTAACCATCAAGGAGTTGGATGTCGCTTTGCCGTATACGGATATGATATCTAATCTTAAAAAGCGCATGATTAGTAATTGGGGAAAACATTGGTATTTTTGTAGAGAAGTTGAAAATAAAGCTCATATATATTCTTTGTTAGACGTTCCTGTTAATAGTACGCCATGGTTCTGCAAGCTTAAACATTTTGTTCATAGAAATTTCTATACTATAATCAATCGAATGCGCATTGGTCATTATTGCCTAAATTTTCATCTTCATCGAAAAATATAGTTTCTTCTCCTTATTGTGATCGTTGTCAAATGAATGAAGTTCAGTCTCTCGACCACATCATTTTCGTTTGCCCGTCCTTCGGCATTCAGCGCCTTGTGCTGATGGATGAGCTGCTTAATATTTATGAGGCATCTAATATAATCCCGCTGTCAGTACCAGATTTGCTAAGAGAGCCTACCACGTATATGTCTTTGTATAAATTTGTACATAACACCATAAATAAGTTGTAAATATTTTAATACAATTTTTTAATTTTAGGTTCTTAATGCAGATAACATATAAATGTAAATTGTATATATTTAAAATAAATCTAAATATCGCTACTAGAATATTTCAGGATTGTACTGTTTGGAAAGGACAATAATTAAACTGGATTATGAGATTGAACGTACGGTTTTGACTTAATTAATGGATGATACATACATACTGAAATTGTATAAGAAAATAAAAGTAACTGAAGACATTGAACTCGGATTTGACCTAATATGAATAGTACTTACTGAAGACGTTGACCGGATTGAACTTATGAAAAGAAAACAAACTACTTATGACAAGGCAGTATGGCTTAGAGCTTTAGCCTGTCCAGATGGACGAAAAAAAAAAAAAAAAGATTAGAGGATTGGAGTGACACAAGTACAATACAATGTGATTTGTCAGAGAGAGGGCGGGAAAGCGAAAAGTGCAAGGCGGCATTTTTAATTATAATTTATTTAATTGTGTTTAAAGCCCTTTTTCTACATAAAAGCTATACGATTATTTTTATTTCTTGTTAAAATATCAAGAAAAAGTGAAGTTCTGGTTAATACTTTCGAATGAGCTCGGGAGACGGATGAGGGCGGCGGCCCCATCCCCATGGATATAGAATCCGCCAAAACTACAAAAAGAGAAAAATAGAGACAATTCCGAAATAGACGCCACTTCATGCAAACAAAAATGCATTATCTTAAGAGTAGACGAGGTTTATTTAGAGATCACAACCAAATATACGAAGATCTGTCTAAAAAGAGTATCCTATACTCTTACAGTCAGCAATAATGAACCAACTCTAAAAGTTCCCATGGACATACTGAAAGTTAATCAGGTGTTAAGAAACATAAATGGTGTTCAATATGTGAAGGCAGCAGGAAACTATTTTGTGAAAGTTTATTTTGGATGTGCAAAGGATGCAAATTCCTTTCTGTTAAATAAGTTGGTGATGGAAACAAATAACTGGCAAGCAAAAATTCCGTATGATAGCATTGAGTGTCAGGGCATCATTCGCGCTCCTGTTGAACTTAGTGAGGAGACTTTACTTGAAGAATTGAAATCAACTTGTTTAATTCTAGGTGTAAAACGGTTTGCAAAAACAGGAAAATGGGCAGTACAAACCTCTCCAAACTGTATTGGTAACATTCATGGCCTCAACTAGACCAGACCATGTAACTTATGATCACATTTGGATGCCTGTTCTGGAATATATTAAACCATTACTGCAGTGCTTCCGCTGTTACAAATTCCATCATGGCAGTGGAGCTTGCAAAAGCACACAAATATGTTCCATTTGTTCTGCGAGACATTTTACAAGGACTGTACTACTCCTAATTCATTCAAATGTTCGAATTGTAATGGCTCTCATTCAGCAGTATCCTACTCCTGTCCAGTGAAGGCAGCAAAAGTCTCCACAATAAAAGATAAAATAAGTGGAAGTCCACTTATGCAACTGCTGTTACAACAGCTGTAAGCACTAACTCTTCAAGTAATAGTAGTTCAAATAGTAAGTTGTTAAAAGCACCTGCTAAAACACCTCAAGGACGTGCACTGATTACAGAAATTATTAATTCTGAAATTGTTTTGAACGCAATTACTAAAACAATTTTAGAATTAATGAAAAAAAAGGATCCCAAAAATACCTCTTCTAGCCCTCCCCCTATATCCTCACAACGCATTAAAGAGTTACTTGTAACAAGTTTATCTACTTAAACCATGGACAGGTTGGGTATTAAACAACTAAAAATACTCCATTGGAATTCCAGAAGTTTATTTCCAAAACTAAGTCAACTCATACATTTTCTGAACAGTTGTGATGAGAGTATAGACATTATACTATTTAATGAGACTTGGCTAACCCCAAGCAAAATTATTAAATTACCCGGTTTTACTTTAATTAGAAGAGATTCCAATCATCTCCATAGTGGTGTTGCTATTGCAATTCATTCTAAATATAAGTTTAATATTGTCAACACCTCATCACAGTACCATTTACAAAATATTTTAATTAGAGTTATCATTAATAATTTTTCTCTTGATGTGTTATGTGTATATGCTCCTCCACCTCCAAATGGTAAATTTACTATAGATTTATTAAAAGAATCATGCTCAAAACTAAACAATAATTGTCTGATAATAGGTGACTTCAACGCACATCACATGTCTTGGTGTTCGAGAATCAATGACGGAAGGGTAAGGCTCTTCACGCTTTTGTAGAGAGTTCTGATTTAGTTTGTTTAAACGACGGTTCAGTCACGACATTCGCTCCATTCGGTCAACAAGGTAACGTATTAGACTTAGTATTCGCATCACGAGCTCTTAGTTCTAGTTGTTCGGTATCTGTTCTTGACGATCTGTTAAGTAGCAACCACTTTCCTTTGCTCATAAGTGTACATATCGACTCGCTTACTCCTAGTCGTAATCCTACCATTTCTAATAAGATATTTGGACAAACAGGTACAAATCTTCAACATGATCAGAATTCTTTAGCCGAGATTAACTTTAAAAGATTGACTGGGCCAAATTTGTGAACTTATGTGAAACTAAATTTGCTGTATTTTCATTTGTAGATAATCCACTCGAAAACTACATACAATATTTGAGTATTTTACATGACATATTATTGACATTCCCGAAAAAATGTTACCATCTTAAAAAGAAAAACACGATAGCTTCTCCTTGGTGGAATGAAAATTGTGATCGAGTAGTTCTCCAAGCTAAAATTGCCTTACTATCGTATAAAAATACCCTACGATGGAAAATTATATAATATTCAAAAAACTGGATGCTTTAAAGAAAAGAACCCTATTTGAAATAAAACGCACCAGTTGGCAAAATCTTTGTACTTCTTTTAATCGCATGACATCGTGTAAAATTATTTGGGATTATATACGTAGATTTAAGCACGCCAAACTCAATTCCGTTTCTTCTTCACCTAGTTTATTTCAAAATCCAGCTAATGCTACATTATTTTTGGACAAAATTTCTTCTGGTGATAATAATACGTTAAATATTACTGACCTTCATGAGCACTTTGAAAAATGTGGCTCTCCGGAATCTCAATGGATGAAAAGCCCATTTTCCTTTAGTGAGTTTGAAGCTGCATTAGATAATAAAAAAGATACTTCACCTGGTCCAGATTTAATCACTTATAAAGTAATAAAATGCTTACCCCGAAAGTCCAAGGAACTATTATGTAAAATATTTAATGCATTATGGCACAGTAATTGTATTCCTCCAGATTAGAAAACGCAACATGTTGTCCCGATATTCAAACCTTATAAGGAACCGAATTGTGTTGAATCGTACAGGCCTATTTCTTTGACTTCTTGTTTTGCAAAAGTATTTGAAACCATGTTAAAAAATAGACTAGAATGGTTTACAGAAAAAAACAAACTCATTCCAAGTACACAGTATGGTTTTCGTAAAGGTAAAAGTACAATTGATAACTTAAGCTGTTTGATTGGAGATGTTAAGAATAATTTTCGCAATAATCAGTACACATTAGCTGTGTTTTTAGATATTAAAGGGGCATTTGATAACATACACCACTCATATCTTATTAAAAGTTTATCACTATTGGGTTTTCCTGGTCATTTACTGGATTGGATATACAATTTTCTCAATAACCGATCTCTATCTCTGAAAATCAAATCTTTGTTAATAGGTTCTAAAGTTTCTACAAACAAAGGGAACGCCTCAAGGTTCTGTATTATCTCCTCTTATATTCATCCTAAATCTGGTTACTTTTATAAAAAAAAATCCATCATTTGTTAGGCATTTATTTTTCGCTGACGATTTGGTTTTGTATGTGAACTGTACAGATATGAAAAATGGTGAAACTATTATGAATAGTTGTCTACGTACGATTCACGACTTATTTAAAAAATCTTTAAAGCTTGAAGTTAATGTATCCAAAAGTTCTGTAATTCTTTTTTCTCAAAATGGTTTACATTACCCTCAAGTTTTATATAACGCTAAAGTTATTCCTGCTCAACCTTATGTGAAGTATCTCGGCCTATATCTCGATTATGACCTTTCTTGGAAAACCCATATTGACACAATTTGTAGAAGAACTGAACTAGGATTGAATATATTAAAGTCATTAACTGGAGTAAAATGGGGAGCTGATCCTAAGGTCCTGAAAACGATTTATATAGCGACAATCAGAAGTCATTTTGACTATGGTTGTATGTTTTTTGCTGATGCGAGTTATCATCTCCTAAGGAAATTAGATGTTATCCAAAATAGAGCGTTACGAATAATTACAGGAGCAATGATGTCATCTCCTATTAATTCCTTGGAAATAGAGGCTGGCGTTGTTCCTCTATTTATACGTAGAAGTTACATTACCGACAAATATGGTCTTAAGCTGGTGAGTCGTGATAATGCAGTAACTTGTAGGTATATAGATAATTTCGATATTCCAAATTATAATTTATTACCGCTTCCTAACTCTTCTTCTATAGGTGGAGCTATAACATACTTAAACTTTGAATTCCAAGATATTGTGTCTTGGTCATCTTTGCTTCCCTGTTTTGAATTTGAGTATCATGACTTAATGCGAAATGTATCAGTTGATTTGGTTAAATTTGAATCTAAATACGACTTTCTGGAGTTCCTTGATAGTAAGGTTGATTTTATTAAATTGTATACGGACGGTTCTAAATCCAAAGATAGGACAAGTTTTGCATTTTATGATTCTTATATGAATATTGGAAAAGTTTTCAAATGTAGCAATTACTTCTCTGTGTTTTCAACCGAAGTATTAGGTATTATTTATGCTTTGAACCATATTAATGATAATTATATTATTAAGAATAGTAAGAATAAGTTTTTAATATTATCTGATTCTATGAGCGCTTTACAAGCACTTAAAAACAAATGTATACGTGCATCCGTTAATTATTTAGTCTATAAGTTAAGAAGTTGTTTAAGTTCTCTTTTGGCTAAAAATATATTTGTAGAATTTTGTTGGGTTCCTGGACATTCAGGAATTGTTGGTAACGAACTCGTAGACCAGCTTGCTAAATCTGCTATAAATATTCAAGTTTGTGATTATAAAGTTCCTCAATGTGATTTAGTTCCTTTTGTTAAACATTTAATGATTAGACGCTGGAATAACTCCTGGTCGAAATCTATAGCAGTTAAGGGAAAATGGCTAGCTGAAATAGTCCAGACACCTAGCACCAAGTCGTGGTTTGAATACCAAAGAAAATATGTAGAAAGAACATTCATTACTACTTTGTGTAGATTGCGTATTGGTCATGGCCGTTTTCCAGTGCATCTTTTTAGGTTAAAACTAAGTGATTCTGCTGTATGTCCGTACTGTAATTTTGATGTATGTGATCTTGATCATATTTTTTTAAAATGCTCTGCATTTAATTTACAACGGTTATTGCTAGTTGCAATGTATTTAGATAACGGTTTGTATGTCCCGCCTAACTCTGTGCAGGACCTTTTGAAATATCCTAAGCTATACCCTGTAATCTACGAGTTTGTTTCTAACACTATAGGCAGTTTGTAAATATTTTGTATTTTTAATGTGTTTCTCATGGTGTGTCTTTGTTATTAATTGCTTTTATTTTATTTCTTGTGTGTACATACTACTGTAAATATGTTATTTTAATTGTTTTGTCTTGAGCTGATGGCCTGTGCTGCCAATGCTCTTAATAAATTAAAAAAAAATTGGAGTGACATTTGTGATTGTGACGACTCTTAGCGTAAATACTGTGCCTTGGCTAAGTTGGCTATTATTTTAAACTTTAATAATAAAATTGCTGATTAGGACAACTTTGCGTGAACGATGTCTGACTCTGAAGAATTAGATGCATTCAATGAGGAGCCTGTTAGGTCATTTCGTGATATTCACGATGAAATAGAAAGATACAAGAAAAACCCGGCTACTTCGGGCATGTTTGTGTCTGGCTGGGATGATGCTGACGAGGGTGTGGAAGAGGTTACAGATCCTAAAGGTAATCGGCTTTGTCACGAGATTTAGATATTGTTGAAAACCGGTTTATTTATTTCTCAAGTATAAAGTCTTCTCACAGAATAGACATTTAACTACTTGTTATTCAGTGGTTTATTATAATAAATGTTCTTTTTTAAACTCAAGAAGCCTTAAACCCAGACAATACAGAAAGTTAATGTGTACTTTTTATTTATATTACAGCTAATCCTATTGATCATGTTCTGTGGGCTGCTGAAAATGCTGATATTGCAACACTCAAAGAACTATTGGCTTCTCAGCCAGATCTAATCAATGCTAAAGATAGCAATCTTTACACACCTCTCCACCGTGCTGCTTATGGAAATCATGTGACTGCAGTGACATATCTGTTAAGTGCTGGAGCTAAATTAGATGCTAAAACTGAGTTTGGCTGGACACCTCTGCATTCTGCTGCCAATTGGAATAATTACTGGGTTGTTGCAAGACTACTGGCAGCTGGTGCAGATCCTGCTGCAGTCTCAGAGGGAGGTAGGGCTCTTTAAAGTAGTCTGTTGAAGCTTTTACCTATTTATCTTAATAAATACTACAGGGTATAATACTCAAATTCACTGAACCCCACAGTAAACTCAAGAAAGCTTGTCTTTTGGGTACTCACACTCAGCCAACAATATAATCTATAAATATATAGAAACACCCATGACTCAGGAACAAATACATGTACCCATCTTTTTTAAGTAAATAATAAATCTTTTTTTTTTATAAATATATTAGGACAATCCTACACAAGTCAACCTAGTTCTATGGTAAGCTCAGAGAGGCTTGTGTTGCGTTGTAGGTACTAGAACACAATAGGTTGATATGTACTTAAATACATAGAAAACACCCATGACTCAGGAACAAATATCTGTGTTCATCACACAAATAAATGCCCTAGCTGGGATTTGAACCCAGGAACATCAGCTTCATAGGCAGGGTCACTACCCACTAAGCCAGATTGGTAGTCAAAACAAATCATTAGACAAACAAATGCCCTTGCTGGGATTACCCAGAACCATCAACTTTATAGGTACAATCACTACTCACTATGCCACACCAGTTGTCAGTATAATAGTTACCTATAATGGTTTTTGTTTTTGTATCTTTTAATTTAAATGTTCAGTCAGGTGAATACTTAGACACTTCTGTCAATTTTGCTGTCTTCCCTACCAAATAAAGTACCTAGTTATAAAGAGATGCAAACAACAAAATGACTTAAAATAACCAATAATACTGACAAGATTCACTTAACTAGAGAGGGATGTAAGAACATACAGCTAAAACCTCAATTTTTCAATGAAAGTAGACTTGTGATTCAAAATATGATTGATTGTTTAAAGTTTGTAGCATAGTATAGTAATATGAATACTAAAAGTTGAAGTATATTTATCTAGATTTAAATAACATACTTCTTTGATTGTAATTATTGATTACAATATAATAAGGAGAGAAGTTAGATCAAATTTGATGTTGACTAAATTTAAGTAAATTAAAATAACAACTTATACCTATCCACCTGAAACAAACCTAGGCCCCTAGGGAGCCCGTTACGCAGGCAGCATTCTCGCACTGAATTGAAATTCCTTTGAGCGAGAAAGCTGCCTGTGCGAGGGTCGCCTGTTGCCTCTCTTAGACACTTGCTTAGTTCCTTGTGGAGCCCTGCTTTGATAAATGTATTACTAATTGTAAATCAACACAGCAAAGTTAATCATCGACACAAGCATAAAACTAGCGAATTTATAGTCATCAATATAAAAATATGGGGTACAATAGGTATAAAAATAATTATTTCAGTTAAATCAAATATTTAGGCTTCACACTCAAAAGGTAAAAAATAACTGTCTATGACTGTTGTCTTTCTGTATATTTTATTTGAAATAGGAATTAACATGGCTATCCCAGACACATGCACCCATTATGACAAAAGACGGTGAAAATTTTATTGATAGTTCTAGTAGCAAGGCATCTCAACAGTTCTATCCTATATTAGTAAAACTTTTTAAATAGACCAATATTACTAATATACAGCAAAAATATTTTAATTAACTGAGAATAAAGGCACAATGCAGGGTTGCATTAGTGCCCTGTTAAACTTTTGAACATCAAGCTAGAACAACAGAAACTTGTGGTCAGAATGTAGTGGCATCTGCGACCCAGCTTCACTTTGGACATGATGCATGGTTTGCTAGTCATACTTAAAATAGTTTTTTTTTTTGGAGGTAATTAAGATGTCTTTCTGTTTTTAGACCAAACACCTCTACATTTGGCGGCAGCTAAAAGTCACAGCAAGTCTACTATTGTCACATTGCTCTTTCAAGAAAACAGTGTTCAGGTTGCTCAGATGGTCAATAATGTTGGAGAAAAGCCTGAAGATCTAGCTCGTGGACATGGAATATATGCCCCACTGTTTGAAATGGTCATGCCTGCTGCATCATACATTAAATCAATTGGATTTACAAGTAATCCATATTTAAGAAAGGACAAATTATCTGAACCATAGTGTCTAGAGCTATTGCATAAAGGATATAAAAAAGTGATAAGTTGATAAGTACATAATTTTATTACAGTAAATATATTCCCATAGTATTGTATTAAAATACTGAATAGATATTTGAATCATTAATAACATACTATTGAATATCATAATAAAATGGTATGTATGTAATTGATAATAATGTTTCATAATTATACTATTATTAACAAGCCTCGGATTTTCTTTCGCACGGTAAGAAGAAAGAAAACTATGGAGTCGACATTAAGACTAAAATGTAACTCATATTCATACTCATACTTATTTATTTCAATTAATTACGAAAGTAAATAATAAGTGAAATAAATTATTTTGATCGAATAAATGATGTCACAAATTCAAAAAAAAATAACTGCTATTAGATAAAAAAAATCAGATAGGTCCTAGTATGTAATACCCATAGGGCATTTAGATACAGGAATGAGCAAGTATGTAACTAAATTATTATACTTACATGATAAATGTAATCCTTCACTGAGCTAAGGGCATAAAACTTCCCACATCGTACCTACTACAAAAAATCATTTTAAGATTCACTTTCGATTCACATTTTCGATCGGTGAGCCTGATAAAGGTATAAAAGCGTTACGGGACTAAGATACTGAGTGAGTATGAGTATGAATATGAGTTACATTTTAGTCTTAATATCAACTCCATAGTTTTTTTTCATCTTACGGTGCGATAGAAAATCCGAGGCTTGAATTATACACAAGACAACATAACTAGAGTGGGTACAGTTGAGTCTAAAAATATGTAATTTAATTTACTCATAAATATTCTCTACGTTTTTGTTGTACTAACATATTTTTACACTAGACTGTAGTACAGATTGTTTGGTACAGTCACTGTACCAAACAATCTGTAATCGTAATAATAATTACCTCACTAGCTCGGTTAAAACATAAAACGAGTATTTTTATGCCTAGGTATGTACAGTGACATATACTGCTCACAATAATAATTTCTGGAACCGCAAACGAAAAGTCAAACAACATTTGTAATGGCGGCGAATGAAACCTTTCTCCATGCAACCGTTTTCTATTAATTCAGACACAAACTACAGTAAAGTCCAATTCTCATATTGTTTCTATAGTAAATATCCAATTGCTGTTTTTCAGAGACGTTCGAAATTTAACCTTCTTGCCGCCAAGTTAAAAAAATCTGACGTGCGTGACTCGCCAAAGGTTTTGCATGCAAATAAACATCAAGTCGATAAGGGCACGAAATGATCGGCGAAAGGGTTAAATGTCACCATTATATCGATTTAATATAATAATGAAGCAATTAGAACATTTGCACAGATAAGAAATATGTTGTTACAAAATAGTGTAGGTACTATTACGAGTATATGGGTCGTTATTTGCTTTTTGAACACATTACAGAGGGGTTGTACGTGTGGATAAAGATATTTAAATCACTAAACTAGTATTTTAAGGTACCTTAAAAGTATGTAAATGACAAATAAAATGAACAACTTTTATGACTTTTGAGTTTTTCCATATGATCGACTTGCCATACTTTCCAGAACATGCATAGCACCAGCCACAAGGTATGTTTCGGTTTGTAAATTTTTTAGGCTAGCTATCAAATTTCGCCTATCAATTTTTTGCAATTCTGATAGTATTTGTCTTGATTCAGTGGTCATATACGGCAATAGTAGACAACCAATGCCATAACATTTACATCTAACACAATTTTTCCATATTTCAATTAGATCTGTATCTCTAATTACCGGACAAACAGGTAACAAATTAACAGCGTTTAAGCATTTTGCTTTCTGGCGCTCAGTAATAGGGTAGTCGGCCTGTTGAAACGGAGACAGAAGGATGGTTCTCCAGGCGTCGCATACAGTCTTATCGAGCGCAGATGAGATTTTCAACAGCAAAGGAACTAATTGGTCGTGAAGGCCAGCACGCAACAATGACGGAATAACTTTTTGTATTATTTTAGCATTCCCGAACCTCCGTGCGAGATCCGCCGTTATTTTTAAGCCTTCTACATTTCCCCCAACAGCTTGCAACAATTGATCAAGTGCTCCAATTTTATCATTCATGAAGGTGGCAATAATCCAAGGCATGTCAATATGTTCAAAATTAACAATGTATAACAGTTCTAAAAGAGTGTTCCATAAAGAGTCTCGCTCCCTGTTGGTGACCTTCAATGCCGTGTCTGACTCTATAATGCTCATGAGGCATTGTAATGCTCTCAATTTTTTACTTTTATTATAATCGTTTTCGTCATCGAGAGCAATACGAGACAGATAAATCGCTCCCATTTTTGGACATGTCGCTTTCAATATGTATTTTGCTGTTGTCAAATCCTTATTATCAAGACCAAAGCTAGTTTTGTTTTTATTTTCTTCGTTTGATTTTTCTAGGATATTTTCCAGAATTTCGATACGTATGGAACTTATGTTGATACCATTTTTGTCAGCGATTTCAGTTGCAGCCCTATTTATATCATGCCGAGAAATCTTTTCAACGAAATTGGGATGTAAGTAAAGAGTTCGAATAAGTTGCGTTGGCTCTGTTGAAAGACGAACCAATTCTTCGCATGCCCATTCTACCTTATGCAAGATATGTCTTGTTGAAAGTGTGGAATGCAGGCGCTCCATTTGACGTACTGCCCTGTTACCAGGTTGAACAGCAGACCAGCGCTGTGCAAATTGATAGCACAACTGCGCCGCTGCCACTTGGTCTGCCCCACGAGCACAACCTTGAAGAACATAAAAGAGGCATGCGCCTGCCCATTCCATATTAGCTATATGTTTCACACATCGATGTGCTGCGCGAAGCAGAGGCTCTTCTCGTGTAGTTAGGCGCCATGGCTCACTTTCTTTTTGTTCAGGTTCAGTCCCTTCACTCTTTTTTCTAGAGGTCATAGTTTGCTTAAGAGCATTACTGCAAATCATGTCTCTCGCGGTTTGTACATCAGCATCTAGTGAAAGCAAAGCAACCGCAGGCAGCCATTTTTCGTAGGTTTCTAATGTTATTTCAGACTTCAGGTTCGCCCACATATCGTCACGCATGAAAAGATGAAACGGTAATCGGTGATGTCCAATTTCGGGAAACATTCCTTTATCAGAAAACAACTCAAATTCATGCTGTTTGGGAGTACTTTTTCTGTTATAATTTTTGAGGAAATTTAACAAATAATATTCTTTCATATATTCTGAGGAACTTGAGGAACCATATAGTAAATTATATATACATAAATACACTTCGTAATAGTAGGGATTTATGGAAACTACGCGACCATGTAACGTGACTTCACCATTTTTCCAAAGATCTATTAATACATCCTGGATGAAATCTTTATCTTTTATGCTTTGCCATAATTTTACACAGTTAGGTAGCAGATAACTTTCATCGTTTTCAAAGTGTATTTGACAGCAACCTATTTCGTCTTTGAATATTTTATATTTTAATTCCCAAGTAGTAAGCAATGAAATCAGCTGAAAGGAGAGACCTTCATTGACGGGTATGTGTAAGGTACGGCATAATTCTATGAGACGGTCAACTGAAGTTTCGGGATACTGTTTTAAAAAGAAGAATAATACAACTTTAGTGTCCCAAGTATCATCATTGTTGATGTCTGGTAAAGCCAGATCTGCTAGGTTAAACTTAAATTTAGTTTTTAACATATATTGAGGCGAATACGCCACCGTATTCTGGGTTAAACAGAAGGCTGAAAATGCGCGCCTTATTACTGGTTGTGCTAGGTACGCCATAGCTGAATGGGATAGCGACTCGTTCTGACCCCGCAACATGTCTATAATCCACATTTTGTCTTCTTCGCCTTTGCTTAAAAGGTCTAACAATATAGTTACCAGCAATTCGTCGAGTTCTTGAGACGCAACAACTTTACTTAAAAGTTGCTTACAGATTTTGTTTCTTACTTGAAGTATTTCGCTAGGTAAATCTTTCTCCGAAGAAGACATGTCTTCTACAATATTTACGACGATTCTGATGGGAATGAAATCACCCCGACTATGACAGATTGCAGGATTTCTTGCCAAATAATTATATGGGGAAATGTAAAATTCAATCAGATCGTTTAATGTTGAGAGTGATGACATTGGTAAAAACATATAATGGAACTTCCATGCTATGGACAGATTTTTAACTACTATATTGGCATTCACAAGAGCCGACAACATTGATAAATATTTGATGACCCCATGGATATGTTCTTCAGTGCAAGTTGAAATAACTTCGGTGAGAACGTGACAGCACTCCAATAGGACAGCTGAATTGTTACCATCTTTGAAATAAGCTAATACTGAATCTATTTGTGAGTTACAATGATCCTGAGTTTCAGCTGTTAAGAGTGTTTCAACAAGCTTACGAACTTCATGATTTGAAGAAGTGCGATGTAGTAAAGCTATCAACCCCGAATGCGGAGTTTGATAAGCTCGGGTAAGCTGAGTAACACACCCACTCACTCCAGCATCAGAAACGTTCATGGTGTTATCTGGCTCATTTGCACTTTTTTCACAATACATATCGTTAATACTTAGTTTTGTTTCAAAGGAATTCTTCAGATAATACATGTTTTCAATTGTATCAATTTCTATATCGTTGAGCATTTTACTACCTTTCAAGAAATCAACATAATTTCTTTCGATAATTCCATCATTTGTACTTCCCTTTATGATTTGTTCGTATTTTATCATAATAGATTTCAGTAAAATTTTCTTTTCTTTATTTGATAACTGGTTAAAGTACTCCAGTGAAGACCTAGTTTCACAATCGCTAAGGCATCGATTTATATACAATAAGCTACCGTAATTCGCGTATTCCGTTAGTGCACTTGTGATAACTTTCAAATCGTCCAAATCTATGCTTGGTGCTGTCATCAACTTATGCAAGACCAATTGATAATCAGTACATTTCAGCGAAAATTTATATTTCTTTAAAATCACTTTAACTTTCGCGTAATTTAGTTCTCGCTGTATTTGCTCAGCAAGAATACGATCTGTTGCAGTTGTAGTGAAATCTTTTGTCCCTGAAGCTGCGGCTTCTACTGCGAGTTCTTGTACTGTTGGGTTCCAAGGTACATCTAAAACTTTAAGAACCTGAAGAAGGCACTCTAATTTATTAGTATGTAGTCGAAACGAATTAAGCAATATTTTCGCTCGAGCGCCATCTACATCACCGCCACTGCTTGCAGCTTCTATTTCTATAAATGTGCGTAAAATGTCGTCAATTTCAAAACAGTTCCTAGCACTGTATGAAGGTAAATAATGGTGCAAGAATGGCTCTAAATCTTCCGTGTAACAGCGACGTAACATGATCAATGCAACTTCGCTAGGACTCTGTGAACTAAGCTCACCCAGCAACATATTAATTTTATGCTTTTCTTTCAACTCCATAATATTTTTGATATGCGTTTTTAGCATATCAAGATCATCCATTGATATTGGTCGTAAACAAATAGTTTTTAATGAAGTTTCCAATACTATACCAACATCTTCTATAAACTTTAATCCAATTTTTGGCCAGTAACCAGATTTCTCTAATAAAAAAACTCTTTCTGTCACCCACCTCACAAATAGATCTATATAAAATGGATTTTCGTCTAGAAGCGGTGGAAGATAATTTCTTAACCAGTTTATTAGGGCACCCATTTTAATATTGTGAGGAATGGCATTTAATATTCCCATTATATCAGTGGGATTCATTGATTGTTTTACAGCAGAATATTTCAGCCAACATATGGATGCTAGGTCAAAATCGCCTTTTGAGACAAATACTATGCATAGTTCCACAAAGGTCAAATCAAATATGCTTTGATCTTCATATAAATTGTTTCCTCTGAACTCAATATACTCTAGCAAGTCAATTTTATTCATGATATCACATAATGTTTGTATCAAAGAGTCATCAGCTGAGGCAAAAACTTTCTTTTGTAAAGCATACGCAAGTGGTTTGAATGCTACATTTATCTTACAAAGTTTGAGAGTTGAATTAACAAGGAGAGGCAAGTCCTCAACTGTGTCAAAATATGGTTGTATTTGAGGCAATACCTGATCAGGATCTGTGGAAGATGTCACACTATCAATGATGGTTTTCAGTTGAACTTTGAGTGTTTCTTGTGATGAAAGTTTTTGGATTGAAGAGTTGTTGTCACATTGGTCATTTCTTGAATCAAGGAGAAGAGATTCATCCCAAGCGCAGCAAATGTAAACCTGGAAAAAGGGAAGTAACTAGGTAAGGAGTTCGTTATATAAAAAGGTGTATGAGCACTAAGAGAGGTTACGTTACATTAAGAAAGGTACTTACAAACATATCCCACATAAAAAAGTATGCATATAAGAACTAAAGGAAAATGACAAAATGTAACAGAGGGTGGAAATAGTCAAACAAACAAGATTTCAAAACTGTAAAAGAATCTGCTTGGGATAAATAAATAGATATTTTATATACCTATCTTATGAGCCATGTTTTTGTGTTTGGACTGTTGGAACACAGTTTTCTGTTGACACACTGGGTGGTTAAAGGGTTCAAATAAAAACAGTTCATTATATATATATAACAATGCTTAAACTTTTAACTACAGTTAAAAAGGCTCTGGAATAGGTGCAATAAGGGACAACTTCAGAATGGTTGAAGTGTATGCAAAAGGGTCCCCATAATATATAAGATACATAACAATGCTGGTGAGAGGCTTCAAGCACACGGGCCCAAAAGATATTGTAGACTTCACATACAACTCTGAATTTTCTGGCATGTGACATGTTTCCTTATAGTTTTAATATATAATTTTTAGGGTTTTTTTTTCATGTACAATACCTGATTCATGAAGAAACAAAGACAATTGAATTCAAGCTTTTAACTTACCTGCATTTGATCCCAAACCAGATAGTAAAGGTCGTTGTTATATGATCCCAGTGGATAATATGTGATTCCATCTTCTTTGAATTCAAATATAATTCGCGAATCCTTTATATCTACCAACCACATTGTTGCTCCATCAGAAATGATCAGTGAATCAGCCCATGGAACCATATAAAGGATTTTTTTGGATGAAGTCATGACTTCATACAATCCAGTTATGGGACATTTCAAAACTAAACTTTCTCCCTCAGTGTATGCAATCAAACCGTTTGTGAGCTTATGAGATTCTACAGACAAATATGACCCACTATATTTATCTGTGAATACAGTATGTTCATTTTTTCCATCTGCAATATCCTGTTTCAATTCCTTTTTTGAGAACAACACCACCAAACATTCTCCACTTTTACTAGTTAAGATAATATTATTTTCATCACTTCTCAACTTTTGAATCTTATAGCTAGCCAACTTTTCATTTGCTACCTTTATTTGGGATCCCGTCGCTGGGTCTATAACAATGATATCTCCTGAACGCAAAAGAACCCAAAGGAGCTCGCAGTGTACATGTGTGTTTGAGATTTTAGAATCGAAATTGTAAACCTTGTCGCTATCTGGATCATCTTCATTGCGAGTAGTAAGATCACATATGCGCACTTTTTCCGTGTCTTCTTGTATTATTAATTTCGGATGTATGAAATGGGCATTAAGTAAATCAAAACTAGAAAACTTTTTTAATCTTGAATGCGTGATAGACATGATGATTGTAACAATCGATAATCTCACGACTCACATTAATCCTTGTTGGTGTAGGCAATATTATAAATATCCTTACGAATAGCTCGTTGGGATATATTCAAAGGAAATTCAAAACTCAACGAAACAACAATCTTCAAAATAGTGTCATGGCTGTGAATTTTTAATGTCCTGGCATCTAAGTTTTTAAGCCATTGTTAACATAATGCTAATGCGAAGTTAAAACCTAGTTCTCACTATGTATTTGCAATTTGTTAATGTCAATTGATTTAATAATATTTTAGGGACATATTAAATTTTGTAACAAAATAAAGTAAAATTGTACTTAACATTATGTGCAAGCTGTGCAAGTAAATAATCAATTTGCAAAATTTCGAAAGATTTGGATTTTAATTTTGTTTTGTGGTAGGCCACTTTTATTACTTTTGGAGAAATATAGAAAAGTTTAGTTGACATTATTTATTTGCTGCGTTTCAACGTGGTTTCAATTGTGAGTACTAGGTTTAAACGTACATGACAGACCTTAACAGACGATATATTATGACTTTCATTGATCAGTTTTGTCAGCGCAAGAAATTCTTTTCACGTTTTCTTTACAAATTGATATTTATTACCATTTTTATCCTAGCATTATCTTTAGACTAACCATATTTTCACGTTATGTAATGATATTATTATATTATTTATATGTCCACTCGTTTTTTTTAGTCGGACAACACTAAAACATCCGCCATGATTAATATAGTTTCAACATGGCGTCCGGTTGTGCGGAGTGTGTATGTGTGTGAAAGTGCAGTGAAATTATGTTAAAATATCAAGTGTTTTTAGTGATAAATTTAGGGTTTAAGTGAAAAGTGTGTGCATTCATGCAGCGGTTTTCCTATAATGGCTTTGGATTTACGCCTGCATTCTCCTGCAGGCGCAGAACCTGTTGTTTATACATGGCCCCTTACTTCAGGTCATGGTTCGGTAAGGAAATCGTGTATATTTTACTTTGCTATCACGTTATGTCAATGCTTACAATGTTAAGTTACACATTACGTTATTTTTGTAGAAGAGACTCCTTTTTGCTACTAATAGTAACAATGAATAATTTTTGCTACTAAGACCAAATTTCAACATTAAAATGTGGTCGAAGCATTTATTTGAATTCGTATCGATTATACCAATATTATGCTTCAAATTCGTTAAAATTTACCATAAGTAACAATAACATACGAAAAAAATACAGCATGTTGGTCCTTATATCACATGAATTTTTCAGCCGGAGTGTATTGACCTCGTGTTTTGTCAAGGTGTCGGCTTTTTTTAGATGGGTTCTTTATACACTGCCCGTTGTAGTTGTAGATCATCGTCATTCCCATTTTAAGCGCATACCAACTGAAGTACGATAGAAAAATATTGTTATCTCTGCACTCGTGTTGCTTATGTACTCAGTACGTGATCATGTTATGGTTGATTTAATGTCATTAATGATGATGCATGTGTAGATAATACCTTTTATAATAACAATTTTCATGTAAAATGTTGATGATACGCTATAATTTCTAGGTTATACCAAAACATAATAACAACAACAAATATGCTATGTACCATACAGTCTATTATACTTCTACAGTACTTAATTAAAATGTGTTGTGTTGGATATGCTTTTGTTTTCGTTTTGTTCTAAATATAATTAAATAAAACATACAGTAACCATTAGTTCTGTATGTTATTAATGTCCAGCTTAGCACTTAATTGTTCAAAAATATTAATAATTGGCTATATATTTAAAATTAGTTCATTCCACATAACACAAGTGTAATGACCTCATTGACTCATCAGACTTGGTATGTTTATGGTCTTGTGGGGTTGACTTGTCAGGCACCTTGTAGTCTTCACCAAAAACCCTATGAACTATATTAGCCTGTTCTAAGGAAGAAATATTAAAAGAAATGGTGTTGTGTACTATCATGGTCACTATAATATATTGCATTATGAGATTGGTAACATACTTTCCTTCCTTTGCCAATGTTAGTGATCAACCAGCAAAATTTTACAATTTAATAAAGAGTTAATTTATTATTGATAATGTCTGTATGGCATGTTACACTCAAATCTGTTCTAACTTCTGTCATATTCAAAGTATGCATAATAATGCAATCAAAAAAATTGTATGTCTTGTATGTATTTGGTTAATCATTGTAAGTAAGCAGCAGATGTTGCGTAGTAGGGCTTGTGTTCAGAATGATCTTAACACACTCTTATTCTCATAAAAATAAAGATATGTTAAGCTCATTTTGAACGTCTTGCATGCTTAGCAACTTCTGGTGCTAACTGTGCAGCAAATTGTTTTATTATAAAAAAATTGAAACTATATTTTGGTGACAGGCTCAAAACTGTTATCTGGAATACAGTAGTAATGTTTTAATCTGAAATATGAAACATTTTAAACAATTAAGTTATGTTTTTATATTAAACATTATTATAATCATTTTTGGCCTATGCATTGAAACAATTGCCTCTTCCATGGGAAACTTCTGTCTATCAGTGAAAAGTTTAGGGTCTTTGTTTGTTTATTGTTATATGGGTTTATTATCCATAACTAAATGTTACTCATTTTAAAGAACAGGTGTGTAAAGTGAACTGCCAATTGTTTTGTTCTATTAGCCCATACTACTTGGTCATTTAAAGTTTGTTAGACTTTAGTATATTAGACTAGCTTTACAATTGAATTAGTGAGTTGGTATTAAATGCTTTTTTTTATTTTAGGACAAACACGATGGGGCTCTCGAAATTGTAGAAACAATCAGGTAAGTTTATTTTATTGCTAATAGGCTAATACTGTAGAGAGGATGGTGTACAAAACAGCGGCGCTACTGCGAAAAACTATATTCGTAAATTTCGAATGATTGTCTCTGTCACTCATGACACCTTAATTGGAGTAAAAGAGAAAGATGCTCGAAATTTACGAACTTCAATGTTTGCGGTACTGGCCTACTGTCCATTCTACTATTGTGCTTTCATAAAAACTTTTGAAAATACTGCTATAAATTGTGTAAATAAAGATTCTGACCCCAATAAGTCATAGTTACATACAAATATATTTGTATTGGAGTGCATAGTTTGTTAGCTACCCAAAATTTTTGTTCCATTCTCGTTTTTCCCCACTTTTTTATTTTCCTAATGAATATTCATGTCTGAAAAATTATCCTAGTAGTAGCAGAACTTTATAGGAAAGTAAAAAAGTGGGGAAAAATGTGAATGGGACAAAAAATATTTGGGAACAAATATTTTTGGTAACTATACTTTGCACTCTCAAAATGCTATCAAATACAGACGACAGCGACATTTATGTTTGTATTGTAATTAGGGTGACAATACCATGTTGCATATCATGGTATTTTGCCTTATTTCTGTAAATTCGTTCTATGTTCCAGTGTATTTAGACTGTTAATGCGCATTGCTCAATTAACGTGTTTTGAATACATTATCGTTATCTAATTTCGCTGTCAAGTGGATAAAACGTACTAGCTACTTCGTTATGACCGTTTGCTTTTCTGATATGACGTGCGTGTGTAAACCGTGAAGGACGTAGGGGCAATGACCGAGGCGTTTCGCGCCGATTAGGTAGGTATGAGTACAAACTGGTGCTGTGCCCTACTGCCCGCGTCAGACCTACAAACTATACATTATGTATCTATACTACGTAACCACAACGTATACGACATTTGGCATAGGTAAACTACAGTAGTCATAATTAAATACGCATTAAACGGTACAATTTAAAGGTTGGTTTGGCTGCTTGCTACAGGTTGTTAAACACCAAAAGAATAATATGCCTAAATGATGAATCTTTTGTCTTTGAAAATCAGCAATTGAGTACAGTGTGGTCCCCTACTATTAGGAAGTGTTACAGGGTAAAAAATAGAAATAAGATATATAGATACGTATCTACAAATCACCGAATCAATTACAATGATATTATCTGTTTGAGATTGTTGGTGTACCTATATTTTTATGAGGTGTTATAATTTTCTTCTAAATAGTGTTGTGTTGAAATTTAAAATACTCTCGTGTTAGCATCTATATATGTATATTTTACTAATAAATACTTTACATCTCATAATTACTTAACCCCGCCTTTATATCATAAGTACTTACCACCTGTAGGGACATGATGTTACGTCTTCGATATTTAAATCGAAAGAAAAATAGAAATAAATTCTTTGACTAGATTTTTTTTTTTTTTATTCAATTTAAATATCGAATATATTCACTAGCACACGTTCCTGCATAATTATTAATTAAAAATAATTTATGATGTTACGTATAATGAACAGGCAAGTATTTACATTCTACCCAATGTATTCTAAAAGGAACACGTACAAGATATCATTTGCTGCACTTTTAAAAATGTAATTGATACACCTAGTAACCCACGTACATACATACGTTTGCAACCTACTAACCCATAATATTTGTAGCTCGAAACAAGAGCATGCAGCTGTGGAGACGGAACGAGGTCAAACGTTTTCGAGAGCAGACGCCCCTCGGAAAATCGATGGGACAGCTAGAAATACCTATTACAACATGACCTTGAAGATACTTTATAAACGCTCAGAGCGTTTGCATTTGATTGGGTCAAAGACCTTAGGTATCGTCTAGCCTGATATCGTTTCGGTTAGGACTGCCAATTACACTTCTGCTTAATGATACGAGTACAATTGTTGATTTACTTTATCTAAAATATAATTTTAATTTGCTTTATTAAAATAGTAATCTAATATTTTTTGTACAATATAATAAAGTACAATTAATTATAAAAAAAATATTTTTTCAAGCTGTACATCACTTATATAAACGAAACTGAAAAGCGGGACTAAAACTAAAAATTGGCCCCTGTGGCATGGTGCCGAGGATGCTGGCAGCGTTTCCTCACTGAACTGCAATGCTTATGCGTTGAGGGTGGAAGCTGCTAGGCCCTGTTACCGCGGTGACCAGGGTTCCGTGCCCAAACGGTAAATGCGTGCCTAGACTTTACTGTCCGTCCAACTGTGTCTGTCACCGGGATGCAGGTATCTCACGAACCGTGATAGCTAATATACAATTGACATTTTCAAAGGCGATGTAGCCGATGTTCTGTTGCTTCTATAACAACAAATACTAAAAATATAATAAAATATGTATTACTTGTTGATGATATGTTTTTGTTGCCGTTTTTTACTCGTCACTAATAACGGCAACAGGTAAACGCTTATAATATTCACAGAATATGTATTTTTATATTATTTTTTAAAAGTAAATCATTAAATGAATACTTATAAAATAAATATTTAAGCAGGGTTCGTAATACAATAAACGTGATTTTATTGCCTTCATATATTTTCATAGTGTCTAATGTTGTACAGATAATGGCACGTAACCCTTCGTGTGCAAGTCCGACTCGCACTTGGCCGGTTTTTTAAATTGTTCCGCTACGAGGTTATTAACTTATTAGTTGCTTGATTACCAATATTATGAAATCCTTCTTTCGTATTAATCAGGGAAGGCGTAGCTGCGTAGTTAGGTATTATAATATTCACAACTTGTAGGCCGCGCGACCTTGAACTCTATTAGGCGACCTGGTGACATTAAATGTGCAGATAAACTCGTCTGCGGTCCTGCCTATCCAGCCAGAGGGCTAAATGATTTCTATAGAGGACATTGAACTCGAAACGCCTTTATCGAAATTTAACCTTTGCAATCTACCTAGCTATAAGTTATAAAATTGGAATTATAGTAAATTTCTCAATCCCTGTAAATTTTGTAGGTTAATTTGAAACAAGAGGTTTTCTTGCAGGAGTAGATATTAATACGCAACTAGCACCCATATAAAGTAAAATATGCTCAGTCATTGAAATTATATAAAAAAAAAACTTTCCGTTGATACAATTTTCGTTATTATTAGTTATCTATCTTGAAACATTGCCCACCGAAGACAGTCTTTAGAATTTGTTGCAGCTGCTGTGGGGAAGCTTGTTTGACCTGAAACTTAATAAAATCAACACCTATTATAAACAAGGCAGAAATACTAATAATTGTACAGTCCGCAGCAGAAGTTGTTAAGCGGGTCAGGTATTCAGAATGATCTTGACAGGCTCTTATTGTTTTAACAATAAAGTCGTGTCAAGCTCATTTTGAACACCTCGCCCGCTTAGCAACTTTTGCTGCTCACTGTGCAGTCTTAGCTACGTTTAAGGTCAATTCACACACAGCGCGGGCGCGGGTCGGGCGCGTGGTAACGCGGGCCCGCGGCGCGATTGTTCAGCTAGTTTTAGGGTTGTTTCACACGGACCACAACCACACCACATCGCAGCGTCAAAATGTGGTCACGCAGTGGTTACGTGTGAATTGAGTAGTTGCTGGCCGTTGCCACAGACGTGGTCGATAGTGACTGCAAAATGTGGTACGTGTGAATTGTAATGTTTATTTCTAATACAAAATTTGCACCTGACCACGTGGTCGTGGTTGTCGCGTGGTTGTAGTTCGTGTGAAATGACCCTTAAATGAACACCTTCACACAGCGCCCGCGCCACACGCACCCGCCCGCGCACGCCTGCGCCCGCCGGTTGTGTGAAGGTGTTCATTTAAGGTCAATTCACACACAGCGCGGGCGCGGGTCGGGCGTGTGTCAACGTGGGCCCGCGGCGCGATTGTTCAGCTAGTTTTAAAAACAAGCTGAATAATCGCGCCGCAGGCCCGCGTTGACACGCGCCCGACCCGCGCCCGCGCTGTGTGTGAATCGAGCATTAAACTAGTTTGCTTGAAAAAACACTCCTTAACGTAACGGTTCCGTTAACCATACCCTTGGCCTTCCTTGACCTTCATTATAAAAAATCGCAAGTCCGAGTTATTATTACTCTTTACTGAATAAACGTGGTAGGTATTTCTAGATGTTCATAATCACAATCACACAAGCCGTTGACAATGTGCAATTTGCATGCAATAGATTTGTTATGGTTGGTACTTATGCCTTCATATTTTATTACTTTTACATTGTTTAGATGGAATATTCTACGTTACCACGTCTTGGTCGCGAAGGGATATTGAAATTAGGTTATTAATTTGGTTTACGAATACGTATAATTATTCATTAGTTTTACTAAAGTTAATTATAATTAGCATTGCACGTTGAATCGATGGCCGTTGGGGCGTAAAGGTTCTCAGCGTGCAGGACAGACCCTCAACAAGGTGGACCGACGACATGGTAAAGATCGCGGGAATCCACTAGATGCGGGTGGTGCAAAACCGGTCACTGTGGGTTGCTTTGAGGGAGGCCTATTTCCAGCAGTGGACGTCCTTCGGCTGACATGACGATGATGAAGAGAATAACGATATTTTAAGGCACACGCGAAAATGCACGTGTCTAGTTAGTAAATAGTTTGTGTATGTATCAGTAGCGGCGGGTGAATTATTTTCTTGGGCAAGACGGAGGGCATATTGCTTTGCCTGTTCCTCATGAGCCCAGGGAAAACTGTTGAATTGCGGAAGAGTTAGTAGAGACGGCGGGAATCGGCTTGTATAGACGCACCGCCGCTGGTATGTATTATATATATATACATAAACTATTTTGGGCCACATTAATATACATACTGCCGGAATACATTAATTAACGTTTAACACGGTTCTACTCACGTTTATTTAGTCACTCGCGCGACATGTTTCGCAGAACTTAGGCCTCCATTTACAAGCACTAAAAGTGAGTGTCCGCCTTCGGTTCGCCGGCCCTAACGCATAACAAAAAAACACAATTCCATAAAAGAGTAAACACGTCACTATTAAGACATTTCATTAAGTGCAACTTATCATTTTTAAAACTAGAATTTATATTTAGATTTTTTTAGAGGTACCAGCCGAATTATGATGGTAAAAACATTGCCAATTTATACGTTATCAATATTAGATTGTCACGTCAATGTCAATTTTTTTTACATTTTTCATGCTCGGAAAGTTGGTCATTGTTTACCTATGAAGCGGGTGGAAAGTGATACGTTCCCGCCTTAGGGTAGCAATATATGGTACGTTCCTATTAGTTCTCCTCTTGTAAGCACCAAGTAGAACAAAGTTCCGAAAATAACCTTATTTGCCGATTTATATTATCCATGAGAATATAATAACAGTAACAAGAAGGAATAAACCTACGAAGTTTTTTTTTTGTATTAATTACACAGGAACACAGGTAAGGAACAAAGTGTAAAAATAAAAGGTCGCATTTTTTGATGAAACTAAAATACTTATAAATATTAATTCGCCGAAAAAGCGCGCGAAAAAATAAATTCCGTGCGTATGATTTATGACAATTATACTGCAACAACTATTGAAAACAATTGGAAAGTAAACAAAGTATAGTTATATTTTGAAATGAATAATTAATTATCTTACATTTTAGAATCACCCACTCTTGCGATTCTGAAATGGACCTGCCGCCTGACGGATTTATAAAAAAAAGCTAAAATTATCACATGTTTCAATAGAGATATACCTCAAAATCTACAACTTTTATGAAATGGCGGTTCGAGAAATAAGTGATATCTTTATTCCAATGATTTATTCATACAACTTAAACCTTCAACTACATGCTTCAAACCACCATAAACACTAAAGACGACGTAAATTTTATGAATTTAAATAAGCTGATGCGGTAAATTAGTGTTTTTGTCAGTTTATAATTTGTTTTATAACTTTCCTCTCTTATTTTACTTTCATCGTATTCGAAATGAAAACTAGACTGCTTAACTCGGGTAATAATCACCCATTTCCGTCTCGCACTATAGGGTGACTTTCAGCCCTTGTTTAACAATCTACTATTTCTTAATAACATTAACAACCAAGGTTGGCTTAACATTCTCATTGCCAACTTTTTCATTTGATCTTAACCTTGACTTGTCTGATCTTAAGATTCTAAATTAAGAATACAATATGCATCACAATAAAAAAAAAATATCTGAAGGAACAATTTAATAAGAGCTTTTCCTTCATATAATGAATATTTCAATAATAAATCTACCCAAACCTCATATCTCACTTAGGTACACTTTTACTGGTTTAATGATTTACCCCTGGTATTTGTACAGTAAGATATATCTATATACTGTATACCTATCAGCATTGAAAAATTGCAAGTAACGGGCAATTTTTAATTTAATAGTAATATCGTGTATGCGTTGGTTTGGGATCCTACCTGTTTCACGTTGCAAACGTTTTGTGTGGCTCAGTTATTATCCCACTTTGGAAATAAGCAGGGAACCAGTTTGGTTCGGTTTTAGCGTTTAGATGAGGGTCTTCGTGACCTCTTCGCGACCGGATCGGCGCTCGCCCTGCCCGACCTTGATACTGTCCTCCATCCCGATCGCCCAGACTAATCTTATCTTGGGTGACTTGAATACCAATAACGTATATTTTGCGCGATCCATTTTGTTTTTTTTTTTTTTCAAGAATGTTAGTCGTTGTGTTTCCATTTGCCTGTATTATCACTGCATAAATGGTATAGGTACCGATGTAGTATTTAAATTTTACTATGATTTTGGCAAGTCAATTTCAGAATATTAGAATTAATTTGAACAGTTAGATAGAATTTGAAAAGTGATTTCAGTAAATAAATAATTAAATATTACAGGACATTATATTTTTACACAAATTGACTGACTCCCACTGTAAGCTCCAGAAGGTTTTTGTTGTGGGTACCTACTCAGCCAACGATATACAGTCGTGGCCAGATAATTAAGGCCAAGATTGTTTTTCCCACACAACTGCATACAAACATGACTTTTTACTTTAAATTTGATAAAATAGAAATATCGCTTGTGCTATTATATTTTAAAAATACTGACGTGTCCGTGTTTCTGTTTACACATCATTTATAAGTAACTTCTGTAAAATTTCTATTTAAATAATACAGGCGGTCAAATCAACACTATGTATTTAGAAACGGTGTTCATACATTGTTCCTAATTATAGTATGAACTTTCTGTGGTATGAACTTATAAAAACGTATTTAATAAAATAACACCCGTAACTAACAATTAATATACAAACACTTTATTAATTATATTAGAACTTATAAAACGTGAATACCTACACTCACGTTTTATAAGTCGAATATTTGATCCGAGCAAAATTCGACTTGCATTAAAACAGTAGAACTTATATTGCTTTATAAATAAAATATAGATTAAAAATTATTATACCTTACATTAATTACCCGCTTCTTTAAAATTAATATGGACTACCTTACTATAGTTAGTTGCAGTCAGGCCCGGTACCGCGAACACCCTTGCTCCAATTAAGGCGTCATGAGAGTGACAAGGACAATCGTCCGAAATTTACAAATATCGTTTTTCGCGTTAGCGCTGCAGTATGGCCAAATCTATCGATCGATACAGATCTTTATTTATACCAGTATAGCACAGTAGATAAGGATGTGTATCGATATATTTGGCCATACTGACTGTAACTATTTGACGCTGACCGTACGTGTACTACCTTATAATAATATAGTAACGTTATCCACCAAAACTCTCGTACCAAATTATATTACTCTTTCTTTTGGGCTTAATTTGTGTTAAATTGTATTTATAAAATGATCGCCTATATAATATTTATTTGTACAGGTGGGTATGCGACGACGTGCCGGACATGAAGGCCGCCCTCGAGAACAACATCCTGAGCGACTTCGACACCCACTCGTACGAGAGCATGCGAGCTCTTTGCGACCGCTACAACCGCGCTATAGACTCTGTCGTCGCACTGGTAATTACTATCTTTACTTATCGATTTCTAATTATTTTATTCAATTCAATTATCTTCTTCGTCACCCAAAAATATGTTGCGTAAGGTACATTGAACCAACACACGTAACAGGGTTATTGCTAGACTAGCGTTATTTGGTGTAGGTAGTTATATAACGGCTGTTGTGGGTTGTGTTGCGTCAACCGTAGCCTGACCTCCGCGCAGAAGTTGTCCCAATGGCCGGACCCGCCCCCGCGCCCTCCGCATTCCACTTAATTCATATTTCAGGCGTTAGCGAGCTACACTCGTCGCTCTGTCTCGCGCTGAAACCGCGGCAGCAATCGAAAGTGAAAAGCTCCCGAATAGGGCGTGGGTTCGCCCCGGGCTGACGTTTGCTTGACCTATATACGTCGCAATTGTTCGCCCTATGTAGATACACTTGCGGAAATATAAAGCTGTGCCACTTTTGAGCCTTTGTGGCATTGGAATAAAGACGAAAACTACTACGAAAGCTTGAGAGTTGCTTCAAATCCTACCTCGGATGCAGGAGAACTCACTTTTTTGTACATGTCACCTATTTCAATTTACGTAAACTGTCAAATGCTTTTCCCTTACGGCCATAGTCATACAGATAGGTATCTCGTTCGCTGTTGGCATATTTAACACTATTATCTTTTTTAGTTCAAAACAAATTACATCAAACAGTGAGTCCTCAGTCCTATGAATTAAAGTAAAATAAATTAATTCAATCAAAAACATTAATTATGGTTTGCGTTACTAACACGCAAAATCAGCCATTCTGTTGAGATGATGCTGATAAATATATGTATATCCATTATTATCGTAAATTTATTGAGGTCATATTTTCAAATCATGTGATAATATAATAAAACGTCATCAAGTTCACACTCTGTAATAAGCAATGCAAGTGTAATTGTGCTTTTAAGCGCAGATCAGTCATTTAATGTAGGTAATTCAGTTGAGTGACGGCCGGGGGTTACGCCCTCAGCGCGCGATCGATATCGTACTATTATAAGCTAAGGGCAGCAGACGGCTGGCGGTCGGCCGGTGCACCCGAGGGCTATTCCCATTACACCATTTTAATTATTCACTTTTACTTCTCCTTGCAAGTTGCAACTTTAACTTTATGTGTGCGGTGCGTTCACCTTTCATTCGACGATAAAACTCATTATCTATTAGCAGACCTATGTCATGAACTGATATGACTATGACTACGTTATCATGATTTCAAAAATAAAAAGCGGCTACGGATCAGTTAGTATAGGCGTCAATTTTTAAATATCCATGATATGCAACAAAACGGGATGGCCGGGTTACAGAAGGATTACACTTGTGATTGATGCTATGACCACCGCTGCGTCTTAAATAAACTAATGTAGTTTGACAATTACACGTTTAGCCTCAATAATGCCTTCGTAATGTACAAGATACCCGGTGGACAGATGTTCCCAAAGAAGCTACAATAAAAAACAAACGGTTGTTGGCCTTTTTGTACCTAGTGCAATTAGGATTGATTTACCTGCCACGTGGTCCCTTTTTTCCGTCGTTTTGAACAACAAGCCGTTATGATATGAATGGCTCAGGTAGAATTGTATTGAAATATGCCATGTCACTACGCAACGAGAAGCCCTTGCCAAGCGGCCGGACGTACTTACGTAGTTGCGCTAATTTGTAACACGACTTACGTGATCTGTTCCATAAGTTTTTCTTCTCAATGTTTTTAATGCGCTGTAGCTGACTGAGACACCACGGTTGATATAACTCTATAAGTAATGTTTATTTTCTCTATAAGTAGTGTATTTGACTGATTCTGACAATATCAACATATTGTCACATTGACGAGGTCTTAAGTGATTTTGTGATTATGATTCATGAGAAAATATTTAAACATTTATTTGACAGAATAACTGATTATATAAAAAATATAATATTCATGATGAATATGGACAATTAATTTTCTTATACCAAGGTAGGGCTTTCATTGGGTACGGATTGTACAGACAAGGGCATAATTATATATACATTTTTTCACCTAGCAATCGCATATGGTATTATTTACTGTACCTGCACAATTGGGTACAGGAGGTACTTTTTGTACCAGGTCAGCTTCTATCCAAAAATCTGTCATAAACATTTCAAAATTATGAATTTTACGTAACCTCTTAATTTTTAAATGTTGATGACATACTAAAAACTTTTTTAGCTTATTGCTAATAAAAGTTTTTATAATGGCGAAGCCGGGTGCGTTGATCAGAGAAGCGTCCACCCGGCAGCCCGGCACCGACCCTCCCTTGTCATTCGCGTCACGCGCCTCCAATGAACAGGTCCATCGATTACGATCACATTGGCCCTGCTAGTTTTCATTCATTTCAATAATAGGAAGTTCCTACGTCATCCGTGAACATTGCAGCCTTTATTTAACACATAGTAACTTTTGCTTGAAAGTTGGCATGCTCATGTTAACATGTCGTGCGTAGGTCTCAGGGTGTTATCGTGAGTTATTAACGTTGTTATCTCGGAAGGTCGACTCGCTGCGCTCACCTTCGCCGTCATGTACCTAACCACTTATACCTATAGGTACCTACCAGTAGTTTGCCCTAGCAAGAATCAGTCGGTCGCTTTTATTTCACCCAATAACCACTGGATATCTGATAGGTACATGTAGGCAGTTAGTCGTATGTTTTTTATTTACACTTTTTATATGCCTAGGTTATTAAGTAAAGACGTATTTCATTCAAGTTTTAGCGACGATGATAAGTCACGTGACGTTATTAAAATCATTATAAACCATGGTAGTTAGAAAAACAGATACTTAATTATAATAATTTGTAAAAATGTGTCACCCGCCCGTCCGTTTCGCGGGACAGTGCATATGTACTTACTTGCTTAGGTATAAAAAACAAAAATATGTTCTACCTTAGAGCAAGAACCGATATATATATGTATGTTGTTGTATTCAATCAATTTCCCACGGATGTGTATTTATTGCTACATTGCATAGTAGGCAGAACATTATTTATTAATTAATGATGTCATCTGTTAACTCATTGTGATCTTCATCAATAAGTAGGTAAACTAGTTTATCGAGTGGTAACTCTGGCCTGTACCGGCGTGCCTGGCGCGTAGCGGAAACATCTTCAATGTCACCTTCATCTATTTACAGACTTCCCACATTTGTATGTTCACACATTTCGAAACGTTTTGTATTTTCTTAAATACGGGCTAAATACCTAAATATGTGGTTTGTTGTGGATAATAAATATCCATTGGATAAAAGACCATTTAGATACATTTCAAATGGTGTTGCCAATAACTTTTGTTTTATTTTATTCGCTGGTTTTCACAGTCATTGTCATTATATAAATGTTAAATTAACAACCCTTCTTCGTATGTATGATGATAGGATCATTGATTAAACATTATTATGGTCATTAGATATAGCTATTAACATTCTTACGATGAAGAAGAATTTGGACTGGAGTCCATAAAAATAACAATAGTCATAGAGTTAGCAACAAGAAACAAACACCGCCGTGAGCCTACAGCCATGCGAAACGATGCGGTGAATGTGGGGCAGCGCGGGGCAGCTGCGGGGCGCGGGCGCGGGCTGCAGGGAAACACGAGGGCCAAGATGGCGGGCGACGACGCAGCGATCGATGTCCGCTGCAGACGCAAGCGACCCAACTCTATTTATACCCCTTGCACATTAGGTACATCTCTCATCGTCACATGGAACTTCTAGTTATAGACGAAAATCACAACAGTGCATACATTTTATTAACAATGTAATGTAAGTCTATCTATAGAATGCTCATAAGTACAATGAATATAGGTATACGTTCTAACGTTGGTTCTTTATACGGTACAGTATTATTGTAACTATTTATTTGCTGACAATACACATGTCTGCATCTGTTCTGTGTCTTACATCTCTGTTGACATTTTCTAAGGTCAAAACATCGAGCCAATAACGCTCTGAAGAATACAATTTATTTCAAACAAATAGGAATTGATAATAAATAAACTGGCAGGCAGGAATATGCCTGGCACGAGCACAACTAGTTTCTCATAATGCGATGCACCTGTTGATTAAGCGATACACTTTTACTTTCCGCAAACCCGTAATTAATACACTTATTAAGGTAAAAACAAAGGGCCCAAGGAAGTATTTTTATGCTAATATATGTGTACTTTAAATTGTCTTTTAAAGCACAAATAAAATGTATGTAAATAAATATTGGACCATGGATACTAGATTGATGAATACACAAAACTTTCTATAGATATCTAAGTTGCACATTTTGGCTAACCTTTGCACCATCTGCTAGCCACGTTTTTAGCCGTTTAGTTGGATTTAACTTAACGAGCCAAAACCGTTAGATTTTATTCAGTAAACTCAGTTGGCGACTTAGCTGTCGATCTTCAAGTTTAGTGACCCTGTTGCGCAGAAAGTTTGTACAGCAATCGTTTGAGACTCTTCGTCATGCTTTGATGCCACTCAAACACATGTATGAAACTATGAATATTAATATTGAGTTACGTTGTGTATATTTATGTGCGCTGCCCGGAGCAGTTTCACGTGCGGGGTAGATGAATAATGAATCGAATTAAAACTAGTGTGGCGATATCGGTAGACTTGATTTCGTTGTGGGCCGCGTGTGGGGGCGATGACCGCAATATTGAGCGAACGCGAATATCTCACGTAGTGTTAATGACCTTTTTTTTGACTGCGCTATTGTAGCTTAGGCGAGATTAACTCGCATTAGAGATTGTCCGGTTTGTTGCATTGCGTATATATCTAGGAATAATTCAACATGACAGTACTTAGGATCTTTATAATATAAGATCAGGGTAGGAATTAACTAACAGTGCTTGTGTTTTGTTACAACTTGTATTGTGTCATGCGGATGCAGACATCCACGTCTGATCAATGTAGATGTTTGGTTTTACCCTAATGCTAGTGGATACCAAACGATTTATATTTATGGCTCTAAAACACCCCACTACGATGTTAAAATAACAAAATTGGTATGTAATAAATATCATCTCTATCCCCCGCATAGTTTTGGTAGCATATCGTCAGAAACAACCAAAAATACAAACGAGGTTCATCAGCTATAAATAATTCGTATTTGATTTAGGTATGCGTGTTTTAAAATACATTCGTGCCGTAGGTGCCATTTCCTGCCCGTTGTACATGTTTTCCTGCATTGATGCTCTGTAACCTCACACCGTTGTGCAGTGATGATTTGACGTGAGAGCCGCTTTCTAATTTTCATCGGTAAGCTGTGACGTAATTCTTAGCGCCAACCATTCAGAATGGGCTGTTTGGGCAACGGAACGGCCCTTCAAGTACCTACGCAGGTACCTATGGCCGGTTGCGTCACTAACCACCTCTAGTACCGCCTTACCGTCAAACTATTCTTGTATTACACAGGCGATCACACACCTACTAGATAAAACGTACACGACTCGCCATCGCTATATTTCTACAAACTTGATATAAATGCGGTAGGGCTTCTTACAATTCAATCTCCTAAACATGGGAAAGTGAATAGGAAATATTAGCTAAAATTAAGTTCTATGGGCATTAAGACGGATTCTTGTGATAAAATATGATACACTTGATATTGCAAAGTCTATCGAATGTGATCTTTACGTAGTGTAAAATAAACTGCTTACATAACACGGCTTGGATGGAACACGCTTCCCACTTGCAACGGCCGATGCTATAGTAAACGCACACACGCACGCAATCAAATATGGTACTGGAGGTACCGTACTGTTAATGAGTTGTTAACTAGTATAATTATCAAACCTATACAAACATAACATTTTTGAAGCTGCCTTTAACAGTTAAACAAATTTTGAAATGCTAAATTCCTATATTTTACTATAATAGGTAGTAAATGTTATGTTTATCTAAATAACTTAAGAGTTCCCTATCCTTACCCCGGTTAGAAAGGGGGACCTTATAAAAATATTAATAAATATGTAGGACCTATCTCTTTGTTAAGTAATTCGACATACTAATATATAGTACGAGTAGTCAAGTATATCAAACAACCATGGTGTTATTATGGTTCTTGATGTGGTACCATAAAATTGCAAAGACTGTTAATTTTGGTAATAGTTTATATACTTAACTGTAAAACATACCCTAAGTATTTTTACCAATGACACGAAATTGATAAACAGCTAAGTAAGTAGCTGGTTCTAGTCTTTTGAATGATATAATAAAACACATTAGGTACCTATATGGCTTTTGAAAGTTTATTTTTTATACGGGAGTTTTACGTATTTTTAGTATTTTTTTTTTCCAATATTTAATGGCAATTTATCGTAATTTTATCAATATATAATTACCTTTTACAATCAACATGAGAAATAAATAAAAAAGTCTACTACTACTACTTTTACAAATTTTGTAGATGGCTAGCTACCGACTAGTAGAAGTCGACGATAGAAGTCTAGCAACTGATAATCATAGATGTGAAATATAATGTGCAGATAAGCATAAGCAGGAAGGTTTTTTTTTACCTGACTTTGGCTCTATAAACCGTAAGGAACGTTAGAGCTAGCGAATGTGTTCAATTCAAGTTTAAACCCTTCTGCACCAGACTAACTTGTACTGCTGAAGTACTCCTACTGAGTTTACGCTTCCAGCGAAATTGGTTGAAGCGGTCTCAACCGAATCTGAGTGGTAAACAGGAATGTGGAAGTTTTTAAACAAACGTCTATTTAATTTGGGCCATTCTCATACCTAATTTTAGGTAAGCTAATTTCGACGCGAGTTGCAATTACAATTCGTACCATACAAATGTAACATTATATAAGTAAACCATGCTGCACTGAATGAAATGCCTGCGGAATGTAAACAAACAAAGAATATCACAAGGCCACCCGCCTGTGGGAGGAAGGAACGCCCGCAGCTTATGGAGGCCGTTATTGATTTTCTTCGGGCTCGGCTAAATATACACCCGTCTATATCTATTATGTGACGTTGCCTAATTACTTAACAGATTCCTTCGTGGAATCTCAATTTAACGAATACGTTAGATGATACCTGAGGAAGGCGCTTTGTCATGCATATTCGCAGATATCCAAAGTTTTTATACGATGCTGTAGCGTACTTAACCTAAGCGTCGTAACATGTTAAAATGTCCGCGCGAATAAATCAAGTGTCCTACTGGCCCCGCCTGAACCGGGGTCACGATCGCTGTAGGTGTTGATACGAGCGTGCGTCAATCATGCACATGAAATACAACATTAGCTTATATTACAGTAGATATACTTTATAGTTCTTCAAATTGAGAAAAGGTCTACTTTGGCGTGATGAAAATATAACTTAACTCAATCGAGTGTCTGAATTAGTCTACAAAAATAAGTGCAGATAATTATCACATGATTACATTGCTTACCAATAAATTGGCGCTTCGAGATTTGAGCTCACAATACAGTATTTTATAAACACCATGAACACATAAGAAAAAAAAAATAGCATGATGAGTCGAGTCTACAATACAGCTGCTGTGGTTATGTTTATGTATGTGTAAAAAAGAAAAATGGGAATGCCCGATTAGTGTTGAGTATTGCACTAACGCTCGAAACTCTTATGTATTTATTGATCTAGCGTAAACACATGCCCGTCTGACATTTCGGCGCACCGCGATTGTGCTCATGTTAATGACCTGTGTTTTTGTACCATGACGTCAGCAATGATTAATAAGATTCTACTACCTTGAGCATTCAAGGCGATCTTGATTGCTCTCGAAATGATGATATTTATCGATACTGGATTATTAGATGTGATGTCACAAAATCAATGTCAAGGCCGACAATAATATTTAGGCTGATACGAGTATGAAGATAGGATGTAAATCATGCGTTAAGGGTAGGTATGACAAATCGTAGGACTTTCTAACATGATATGAAAAGTACTTTTTCTCAAACATACTACGAAAAGTATGCGTTAATGGCACGAAATGATGCCAAGAAGTTGCACATTTATGGACTAGGCCGTGAATAAATGTATGGAGTTTGTATGAAAAGCACATTATTGTCCGCAGCTCTAACTTTTTACATTTGCCAACTAAGATTAGACTGACGAAGGAAAAAATACATACATCCAAGTTACAATCTCTTTGAAAGCATAATTGGTACTATAATAATCGGTTAAACATGGTGTTGCAATAGCTTTTTCCAATGTCAATTCATTAAAAAAAAAACGAAATCTATGAACCATAGATAGTTATATTTTTATAAGCAGTTAAAAAGGGTGTACGAATAGCTTTGTCGAATTTGTTTTTTTTTTTTTGTATAAAAAATAAAAGAGGCGGCAATTCAAAAATTTTATTTACTTGATTGCTTTGTTGTTATTTTAATTTTATTATTTTCTTGAAATGTTTGAGAAAAGTACTATACAGGCTTCGGCCTGAACAGGGATTAAAGGACTCAATCTATCGCAATCTCGTCCTTAAATCCCTTACGTCACGGCCTCTGCAGTAATATACTATTCCGTTACTTTAATTAAGTACTTGTATGTTTCAGGAGAAGGGGACATCACTGCCAGTTCAGCGTCTTAACAAGTATCCTTCTCGAGGGTTGTTGAAACATATTCTCCAGCAGACCTACAACCAGGCTGTCGCAGACCCAGACAAACTGAATCAATATGAACCATTCTCGCCTGAGGTCAGTCTTATCTTACACACTTTTATATGCCTAATTGCTAATGTCTTGTTTATTTTGCACTGACTGCTTACATTAAGCGTAATGATGTCACGTGTAAAATGCAAAAGATTAAAAAAAAAATACCACAAAGGTGGCTTATAAGCATACGGACCGCTTGATGGTAGGCGGTCACCGCAGCCTATGGACGTTTACAATACTGAGGCATCATTCACGCGTTGCCGACCCCAAATACACAAATATATACATATCGTCACTACTTTGAAAAATCTCGTATCTGACACAGATACTCTGTACTCATCCCATATAGTTACGTCATTTTCTTTTGATTGCCAGAATGAGTTACAAGGTTTTTCAAAGTAGTGACGATATACTGTTAGGAGGGCTATGTCCAGCAGTGGAAAACTATATAGCCTGATGATGATGATTGATGATATAGTTGTTGTCACAATTTGAATAATCATAAATTAAGTGTTTAGGTGTCAATCGTCCTAAAAGTTTATTGACCCGCTATGACATACAAATAAGCAAGCTAAAATGCATTTACCGTTATTTAACGTGATTTTTGGGTGTGCAGGTGTACGGAGAGACGTCGTACGAGCTGATAGCCCAGATGATCGATCAGATCGACATCACGTCAGAAGATGTGTTTGTGGACCTGGGCTCGGGCGTGGGGCAGGTGGTGCTGCAGATGGCCGCCGCGACGCCTTGTCGGATCTGCTTCGGCGTGGAGAAGGCGGAAGTGCCGAGTAAATACGCTGAGGTGAGACGCCAGATCATCGAACATATGCAAATATCGCCTATTTATATAATTTTATTTCATCCTTATTGCACATAGAATATTTACCTAGAACTTACATAGACCCAGTGTGCATTATAAAAATAAATAAAGTAGCATTTCTTTTGTACAATAATATTAAGATAATTTCCCCACCACACGGGCCATACGAGAAAGCCAATAAAAAATTGTGGCCGTGCGACATAGCTTATAGCGAACAAAAAGTATGGTCACTTATTTTTGTAAGTCTAAAACTGACAATTATGTTGTTTCAATTTCAGAATATGGATTCAAATTTCAAAATGTGGATGAGGTGGTATGGCAAAAAATACGGAGAGTATAAATTAATAAAGGGCGACTTTCTAATGGACGAACACAGAGAAAAGATAAATGCCGCGACGATAGTGTTCGTGAACAACTTCGCCTTCGGGCCTCACGTGGACCACCAGCTGAAAGAGAGATTCGCGGACTTGAAGGACGGGGCCAAGATTGTGTCGTCGAAGAGTTTTTGCCCGCTCAACTTTAGGATAACCGACAGGAACCTGAGCGACATCGGCACGATCATGCACGTCAGCGTCATGTCGCCGCTCAAGGGCTCCGTGTCGTGGACGGGCAAACCAGTCTCGTACTATTTACACATTATAGATAGGACCAAATTGGAGAGATATTTTCAAAGACTGAAAAATCCGAAACTCAAGGTCAGCAAAAGGGTCTGTTTCCAATCACATTATATTTTACTTAATAAGTAGTTTATTTTTATGATTTTTTTTGTCATTTTAATATTTTAAAATATGTCTATCATGCATGGTTTTCGCACGATATTTATTTTCGTAGTTTATTAATGTGTATAGTATTCTCTTAGTTTAAACATACATTTTGGTATAGACATAAATATCTATTCATTCCACCATTAAGTATGTTTATCTTAGACAACATTTATCTTATTCATTTATAAGATGAAACTTTCATATAGCTATAAAAATATTTAAATTTGTATTCTACATGAAATGTAACATAACACACAGGTATACATGAACAATTTACCTAATATTCAAAATATTTTCTGCATCTGTAATGGGTCGGCTGAGTAAAGCAACAAGCAACAATTTCCCCGCCATTGGCATATATAAATATGTAATACCAATGTCAGCATCAAGGTTACTTTTACAGCATACAAATAATACTAACAACTATTTTTTTCGCTTTGGTATTTAAAACTCGGCATGCTATAAAGACCAAAAAATAAATAAATAAATAAATGTTTCGGGACAATCTTACACAAATCGACCTAGTCCTACGGTAAGCTCAGTAAGGCTTGTGTTGTAGGTACTAGACGACGATTTATATAATAGATAGATACATATAAATACTTAAATACATAGAAAACACCCATGACTCAGGAACAAATATCTGTGCTCATCACACAAATAAATGCCCTGACTGGGAATCGAACCCAAGATCTCAAAAATGTATCTCTAATTGTGATAAATTCATTCGAGCCTAAGCAACCATGTTGCTAAGACCTGAGACCCATGTTGTTAAGGCTTGGGCACATAGGCGCGTTTTGTAAGCGTGGCGGTAGCGCAGCATGACACCGGTGTGGCTAATGTAACGAAATAATGCACACATTCGGACGGCAGCGTCGCGCCCCGCTGCGCCACGCTCACCTTAGCCAGATAGCCTTTAAGCACAACTTCCATTACTATCCACCATACAGGCTTAGCCACGAACCCACGGTTAAGCATTGTGTATATGGACATTGTAATCTATGGACTTAACTGGTCAACCTCGGGTTAGTTGGCTAACCCTGTATGGCGCTAGCGGGTCTACGAGACGACGTCGTACCTAGCTGGCGTCGTTCCCCTGTATAGCCAGGCTTCCGTTGACAGGGCGCGGGCGAGGAGGACGGCAAGCGCAACCTCAGCGCGCCGCCGACGCGGCAGCCGACGCCCGACCTGCTCAACGGCAACAGCAACCACAGCTCCGTCTCGCTGCCGGAGCGCCGCCGCAAGGTCACCCGTCCACGCGCTGTCAGGTCAGACTTTGACCACTTCTACTTCTACGCGCCCCCGTGTCGCTAATTTACTCGGACTTCTGAAGGAAACCGACTGTCGTTGCTACGTTCTGATGGACTAACTGCGAATCTGAACAGTAATTCTAATGTTACTGACATGGCGACACCGATACGATAAAGAACTTTGTATGGAAAAGTGTCGCGAATCTTCCAAGTGCAGCGACGCAACACTCATGGAACGTATCTCTCTGATATGTTCTCTTCAGTGTTCCAGTTTCGGTTAGCACCAACATTAAAAAATTTCTATAATACTTTTTTAAGTCACCTTGGAATAACTGTAATCGTGTAACTGTATCGGAGTTCGCTAAAACATTCAAGTGGCAACTCAATTTCGTCAAATTTGCAAATGAAATTTTGCACACAACGCAAACCTCAATACATGGTGAAGACAAGACAAAGCATCTATCTATTTCTACCAAATCGTGATAGAGAGAGATTAATGTTTTATTTTTTCTTTATCGTCGAACATTTCCGGCACCAAAATTGTCCAAGGACTCAAGGTCAACTTGGTCGAGGTGGGTTTAATTATAATCGAATGTCTTTGTTTAATTTTTGCTTAATACCTAAATAGCTTGTTCCTAAATAGTTTACTTTTATTTAATCATCCTTAGATGTTAGATGACCCACTGTCGACGATGAATCAATTAATTATCGACTATATTTTTCCAAAAAAAATTGATGCAGCCGCTTTGAAATTAGTTTTCTGCTTATAGTGCCGTTCTCGAGAAAGCTAGTTTTTCATGTCGTTTGGGAAAAGATCTCGCTCGAGAAAATTTTTATAGCAGCACGTTCTCGAGAACCGCACACCTCTGCTTTGGTTTCTCGTAGCTACTGGCGACAGAAGTAGAGCGACACATTTTATAATTTAATTTCCTCCACAATTCTTGTTTCTCCTTAACGCCGACATTAGCCGCCGGCGATTATAGCTTTCGGTAGTGCCCAAAGCGGCTGCGACGTAGGTAACCGGTGCACCGAGTGTGGACACGTGAAGGAAGGGTGTGGTTATTGCAGGGGCGAGGCGGGGCGCACGCGCGCGCGCGCGGCGGCCAAGCGGCGCGTGGCGGCGCGGCGCTCCAGCGACGACAGCGACGAGGACTCGTCGGGCACGGACGACGCGCCGGGCCCGAGCCCGCGCCGCGCGAGTGGGGCGCGCCCTGGGCCTCCAGCTCCGACTCCAGTCAGTCCTCGTTTTCTATTTTATTACTACAACTTTATTAAACGTGCGCCTAATCTAAATATTTTTTATAGAAATTTAATGCTTAACAATCGTTACAAAACTGACGTAGTTTCTTTAACTTTTCTACAAGTCACGCTAATTGGGGACATTTTTTCAACATGAACGAACAAAATGCTTATTTTCACTTTTTGCTGGTGTTCAATGTATACCTACAATGTATACCTTAATTAATTTTGATGATTTATCAAGTTTAGAATTAATTGCTGTTGTTAAAAAAGATTACAAATGACGGATACCTATTATAGTTAAACAACATAATTTGACTTCAATTGCAATATCGATAAAAAGTAAAGATGCCTTCGTTTCACAATTCCCACTAAAACAATATGATGCATACGTGACGTCACTGACACGTGTTTAATTTATTAAGAATTGTTACTACTTAAATACCTCATCGTCAGTAAAATATACTGTGTAAATATATGTGGCGCAATAATATTTGCCTTCATCAATAATATGAGGAAAATACTAACTCTTAAACCTTAAAATACTAACTATTAATCCAAATTCTTGCTATTTATTATATTGCTATTCATATCATCATCGGAGTCATAATATCATCGGAAAGTTCATCTAACCAGCAGTATAAAATCACTCAACTTTTGTAATAAATTACTTTGAACTCTCGTTGATTTAATGTAGTTTTGATATCAAGTTTTTAAGTATAAAATACGACTTAAGTTCAAAAATAGAAGTCGGAACCGTGTTCTTATAGTACAGTATAGGTATATAAATAGTCCGTGTCGTGTCGCACTCGCAGACCGCAGCCGGCGCGGCACCACGAAGCGCAGCGCGTCGGCGGGCGGCGCGCGGCGGCGGGCGGCACGCAGCAGCAAGCGACGCCGCGCCGCGCCGCAGGCCATCGCCGGCCTCGACCTGCTGCACTCCACCACGCTCGCCTCCACCGAGCGCAGCGGCGCGGTAACTACGCTCCACATGTGCCTCCGCGTGGACTTGACCACTCGCATAGCCGATTTCAAAATATATATCTTAAGTCTTAACCTTTGAATAAAATATCAATTTTGAATTTTAATGGTCACCTGGTAGACAACAAAAAAATTGTTATCGTCCCATTTACGTATGTGCGATCTTGACGTATTGACACGTCAATAATAATTCAGAATTCAAATTTCAACTCAAAAACACATTTTGTCGCTCTGATATACGACAACAATCCTTGACTGAATTTTTTTTCACATATTTACTTCGTCTCATATAAAGCCCGACCACGAATATGTGACTATTGTCAAGAGGTCGCTATTATTCTCATGTATGTATGGCAATTGTTTGGTATAGTCAACAAATCTGTGCATCTCGCTTGTCCAATTTAGTGCGAACGAGATGCACAGATAGGATACTCATTATCGAAAACTTCTAAGTCACTACTAATGGTAAGGGCACAGAAGTGTAATAGTATATTACGTACCCAGGGCGGTAAAACAAAGAATGCTCTGATCGCGGGTATTTGTCTGCACAACGCCTCACGCCTCTCTTCCCGGTAAGTAAGATTTACCGCCCTAGGGCTTCACGGAAAATCTCACTTTACACCCAGATGAAGACGTAAAACTATGTACGCACCACGGGCGGTAATAAAGAAGGCCTCAAATCGCTTGTTTGGGCCATAAACCTCCGGTTCGGGCTACAAATACCCGCGTTCTGAGCCATTCTTTGTTTTACCGCCCTGGATACGTAATATACTATTGTATTGACGACGTGACCTCCGGTGCGGCAGGAGACGGCGCCGCCGCCGGGCTGCGTGGGGCAGCGGCTGTCGGCGCTGGGCGGGCTGCAGCCGGCCGAGCGCCTGCACTCGGAGCTGGACATCCCGCGCTCGCCGCACACGCCCTACAGCCTGCAGCTGCTGCTCGACATGTTCCGCGACCAGTACCTCGCCTTCATACAGCGCATGAACTCGCCGGACTTCGCGCACGAGATACGACACCAGATCGATAAGGAGAAGGTGGGTTATGATATTGCTGGTCGTCTATTTGGTTATGGATGTGATGAAATAACATCAAAAAGTAAAATCGGTATGATAAACTAACTTAATTATGTTAATTTTTGTATTTAAAGTTTCGTGAGACATATCTAATAAATTAAACATTAACACCGTTCTATTCACGTTTATTTAGTCACTCGCGCGACATGTTTCGGAGAACATAGGCCTCCATTATCAAGCACTAAGAGTGCTGAGTGTCCGTTCGACTCGGCGATCGCGTCGCCGGCCCGTCGCGCACTGTAAGTGCGTAAATAAACGTGAGTAGAGCCGTGTTAATGTTTAATTTATTAATTACGTTAACTATTAGATTTGACACAACCATACCGCCAACTGAGTTAATTATTTCCGTATTAGTACTAACCTCATTATAGTAAATTGAGGTAATCAATAAAAAAAAATATTTTATCTCGTTATACATTTCAATATTATAGAACACTAAACTTTCGCACTTTATACACATACTTATTAACTAAAAACTATAGAACGGGTTTATCGCCTCTATATTGAAACGTCGGTACTCAAGGTAACTACATTTTAATTCACGATACCCGTTCTATAGTTTTTAGTTAATGTGAATTTAAATATGTATCACATTTAAATAGGTACAATGTAAATTAAACCTTTGGGTAGCCTACGAAGCAAGAGCAGGCTCTGATTAAATATTAGATTGTACAACAATAAGTAAAGTGATCTCTTTTATATCCGAGGCATTTTATTGCTGTTGCGCCTCATTACACCAGTAAAAAAAAAAACTTTATTCACAAGAGCAAAAATGCGACTTTAAGCTGTCCACGGCCTAAAGTGGAACTTTACGAGCATGAAAAATTAAATATATATTAGTTATATATTTATTTTGACAAACATTGTTCGTGCGCACAGGAGCGTAATCAGAAGCTGAAGTCTCGCGCGTCGCAGCTCGACAAGCAGATCAACGTGCTGATCAGCGACAGCGTGGCGCTGCTCAAGGCGCGCATGACGGAGCTCGGCATCCACGCCAACAACACCGTGGACCTGCTCGCCAAGGCCAAGGAGATCGTCGGCCGCCACAAGGAGCTGCAGAGCAAAGCCAGCAAGCTACAGCAGCAGGTGATACTGCCAGCGTTTTTTATTTTTCAACCATATTCGGAAATGTGGCGATAGAAGGTCTAAAGTCAAGATGAAAAGTAATTGCCTTTAGTTTAACACTTGAACAACTAGTCCGACAATGTTTAAGTTACTTTTCGTTGGTTAACGAGAGAATTAATTGATATTAAACTAATAATGCGCAACAGCGGTGCTTAGCTGTATCTGTCACGTGGATGAGAAAAAAAAAATGTGTTTATTCTCTTTATTCAAAAAAATATCTAAGCAAGAAAAAATTTAATAATGTTTTTATTAAGTATTTTTATTTTGCTTTCATTTTTTTAAAGTAGTAACAGTAACGCTATTATAACTTATAAATTGAAATAGATGACATATACTTAAGAAAAAGTGTCGAGGTTCTCCTGCGTCCGAGGCAGGATTTGAACCCGCATCTCCATATATCGCGACACAAACGGCGTAAAGGCGAAGGCGTGGCGCAAGGGCAGCGCAGGCACAATTTCGTTCGGCACGAAAAACGTTTTCATACAAAATGTGCCAAGACGACGAAAATGTTCATATCTTAGCAAAAACTTTTATTAAAAAATTACTTCACAAGGCCACACACGATCTTCGACGCTCTTTATGTATATTATTCAGGCATGGGGATTTATGTTTCAATGTATATTGTTACAGGTTAACAACATAGAGGCGGAACAGGCTATGCTCGTTAAGCAACGGACATATGAAATAACAGAAAAATATCGCCAACTAGGCCACATACCGCCAGACATTGAAATCACCCAAAACATAGCATACGACTGCATACTCAAAGAGATAACGGCCACACTAGCTCACAGAAAAAGGTTACAGGCCCAAGTCGGACATTTACAAGGTGAAATAATACAAATGGAACGAGCCAGCGAGCATCAGAAAGTGAACGTCCCAAGCGTTCCGGTTGCGACGGTGAAACCCCACACAGTGAACTCGAAACCCCGCAAGTCCCGGGAGCACCGCTCGCGCTCGCAGGAGTGGCCCGACGTGCCCGACATGGGCAAGATAGAGGAGCAGAACCCGGAGCTGCTGGCGCAGAAGATACTGGAGACTGGCCGGCAGATTGAGGCTGGCAAAAAGGTATTTGCTCATTGTGTTTCTCGTGTCATATATGATATTTTACGTCACACTGGGCGGTAAGAGAGATTTACTGCCCTAGGGCGCGACGGAAAATCTCACTTTACACCCAGATGAAGACGTAAAACTATGTACGCACCACGGGCGGTAATCAAGAGGGCCTCAGATCGCTTGTTTATGGTCCTCACCTCCGGTTCGGGCCACAAATTCCCGCGATCTGAGCCATTATTTGTTTTACCGCCCTGAGTACGTTTTTTTAATACGACGTCGGTGGCAAACAAGCATACGGCCTGCTGATGGTAAGCAGTTACCGCAGCCTATGGATGCCTGTAACTCCAGAGGTGTCACGTGCGCGTTGCCGACCCTTTATAAATCTGTACACTCGTTTTTACGTAATATACTATTGTTGTAATTGCTTTAGAAAAAAAGCAGTGACAATTTTCAATGCTTGCAGAAATATTTATAGAATGAAATACCTAAGGGTGGTTCTCCAATTCCACCTGTCCAATATATTTGCCCAATATCTATGAATTGGATAAATAAAAAAAAATACTTGAAACACATATTTAATCGCCATCTTATTTAGTTCAATAAAAACTTGTGGTATACTATGATTTTTGTAGGTACTTGCAATTACCCTAATGTGAAATTGTAATGCGTAGACACCAAATGTAATCGTGAACGGGTACCTGCGCGACGAGCGGGGCGGGGGCGGCGGCGGCGGCGGTGGCGGAGGGGCGTGTCCCCGCGGCCGCGGCCGCTGCACCGCGCCGTGCCGCAGCCGCCGCGGCCCGCGCGCCCGCGCTCGCCCGGCAAGCCCGGCAAGCCGCTCAACGTCGTCGGCAAGGTGCAGGAGTCGCCCAAGGTCATCAACTTCGAGGACCGCCTCAAGAGCATCATCACTTCTGTGCTCAATGAAGATCAGGTACGACATTTTTTCGTGCCGTATTGCCTTGTCGATTGCGGCGTAATGCGGTGTGTTACTTTGGTTTTTGATATGCTTTCATCAAACCTGTAGTAAGTAGTTTTAAATTTATTTTTCGTCTTGATCTTGAAACGTCGACGGAGCAAGCATACAATGATGGATATCTTTCGTTTTATTGTTATCAGCTTTAGTATACAATATACTCGAGCCGCGTTTCGGTGTACAAGATAGAATACAGTATAAAATCTACGTGTCAAATATGTAGCGGGTGCTTCACGAAAAAATAGGTGAACATTTTCGTTATTTCAAAACGCTCACTAACCCCTTCCAGGAGCAACGTAAAGCGTCGCGCCAGCCGCCGACCCCGAACCACGCGTACAGCAACGGCTACGTGCGGCAGCCGCCGCAGCAGGCGCACGCGCCGCACGCGCCGCACGGGCCGCACGCGCCGCACGGGCCGCACGCGCCGCACGGGCCGCACTCGCCGCACGGCTACGGGCGCGCGCCGCCGCTGGCCCGCTCGCGCGACTACCGCCGCGAGCGCTACTCGCAGCACTACGAGCGCCGCGCGCACCCCGAGCGCGACCCGCGCGACCTGCGCGACCTGCGCGACCTGCGCGACCTGCGCCACCAGCCCGACTACACGCAGGTAACGCGAGCTCGGATCGCCGCACGCGTATATCTAGATAGATGCACCGTCCCTCCGGACGTAAACATCGTGTCTCATGTAATCTGTCTGAGTGTATTTTGGTGATTAGCCAAAGCGGTGTACCACAGCTAGAGATAGGACTTTTCTGCATAAAATTGTATGTGTGAGGGGTCAGGCTTCTCTGCGTTTGTCAAAACGTGTTATCCGATTCTCAATTTCTTATAAAAGGATTTTCTATTTTATTTGTAAGGCGAAATGAGGTATGTTTCTTAGATGAATTCGAATCTAGCTAATATATACAAAACAAAAAATACTTAGGTACATCACAATTAATAATGAGTCTTTATAAAGAGATTAGAATTGGAAATGGGTTTTGTGAAACGTATGCGATGCGGTATTCTGTTTAGATATATGTCTGTGCTCATCATCCTCCCACTATCTCTAACACCCCCATGCTACTCCGCTAACCGATCGAACCGTCTCATAACTAGTCCATGACCCCCGCCCAGTCGCTATAAGGCTCGATTAAAGACCCCCTCGTCCCGTGTGCGGACGTACGGCACACTACGCAGGTATCGCCAGCGAAGCTAGCATTGCGGCGTCATCTGTCGCAGGAGCGCCTGTCCGCGCCCGCGCCCGCGTCCGCTTCCGCGCCCGCGCCCTCGCGGACCATCGGCGACCTGGTCAGCGGCGAGATCGAGCGCACGCTCGAGATCTCCAACCAGAGCATCATCAACGCCGCCGTGCACCTGTCCGCGCGCTACCAGGAGCCGCCGCCGCACGTGCCGCACCAGTCGCACCAGCCGCACCAGCCGCTCGAAGGTCACTACCGGGGCAGCCTGCCCGCCCGCTTGCGGGGCGAGCCACTCGAGGCAGTAGCAAAATGGCGACACGTTTTAATCTAAAACAAACGCTATATTACTGTTTAAAAAACTGTACTCCCGGGAGGCTCGCCGCATAAAGGCTGGGAACCCAGCACGTTTCTTTTGTTCGATTTCAGATTCAGACATTGAAATGAGCTTTCATTCAGGTTGTGCCTCGATCTAGTAATGTTACGAGGTCGAGGATTCGTCATCATGAAAAAATAAATATGCATATTCATTTCGATCTCTGGAATTAAAAATGGGCTTAACGGTCTCTTCTTGGAGTATGTATTGCTGTGTAACTGACACACAATATAGACAGCAGACGCCTTAACGACTAATTTTATATTAGATTCATACAATCCTTGATCTTTTTTAATGGAAGACGTATAGGTGTTTAAATAATATATACATATATAGGCGTTTTCCTTTTGAGTTCATATGGTCTTCAAGAGTTTTATTAATGTAATGGCAGTTTGTGTTTTGTTAACTGAAATCACTTGTTACAAGTATCAGATAAAAATGAAAGGATGTATGTACTAAAACATCGGTACAATAAGCTACTGTCCATAGTATGCTAGTGTACCATCCATAAGTTCAACAACTTATCACAAAAAACGTTCATGTGTGTGGCTATCGTAAATAGCTACCTTTGAATCTTATACTTGTAGAACTAAAATCTCGTGGTTTCAAATGATAAAGCGCATGCACCATTGTTCTAAAGTTATACACTTGCTAATCATTCGGACATTTGGATTGAATTCACCTATACTTATTATTTTATAGCTCTTCCGTCTACTGTTTTAATTGTTATATTGCTGTAAGGGGTGGTTATTGTCTTGCTCTTGCATGCGCAACGTTCATTCTCGTATTTCCCTAACTGCTTTCGCTGCTGCTTTTAATTATTGGTTTTTGATGTTTTTAACAAATGTAATATTCTGAATATATGGACTTTCTAGTATAGGCGTGTACGACTATATTAATATGATAGGGCTCACCATTGCATCCTTATATATTAACTGATTATTTCAAAATTCATATATATCACTGTTCATTTTGTTGCTTTCATACGATTGCTATTAAACATTATGTCATAATATTATTTATAAGATTTTCGCTCAACTTTTGCTACGGCTCTACCGAACGAGACGCTAGAATTTCTTATATATACACACGTACTACGTTTCCGACACCGTTTTAAAGTCGAGCGAACATCTCCCGTCGTGAATACTCTATTGGCTCACGCGTGCCATCATTCAGGTCTAGCGGCGTGCCTGCAAGCGCGCGTGCTGGCGTCGGAGTACTGGCGCGGGCGCGGCGGCGGCGGCGGTGGCGGCGGCGGCGGAGGCGGCGGCGGAGGCGGCGGCGGGTCGGCCGCGGACGACGAGCGTCGCCGCTCGCCGCCGCCCGACCCGCACTCCAACACGTCCACGCCGCTCGTCGACGAGCTGCCCGACGCGCCGCGCCCTAACGGTACGTACGGACGCCCACCGGATCTAACGTTACCTGCTATATTACTATTTTTATCTACGTACATAATCATAAGTGCTCTAAAATGCGTCCAGAAACCATAGGCAATGACTAGCATTACCAACCATCAGAAATGAATGGAGATGTAATGTTAACATTACCTACTGAAATCCGTAGGTTATGACAACTCCCTAAGACGCTTTATGCCGCATATCTGTCGAACAGCCATTTAACAGTCACTTTATTTTGTCAAGCCTAAAATGATGGAAGTATTTGTGTCATTATTTGTATATAAATAATATTTTTTTGTTTTGAAAGTATTTATTTTTTAGTCTGTTATTTCAAATGTCGTTGCTCTTTTCTGGAAAGGTTGCATAATAATTAATAAAAAACCTAAAGTAGAAGAGCTTCCAAAACTATGTCCCGGGTATGTCCTTAAACTACGTCCAACAATGAGAGGTAGGGCACAGCGATGACCATCACAGCCATAATAGCACTGCTATCTTTCAGTTTTTTTGTAGTGTTATGTTCCTGATGGTGAGTAAGGTTCCCAGAGCTCCAACCCCCCTTAAAGGCCGGCAACGCGCTTGTGACTTCCCTGGTGTTGCGGGTGCCCATAGGCGACGGTAATTGCTTACGATCAGGCAATCCGTCTGCTCGTTTGCCGCCTATGTCATAAAAAAAAACTATGTGTTCGATTTTTTCGCTTTCGACATTGACACATTTTTCAATCGTACCACGTTCTTTTTCTTGTTTTCATGTTAATTAACAGATTGTTAAATGAAAAGAAATAAAAGCAAAGAGGCAGAAACAGTCGTCAGAGTCCATTAACAACAAATGAGAAACCTATGGTGGATAACATTTACGAGTTGCTGTATTCTTGCTGCTCGCTCTTGTATTAAATGACATGGTACATCGATATTCATTTTTCCACGCGGCTTTAATATATATCGTTATCGGCGGTATTTAATTGGAATATTGGTTTTTAATATATTTAGGTTTGCCGATGATATAGTTCTTCTATCGGGTAATCCGGCCGATCTACAGTTGATGATGAGGGAATTGAATAACGCATCTATTGAGTGTGGCATGGAGATGAACCTAGACAAAACTAAAATCATGACCAGCTCGCAGGAGTGAGCAAGTACGTTTATCTGGGCCGGGAAATTGTAATGGGCAAAGATAATCGGAAAAACGGCTGTAGTTTCGCGTTCAAAATGAACCTTACGTCGTCCAATCACGGTGTCCTATCAGTTCTCACATACGGGAACCGTACTTGGGTCTTCACAAAGGAAGCTTTTTCTTTCGCTTCACTCTGAAGTTGTTTAGAATGGGTAAATTAAAGTTTATATAATAAAAGACACAAATATCAGTTTCGAATGAATACACGTACGTTTTTGAGGTCAGTTATAAATGTGTCAGCTACTTTCGCTCAGCACTATAAAACATCTTAATCTTAAAGCTGGTTTAAGCATTGGACGTTGATTGCGTACCTTGTTCGCAACAGTCTTTGGCTTCTGACTCTACCCTTCTACTAGAAGGTTAGGACCGTATCGACACTGGTGGCCTAAATCGGGGGAGGGCCCCGGTGCTAAATCGCGGCGTGTAATAGTAAAATTTGAATTAATTAACTCTAATCTTGTCGATATTTTAGAGATTTTATTTTTTCAGAAGGCGAAGGTGGCGAGGAGGTCGAAGAGAGCAAGTGGCAGGACCGGATAGCCTTTCGCTTCGATCAGATAATATCTTTCGCATCGACCGCGATCGACGACAAGCGGCGGCGGTCGGACGAAGCCTACAACACGTCGCCCGACTCCGGCATCGGCCACGGCGAGTCGGCGCGCGCGGCCAGCGCCGGCGGCGCCCCGTGCGGGCCGGCGGCGCGGCCGGGGCCGCCAGGCCCGCCGCCGGCGCCGGACGGGCCCGCCGCGTCGCCGCCGCCGACGGCCGCGCAGGCGCACCACTTCAAGAAGCGCTTCTTCCGGCGCGAGCGCTGGGACGCGTGGTCGGGCGCGCCGCCGCCCGCCGCCGTGGACTGGGAGCGGCCGGGGATGTGACGGCCGCGCACCTAGCGCTGCGACGAGTGCCGCTTCGTCCATCTGTGCCCCGGCGCGGGCCGAGCCCTAGACTAATTTCTATCGGGACGCCGCCGACGAGAGAGGACGTCGCGAGTTCTATTTGGATAGAGTGCCCCGTGAGTCGTTCCCCCTTTTCGCGCGGCGCCCGAGGTCGGCCGCTTTCGTGTCGACCGTGACAGTTTTTTTTTGTTATATTTTCGAATATATTATAATGTAATTATGTATATTATTGAGTTTATCTTATGTTTAAGAATTGTAATTATAATAACTATAAGTTTACGCCGCCGTTCCATTCGGGGGCTTCGTAGGTTAACGGCACCGTGACGGATCGTATTTCATGTGTTCATTTAGGTCCTAGATTCTGAAATACGCGGTTCGCTAGTAACGCGGCGGTCGTTCGATGAATGTTTGTTGTTTTATGAGTTTTATTTTTTGACGTTACGGATGGCTCAGTCTGAATAATGTTGATCATTTCTTTGGGAAATCATAATAGTATATATCGATATCGAGTTGTACATATTACGTATGTAGATAATTGTAATCTAAGTGATGTATGTGAAGGATCATTGTGTAGTCTCGTTTGATGCATGTTACACGCAACTGACTGGCGCCAAATACTGACTGAAACTGCAGTTGTTGCCTTAGCCGCATTCGTAATGTTATTTATTACACTGCGACAACGTTCATTTTACATCTACAAAAAAGCAATAATTTTTGTGAATTAGGTTTCTGCATTGCCTATGTACGGGTCGACTATATAACACTAGTTATATGTCAGCGCTATTAACAATAAAAGCTAGATTGTACGAATTCATAAATAGGATTGTAAACTATTTTCACCCAAAAGTTTTTTAGCACCAGTAACCTGTGGTTGCCTGACATAACAACTGTGATTTTTTTATATACAAAATCGGGTCAAGTATGTAGAAACAAAATTAGCTGTAATAGACAGGCAGCTAGATTTTAATACTTTTCTTCATCTAGTTAATATACATATACGGCAGAACTGCATTAAAGGGTGCTATTTTATTTATTTTTTTCCTTACGTATTAGGATTGTGTACATCTAAATTGTATAGTGCCAAATGATCATGTGGTCCTTTAGAAAAAGGTAATTTTTTTGTAAGATAAACTGTACATTTTAATTAGGTTTGTTGATTTTGCATGGAAACGCACAATTTTTTAGGTTTGATTTTTATGCGGTTTTACAAATCGTGGCTATATCGTTTTATTCGATTTAATTAACAAATGAAAATTCATGTGTGAAAAAATGACTTAATTGAATATTAAATGATGAAACAAGTTTGTCGCGTTCATCCAAACAATAAAGTTAGTTTGCAGTTTTAAAAGCAATCTAATTCGTATTAGGTACGACGCAACCACGACCGTGAATCGTTTACCGACTTTATTATTTTTTTTAAAGTACGATTTTTATACTCACCATTAAACGTAATCTACAGCGACTAGAATTGTATTCATAGGCTGCGAAAAATAAGGTATATCAATTGGAGGAAATATTCCAAAAGATATGGGAATCCCAGAAGTAAGCGAAAAAAACTTGTGTACATGCCTTCATTCTTTTTGCGATTGGTAAACTTGACTTAATATCGTAGATTTTCACATGGGCGATTTATATTTTATTGTGAGAATGTAATTGAAAATTTTATTTTAAAATGAAATATTTGTAACGCTACTCACTGCCATTATCGGGTATTAGAATAGTTAATTAGTTAGGTGAATTTTATATTTTACCTTGTACTTCTGGGACAACCTGAACAATAGAGCGGCTAGCAAATTTAATTTAGTGTAGGCGTATAATATATACAACTATTTTCATAAAGAGGAGATATGAGCGTTTAGTAGTTGCAGGTTGTTATGAAAAATAAAGTCGATGTATGCTAGGCAATAGTGCACTTATGAAGCAGACATGTTCATAAACAATTTACAATTACTTTAATTTACTGTATAAAATGATAATTAATGAATCTCCTCGCTGATATTAACATATATTTTCCTAATAAAATACTTCAATAATATTTTCCCTTTTCAAACTTCATGCATTCACATGTGAAATGTTTATGAGCAGGTCACTTCTACTTTGCTTTTTCGGCTCCGAGTCGTGCACGGAACACAACGTCGCGGCGTTCTATGTTCGGTGGACGGTCTCAGAAGGCGCTAGGCCATGGATCAAACTGAACGGACAGACACAGTACAGCAATTTCGCCCACTTGGACTAATCCGCCTTCTAGAATTAAGAGTTCCTTACTGAAAGATATGACGGCTATCAAGCAAAATATTTTAAGAAACTAATATTTTGATAGAGTTCTGCGAGTTTGTGTAACAATAGGGTAGGCCGTTTTGTTACAACATTGTTGAAATTTTTTTATTTATTATACTATTGTGTATAAGATTTATTTCGAAATGAAATAGTTATTTTTAATTACTTCAACTTGATTGAAATATGATTGGATTGTGCACTTTTATACTACCTATTGTTACGGATAAGGATGGCCACAACATTGTTGTGTAGTATGGGTAATTATTAACATGTACATCGGTAATAATCGCAGACCATGAACGACAGTGGGCTTAGTGAATGAGATTTTCAAGATTTAATGTTTGTAATACAGAAACGGCTCTTATGCTACACTGTGCAATAAGTGCAGTTGACAAATATGTGGTGAATATCTGTTTTCCTGGCGTCGTTTATTGTATTTTGAGCATTGGACTGCACTGGATTGATTGTGCCTGAAAAAACTCATTAATGCCGCTCCAAACCTCAAAATTATGTATTTGATGAATACTTTATAAGCTTAAGATCGATTCGGACGTGTGTTGTAAGTTAGTGTTAAGTCAACATGTGTTGACTGTATACTCTCGGAGAGTGATAACATTATTCAGGATTAGCTAAGTTTTATTTTTTGATGGGGAAATGAGCTATTGTGTGAGGTCATAGTGTCTAAAATAGTACAAATGAGAAGACTTATTGTGGTAAGGCTCGGACTATTCAACATTGCAAATGCTAGGTTTGAGATGTATCCCTGTGTACTAGTTTTATTTTGTACTAAAAGTTAAAATAAATTAATAATTATACTCATTATGATTTTCAATGCATGTCATGCTCACATTTGTCGGTTTTTTTTTCTTTTTTCAGCTAACTTATCCGGCACTCGTCGTACCTTGTTATGTCTGTTTATAGGTGAACCAGGATCTATTGAGGGTGCGCCATATTACGGAACTTTGTTGGTACTAATTTATAGCAATGGCAACAATTTTAATAATAGACAACATCTACCCTCTATGATAGTTGTCAATATTGTCAATGTAAACATTGCTTTGTCAAGTTTCGTGTGAATTATCATTAGACTGCAATAATCATGCCAAAAGTTTTAGATTTTACAGAGAACAAAGTTGTAAATAGTGTATATAGGTATTTATTGGAAAAAAACGTGCGGGAGACCAATTTTCTTCTATTAGAAAACATAACGAAATTAGCAACGGAACTGGAGCGGTCCCGCGAACATCGAATTTCGTATATTTCGGGCATCTGTCTCTTTTACTCCAATTAAGGTGTCATGAGAGTGACAGAGACAATCGTCCGAAATTTACGAATATCGTTGTTCGCGGTAGCGCCGCTGACGGGTAAGTTTCAAACTTATGGACAAATGTCACTATAGTCAGGTCGTCACGATTTGGCTGATGTCTTGTAATAATTTGATTTGTGTATTAGGTGTATCGCATGCATCGGTATCATGGATTGCTAGCGAAGGGCGTAAGGGCGGAATTAAACGACCAAACCTTAAAAAAGAAAATAGATTTGGATGATTTTAATTTATGTGTCATACGTCGTAAAATTCGCGAATTTTATAGCTTAAAATAAGAAATACCAACAATAACAAAATTGTGGACTGTTTTAAAAGAAGACATAAATTACCCAGAGGGTAGAGAATCATTAAGACTTGATGACGAAGAATATAAGATAAGAACATATTGGTACTATATACATTTTTACTTATAACTCTTGCGTAACTTATTGACTTTACGCTATTCATTTTATGTAAATCGAGTCAGCCATTTAAGCGTAAAAAGCGAAGAAATATACGAACATCAAACTTCGCACTTATTAAAGTTGTCGGAATGAAACAACAATCATCTGCCAATTTCCATTATCCCCACTATACAAATTGTTGCTACATATGTGACATTATCTAGCAAAAGGGACCTTATTGTCGATGGCGCTTACGTCGAACCGCGTTGCGTTTGTATAGCGGCATCTTGAACAACGGCGTAAGCGCCATCGACAATAAGGTCCCTTATCATAGATAATGTCACATATATACAATTCAAAACGGGCGCCTACTGTAAAAAGGGGTAAGAAGACATAGAGAAGTTAGTTGATAAAGTTAAATTTCTTTTCACCTCACTACATCGGAAAGAACTGCGGCGCTACCGCGAAACACGATATTCGTAAATTTCGGACGATTGTCTCTGTCACTCTCATGACGCCTCAATTGGAGTAAAAGAGATAGATGCCCGAAATATACGAGCTTCGATGTTCGCGGTACCGGGCCTGTTTTATCATTAAAAACAGCACGATTATATTTTATTTACAACAGTGCAAAGTAATTTCATACAAATTGTTTATTATTAATCGAGTGTTGAGATGTTCTTTTAATCAATGTTTTTGAATGTTACATGATGAGGTGCCAATAATTTTGAATACATTTTTAAAGTTTTAAAGTTAATCGTTTCCTCGTGGTAGTGAGGTGAAAAATTGTGTGTTTTACTCTGTAGCAAAGTGTGTTCCCCTCTCGTGCGTTGAAACCCTCCCAATGCTTAAGATACCACCCTTTGAACCACTCGCCTTGCTCGTTTCGGAATCTTTCGCGAACTCGGGTCTCAATACTAGCACGAGAAGGTAAACACTAACTTTGCTCCCATGTATAACAAATAACTATTATCTCGCTGACTGATTTTTGATCGATTTTTATCAAATTCAAGCTTTTATAAAAATTCAAAGTTTGGTCACAGAATTCCACAAAACAGAAAAAAAACAATAGTTTATTTTTCTGTGCAATAATCAACATGTCTACCGTGTACATTATTATGTTCTGTTTGGACCATATATATGAAGTTTGTAAGTGTCCGAATCACGCTCATATTCCATAATTTCGGACGATTTTCTCTGTCACTCTCATGACGCCTTATTTGGAGTAAAAGAGAAAAATGCTCGATATATACGAACTTCGATGTTCGCGGTACTGGGTTAGAAATAATGAACGGATCGACCGTTAGAGCGTTATCACACTAGAGCGATTCGCAAGCGATTTCTATACCAAACTCGTACTCGGCGAACTCGCGGCGTAATCGCCGCCATACAAAACTCGCTCGCATATCGCAAGTGTGATAGAATAGCAGCCTTAGCGTGTTCAAAACGCGAATCAAACGGTTTGGACGAAGAAAAACAAAACAACTGTCAACTGTCACCTCTTCCGTTACTGTCAAGTCAAGTTAAGTCAATAGTGTCAATGTCATACTCAAGTCGTAAGACGTTCTTCCAAAGATCAAATATCTAAATACGAAAAATGATTAAAATAATGATAACGTAGTGTAAATGTTCATAATGAATTACAACAATAAGGGCATTCCTCAAATAAAATGAACAATTAGTATTTAAAGAGTAAGTTCTTAGCTGAGTGCGGGATTCAATTGCTCTTCCTCATGAAATGCAACATCCGTGAACTCGCTCACTTGAGCGACCAGCCGTGTATTATTGAAGGGAGACTAAACTACAAAAAGGTCTCCAACGGTAGTTATCGTAATGCTGGTAAGCGAAGTTAAATGCCTATACAGAGATTCATTGTCAATGACAGAGCTGTCTTTATAAATGTGTTGTAATTCACAATATGGTTTAGTAAGCACCATCTCTAATTAAACTCTGGGTGATTGTAAAATAGTTAGTTAACTGGAACTCTATGTCACAATATTTTTTCTTAAGCTTATGGTGGCACTACAAATTATTAATTAACGAACTACTGAATATAAATCCACTTAGAAGATAGTCTGTAATTATTATTAATGAACTTTTCAGTATTCAAGGAAAGATGGTTTCGGCTTATCAACAATTACTTGTTTTACTTCAAAATAAGTGAAATGGGCAAGTTTGATACAAAGAATCCTGCTGGTGTATTTATCATGGAGAACTCATCTATTCAGATGGAGCATGAACCAAATATATCATTTTCATTTTCTATATCTTTTATGTAAGTACATTTAAACACATTATACAGCTTTGGTACAATATAGAATTTACTATAACTGGATATCAAAATAATACGTTTAAAAATACGTTAATTTCTGAAGTCAAAATGTATTAATACATTTTTATCAATTAAGAAGCATAATGTATTTCTAAAACTTAAACAATATATAATGAGCAGATTTCCTATATATTTGTTTAACTTATCCAGTAAATTTTCCTCCTAAAGCCCATAATCTGACCAGAGGCAGGGCATTATAAAACTCTTAATTACTTATCAGATAGTTGAGCATGTTGCCTAAATCTTGCAAATAAAAGGAATGTGATTATTGGATGTGTTTGTTAAATAAGCAAAAGATAGTAGATAGTTGGCAGTTGTGACTTATCAAGCAATTCTTTTGATAGTTGTGTCTCCGCGAGAAGTAGAAAAAAAAGGAAGCGTAAAATAACTTTCTTTTTTTTCTGCCAAGTTCAAGTATATGAATGTCTGTAAAAATATGCTTTATAAGCCCCATTTTATGCTTCTTAATTCTGAATGTATTTGGTTACTATCACTCGCTTGGTTTAGCAAAAATAACAGTTTAAAATCAAGCTTGATTTTTAACATTTTCGTGAATTAGTAAACAAAAGAAGATATTTTAAGGCTGATATTATGCATACAGTGTTCTTAAGACCTGCCACTACTGCACCTCAAATTACAACCAAATCCCTTGAGGGGGTCACTCTTGTTACCTTAGCCTGCTAGACCCTTTCCAATTTAAAGTTGGCCCACATAACTATTAATACCTTTGATATGGCAATTTGTGAACATTGCAATGCGTGTGTAGGATTAAATTGTATGTGTTAAGAGTTTTTTTTGTTGACCAAGTTTGCTTATGTAGTTGCACCCACTTATAAATAAGTATTTCCAGATTGGATCAACCTCGGGGGAGTTGTGTAGTTGAGTGTTTGTTTATAGGATTCAGATATCCGAACCCTATGCCATTTAACATTTAAGCTGACCTGACCATGATTATTAGAGTATCTCAGTATTAGGGCAAGATGGTAAACACGTAACTTTGCTCCCATGTATAGGTATTCAGTATACATTCCCAATTGAATTTGCAGTGACGAGCCAGAGAAGCGGCATGTGTTCGCAGCGCGCGCTGAGGACAACGTCGTGCAGTGGGTCATCAAGCTACGCGAATGCTCATACGAGTACCTGCGGGAGCGCCTACACACGCTGCAGTCAAAAATATACTCTATCACTGGCAAGGTTAGAGTACAATTTCGGAAAACCTTACTTGAATTGGACTGCGTTTCAATATGAACTGTGTTTGATGAACCCCATAAAGTTCATAATAATTAGTGTACATGCCTTCGCCTAATTATTTAACCACTTACTGTCACAGTACAGTACCTAGCATTTTAATGTTGTTTAGATGAAGCATGATTATTTAATATGGGGCTTTATCTTTAGAAATAAGTTTACATTTAGTTTATAATCATAACTAGCATTGTTAATATACAGCAAAGGTAGGTAATAGTAATAGATTACCTACACTACTTACTTTTATTGAGGTTAGGTAAATCCTGTGTAAATAAGCTTTTTGTACCTATTAGATAAGCTTTTTTTAAATATGTTAAATGATAGCTGTCAAAATGTTTCAGGACCCGCTACTATTAGTGCCGCGGAACGAAGGCGCGTGCCTGTGGGCGCCCGCCGAGCCGTTCTCCTCGGCCCCGGCCTGCACCGTCAACGCCGGCTCCTTCAGCTGCCACCTTCACACCAGCAGCGCCTTCACGCTCGAGCGGAGCAAGTCCGATGCCAACGCGAGCAGACATCTGCGCTCTCAAAAGGCGACTTTCTATACTGAAGATGCTAGTGGCGAACAAAAAAGTGACACGAAAATATTTTCTCTCGAAAGAAGTAAAACGTCCGCGATGTTCAAAAGTCACATCGAGTCTCTGGAGGGCTCGATATTTGACAACGGGAAGCTGAGCGCGAGCTCCGCGCCGAGCCCGCCGGTGCGGAACCGGCTGTCGCCGGGCGGGCGCCGCGAGCCGGGCGCCGACGTGCGCGAGCTGGCGGCGCGGGGCGCCAGCTGGGCGCCGCGGGCATGCTGGGCGCCGGGGCATCCTGGGCGCCGAGGGCATCCTGGGCGCCGCGCCCGTGCCGCCGCGCCGCAAGGTCTCACCCAGGCTAGCGGACGCCATCACTAGCGACGCTACTCGAGGCCAGGAATCTGAAGATCTTATTCAGTTTTAATTTAATGACAACACTGACATGTACCCCACCTAGTTAAATAACGGCACGCAAGTTTTTTTGGGTTTGGAGATTATAAATGTATAGAGTTTAAACTTTCTGTAGAAATTGTATTTTGCCAGATTTGTGATATTTGTATTAATAGAAAATGTATTATGTATCATATAATAAAAGAGCTTTGTTAATATTGATATAAAACAAATGATCAAATAATGTTTTGATATTTTTATAGCAAATTTGTATTGCAATAGTTTTATATTAGATAGTGTTTAGTAATAAGAAAGGGCCTATAATTTTACATTATTTGCTATGGTCTTGTTGGGTCCACTAGACCAGAAAAGAAAGGAATGTTCAGTATTCTAGTCAATATAACTGTGACACATGTGTGTCTCATGCTGCCTGCTCTATGAAATCTATATCAATAAGTAAAGGTAGAACATAGTCCAAGCATTTATCAAACACCTGTTAACTATGCAAGTCGTATGTAATTTGAACCATACCTAATTTTTATTTTGTTTCTACCTCTTTGTCGTAACAATTGATTATGATCTTATTTTTAATTTTAATTTGTTCACGCTTAAAGCACGCTGTAAAGATAAGATACACGACAGTATCACGTTTTAGTTTAAGTTTTAGTTTGTATTGTGTGCTCTTTATTTTTTAACATACGAAATAGCTACTTCTCAAATTTTGTAAATAATTAGTCACTGATAATCTGATAAACTTCATTAAGATTATACGCTTATCACTTAACAATTAAATTATGGACGTAGTTTAGGTAAAAGGATCCAGTTTTATTCATAAATGACTTAACAGTTAAAATTATATTGACAGAATTCTTTTGCCTAAACGACATCAATTTAATCAATTATATAATATTTGTACTAATAAAATCAGAATCGTTCATCCACTCGTGTATAGAAATTAATTTTGCACGAGTGACATTGATCTTGATATTTGCTAGTTCTTTTCAGGATGTTTTCCTTGTTCTATTTTTGGAATGCAGATATAGTGAGAAATTATTTTCCTTTGGGTTAAACTCGGATTTTAATCGGAATATGTGTCATTTACAGTTACGATTGTAAATGAATGGTCGTATTAAATAAGAAACGTCAAATGTCAATTTTCGCTTTGATATTTGACACTGAACAATAAAGCTTCACATTAGGGGTAAGAAAAAGTCACTCATTTAATACAATCATTGATTGGCAGTTGCGACGCCGTTGTATTTCGATCGAGACCCGAGTTTTCCTGATGCAAAATCGTTTTGCACTACATCTGTAAAACGTTCTAGCTTCGAATTATGCCAGTGGAGAAAAAAAACTAGGGTGTCGCGTAGTGATCTTCGCCATCATGGGGGAGTCGCCGTAGTCGCCACGCTTGACAAGCGGGTTGATGACCTCACTGGATGTTGATTTGGATTGGTCGGACGCTGCTGCCTATCCTTCGGTTTTTTTCCTTTATTTTCGGTTTTTTTCCTTCCGTTCTTACGACACCCGTGGGAGGAGACGAGGTGGTGATGTTCAAAGCCGGCACCACATGGTCAATTCGTTATAAAGTTATAATTCTCAAATCTGTATTAAAATGACAGTGTGATCTGCCCAATTTTTACTCTATAAGTATGTCTAATCCTTCTGTGACATTAATGCAATACCCGTTAAAATACGTATCGTATAGGTACTGTAATTTTATTATCTCGATAAAAAACCAGAGTTATACGTGTAATTGCATTCTTAAATAAAGGTCATTATGCGACAAGGAGAACGCGTGTACTATATCTTATATTGTACCAAATTAACTTATCTCGATGCTTCAAGGTTATAAATAATGTTGTAAGATTGCCTATTTTGGTAGGAACTAATTTAATATAGATTAACATGTACAACGAAAAACGTGACTGTACAGTCAGCGTCATATAGTTCGTAGATATGACGCTGACCGTACCTACCGGCTCAGTATAGGTAGGCAGCGTCAAATAGTTCGTATATAGCAACGAAAGCAGCCGAATATATCGGTACAGAACTTTATTGGAAAAGCAGTAAGGATATTTTACGACATATTTAACTTTTACTAATTATTTGACGTTGCATGTGCCAAAAGTTATTTAAGTCGGACCAAATTTCGATTGTAATGTTATATTGTATGTACCTAACAACTGTAACAAGTGAACTTTTTTAATGTTTGTACCTTTTTAATGAAATAAGAATATATATTTATCAGATATCAAGTTTGTTTTATAAATGTACATTCGCCATCAGATATATCGGAGCTGTAGAGGGGGTCACAAATATGTGAACGTGCACTTTATCGCCTTGACAATAGAGGCGTTGTTCAGATATTTGTGACCACATCCACAGCTCCGATATATCTGATGGCGATTGTACATATTTACCTTTAAAAAAACAACTAAAATATATATTTACACGGAGAGCTGGCCACGGAGATGGTACGTTAAGATAATGAGAGCAAAGATAAGAAAATTTCGTGGCTCTTTTTTTGGCCTTCTACGGCCTCCACCGGCTGAAAATCTGTTTGCCACCGTATAAAAAAAAACTAATAATAACAAATGCATTGCAATGTAAATAATCGAGGTACGTTGCTCTTACTGTAGTTTACGTATACCATTTACATCAGCTCTTCGTCTAAAACGCCTGAGATAAGACATCATTAGACTAATAAATGAAGACTGTCTGTATATATTTTGCGGCTCTCCAAAGTGGTTTCGTAAGTGCTCTAGTGGCTGAACAACAAGATCCTTACCAAGACATGTCTCTCATCGATGACCTCTAATTGATATTACTTACGTGCTGGTCTGCTGGCTGGTAAATACTCCCACACATATAATAGGACATTAATTTAACGTGTTAAGTTTTTTTGGATACAGTTTAACTTGAATAGTTAATAACTTTCTCTTTCAAGAATTATTTTCTTTATCTATAAAATACCCTTTAACGGACATAAAGATGTCATAAATTACGCAAAACTTTGCAAAATAGTCACTACATGTATAGGTAACTAATTTGTTGTGCATATATCTTTAGTATTTTTTTGTAAAATCTAGATTGGATCATCCTGGGAAATGGTTACCGACTATTGTTTTATGTTTATTATGATACGTAAGCACTTATTTCTGAAAAGTTGTCCAATGGCAAAAGCAAGAAGGAATCTTATAGAAACTAAAAAAAGACCTCCAGTTACGTGTAACATAAATATTTTAATTTTTTTTTGTAAATTAGTTACAAGCACATTTTCCAACAGCAATCTAATGTAAATTACTATAGCGTCACAGTTAACATAACTGCGGCTCATATGTCTAGGCACGGGCTAGCATACCTTTTATAGCACACATATAACAATTAATGCACGTATATATCACTTACAACATTGTAAAACTACACCTAGCACTGATACATAAAAATACGGTTAACAACGTTCCAAAACATGGACTAGTAGGCTTATATAACATTACATACCTACTTCAAATTTTCTTACAAAAATAGCGTCATCAAAACTTGTTAGTATTATTTCCATGGTACCTCCATAAAGTATTATAACTCTTGTAAAGCTGTAGGTACTATGTGACTATAATTATAGCCAAATAATGTAATGAGACTCTGTAACAGTCAATCTGACTTTGCAAATGTGATAAGCTCTTGTTTAGGTTAATTAAAGTAGGTAGAGATAACATCATCTACTTACTTTACGAGTAGGCGCGTACTAATACATACAATAATATAATGTACCGGTTAATTGCGCTAACCAAGCGTTTCCCTTCTAAGGAAAGTAAATTACAAACAAATCTTACACAAAATGAGAATTCTAAAAGTCTTACAATTATTTTGTTAAGACTACCTACAACTGATAGCCTAAGGCACTTGAATGTTCATAATATGATTTCCACTTATCGTTTTAACCTTCGACCCGCTCGTATAATCCGTCATCACCGCGCGGACAAAACACCCTGTAAGTACCTGAGGCGACTATAATAATACAACGGTATAAAATACTTGTGTGCAACTAGGAACTCCAGTGCATCCCGCATCTCGCGGGCATGGCACTCCGCGGAACTAACTGCCGTCTGATGTCATAATGCTGTTTCCCACATTGTGAGTATGAAATAATTGTCATTATGTTATCGTGGGTTAGTACCGCGACAACTATAGGCGAAGCTCGTGAAGTTGCAGCAGCGTTAGCTGTCTGTGGGGACAGTGGGGCGGCTCGGGGCTCGATGCTAGTTGCCGCCATAGTCGCGCAGCTCGCGGTTGCCAAGCGGCAGCGTCGGCCTGAAGTTGTGGAGTAATTCCATGGATTCTTCCCCGCTAGATGCCTCGCCGCAACGCAGTTTTCGCATCAGTGCCAACTGAAATAAGGAAACAAATGCCATTGAATAATCATGAAAGTGATAAAGTACCTATCTACTAAATAATTCAGACATCTACATATCCAATAGATCAAATATAAGCGGTAGGTAAGTATCGCCTATTATTATATAGGTGCAAGTATGCTATTATGTTCAAAGGACCTAATCCTGTTAAAACTTGAAAGCCTGTTTTCCTTCCAAGCCTTTAATTACAATTAAATTATCATTAGGTATTACGTATCATGGTAGAGTTAAGCACATGTTGTCAAAACAGATCTGTCGTGCAAACGTCGGAAGAGACAAAAACCTAGCGTCATATTTCCGTGTAAGGTGATAAGAGACAGCAACGCGCTTATCTTAACGAGGTTTTCGAAAGTAAATGTAAAGAATGTGGGCCGTGAACATCGGTAGGTAAACAGGTAAATAAACACGGGGACCGGTAGGCGCCACGGGCGGCTGGACTGCTCGCTGAATTTACCCAAGAAACTGGTTTGGCTAAACTGTTTAATGTAAGTCTTTCCAACTGGAGCGATTATTAGCATTCAATTAAGCTACTATACTTCAAATACATTATTTACTAAATTAACACCATTTAAGTATATAGAGTAGGTATTTAGTATAAGTTTTGAACGAATGTTTTTATTAACGGTCGTCATTTTAAGACTAAGCTATTCCAGAAACAACTTCGCAGAAAGAAAGAAAGATAAAAGATGTATTTAGAATAACAGTAGGTACGGTCAGGGACTTGGATTGTTGAGCCATTTAGGGTTACCTCACATCTCATAGAGTAAACATTAAACAAAGGAAACAGCTTGAACCGTAAGTGGCTTAACAATTAAAGTCGGTGACTGTACATACAGCTTCTACATTTAAAAATTTCTGCTAAACTGTGTAATTATATGTAGGTTAGGCTTCCTTTTAAACTTCACTGTTGTAAATTATCTCGCAGGTAGTTAAGGTATTTCAATTCAGATGGATAAAATCATAACACTTAATTAACTTAAAAATAAGGACGGCGAAGCACGTGTCATGATGGGCTGGCGAGGCGAACGAACACTCAGCATTCTTAGTACCTGAAAAGGTGACCTATGTTCTCTGAAACTTGTCGCGCAAGTGACAAAATAAAGGTGAGTAAGGCCGTTATTTTCATTTATAATATTACATTACAATGACTCACCAAAGCTTAAATATAAGGAATTACATACCTACTTCACCTACCAATTACAACTATAATCACAGAAACTCAGAATAGTAACTTTCCCGTTATTTACTTGTATTTCCACATAAGGTGTGTATTATATACGGTTGTACATTGCATATGATATCCATGTGCAATTATTTATAATGACTGTACGTGATCTTGATAGCTTAATACTACGTTGCGCATGTCACGAGACTTGACCGTAGGTAACTTATAGTAGTTATAGTATTTATGGAAACGGCTCATGTGATCGCCATCTACAACAGTGAATGTCCGTGGAACTAAAGTCTACCTGTTCAGCAGAGACTTCGACGGGTTCCTTGAACAGGATCCAGGTGACACACTCGGTGCACGGCGGCGTGGTGAGCGAGCCGGGGTACGTCCAGTAGGCGGCCCGCGCCGGCAGCAGCTGCGCCGGGTCCAGCGGGTCCGACATCGTCACCTTGTCGCCCTTGTGGCGGATGAAGGGGAGGAACCGTACGACCTTGTCCAGCTCTGGGTGCTTTTTGCCCACCTGCAAAGGTTACATGTCACGTTACTTAAGAGTGATTTAGTGTATTCTCGATAAAAAGTTTTCTGTACAAGTTTTGTCTACAAAAACCCTATCTTAAATTAGGAATACCCGGAAATCGTCATATCAAAGTGGGTATGGCAGTGCCATCACCATATTTTAACCTGGAAGGGTAAGCACTAGCGGTGTGCGTCCCGTGCGACGCTGTCGGAACCGGCTGGCGATCTCGGAGACGCGTATCATGCGTAGGTACTGCGAATGCACCTAGTGCCCGAGTTATGCGCCATTGAACAATGTGCAGACCCATATCCATTAATTTGGGCAAGTTTGTCAAATTAGACATGTTGGCTTTGAACTGTACCTACTTATGAAGCTTAGCGCATAGGTAATTAAATGTAGGTATTAGATTTTTATGTTTTTTTTCTCTTGTATTTTTTGTTTAATTTGTATTTGGGGTTGTAAGGTTTCCCGTGTAAGCGATTTGGTTTTTATAATTATCTCATATATGTGAAATAAACGACTTTGAAATTGAAAAGGTGATCAATTCGGGTAATTTTGAATATGTAAAAGTGGCAATTAGATTCCGAGAAATGACTCTTGTTTGTAATCGAATATTATTGATTATTGACTAATTTCGGGAACTACTTATCCGTCACTTTATACATTTGGGATTACCTACGTTATACCTAGCGGGACCTCTCCCTACATAAATTGGAAGCATTACAAATATAGTTCGAGATATTAGTGTACACAGCTAATACTGATATGGATGCAAATCAAGGAAACGCGTCCACGTTTACATTTGATTGTTCTTTTAATCGGGTGTATTTACCTGCCTAATAAGGTTCTATATACCGGAATCATCGAAGTCAAATGGTCAAGGTGTGGGTGAGATTTGTAGGTGAAAGCGGCAAAGAAAAATAAATTTAGAATGGCGAAATATAAATCGCTTATGATGCAACTGGATCTTACATGTGCCTATGCATTTTATAATACATAATATTCATTTTATTACACTGTTCTGTATCTAAAGTCTATTAGGTAGTAAGACTAGTAAGCATGTATTGCTTATTACTAGGTATTACTTATTATTAGCCTTTATCTTCGCAGTTTTTACACAGTAACACAAACAGGAGAAACCCAGTTTTATAACTATTCATCACGATTATGACGTGCCTATTTCAAACAACAATTTGTTGATCAAAAAAGCCTCAAACAGGTTTTTTACAGAAGTATGTGTAGGTGTAGGTTGTGAGTTATCCGTTTTTACGTAGATTTTATGTATGTGATCACATCTTCGTACTTATTTATGGGTACTTATTCATACACACGTAGATATTGTGATGCAAATCTTATTCAGATATGTAATTCTATTGTATTCAGATTTCGACCCAAAGCCGGAGTTTGTTACTTATCCTAGGGTAGGGAATAACGTAAAGGAGAGTATTGACACTGATGCATGCGGCGACACTTAGTGATACAAATAATTTCCTTACAATAGACCTTGATCTTGTATTTACCAGGGCTGCATGGATGCAGTGAAGATTTACAATTAAGCATGACTATTAGAATAAGGACAAGCTAAGAAGAAGGGACGAAGGGCTCTCGAAAGTTTTCAACCCTGAAAGTTTAATTTGTTAATTATAATCCAAGCTTTGAATATAGGCATCTAGAACTGTAATTTCAGTGTGTAAATGAGTTTTGAAGGCGCAAACACATGCCTTTTAGAAGCATTAATAATCAGGAGCAGAAGTTGCTAAGCGGGTGAGGTACGTGTTAATTATGAGCAAGACATGACTTTATTATCAGGATAACAAGGGCTTGTCAGGATCATTTTGGGCACCTGGCCTGGGTGGGCTGGGCTTAGCAGTTCTGATGCTGACTGTATATGTCTTGTATAAGCTCGCCCTGGCCTTAATCTGAATCATTATACATTTCAAGTTATTACGTAAGGTAATAAAATACATGTCAATTATAAAAGGCATTAGCACTTAATTGAATGCTTTATTCACTCTCAATGAAGTAAACACAGTAATGAAATTGCGTGTTCTGTAAAAGGATTGAGCGTCGCCTGTGAGGCTTCAGTGTCATATCTAATCTATTTACGTTTTTCTGTTCATTTGCACAACGCTAAAGGCTTAGTTCTCGAGTAGATGGAAGACTTGCGTAACAAGATTAATGTGTAACGTTATAAAGCGTGAAACATAGTTATTCTATACTTCTTACTTCTCACAGCATCCTTGTTACACATGCTTTTAAGTATTATGTAATTAGGAAACCACCAAAAGGGTACCTACAATTAAAGAACAACTATACAACTATATACCAACTGTAATTCATACAAAGAGTTAGCAACGACTTTTACTTTCAATATTTTTTATTATAAATCCGCCTTCTAAACAGGACTACATAAATCCTTATAACTTGTAAGTTTTACTGGTCTAAGTATTTAATAGTAGGAACAAACTTATTAACTATAATGAAATAGTGATATATAATGAAATATTTTTTCATTCTCAACTATGTAGCCGGTAGGTCCATACTCCATAGTAGTAGTATCAGTAGAGTCTATATTAACTGCGGCATTGCGTAACTTGTAAAACTTGAGTGTATTTCTAGCCTAAAGGTGTATGTATCATCGGTTGGACACTATACATTCATTTGCCATATTATAAAATAGACAGTTTCGCATTTTTGTTGCAGAGCACGTGGTCGGACGACGCGCAACGGTGAAAGTTTGAACGGAAGCGGCGCGCCATTCGCCGAGTTGTGATTTGCTCTCTTCTCTTTCTACACTGTACTCATTATTTTAGTAGGCAGCTATTTAAAGAATGTACTTAACGACAATTTCGAACAATGAGTTATGCCTAAATTATGTGTAAACAATATGATAACTTGTGTTATATGTTGTTGCATAAGTATATAATTTGTTTCACGTATTATCATAATACTCGTAGTGTGATGTTGATATGATGTTAAACCCGATTTATTCTAGCTTCAGTAAAACCGAAACAACTAAACACACTTACTTTTTTATTACAGATATATGTAGAATTGTGGATATAAGTAGCGGAAATTTCAATCAACGCAACGTTCGGTTTATGTAATGTGACCAATCAACGACTTAGTACTAGGTGTAGGTGGGCAAAAATACATATTACCGTGCTCACCCGTATGTATGTACGTGAGTAATATTTGTAATAAATACCCATCTCTTGAAATACACGAACTGGTAATTTGATAGACACGTCAAAACGCGCTTGTCAAATTATTGGACAAATAAAAATGGCGCCGAAAATTATCATCCGTCCATCCGTGTCGTCGCGGATCGTGCTTACAGCGGCCTCGAGCGACATTACATAAATTTCCTATATTTTAGTTACGGTTTTGCCGATTGCATCCTAAGGAAACCAAGGCAATAGAGTGTATTAGGTATTATGGAAACAAAAAAAATTCGTCAATTTCCGATATCTGGTACCTTTGACCACCACACACCTTGCCGTTTCTCTACCAGAACTGAAGTAAGTTAATGAAGTTCCTATTTATATCTGAAATCTACGAAAAAGTACCCTTACCTATGCATGATATTGATGATGAATCATGTTATTTTTATTTCATTTGGAATTATTTGTGTTCTCATAACGACGAGGGCTTTTGATTCCAATTGGACAAATAAAGTTAAAATATGAAATATTTTTTCTGTACTTCATTGCATTAGGTACCGCGTAATGGAGCCTAAATTATTTTATTAAATAATTTGATTTGCTTTGGTTTTTAAGTATTAATTAACATCATTATCAAAATTATGACACCGTTAAGCTATTGCATATACTTAAAAAAATTATGGGTTCTAATCGGTGAGAGACTTAGCCGTGTAAGCTGGAAGCTTAAATGCTGCCTCTGACGCCGGTAGGCCTGCTCACATATTCTTAAGTACGTATGTGTCATATATTTCAAGTTAATAAGTATTGCCCATAAGAGAGTAATTATTCATGTGGTATTGAAATAAATGCTGAAAAAAAAATGTTTACCATTAAGAGTACTCCGAGCACAGCGAGTCCGTCAGCCTGTCCGGCGGCCTCGGTGAAGCTGTTATACTTGGTGGTGTTCCAGTGCACCAGGTGCAGCTCGCCGGAGAAAGAGCGGCCGTCCACCGTGTGCTCCGAGCCGACGCCGTTCTTGGCGCCCCAGTGGCAATGCCACTGCTGCAGTTTGTAGACGTCGCTCCCGAGCGGGCCGCCGCGAAGCTCTGGAATAAGGAGAGATATCACCATTAGGGAGGTCTCAAAATTTGGTACATCCAATTAGCGAAAATTTATTTAAAAAAAAATCACTGTCAGTTTCGTGATGACAATTAAGCATGAAATCTTTATGTAGATCGACTTTTTGCCTTTAATTAGGTTGTAATATTGATTGAAGTTTATAAAATGAACATGAAAACCAAGTTATTATCGAAATTTAATGCTTAATTGTCGTCACGATACTGACAGTGATTTAACTTTTCCTAACAACTTTCACTAATTGGGTGCACTATTTTTTGAAAACTCCCATTATCATCAGCATCTGCCAAAAATAGGTGTCATTCCGGAATAAATAAGCTATTCTTCTACTCCATCATTATCGTCTAACAGTCTGCTGTGACATTCACCAGGCTCGGTACCGCGAACATCGAAGTACGTATTTGTGCTCTTTCTCTTTTACTGAAATGAAGACGCCATGAGAATGATAGAGACAAGACACGTGACAGACAGGCAAGTGACTTCGGGAACGGCGCGATGTAAATGCAAATTACCTGCGTTTAATGCACCTGACTTATTTACAATTCAAAGAACATCGATCCGAAATCATAATGATGAACATAAACTCATGCCATGAATAACCACAACAAACGCAATTTTCGCACCTACGAAATGAGTAGGTAGGTATCTGAGAAGTAGTTTAAATGTTAGTGAGTATCTAAATATTTACTAACATTTAAAAATACCACGTTTTATAGTTATTTTGTACCTATCAAACGAGTTTTACTATTGCGTGCGTAAATATCGAAGTTGGTTGGTAAAAAAAAAAACATTAACAGCTAAACAATGCTTGAAAATGTGCTAATTCCAGAGATGATAACTGGTAAAGAAGCAAGATCGTCGCAAATTATTGAAATAACTGTAGAGTGTAGAGATACATTTCAACTGACTAGCACAGTGTAATGTGCGTAATATTTATTTCTTGAAAAGAACCGTCATACCTATTTGGTATGTACAAAAAAAAACCGAGAACAAAAAAAAGTTTATACGTGGAATAAAACTTAACATCGTAAAAAACTTAAATATAAATAAAACTAATCTAAACCACCCCGAACCGCTTCCGATGCAAAGCTGCCAATCACGCTCGCTGCGTTGCCGCTTTGTATCGCAATGGACAACCTTTGCAGCAGAAACGAACCGGGTGGGAGTCAAAACCCTCTGCTGCAGGCGACGACACAATTCCCGCAGAATAGCTTTCCTTTCCCCTCAGCGCACCAGCACCAAGAAGTCTCCGCTTGTGGGATAAACAGGTATCCTGAGAGTGCAGCATATTTCTCGTTTTTAAGAGCCACCGCAAGTTCAGCGGCTGCTCCTGCCCTGAGGCTGAGGTGGCAGGTAACAAAATTGCTGAAACATGTGGCGTCCCAGAGTAGGCATTTCCCACGTTCTCACGGTACCAGCATCAAGTAGTCAGGTCTTTTGCCATTAGAGCAGCCGTATAATACATGACACTAACGCCCTTTGCACTTCGTATGTAAATATTTTATTACACGTCATTACAATTTAAAACACAGAAACATATTACATTATGAAACTAAACCTTAATATAAGAAATAAACCTAATCCTAAGTATATTATAGCCTAGTCCAAACTGGAGGATTAAGGGAAATTCAGATCTATATATGTATACATATGTGACGTTGTTTATTAATTATCCTAGATTCTTATGTACACACGTAATATTTTCTATTTTTTTTAATGATTAACAGGCTATTTACTTACATTATTAGATATTTTTGCTACGCAAGTTACAGCCTTACCTGAATCGAATCCGTTCTCATCCACCCTCCAGCAGTACCCCGGGTTGACGATGGAGCGCGTGTGGTTGACGGAGTACCGCCAGGCTAGCGGCGGGGCGCTGCCGCCGCTGCTGGCCAGCGAGGTGTCGATGTCCACAGGGCTCTGCCGCGCGCCCCTCGCCTCCGGGAACTTATCCGTCCACGTGGAAGGCCCTGGACACAGGATGTACCACTTAGACTAATAACATCGTGGGAAACGGGATGGTCGGGACCATTAATAAGATATATATGGCTCCCCTTTGCGAGTGACGTCTTCGGAACAGTTTGTCGTTAATATACCATTTTACTTAGGAAACTTTTTAAGTCAGTATTTTGATTGTTTTAGGGAATGACTATATCGGCTTCATAAAAAATTGGGGCCTAGTAAGTTTATCCTATACCTTTCATCGATTCATACGTCATTTAGCATCATACGCGCTCATGCACATGTACGAGTATTAAAATATTGAGAGTAGGTGAAGGGTTTACAACGTGAGGGGTAAATGCGATCAACCATTAGCCTTTTATCGACTTTATTGCTCATTTCATTAAAATATTTGTATTAATAGTACTATATCACTGACAAGGCACCAAACATAACTATAGAACAGTTATGCAAATACAGGTGTTTCGTTAAATTAGTCCAATCATTGTTTTTTGTTAACGAAAGATCGAATTTATTTTACTAAAATTATTTCTGTTCCTGGTAATTATATATTTTTTTACTTTAACTTTGGGTTAATAAAAGCTAGGTTTTTAATACAATGTACTGGTACTGGGATTGAATATATTTGTTTATGGTCTACGTCAAGTCGTTGTGGTTACACATTTTCTGCTCTCGCAATTGAAATCTACTATTTAAACGATAAATGAGAGAGTTAAGTAGAATTTTGTGTGACATGGCTTCGGTTTGGACTCGGAAGCACATTGGCAAATCGCGTGTGACGGCCTCTGTCGGCAAGCTGTGACCGTTTTCACTCGAATGGTTGACGGCGTGACACTGACATGGCATGCGCCCGCGCCTTATCTTATCACCGCCCGCGGCGCCCAGAGATGGGACAGCGCGGAGAAACATTTTTATAATGATAACTCCTAATTGAACTTCCTGATTACCAGCGATACAGTTTTTTTAACATGACTACAACGTTTGAAAGTAAACACGGCGAAAGAGCAAAGCATTAAAAAAAATAAAGTCGTGAGTATACCTGAGTTTCTTAAAATTTTGCCACTTTTCTCGACTTCAATATTTTGGTAAATTTTATGTTTTTCTTGTCAAAATCGCGAGCTGATTCGATTTATGCAAGAAAAAATGTGTCCCAAAGATTTTTTCCCTATTGTGTTACCTTTTCTATATATTTTCTATGGAGGTAACATAATAGGAAATTCAAAAATGTATGGAATTTTATGGAACATATTTTTTTATTGCATAAATCGAATCAGCAGGTGATTCTAACCAGAAAAACATAAAACTTACCAAAAATTTTAGGTCGAGAAAAGTGGCAAAATTAAGAGAAACGCTCACCTAATTGTAATGCAGTTTTTAAGTCATAAAAATAAGGAGTCGTAAAATAAGGCATCCCGTTTTGTTTTTATTAGTCTGGATTGTTTGCCATATGGTTTCCAGTTGGCAGAGCTGAAGATTAAAGCGCGGATCGTCATTTTGGAGGTGATAACGAGGCTCTCACTAAGAGCTCGAAATATAAGCCGTTCCATAAAAATTATATTTTGGAAGTTTATTGACATGGTATAAAATTTTGAAACGTTGTTGTCCATTCAACAAACACTGAAAAACAAATCATTTGCCTACTAAATCGCTGGAACAGAGGGTAACAATAGATATGTGATTACAGCTCTACATTTTTAACTAGCGCTTTTCTACGAAAAACAAACTGTTTTTCTGTTCCAAGTACTTAAGTAATGTTGATACCTGTTCACCAACCGTTTAAGTCATCTTGTTTAAAAATATTAGAATATGAAATATTAGAATGAATCATAAAATGCTGATCTTACTTTAATTTCATATTATTTTTCGATCACTGCAGCTACCTAGTAAGTACTTAAGAAAAGTAATTTCTCCTTCATGAGACAGGCATGTCTTATGCCTTATGTTATGTTGACTTGAGTCTGTACTCATGTACATACTTCTAAATTAACCATTTTTATTTGTTTTGTAAATAAGTTACAGATTGCACTAGCAATGTATTATTTCTTTCTTATAAATAAATTATTGACTCATCTAGTATAGGTAGTTATTAAGTTTTTTTAATGCTATAATTTTTTGGCTAAATAGCAAATGAAATTATTACACACGCTATTCGTAACTTAAAACTTAAACAATTTTGAATGAATCAGCGGACATCGAGCCTTTTTTTAAACCTACACTAGTACGCATAGTTACTTGTCATTATGTCAAAACATTACATATTCTAAACCACTTTAAATAGCGCTTTATTAGTCTTATTATTGTCTGCGATAAGTAAAAAACGAGGACAAAGGGTCCAAACAAATGCGCTATTTGTTAAAGCAAGTGTAATGTACGTTCTCAAAGGTTTTATCAACAAAAAAAACAACACCAAGTTTCTGTACCTATATCCAAACTTTATATCGCTGAAAATCCGGAAAATACATATAGACTGAAGTGTGGGTTATTTATGACTTTGAACTCCTATAAATCTTTTGATGGATATTAACGTCATATCACCAATGATCATAAGTACCTACTTAGTTGTGAAAACATTAGACACAGATCGATTCTGATTTAGCACTTCAATGAATTGTGGGTGTTGATGAAAATATATGCGGCAATTTATCAATTGAGGCCACTTTGGTACATACCGGATGTTCGCAATACAAATAGCAGAAGCTAAAAACAGTATTGAACCAATATTGCCAAGCTTGTTGGGAACCAGTAATTTCAGCTCAGTTAGCTGTAGGTTCAGTGTACTACTTCAACCAGTAACGGGAGTTCTGGACCGACGAATCTACTATATTAACTACAGTGGGGCACGATTGAAATTATACTCGAACTACTTTATCATTCATTGACTACAAATTGACGTAGTTCATTTAAACTGAGTTGTGCTTAATATCAACATTGCACACGTGCACGTCCTCAATTTGATCAGGGTGTTGATTTTATTTGATAAAGTATTCCTGCCGTAAATTTTTCAAGAGCTACGTTTGTTTTCGTTTCAAATTCATCGCGCTGTTCGGTCTTAACTAATCGATTTATTTTTGTTCCTTCAATGCATCAAATTGCACGGTTGCTTTGTTTGTATAAATTACATTAATTATCCTTACTTTGGTGTCGATGACCTTCTTTATTGTTTACTGTTTATTTAATTTGCTTGAATTATTTTGACCGAACCCAACGGTTTCAGAGGAATTTCCTCCCGCGTACGCTAAGGTTGTGGAATGAGCTTCCTGCGGAGGTCATTCCAAAGGACTACAGTATGGAGTTCTTCAAAAAGGGTGTAAAGAGGTTTTTACGGGGTCGGCAACGCGTGAATGATACCTCGGTATTGTAAACGTCCATAGGCTGCGGTGACCGCCTACCATCAATCGGGCCACATGCTTGTTTGCCACCTTTGTGGTATATAAAAAAAAATCCGAAATATTGATAAAAGGGTATTTTAATGATTTTTTGCCTGGTAAAGTGGTAACATTCGTTAGTGAGCGTCATCGTCAGTAGGTAACGACGGCGCTGCAGTGCTCCGCGACCTCGGCCTTGCTTATCTCGCCCAGATTTTATATATCCAGTCTGTTAAAACGTTCTCTCCAAGGCGCTGTTGTCCTTTTCTTGAACCTGTTTTTACATTTCAATTAGACACGATTATAGTCTTCACAAAAAACCCTATGCTTACACCTTCATACTAGCTTAAATCCCATCATTTGATTTTTTACACTATATGTGTCCTCTAGTTTTTAATAATCTATCTGTCCGACTATCAGCATCCCTATTATTATTTAGTGAGTATTAGCAAGTATTACGTATAATTTTTGGTAAATAATGATGTCCCTGTCATGTTGTTTAATGTTTATGTTCCTTTGTTAATGATAATTCGAATGAATTATATCATATTTAAGAACAATGTTTGTAGTCTAATGTTTGTTTAATAGGTACAGTCAGCGTCAGAGATATGTGACCCCCCCTACATAGATTGGTTGTATGCAGGGGGGGGCTATATAAAAAATACTAAGTACCTATATCTATACGTATACTTTTTGAAGTACAGGATACAGGATACACCTAATATTGTAAAGTTAACGATCATGTTTACATTGAGAGCGGGTGCGCGAATGACGGACGCCCCGCCGGCGGGGCGAGGCCTATCCTCGACGCGACGCGCGTGCGATCCTGAGTCAAGGCGTTACCATACCACTTTCATATACTCACTTACTATTTGTTTACATAACATAATCGATACCTTAAAATATTTTTCAATTGAATTCAACAAAATTAAGATTTACTTTTCAACATTTACTAATACCGGAAACATTAAAATTGTTAATTGACTTCCTATTGGACGTTGAGATATATTTATAGGTTTCTTATTGTCATGATGAAATTGAACAGCATAAAATTACTTTTATACTTCGTAGGTTGCGGTCCAGTAAGGTTATTCATGTAACTAGCACGGTTAGGAAGCGTTCGGATAGATCCATAGTGCAATGCGGAGACGTCTGTCACGTTAGAGATGTCATTACCGTGACTACTAGGCTTAATAACCCTTTATTATCTGCACGCTAACAATACGTAGTCGGTAGCTAACCCCATTGACATCGAACGCACTCGACAATCTCTGCCTGCTTAATATGCGTGATTACAGATGCATTCTTGACGTCACTATCTTTAACTGGTTGTGGTCACAGTGATTTAACTATTGAAAGCATTGGGATCCGTGTGCTCGTTTATCACTACAACGACGTATTCATATACCCTTTTGACCAAACCAACCGTAACGCAGAAAAAATAAAGTAACGTAACAGATTCAATGCATATTTTAAACTTAGTCGCACAAGTGACAAAGTTAGGGAATAATAGTACATTGTGCAACGAGGATGGTAAGTAAGGTATAGTAAACGCGTCTATTAGAAGCCCGACGACGAAGTCGGAGGGCTTTTAATGACTCAAGTTTGTTATACACTTACCACCCGTTGTACACACAATGTTTTTCATCACATTTGCGAGGAAATAAAATAAATTCGTTGGTAAAATATTAGTTAGAACTTATGTAGGCTTAAAATCAAAATACACTTTGAAAACTACATTCAGACCTCTTCCACTAAAAAAGATTGTCAACAATGTCAACTTTTTTCAATGTCTTCCACAGATAATGTTAACAACTGCGTTTTGTTTTCGAATTTGACAGATCATCCTGCCAAATAGTATCAATTATCAAAATCAAATATAAAACAATTATTTTTAATAAATACTAAAAAACAAATTGCAGTCAAATTGAATATAAAGATATGTTTTATACATATTAAAAGTTGGTTGTAGCAAACTTTTGAAGATATGAAATACACATTGGCTGTTTGGAAACATCCTCAGTCCGAAGTGAAGTATGAGTTCTATATATTTTTAAAACTAAACTTAACAGCCCGTGTGAGCTAAATCGGCTATAACTGCTCTGTTCTCTCGCAAGTAACAACGCCATTGACAAGCAAGTGTGATGAAAAATGTCATACAACTTCTAGTTAACGTAAAAAATTGCAAAAAATAAAAAATATACGTATATCGGACATAAAATATTTTATATATTTATTTCAAGCCATCACCTACCGCAAGTTATAAGGAAGCGTACGTGGCCATGGCATGACTGACTTGAGCATTCTTACCAATTTCCCGGTAACTAGTCTAATTATTTCAAAACGCTTCGAATGTTCGAATCATCGATATAGGAGGATTATGTGCCATTCCTTATTAGCTATTACTGCCTATGTTCATATTGTTATATCGAGACGATCGACACTATTACTTATTTATGATATTCCAATGAAAACGGTAAGGTAAAGGCACTTAAGTAATGGCGTCTCACGCAGACAATAGATTGGATGTTTTATTAATATCAAGCTATGATTAGATAAGATGGATTAGAAAAGGCATGCTGTCTACGCTAGCAAACAGTCACGGGTTTGCGACTATTTATTGAATGACTACTTAGTACTATAGTCAATTTAATTTAATTTACTATAGTACTAACGCGTACTTCTTCTCTTATATTTATATTAGTTACAAACAAGCATTAAATTCGTCTTTTCATAGTTATTCTATATTCGTACAAGTAAATATAAAAAACTTAAATTTTAAAATAAAACTACTTAAATACCTACAGTCAACCATATGGAACCTTAGCTAGGGCCCGGTCCCAGAGGATGCGGTAGGTAACTTGGGCTTAAATATATAAATTAACTAGTATAATACGAGGACAAAACTCTAAACTATAACGCTTCCGGCACAGACATAGCTCGTCTCAGAGCCGCTGTGACCGAGTCAGGAGCCTCGCTGCATGCCCTACCCTCTCCTCATCATGGTCCATTACTTGATATTGGTTTCTTCTGGGTAGAGCGGCCATGAGATTCGGGTACTAAGTCTGCGAGCCTCACACCTGTATTCGCAGAGCTACAGTAGAGGTCAATGGTCTAAGTTGCCAGCACGCCGCGGGAGATTCCCACGACACTACGCCTACGGTGTGCCCTCATCATCATCATCAGCCTATCGCAGTTCACAGCTGGACATAGGCCTCCCCAATTTCATGCCATCGTGTTCGATTTTCGGCTGTTCGCATCCAGGTGTGCCCTACTGGTATCGGCCAATACCTGACGCAAACAGTATCCTTGGCCATACAAGTATCCCTAGTATACTGGCGTAGTTTGCCTTTGACCTGGGTACTCACTAAGAATGTTTATCTTAATTCAAACATCTGAAAATATAAGTAATATGAACATATGATAAACTTTTTTTGTTTAATATAAATAAAGGTATGAGCAAATTATTATGTCAATTGTATTTCATAATATCATTTGTTCTTGTAGCATTTACACACCCTATGATTTATGTTCAATTGTATTGTTATTGTAGAGGCAGCGGTAGAATAATTGCTAAGACAGCGGAAATACACGTTTTACAATTCTGAAACGGTTATTTTCAGTTTCAGTCGTTTATTCTTATCTGTATTTATCGTCGAGAACATTCTTAAGGAACAATCATGAAACAGCCTTTTTTACAATTGCCCATTATCTTAATGCACTAAGAAGTTCTAACTATAGGTTTTGATTAATTGGATTGATGGCTTACTGGTGATTAATGTTAATAACAGTAATTAAAGACGTTGGCATTGTTTTTGTTAACCATGCACGGGTTTTTCTGAGTGCACTTTACGTCCGTCTTGCAATTTTTCATGGACTGCATTGTAACTGATCAAGTAGGTCTTCGTCAATAAGTACTTTCAGTTTTCTTATTCTTAATTTTATAACTAGTAGTCTTCTAGAACACTAACACACAATTTCACAATTGTCGTTTTGTCGTTATTGTACGTAGTTTAAGCAGGAGACTCAAAAGTATGAACATGTACGCGTTCGCACACACTTTTAGGATATCGTCGGCTGTGACAGTATACCGTGGACGTCAGGCCTGTACCCTAACCATGAATTGTGATATTGAGGTTTTCGATAACGAGTCTCGAGTTTACTATATGTGCCTCTTGCTTGTACTAATTTAGTGCGAACGAGATGCACAGATAGTAAACTCGATACTCGTTATCGAAAACCTTAATGTCACAACTCATGGTAAGGGTACTGGTACCGTAAATGTTGAAGTTCGTATATTTCGTGTATCTTTACTTTTACTCCAATTTAGGCATCATGAGAGTGACAGAGACAATCGTCCGAAATTTACGAATATCGTTTTTGACGGTAGCGCCGCAGGACGTCATATCAGTCATTATAAATTTTGCTTTCCTTCGTCCACGGTAAAGTATAAACGTAACTAACGCCTAAATAAAGAAGTAATTAAAAATCCGCGTGTGAGGTTGCGGGAGCATTCCCTAGTAGAACAACAGTGAATGATATAACGCGAGGCCGACGACGGGGTAATTGCAATAAACGCCCGGTTATCGGCATTGCAATAATTCCTAATTGACGTCTCTTGGCCAGATGAGACACTTATTGGGGTACCGCCTACATCATTTTGTTGATATAAACTTTATAGACCCTAATATTGAGAACCGATAATGAAATAGCATACGAAAGCATCATAATTTATAACTAATGCAGATTAATATTAAGCGATGTCAAGCAAACTCTATCTTATCAAAGCAGCAACTCTTATGAAATATCAAACCGATCTAAGTTGGTGAGCAACACAAAAACTGTGACGCCATCATCCTTTAACATGAGCTTTTGTATTGGAAGTAAAAAATAATTGCGCCAATGAAGTGGTCACGTCTTTTATTCGCATTCGAATAAAAAAAGGATTTATTCTAAATAAATTAATTAATGATTGGTCAACTCATTTAGATTGTAATTTGAAATAATAAAGAACGTAAACACAAAATGAACATAGAATTCGTTCAGTCGATATCCTAAACACTAGGTAATTAGTAATAAGCGCGTCTGATGATGATGGTCAACAAGCACACGCTGAAAAAGACTTCATAATTTGCCGCGATGTAAGTTGACATGATGACGTTATTAGTCTTTGGTAGAATAAAATTATCATAAGTTTCAAGGTTTTTGACAATCGGTGTAGGTATTTTTCAGAAACCATTGGACTCGCGTACGCGTCTGCATAACTTGTGTTCTTTCTTAATTGTATTTGTTCGTTAAAGTACAATTGATTGTATGTGTAGCTACCTATTTACGGTTTTTTATATTAAAGTCTTATGGTTGACCGCAAATCGCTCATATAGTCAGACTCAAAAGATGATGATTAATTATATTCTCATACAGACTTGACTAATGTTTAGACAATTGCTCACTTTTTGTACAGCTTATAAAGAAACATAAACATAACAAATGTCGAGTTCTCTATGCAAAATTTTTACGTGCCTCCACTTGTTACGTATTTAGATACGTAAGAGGAAATGTAGGTACTTACCTAATATATTTTTGTGGTAAGGTTAAGGTACTAGTAGTTGATTAGCGTGGGTAAAGTTTAATGGGGAGAATTTGATTTAAATGTTTCATTTTCATCTCCTCATCTCGGAAACGTGGTGTGACACATGCGCGGAATGTCATCCTATCTGCACTTGATTCCAAATCTTCATTTTTATTAGTTCCACTATTTAATTTACGAATTTATTATAATTCTAAATTTCTATAATATTTCGTCTTTGTTAGTAAACATGAGTGAGAAAATAGCAAATCGTCACTACTTTGAGAACTAAGTACTTGTCTCATGTTGAATAATAACACAAAAGAAAAATGTGGAAATGATGAATGGGATAGGATGCATACAAAGTTACACCGTTTTAACTCAGAGTACTTATAGTGTCCGATATGAGATTTTTCGAAGTAATGACGATATGTTAGTTTATCTTTACACCTATCTATAAGTAGTTCGTGGTAACGATGAATGATGCATTTATAATGCAATCAAACGTAACTGGATTCTTTAAAGATGATGCAGTTGGTCGGTTACACTTTCTTTGTCTGATGTTGATAAAATTTAGGTGATAAAGGGCTTGAAGTGTGCACTCGTTGTTTATCTTTCATCGATCAGTGCTTAGATCGTCTTATCTATATCAATGCACACATATATACCTACATACATATATTAATTACGTATCGTACTAGGGTGTTTTTATTATTATTTTAGGGATTGTTTCAAAGAGGTTAATAAAATAAGATCTCAAAACCCTGGAAACCAACCCTGGAACTTCTATATTTTCACTATATAATTTTTAAGGTGTAAGTAATTATTAACACATTACAATACTAATTTCTTACTAGTAAAAAACAATTATAAGCGATATTCTTTTACCACAGGTAGTCTAATTAGATTGTTTTGTTTTCATTGTCGTTCGTACATTATTTTGACTGATAGCTATATCATATAGGCTTGTTACTTGTGCAAAAGTCCTTAGGTATCCGCGAGCTCGGTTTTAATCCTGCATCTAATTAGCTTTACCGGCTGACATAAATCTATTTATTAAAGATCCCTAACACGATTTGCAGTGAGTATTTTTATATATATATATATATATTATAGTTAGTAAGTCAAAATGTAACACATCCTTTAGCGAATGCTAATAAAGACTTATACCGAAATATCTGGATACATTAGGCTAACTTAAAGTTAAAGCCCGTTTCACATCAAGCGCGGGCGCGTGTCAACGCGGGCCCGCGACGGGCCCGCGGCGGGCCCGCGGCGCGATTGTTCAGCTAGTTTTAAATGAACACCTTCACACAGCGGCGTGCGCGGGCCCGCGGCGGGCCCGCGGCGGGCCCGCGCCACACGCACCCGCCCGCGCCCGCGCTCGCCGGCAATCGCGGCGGGCCCGCGGCGGGCCCGCGCTTGCCCGCATCACAGCGCCGCGGCCGTACTGTACCAAGATGTCGGAGGATACGGACACAGACGAAGAATTGTTATATCTACTTATTTTGAGAAATAGAGTACGAAAAAGAAAAAGACAGTGGGTTCACGATATTAATAAAATAAGGTTAGAATTTGGAGAGTACTCTCGACTATGTAAGGAATTGGAATCATATGAAGATAAGTTTTACAAATATTTTCATATGTCAAAGGCAAGCTTTGAAGAATTACATGACACACTGAGTGCAAGAATATTCACACAAGATACGAATTGGAGACCAGCGATCTCGACAAAAGAAAAACTTGCAGTTTGTTCAAGGTAGGTATTTATTTATTTAGATTCAATCTTTCTTTTCCCTGAATTGTTATTGAACTTTTGTGTATTTTTTGGTCTCGATAAATTGTCTATGTGAGTTGTGAAATATCGAGTAGGTATTTTTACTAAATTCTAAACATAGACATAATTTGAAGCATATAGATATTACTATGGTGGTGGGGCGATCTCGTGAATTTTCGTTCAAATATAATAAATAAAACAAAGTATAATTATGTACAGCTATATGTAGTTTAATCTTGGTAATTTTTTAATGAAATCGACAAGCACCGAAAAATCAACTTAGCTTCTAAATTTTAGCATCATTTGTAGCGTTAATTACTTTCCATCAATCAAGATGAAGCGATATCATGAAATATTAATTTGTATATTATGAAAAGTAGTATTATTATGTTTCAGAGAATTTTAACAAATATACTAATAGAGCAATAATAATATTGTCACATTTTACCATTTTAAATAAATGGAATGTTTACACTAACTTTCAATCTTATTATATTTATTATTGAGATCAACAATCACAGATAAATAAACTTAGCTTAGGCAGGTACGCCTCTATTTTGATTCATCATCATCATTATCATAATTATAATTACGCCGAAAGACTTTCACTGCTGAACGCTGAACATGGGCCTCCCCCAAGAGTCGCCACATCACTAACAAATATACTAATAGTTATAATATACTAATTAGGCACTATAGTTAGGAAAAATATACTTAGGCTCATAAAACGTTATACCGGTATATGACAGGGCTTATAAATATCCGAATAATTAGGTACCTAGTAGGTAGCCTACTACCTACCTACTCAAGGTTAAAAATGAAATGAAAGCGAGTTTTCTAACAGAATAGACATGTAATAATATAGTAATGGCACTATTTTCGTATATAGGTAATAATAATATAGGTATTACCTATATACGAAATAGATTATTACCTATATACGAAATAGATTATTACCTGTAAACCTACAATTTTCACTTGACCCAAATGACGAAGATGTTAGTAGTTTCAACAGAATTTAGGACACTCGTACTACAGACAAATTGGTCGATCGAAGGACCAAGAGACATGAACATTGAATTTTTAAAGGATACTTTTGTAAACTCGACGATTAAATGGTCTTTCCGTGTTGTTTACCTCTTGTATTGGCGTACACATTTGTCACATTCGATCATTCTTTCGTTGGAGTCCATATTATTTTGTAATAAAATACAACGTAAATGAAACGCACGCGCCCGCCCGACCCGCACCCGCTCGCTGTGTGAAAGGTTGTTCACGAATGTACGTGAGACAAAAAAAGCTCCCGCTCGCCACCCGCGATACCCGCGCTCTGTGTGAAATGGTGTGGCGAGCGGGCGCGGGCGGGCGCGGGCGTGCGCGATTTCCGGTGAGCGCGGGCCTCGTTCTTCATACAAAGAGCGCGAATCGGACCCGCGGCGGGCCCGCGGCGGGCCCGCGCTTGCCCTCATCGCAGCGCCTGTGCCGGTAGTTTGTACCAAGATGTCGGAGGATACGGACAAAAACGAAGAATTGTCATATCTACTTATTTTGAGAAATAGAGTACGAAAAAAAATGACAGTGGGTTCACGATATTAATAAAATTTGGAGGTTAGAATTTGGAGAGTACTCTGGACTGTGTAAGGAATTGGAATCATATGAAGTAAGTTAAGTTTTTCAAATACTTTCATATGTCAAAAGGCAAACTTTGAAGAATTAGATGATACATTGAATGCAAGAATATTCACACAAAATACGAATTACAGAAAAAAATGATGGAATGTGTACGCTAATACAAGAGGTAACCAACAAGGAAAGATCATTTAATCGTCTAGTTTGCAAAATAATCCTTTAAAAATTCAATTTTTATATTTTTTATGTCTCTTGGTCCTTCGGTCGACCAATTTGTCTGTAGTGCGAGTGTCCTAAAAAACTACTAAACTGCTAACATCTTCGTCATTTGGGTCTTAGACGAAACTTGTCTTACCTGGATACGAAAAAGTGCCATTAACATTATTATATTATTTCATGTCTCTTTTGTTAAAAAACCTGCTTTCATTCCATTTTTCACATTGAGTAGGTAGGTAGTAGGCTACCTACTAGGTAGGTACCTAATTACTCGGTAAGCCCTGTACCATTTCTTTATTATTAATATCGTGAAACCACTCTCTTTTTCTTTTCGAACTCGATTTCTCAACATAAGTAGATAGGTACAGCCGCGGCGCTGTTTGCGGGCAAGCGCGGGCCCGCCGCGGGTCCGCCGCAGGCCCGCCGCGGGCCCGACCCGCGCTCTGTGTGGAAGCTTGAGGCCCGTCGCGGGCCCGCCGCGGGCCCGCGTTGACACGCGCCCGCGCTTGATGTGAATTGGCCTTAATGTAGTAAAATGTATGAAGTTTCAGGCGTTTTTAATATCGGGATAGTTGGCTTCACCCTAGATGGTGCAAGTGGGCCTTATAGTGACTACTATTTCACAGAATTTTCGTTGCTGATGTTTATCTAGGTACACCACATACGTAAAAACTCTGTAAAACCACTAACACGTGATTGAGGTGATAATCGAAAAAATTGGTACCCACATTAGATTTTATTAAATCTCACAGGATCATGAACAAATGTGCATCTCGTTCGCACTAAAATAGTACAAGCGAGATGCACAGATAGTAAACTCCATACTCATTATCGAGAACTTCAATGTCACAACTCATGGTAAGGGTAAAGTTCTACGTACAATCCGGACCTGAGATCCGCATCAAATGATTGAAAGTCCATCGATTAGAGACCGAGATCGGTTAGACTCGTATCTATTATCAGACTAGCGAGTTTGTTCATGATCCTGTGAGATTTAATAAAATCTAATATGGGTACCAAATCTTTTTTTTTTTTATGACATAGGCGGCAAACGAGCAGACAGATTGCCTGGTGTTAAGCAATTACCGTCGCCCAACACCAGGGGAGTCACAAGCGTGTTGCCGGCCTTTAAGGGGGGTTGGAGCTCTGGGAACCTTACTCACCATCAGGAACACAACACTACATACCTGAGAGGTGGCAGTGCTATTATGGCTGTGGTATTCTGTAAGGAGGAGGTACTTCCCCAGTTGGGCTGCCCCAGATTCAAGCGTGATGTTCAACGCTGTGCCCTACCTCTCATTGTTGGACGTAGTTTAAGGACATACCCGGTTCCAATTCTTTCGATTATCACCTCAATCACGTGTTAGTGGTAAGGGTACTGGATTCCTCTTGTCTGGTATATGCGAGTCAGAAACACCGGCATTGGCAGTAGTTGAAAACGCGTTTAAGCGTAAGCTTTTGTTGTTATTTAGTACAGTTTCTAGTACCAGCAATTGGGGTCTGCCATTTCGTGCCCGCGCTTAGTGTGAAACTATGAAGAATTAGCGGTACAAAGTGTTCGATGGAAGAAGTTCGTCCGTAAGGCCGGCTCACCGGACTGATCTAGGCCAACGCTCGCAGCACGCAATCTCTACCACTTAATTTGGCACTACTTTTGCTGTGTTCGCTATTTACTAATCACTCAATTATGAACTGGTATTATCTTTTATTAGGTAACTACTTTTTCAAAGGAAATGTGTCTCATTTTCATTAGCTTAAGGTTTTGTAGCTTTATATACATTATTTTAGATAACTGTTTCGTCAAATTACCATGTTCTAAGCGAGAGTTTCTACCATATAGGTACTTAAAGATGAAGCATACCAATAACCAGTAGATATTACATATAAAACTTCCGAATCGCTTATCTGATAATCATTTGCTTTTACTTTTTTTTTTTTTTTTTTTTTTTTATGTCATAGGCGGCAAACGAGCAGACGGATTGCCTGGTGGTAAGCAATTACCGTCGCCCATGGGCACCCGTAACACCAGAGGAGTCACAAGCGCGTTGCCGGCCTTTAAGGGGAGTTGGAGCTCTGGGAACCTTACTCACCATCAGGAACACAACACTGCATACCTGAAAGGTAGCAGTGCTATTATGGCTGTGGTCTTCAGTAAGGAGGAGGTACTTCCCCAGTTACTTAGAACGTTTCCAAGTAAAAATTATTGAGGATAATTCTCAGAATAGAAATCTTTATCCTTAACTCTACCGACAATCGAACTCAAGATCGCAAGCGATGAAGTGAAAATGGCTGACTGTAAATTTACAATAGATTAAAGGGTCATCGGTTTATCAAACTATTTAAAGTAACAATAATGTTTCTTTGTCGCCGAATTGTGAGCTTTGTCAAATAGTATGCCAATTAAGGAATTTAAATATCTAGATCTATTTATTCCATCAAATATTTTAAGTGAATGTGGACGGCAATCTGTGATAGATAGGTTTCGGTACTGCGGCACTACCGCGAAAAACGATATTCGTAAATTTCGGACGATTGTCTCTGTCACCGTCATGACGCGTTCATTGGAGTAAAAGAGAAAGATGCTCGAAATATACTTCGATGTTCGCGGTATCGGGCCTGGTTCAGTGTTATCAATGTTCTAGGTAATTGTAAGAATATGTAGTTACGTGCGTAAAGTACAAAGTAGTGACAGAGGTCATAAACAGTCTGTATTTAATTTACACATTTATAAGTAGTATTTCATTATTTCGAATTGATAATTAAACAACCTTTATATTGTAGCCTTGTGTTATGTAAATAAGCAGATGTATCATAAACCGAACGAAATTGTACAACTCATTCATAAACCGTAAACACATAGTATTTTATATTTTATCTATTAATTGCAACAAGTTTTTAAATTGTTTTATTTAATGTTTGGATTATAGAGAGTTTCTTTGAAGCTATAAGGAAAATAACGCTTTGTTTATAGGTAAGGGTCACGTGCGGCGATGTAAACAAACCGGTTGCGAAAACCTGTTCATCCGTAAACACATTCAAAACTCACCATTCTCGCCGGTGTATCCCCATTCGTGCTCTGCCATTGTCACTATAGTCACTATATCGTACGTAAGTAAGGATAGATATGCACGTGCGGAGGTCGGAGTGCACGGAGCGTGGTCGGGTCGTGACTGCGCGCGGGCGGCGCGGGCCTCCGCTATATACGAGGGAGCCGGCTGCAATGAGGTGCGGACTGCGGAGTGCGCGCCGCGAGCACTCTCGGCTGAAGAGGTGCGCGGGCGCGGGTGCTGCGACTGCTGCGTCACCGCCGGCGCCGCCGCCGCACCGCTCGCCACTGCGCGCTGCGCCCGCGACGACACATCTCCGCCCCTCTACACTCATTACTGCTTTCTGATTACTGAAATATTTACAGTTTAATCGTTATTACCACATATGGATGTCATGAAGATATATTCCTGTTAAAAGTGTTGGTTCAGATTATTTTAGTAGGAGAAAACTGTTTTGTAATTCAATTCATTTAGTGTAATTATGGCATTGTAGGTGCATTTTCATGTTGTCGTCTGCGTGTCATCATTATTACTGCACTGAGTTATTTACTCGATGGTAAATACAGTCTTATTTTTATATAATTGTTCCTAAGGTCAGATATTACATTAAATCTCAATAATTACATATTTTACATACAAATTATATGAAATATAGTATAAAGTGTTTTTAAGTTATCATTTTCGACATGGCACAAATCGCTGGTACACTATGTTTTCAGATTGGTAACCGGAAAAAATGTTAACACTGTTTTTAGTTAAATTATACCGTTCATTAAACAACAGGTCGATCAGTTAGATCGGTTTTTGCGCTCTACGAGCAAACAAATTAACATTGACCTTCGTTGTAATTTGTAAAAACAAATTTACATTTAGTATCAGAGTAATTTAACCGGTAGCTAGTACGACATAATTTAATATAACAGAGAAGTGATTACACACGAATCTAGAATCAAATCATAAAATGACAGTATGTGCAGAAATTTTTTTTATCGTAGATTTTTTATCAACTCATAATCATAAAGTACCTGGATATAGAAGTAACGGCAAACTGCAAAGGCACAGTAACAATATTTAAACTACATTCATAAAAATATTAAATTAACTAAAATGTATTAAATTAACTTATTAAATACTTTTTTTTTCTAATTGAACTATGACTTGTATTTTCGATATTTATATGACTTGTATCTTGGAGGGTAGTTGTCATAATCGCCACGCTTGGGAGGCGGGTTGGTGCTATTCTAGTCAGCCGGCATCACACGGCATAAAATTACCTATTAATTATTTCGTCCTAGCCGATCGAGATCAAATGCAATTTTTTAAATAATAAACAAATAAATATGTTAGGACAATCTTATACAAAGCGATCTAGGCCTACTTACATATATTATATAATAGATAAATACGCATATATACCTAAACATATAGATGCTAGATAACGTCCTTAAACCACATAGGAACAGTTAGCAGCAAAGGCGTTCAAAACCACTTTAATGTTAAGAGGATATGAGCGTGTCATTCTGAACACCTGGTCAGCATAGCCACTTCTGCTATTGACTGTACAACATTGGCCAGTATTCGAACCAGGGAATATTTAAATTGTTTCTTACGACTTTCGACATTATTTAAAAAAACTATCTATAACTCTCGTGGGATTATTATGTTTGTGTAAAATGGGACGCTTTGTGATAAATTGTGATGAAAAACTACTAAGCAGCTCTAGGCTTGGTAACTCGATAACATATATAGTTTTGTACATAAATATTGACATAGTATGTAAGTATTGTCGAAGTGTCTGTTGGTAGTAGTTATTGAGTATACTTTATGAGAATACATTTATCAATTTTATCATTTACTAATTTACTCTCTACATTTTATACCTATTAGGGTGTTTCATTTTGTTAGGCAAAAAAAAAAGTTATATATTTTTACAGACTTTGCTCGGCTCTCGTGTCTCAGTGATATAAGCAATATTTATGCCAAATTTCAAGAAGATTGGATTACATTTAGAGGTAGCACACATTGGTCACTTATGAAAAAGTAAAGAAAAATGACGATATTTGTACTTTTAACTTTATTAACTCCATAAATAACAAATTAGGTGTTTAAAATACAACTGAAATATAAATAATAGGTAATTAAATAACATTGTAATTAAATGTTAAGTTCTTATATTAATTCACTTTGTAGGACGCAGTGCATTATTTTGTTCGCTAAGGCCCATTTTTCTTGTGATGTTCGAAGACTTTCAACAAAAAATGTTTTTGTGTTTCACCTCAAACTGATTCCTTAAACTTTTTAATCAACGCGATACCTCTTTCTGCTGTATTATTGACTACCTGAACAGCATCTACATAGCTTTCCAGAGAGTCACCACAGTATTCAGTCACATCGTGAACCCCAAACTATTCAAAAGACTCAAAGAAGAGAAGTCTTTGTTTTGATAGTAATGATCTCACTCTCAGGTCTTTTCTTTCAAAAGTTAGGTTTTAACTCTCTAATCGTTTGTTTCTGACAAATATCAAAGGTGCCTTTTGCCAACTGCGAGAGCACTATTGCAGGTTGGCGTCGAGGTAAATGGTCAAAAGCTGAAGGAATCGGGAGTCTCTTCATCTAGCATTGTCGTATACGACTTCTTGTCCAGCATATTCCACAGACTTTGTAACTTCCGGTCTATCTGAATATTAGGACCACTTATCGGTGACCACATTTACAACACTCTTCAAACACTCCTTTCAATATTAGTTCGTGTGATGGCGACATGCCAACCACAACGTGTTCGATTTAATAATATTTCGATTCTTATGCATTTTATGCAAGCTCCCTGAATTAAACCTGTGTTTGACGATGTTGTATTAAATGATATTCGATGATTTTATCTTGGTCTATTTCTTTGATAACTGCATCAGACATACATTCACCTGTAAATTTAAAGGCAACAGGTAACCCAAGTAAGTTTTCGAAATCTTTTCCGGTTATTATGATTGCAACTCTATCTTCCAAAGTCATTTCCTTGGGCAACGGGAGGCAGCAGCTTACTATCCCAGTGTAATACTAAAAATTATTCATTTTGTTACTTGAATCTTCAATTTTCTTAACCATTTGGCTTCTGTTTGTGGCACTGGTAGGTTTATCTGCTTCTGAAAGTTTTTCGTTGTTGTCCTTGTGATGAAGAATAAACACTAAGAGCACTTGTTCTTTTGAAGGAAGGCGAGTTCCTAAAAAAACCCCAAATAGGCACTTTTTCTAATAACCAAATACCTCTAGTTCCCATTTTAAATTACAATTGTTTTATTTATACGTGAACAATCAGAAATTACACTTAAAAAAAAACAAAAATATTTAGAGTGATTTCGTGTTTTCACCAGTGTGAGATGAAAGTGGTCGACATGTGCAACCTCTAAATATTCTTCAATCTTCCTGAAATTTGGTTTATTTATCTTTTGTACCAGTGAGACCCAGGGGAAAATCAAAGTCACATGAAAATCAAACTTTTGGAAAAATGAATCACCCTAATACCTATCCTTAAAGTTTAAGATTCTGTGGATATTTTAGGATAACCCGGTTGTCTTAATCTGTGTATGTAAGAAGTATTTCTAATAATTCATTATTCTGTCATACATAAAAAAAGTGCAGTTAAAAGTTCAAATTTCACAACCTCCACTTGTCAAAATTAAGCATAAATAAAAGCACCGCTATCTTTGTTACACCTTTAGTAACGAGCAAGGAACTGTAACCTGAATTAAAATGTATTTAAATACGGGAGTCCCGCCCACGTGTTCGGAGTGCGATTTCGAGTGCAAGTTGTTTACACTTCTTGCTGAATTCTAACGAGTTCAAAATGAAATAAACATTTTTGTTTACTGCTTTATACGCTGAGATGCGACATTGTTTGAAAAGAATCGTTTTTTTTACAACGTTGTACCTAAGTACAGTCTTACATCAAGACCTTTGGCTGCAATAATTAAACTAGTTTTCATATTATATATAATTAAAATGCCTACACGTTACGAATGCGGTAAAAGTTTTGAATAGCTACATATCTTATCGTTTCCTAATCTCTAATAGACTAATCTTATTTGCTTGAGCACTGCGCGTTGAATTCTTTTATATGTTGTTTTGAGAACGCGATATAATATCAAAGCAAGTCTATTTTTGAAACAAAAGATTAGGAAAGCTGTTAGATTATGTAACAATATTTACTGCTTTATCTCCACTAAAGGCTACGTAATAATAGGCTGTCTACTTAATGTCACGACGGTAGGTGTAAATATCTTTAATATTAACTCTTTCTTACCTGTATATAATAGGAGATTTCTTACTTATACTTAAAAGTGTCCTTTACATATTACAATACTTACGTAAATCTACTTTTCTTCGGACAAAATAAGTTTAGGCATTTAATTTATAATTGGGTTTTTCTTCTAGATTATTTTAGTATTATTCAGGTTTAATGTAGTATAATATTAATTTAATTTATTTTTCATAATTTTAACCGGAAGTTTATGTTGTACCTATTTTTGTGTTAAATAAAGCATTCATTAGAATTTTGCAAACTAATTTAAGGTTAAAATATAGGAGTTTTGACCCGCACAACACATAGACTTGGCAAGGTTTCAGAGAGATCCACAAATTAAGTGCCACGCCACCACCTGGTATAATGTAACTTTTTTATTATTTCTGCGGAACCAGATTATTAATTGTTAAATATCTTGGTTGTATTTTGTTTTGACTTGTGATTAAATTATGCAGGCTATTTCTGCTTGTTTACAAACACGGAAGGACATTGTACCTTGTGTGAAGATATCACATCCAACGCCCACTTTGCGCCGCCATTAATATACAGACACAATTTAAGTTTCATATATCTCTTAGTTATTGATGACCAATATGACTCAGACCTCCGATTGTTTATATTTTAAATAAACCAAGAGGTCATGTTATATGGGAAACTAGCTGATAGTCAAGACAAAATGTTTGCTAATAACAGGCGTTCCATATTTAAAAAGTGGCCAATAACAGCTTTTTTCTACTCCGGGACCTTTATCTGTAAATTATATGGTCCTGCGGACGAATACAAAAGCATGTCTTATACAGTTTCTCAAAAGTCTATCTAGTCTATACTTCAAAAAGACCCTAGAGTGATTATGTGATATAATGCAACTGCTAACAGAGGTATCTAGGCCCGGTACCGCAAACATTGAAGTTCGTATATTTGGAGCGTCTATCTCTTTTACTCCAATTAACTCGTCATGAGAGTGACAGAAACAATCGTCTATAATTTACGAATATCGTTTTTTGCGGCAGGATCGTGGTGAATCCAACAGATAAAAATAATAAGAAAACATTAAATTTACAACGAAAATCAAAACTGCCAACCTAACAAACAACTGAATTTATATGATTTGAAGCAGTAACAGAACTAAAATACATGCTGCCAACATAATGAAAAACACAAGTAAGTAAATGACAGTTGAAAAATGATATATATTACCATGTCTATGATTACGTTCTGTCGGCTGTCATTCATTTGTCACTATCCATCTTCCCGCTCTTTTTTATGCTATTGGGACCGAGCGCGACGACAGCGCCACGTGACAGGCGGCCATTATGGACAATATTGTCACCGCTGTCAAACAAGAAGTAAGTAAATATTGTTAAAAATATTAATGAAATCTTGTGTTATTTTACTATATTACACAATTTTGGACAATGGTAGTCAGTAACATTATTAAAACGATTAGAAAATGTTTACTGCAATATGGATTTGACAGCTGAAGTCAGCGACAAAAATGACAATTTTAGCCGTAGCGAGCGCTGTGATCGTTTAGGCTACCCCCTCCACCCGCTTTGCACTCTGCCAATATTGCTGTGTTTGGTTAGCATTCTTGAAATAGTTACATTTTGCGTTTTATTTAATCCCTAGTCGTAGAAAATGTTTTGTATGCAACGTTGTATAAAGAGGTCAAAAAAGGCTCATGGCGTCTATATTAACAATTTTCGGCTTCGCCTCAAATTGTTACACACACCGCTCACCTTTTATCATACAACTATTGCATAAATAACTATTACTTGTTAATGCACTTATAGGTGTAATAAAGAGAACATCGCACTGTCTCGGTCGCTATCTTTAATTGAGGTTAATAAGGGATACATCTAACTTTCCAAGAAAATTGTACTTTCTACTTTCCTAGCCAGCTTTATCAAGGACAAAAGGGTTAAAGTCGCTTTAATCTACAATATTTTTCTTTAACAGCTATCGCGACAGTCTAGTTTCCGTGTGAAATTATATTTGTGCGTGAATCACCAACTTTGGGGAAAGCTGTGATATTATTGAGCCAATTATATTGAAAAGCATTTTTGCATAATATAATGTGAATGCTAGGCCCTTCAAGCTTTAGAAATGCTTTCCAGTATTTATGGGAATTATTACTCATCCCTAAGCATTACGAGCTGTTAAGGAAAATTGACAAGTAAATTTTTCATGAAACTATAAAGAAATAGTGCAAGGTTATAGGAGTATCTTTAAGAAAACTCACAAAACGACTTATGTGGTCAAGTTCGTAAGCGAATATAGAATGCTTTGAAACCCGAAGCTAATTTTTTGGTTATATTTAGATGCACCGTCAGTAGATGAGATTAATCCATTACTAAGTTTCAGTATTTTAATACAAACTATTATTGAGCTACGTCGCGGAATGACAGACAGACCATCAGACAGATATAAGGAAAATATAAGGGACTTGACGATGAAACTCGATAAAGTGTGTAACTAACATATCAAATTTTAGAATTTAATTGCATGTACTTTTATGCTTATTGCAGTACAATAACGTTACACGTGTTTTTGCTTGTTGTACTGCAAAAAAATCAAATTCAAAATTTGTAACCACTGTACCACCGAGGACGAATTCTTGATTGGATATTAATTTATGAGTATGTATTGTAATGTCTAAAGGTACAAATATAAAATAGTTATTTGTTATACAAGGGTGCAAAATTGTATTTTAACTGCGAGTGTGGGATTGAAACTCGAGCAAGCGAATGGATTCTATAGTTTAACCACGAGCAAAGTGAGTGGTTTTCAAATAGAATCCTGAGCGTAGCGAGTGTTTCAATACACGAGAAGTAAATTACAAATGCACCCATGTGTAACACAAAACTTTTCCCCTCACTACAGCGAGGAAAGTGAAACATGCAAAAAAACGTTTTGAAGTCGCATTGACTTTTTCTTTGCGTTTAGATACATTCAACATTTTTACAAAAGTTGCCTTTAGCTTGGTTAGCTTGTGGTGGCCAGTGCGATTTTCGAATGTTCTACTTCGATTTTCAACTCGGTGCGTGTGCGAGGCTCGCCTGCGCCCGCCGCCGCCGCGGGGGCAAGTGAGCTGTACTTCGCGAATTTAGACTTTAAAACCATAGCAATAAAAGCTATGAGAAGTCAACTTACTTTAATCACTAGTGGATAAAATGCGTTTTTACCCTCTCGTATTAAAGGATAAACAAGCGCTTTACGAGCTAGTGAGGGGAAAATGCTATTTCTGTTTTTGTAACCCTCAATAGAAAAATAGGAGGCTCTAGTGTAAGTTTTGACTTTTTGACGTAAAAAATGTTTCGAACGCGTAAGTGATAATGTTATTTATATGGGTAACTCACATACACCGATTAGAGTCAGTCAGCTTTTTAATATCAAGTTTTATTTGTTGAGATGGTTTAGCTTTTTTCGGCACAAATAACTAGGAGCTGTCTTTCCAAATTATTAATTAAGCTTAACTAAGGAAACATAACAGTTTCTTAGCGATTAAAAATAACAGCAAATTTCGATTCCATCTGTATCATTTTTACAATCACCATGTACTTGTAAAGAAGAGTCGAAATTATACGGTTTTTAAATGTATATTCGTTCTACTCGTACACTGTAAGAATGTCGAGTGACGTTAAGGAGCGTGTTAATTTCGTCTCGTGCCAGTTGCATAGCGAGTGCATTTTGTTTTGGGATAAGTGCGTTTTTAGGTCAAAAGGGTAACGACCGATGTCCTCGGATCATCTGCCGCCAACTTTTCAGAGCGTGTGGTAACGACCGAAGCACATTTATTGAGAATAAACTACTACCAATGTCCATACGCATAATTCAAGTTAATAATATTTAGAATAAAACTATAGTTGATACACACCAAGTACACCCCAGGAGTAGCTTAGAATCTAGACATCAGTATAATATTTAAAAAATATAATAACAATATAATTATTAGTATCGTCGTGGGCGAAAGTCGTTATCGTAATGATTGAAATCGAAATGACTTCAAAAACTTATTAGAATATGTCCAATTCACGTTAATGCTCATAACGTATCTATCCCAACAGCATTCGCCGGTAATGTTTAGACATTCATGGTAATGTTTAGCAAAGTATAGATAAATAAATAAAATATTAGAGCACATTCTTACACAAATTAGCTCCACAGTAAGCTCAAGAAGGCTTGTGTTGTAGTTAACGATATATATGTATACTATTCAATTTCTTAAATACATAGAATACACCCATGACTCAGGAACAAATACATGTGATCATTACACAAATAGATGCCCATAATGGGATATAAACCCAGGACCGTCGGCTTCATAGGCAGGGTACTATACTCACTAGGCCAGATCGGTAGTCAAAGTATGAAAATTGATTTGCATTATGTGATTTGGCGTAGTATACCGTGACAATCTTAAAGCTATGGTACATGTAGTACGGCCTACAGGCAATATCTACCTTACATTTTTGTTTTTAAGAAGTGCTAAAAAACGTTGGTTGTGGGAGGATCGGGGAAGTCCACAGTCGAGTCGGTCTAACTTTCCACGCAACGCCACGTAACTTTACCGCAGTTTAACTGGTCTTACAAAGGTTTTCAAACACCTTTTTCCTTAAACGAATATTTATATCAGTAGATAGTCTACCACCGCGTGGATTGATGCTTAGTTACGTAAATTAAATAGATTTGAAATAAATTCATACTAGTATTTTATGTTTTGTGTTTTATCGCCGAAATAGCCGCTGTTGTTCAAAGGGAAACTGCCTGCAGGCTGTTACAAAAATTATGATAATCCGTTGAAGGGATATTTTAATTTAAGCTGTAAACTAAATTTTAATACAAAGGGGTGGCCTGCCTGGAACGACGTACCCCATAGGGAAAAATTAGGTTCCATAATTATACAGGTTGTAACAAAAATAGTGGTGATCCGTTTAAGGGCGTATCGTATTCTAATTAAAGAGGAACAATAGAAGACTTTTTTGGCGCACATTGTACATTACATATGCAGTGACTGTGAATAGTAGGTATATTTTTGTTCATATTTTTACATATAAAATACTAATTAATATAAAATAAGAATAATGTACTACACATTAGATATACAAAATTAATAGTAATTATTTTTTTTAAATTCTGTTAGGTATATTGAAGGCATTTAGTATTAATGGGATGACCATTTATTTGAATACAAAATTACGTATTAATTTCAAAAAGTACGTAAACAGATAATATTGGTTTACCATAACTGTGCCCGAAATTTTATGTATTTTTTTCTTACCATATATACTTCCCTTTCTTTTTTCACTTTTAAAAGTTCTTTAAAAGTCTTGCCGCAAACTGAAAGAAACTAGTTACCTACCTTGCCGTTATATATATTATATCAAACCTTGTTTGTAATATTAACCGAGTGTCACTAACGAGACACGCGGCCATGCAAGCCAAGCAGTAGAACAATCGATGAACAATATGAACATCCGGTAAATTGCAACTAAATATGGCTCTATGACCTGTTGCTATTATTTCGTTTAAGGTTGAGGTTCGTGCAGTTTGCATTTTCGCATTCGTAGCTGCGTTTTCATGATCACATATTGTATTGAGGCATGTAAATAATATCATGTACCAATAACATACAATGAATAGTGTAAAGCATGTGAAAAAAGTTTTAAATTATTTAACATAAAAAACGTTACAGAATGATTTATTTAACATAAAAAAAAAGAAAAAAAATAGGAAAAACATAAGCTAACAAAATTAAAAATAAAATTAAACTACATTCAACCTAAATAAATCTAAAATAAGCTACGTTAAATCTAAAATAAATACAATAAAAACAAAAAATAATTAAAACTACAAATAAAATAAATAAATAAATAAAAAATGGCCCCCACGTCATGGTACCGAAGACACTGGCTGTATGTGAGTACACACCTACTGTAAGTACTTACATAATTTAGGCTTAGATAGGTACTTACCTAAAAATAGACAAATATCTCATTTACTCTAATCATGTGCGTATTTAATAGGTACGCATCATTTAACGTCAATTTATTTCGACAAGCTGACAATGGTAATCAGATACGGCCACTTGTTTCTAATGAAGTTGTGTGGAATGCTAAGCGAGCTTTACTGATGGCCGGTGTGATTTATGTGCACTTTGTCACTGCCACGGATGTCTACGCCACGAGAATTGGCCAATTGTTTAAAGCTCCTGTCGTGAGTGATTACATAACAAGGTAAGGTAAGCTAATTTATAGTTTTTTTTATCTGTGGAACACCAAGACAAAAAACTAACGCTAATAAACGGATCAAATACTAATAATATTTTTGGCATTTTTTCGTCATCTATGTCTACTATCAATGGCTATTAGTGAATGTCTACATCGTTATTTTTTTTCCAAATACATACATATTAATAAACACAAACAAGAAAATAATATCAGCGTTTTACCCTCCAATAAAACGCTTATTAAACAACTTACCTCATTCGAAGCCTAAATAAATGAGAGTGGCAACACTGTTTTCCTATGCTATGACGGTTGACGTGCCCCATTTTTCAGTACTGGCAACCCTGTTTCCCGCGTTTTTTCGTTTTTGATCCCGCCTTAACCTCTCCCACCAGCAGCACAACCTGTTGTGGTGATCGGCTTTCGTGCCGAGCCTCATTGCGGCTCATTTACACCAGGCAGGAATAGAAATAGGCTTCGAATGAGGTAAGTTGTTTAATAAGCGTTTTATTGGAGGGTAAAACGCTGATATTAACCAACTGTACCGTCATTCGAAGCCTAAATAAATGAGACGTGTCTGTTATCGCCTGGTGGGGTACTTGTATAATGATAATGACAGCCAATGTGATTCTACATAAAAAGAAAAGAAAGCCAATGTGAATGAATGAATTACTGTATCTAAGTAGATAGGGAATTACTGTATTCAATGCAAAGCAAACTTTAGCTTGACATTTTTATAATAATTGAAAGGAAATAATCCCTTATTATTTTCTCTAAGATATTAGGTTAAAATAGGTTGCATTATAAAAATGTGAGTACAATGAGAAGTAGTGACTGTTTCCAAACAACAACAATAATGAAAAAATAAAACATCAAAGGTAACATTGCAGCATTGTATTGATAATTATATTCACCTATTATAATAACATGTTATGCATGAAAAACAAAGTCAAATAATTATTTATTATAGACAGATCACAGCTTCTTAAATGAGTACAGTCTGTAACTTAAATTAAGGACTAATTGATTAACAATATATATAACGATATGACCTTGTAAAATAACTATTAGAGTATTCAGAAACATGAGTGTCAATCTACAAATACTGAATACAAAACTAACAAGAACAAACAACACCTAAAGTTTAATGATTTTGGTAATAAAATACCTATGTTAAGTATATTGCGTTGGATTCAGTAACAAATCAACACTTAGGTATATATGATTATGACATAATCAAATTACAAATTGGAATTACTGTACATGAATTTACTTTACATCCCGCATACCATAATATAGGTACCAAGTTAGTTTTTGATTAAGAACTACATCACATCGCTTCGGATGGTGAAATTGATATAACATTGTAATTACAAATGACAGTATGAGATTCCTCAGTAAACAATAAAAAGAAAAATATTTGTTTTATTCACAATTTAGCTTTTAAGAGTTAATTATTATTATTTTTTATGTGTTACACATAAATAATCATCATGTCATGTGCTGATGTATGGGCATATATATGGCATATTAATTATATGGGAATAATAGAAGATACCCCCGATGTTTGGGAGACAGAATTTAAGGGTTTAGGTTGGATTTCGCGCCGGTAGTATTTGGTAAAAGTTTCCTGGCTACGCCAGTTACCTTGTGCTAGGATATCGTCTAGAGGTAATTGCAGAACCCAGTTTTTGGATGCCACGGCGGGGCGAACACTGCCTGGGCTGGCTTTGATACCTGCTTCATCTAAAGTTCGTTTTACCCAGCCTGCGATTACCGTGCGTGATGCGGCCTTTGGTGCGCCACAAGCCGTTAAAAATAAGTTGTCACATTTGCAGATCCGGCGTCTTTCCACTGAGAGAGCTATGACACGTTTCACCCAAAACACCAAGTCAACTGACTTATTCGTATTGGCTATTAAACGCCAACCTGACTGTCTGCAATTTTCGTTATCAGTTTTAGAGCCAAACTTTGGCCAAAAAATAATATAATCGTTATGTAGCTCGCACTTATTTTCAGCTATAGACAACAATGTCAAATCGTGAACACGACGACCCGAACATAGCAATAAAAGTATGGCGGTCCTTTTGGAACACTGAAATAAATTGTTTTCGTCACATGAATTATTTAATAAGAAATTGGTTAATATGTCAGTATCCCAAATAGGCGGTTTACTTAAAATGCGAGGATTTTGAATGGTAATTGATTTTAATATTTTCTTGACTAGGATATTTGAGCTTAATCTGTCTGATTTATCTGGATTGCATAAGGTAGAAATAGCAGATTTGTAAACTAAAATTGTGCGATATGACAACTTATCTTTTTGGTGCAAGTCTGTTAGAAACCTGGCCAACTGAGAACCACTAGGATCATGAGGGGTCGTTACATTATTTATCGAGCACCATTTAAGCCATCTATTCCATGCATTCTTATAAGTTTTAAGGGATGATTCACGCCAACCGGATTGCAAGAGTTGTTTTTGTTCAGGCGTCCATTCAGTTATCTTATTTGTCCACCCCCACATCTCCAGACCTGAAGGGACATTTCGTGGACTTGTGCCGGCGGCAAGCCCGTCGTCGTGTCTACTAGGACCCGGTGTAGGCGATGGATTGTGAAAGGTGGACCCAACGCCCGGTTCCTTACGTCGGGCTTCCAAAACACTTTCTCCCATTGGGGAACTACGAGAAGATAAATTCCCTTCGCAGAGTTTAAGTGAGCAAGTACCTTCGGAATTAGGAATGGTGGGGGGAAAATCCATGCTAGCGGAAAATCCCACTGGCGACTGAAAGCGTCGTGAAAAACTGCCTGCCGGTCTAGCCAGTCCAGACTGACATACCTTGGTACTACGTGAGCCGTCTCCGACGCCATCAGATCCACGTTGGGTATTCCCCATTTCTGAAAGATGATTTCCGTTACCTCCGGTAGTAAATGCCATTCCGGATTCGCCCTGAGGCGAGATAAATGGTCTGCTTCTCCGTTGAACTTCCCTGGTATGTGGTGAGCCGTGAGGTGAATATTGTACTGATCCAATATTTTGCACACTTTGCGCGTGATATCCATTAGACAGGCAGACTTCGAACCGCCTTCCTTTTTCAGATAAGCTACGGTCGTTTTGTTGTCGCATTGCAACATCACTGTAGAATTTCTCAGATAAGGTGCTTGCTCTTCTAAGACGTGAAGCACAGCGAGCATCTCCTTCTGATTGGAGTGAAGACGTTTCTCGTATTGCGTCCAACTTCCTGCTAATTTCAATTTGTCTAGACACGCACCCCAGCCTAGACCGGACGCATCCGTCGCTAAAAAGTGTTGGACTGGTGGTTTGTGTAGAAGAGAAGGGCGCTGGTGGTATTTCAGCCACCACTCTAATTCTTTTAGGCTCGACAGAGGGACTGAGTAGTGGCGAGAGAAATTGTCGTTTGGTAGGCTTAATGAAAATTTTATTAGGTCGCGGTGGTTCAATCGACCCCGTGGTACCGCAAAGCTTGCGAAATTCAAGAGACCTATCAAGCTTTGGACCTCCTTTAGTTGTATCATTTTTCGGGACAATACATACATTATCCTGTCTCTTAGCGTCGTGCGCTTTACAAGTGGGAGACTTTTTATACCCTGCCAGGGGTCCCAAATTATTCCCAAATATTCTAAACTCTTCTGTGGGGTTAGAATGGACTTTTTGTAATTTATTTGCCAACCTAGACTCTCCAAGAGGTAGACAGCTTCGCTTACTTGAATTGACAATGACTGCCTGTCTTGGTGGACTAGGAGATAGTCGTCTAGGTAGACAATAACTCTGAAGCCTTTTTCTCGTAATTTTTGGGTTACCCAGTTTGACAAACTGGCAAAGACTTTTGGTGCTGTTGCTAAACCAAACGGAAGACACGTCATTTGATATAATTTGTTTTCGAATATTATTCGCAAGTACCTCCTGTGAGACTCCGCAACGCGAAGGTGAAAATACGCGTTGGAGAGATCGATTTTCACCAACCAGTCGTTGGGTTGTAGAAAGTCCGGTATTCTTTGTACATTGATCAGCCGAAACTTGGATACAATTAAGTATTTGTTTAGGTTGCGTAGATTGAAAATCGGGCGCATTGTACCATCTGCCTTGGGAACCACAAACATAGGGGATATGTAACTTGGGGATGGTAAGACCGATTCTAGTACGCCGATCTTTATCAATGATTTTATTGCTACCCTCATTTGAGGTGAGAACTTTGTGTGATGTTTGTGGTTTCTTTTCGGCCAACAAAGAGGTACTTGCTGTCTTAGGGGCAATCGATACCCTTTTATCATTTTTAAAATTGTATCGGGTGCCTTTAATTGTTTCCAAACATGAATGAATTCCAGGAGGCGACCCGCTTTGAAATTCTCGGGCTCCGAGTCAGAATTTCCGCTTGTGGCGAAAATTCTTGTTATCGTGATTGTTTTTGGAATTATTCCTGCCATCGTCATATCTAGTCTTAGGACGTGGTTTATTGGAGTTATTTCTGTTGTTTTGTTTGCCGTCTCGATTTTGCGTAAATCGTTTTGGCATATAATAAGGCGGTGGCGTCTGATAGGGCTGGTTCATAAAGTATCCTTGCGCAGGATATGAATAGAAAGGGACTGTTTGCGCTTGAAAGTTTGGTTTGGCAAAATAACCCTTGTTTTGATAATCATGCACGCCCTGCGCAGGCTGCTTTGAATGGGACGGTCCTGCTTGCGCAGCAGGCCAGGTAGGTTTTGATGAGGTTATATTACGCAATGGCCAAAAGGTTTTCGCAACCCCGCCATTCTTTTCCAACTCTTTTGTCAATAATTCTTTATCAAAAAGCGTCTCGCAAGTAGGTGGGATTTTACGTATAGACCCACGATTAAACTTGTCTTTGACATATCTTAAAATACTGTCACGTCTTTGTTGGATTAAATCCGCCCTATGCCCACATGCCATTTGTAAAAGGTCAGCAGATATTTTATTATAGGACCCGTCAATAAAAATTTCATTTAATTTCGATTTCAGAGCAGTTACAGTAATATTGTCACAAGACGACACCCAAGCCAGCAAGGCTTCTAACCCAGACTGCATCGATTTTTTTTGTTTAATTAAGGCCAGAGTAATAGCGGCAAAACCTTTCTCAGAGACACCTAGGGAAGAGTTTTTGTCATACGATTTCAATTCATCATTACATTCGGTATCGATGAAGCCTGGGGTAGCGCAATAACTTTTCTGGACTTCTGAGTATCGAATGTCGGCCCAGTCGGAGGCGCCAAAGTGCTGAATTGAATTTAAAAAATCAACATGGCCTTGTGAGGATTTTGGGACAGCCGGCTCTTTCACTGTAGTGCTAAAGGGCAACACTATAGAAAGGTCTTTAGGTTCCTCAGGAAAAAGATCACCACTAACATTTAGACTCACTTCGTCGTCAGAGCTATCACTCAGTCTGGGTGCATGGGGCATGGGCACCGGCATGGGCTGAGGGACTTGCGGGAGCATCATTGACGATAGAAAACGCTTCACTTCACTTACCTCTTTAGCGAGGTCACGTACTGTATCGCTGGAGTGTCGCTTTCGCTTGGCAGTTGCAGTTTTGAGAGATTTCTTCCTCTTACGTCCGTCACCCACTGGCATCGCGGGGTTGGGCGCATCAACGCTATCGGTATTCGAAGATGATGAAGAAGAATCATTACTGTCTTCCTCCATTTTACACTGAAAATTTAAGATAAAATTATTTTACACGAACGGTTACACCGTTTAAATTTTAATAATAAAAAGGGCACTTTCGTTACCAGATCGCCGTTATGATATACGTAGTGGAGCGCTCTGGTCACAACCGTATAGATTGAAAACAGAAAAGCCAATGAGGCTCGGCACGAAAGCCGATCACCACAACAGGTTGTGCTGCTGGTGGGAGAGGTTAAGGCGGGATCAAAAACGAAAAAACGCGGGAAACAGGGTTGCCAGTACTGAAAAATGGGGCACGTCAACCGTCATAGCATAGGAAAACAGTGTTGCCACTCTCATTTATTTAGGCTTCGAATGACGGTACAGTTGGTTAATAATATTTAGTCAAATGCCCCGCACTCCAGGCGCAAAGGTGCCCAGGACACTCGCTGCGTTTCCACGCTGAACCGCGATTGATAAAATGATAACCTTTGCACTAGGAATGGCCCGGAGCGGGGATTTTTGACTTAATATTTAATATTTTTGTTTAGGTTACATATTTCTATTTCTACGCTATAATCGCATATTCATATTTTATTATAATAGCATATTAATTTTTATACTAACGACAAGAGGTTAAAACCGCAGCCGTGAATAGTATAGTGGTTGGATTAATATTCATCATTAGTTCAGACCACTTCTAGTGAGTTGTCGAACTTACGAGACTGTAAACTGTGTTCTCAACTTCTCAACTTTTTTATTTTATTTGTATGGGCATTCAAAATTTCAGCCCGATCGGTTTAAAATTGACAAAGTTGCATACAAACTTTCATCCCTATTTTATCTCCTTGGGGTAGAATTGATCAAAACCTTTCTTAGCGGATGCCTACGTCATAACATCTACCTGCATGCCAAACAGCCCTGATCCGTCCAGTGGTTTGGGCTGTGCGATGATAAATCACTATGTCAGTCAGTCACCTTTGAGTTATATACATTTAGATTTATAAAAATTAATACCCATTGTTTCTGCAGAATCATTTGTAAGATTCGTTTGCATTTCAGTAAAACGTAGTTAAACTCATAGTTATATCGAGCACGTGTACAGCACGCGAGCACCTTGATCTGAATAAGGTTGTTTATCAAACAGTTTCAGTTCAGTTTTGGATACTATCCAGAACAAACGGTTGGGATGCTGGCAATTTTATACCCTATCATGTCATGCATCTCTTTTATACTACTCTACCTACATACTTGTTAAAAAGTGACGGATATGGTGACAGAAGGCAAAAATATGAGCAATATCTTCTTATCATGAAAAACTTCATAAACTGCTATTTTCTCATCGCGTGGCAATGAACTGTTTATGAGACAATCTGGCGACAGACAAATGTTTATATATATCGACTTACTCGAGTGCAGTAGCCTGATTATTAGGGTTCCGTAATTAACTTGGAACCATTATAGTTCGTCATGTCTGTGTGTCTATAACTACACAATTACAATTATCATTTATCAACATTAAAATTAAAGTACATTAAACCTAAACAAATGTAAAATAAGCTACCTCTTGTACCTTGTTTAAGTGCACCTATCTCAAATTATAAATTTTTATTGTGATATAAATTGCATGTATATAACTTTACTTAGTTTAAATTCATGCGTCGATATGTCTTAATATGATATGTTTGCTTACAATAAAAATATATACACATACATAGTTATAAGCGGAGTCACCTGCCACAAGTATATGCTATACTTACTAAGAGTTGGTAGGCATAAATCATCATTTATCATAAGCTGCGAAATATTGTAACCATAAAATAAAGATTTTTTTATTTTAATCAATCACGCAAAGTGGTCAATTAAAAAACGGTACTATGCAGTTAAAAAACTGACCCCCTCTAACTTCTGAACCGCAAGTCCCCGTAATATATAAAAAAATTAAAGTACAGCTTAATAAAGGCTTTTAAGGAAAATTATTCTATACTTATGAATAAATATTACAGAACAATCTTACACAAATCGACCTAGTCCTACGCTAAGCTCAGTAGGGCTTGCGCGTTTAGGTACAGTTAGTCGCCATCAAATACATCGGAGCTGTGGAGGTGATCACAAATAAGTGATCAACGCCCTTATTGTCAAGGCGATAAAGTGCATTTTCAGATATTTTTGACTACAGTTAATTTATTTGGTCAAAGTTATTATTTTTCCAAATTGTTTTATGCAAAATGATTAACTTATATTATATCATTAACAGTTTAGGAGTAAATACTCAACACATACAATCACCTGAACTTACGTTACGTAGGTAGGTCATTACGTCATTAGATGTGACAGTTATTGATATATAATGACTTAATATGTAAATAACCTTGCACAGTCAATAAGTAGTATGTTTTAAAATGTACATAACCGTAAATTATATTGCATAAAACGTTATATTGAAAAATATATAAACATAAATAGTAGTACCTAATACTTGTATTTATGTTGATTGGTAGACATATTTTATGAATGATATTGTTTCGAAATTGCAATTGTTAAGTATTAAGAGTGAATTATTAAGTATTAAAAAATAGATATGAAACATGAGATACATTTTCGGAATTCGAATAATATAATTTGCAATTTTATATACTATTATTATTTATTAGCCGACCGGCGTTATCAGAGGCAAGATGCCTGATGGGGTGTCTTTGGTTCCTTGGAGTTTGAGATGAATGCTGGTGTGGAATGCTACCTGCGTAGACACACTAGCGCCGTCCCATATTTATTGCAGAAATCGCGAAGCATTTCGTTGACGTAACTGGTGACCGAAGAGCTGGCGGCTTCCTCGCACAACGTATCAGCAAATCAGCATTGCGATACAACAAGGAAATGCCGCTAACATCCTTGGTACAATGCCTCAAGGGCCTTTTTTTAGATTTAATGTACTAAGTAGTTATTATAATAATATTGTAAATAAAAAAATTATTATTTTATATGAACTTTGATTCTTCCCGTGAATGTATATAAAAGTGAAATTTGTCATTGTAATGACTCATTTACCTTCTTATTATGTATTGTAGTGTTGACAAAGTCTTTACTAATAATAATTAGCTATTATTCAATAAGTTAGCATAGTTACATTGAATTGTATTTACTTTATTTCTTAATCTTTGTATTGTTTATGACTTAAAAAAAAGAATCACATGAAATTTTCTAATTTAAAAATAAGCTATATATCACATACCTATTGAGAATGTACCAAGCACGTATCGGATATAACGAAAATAAAATATAGTGTATCACAGTCATATAGACTTTTCTCTTCTTGCTAGACTGAGGGCCTGTTTACACATTGATTAGTGTCAAGTGAGAGTTCATACATTTGTTACTAAATAATTTTATGAACTCTAATCAATGTGTAATCATAATCAATCAGGCCCTAAATATAAGGTCGGCTTTTTATCATTTGTTATATTATCTGTCACTCTCCAACAAGTCCATGAGCGCAAGTGACAGATAGTGTATAGACGATAAAATGGCAACCAAGATAACCGTTCTGGTACCTATTACCTTCATAATCCCCATAATAAAAAGGTGGTATTTCAAACGTTAATCAAGTATGTAAGCTGACGTCGTGTGAAACTTATAACATGTTATGTTATTCACGTATTCGTGGATGAAGTGCTAAATTTATTACATTTAGTTTACATTGATAATTCTAGGTATGCTAAATGATTTTCTTATATTTAGCGTTTATTTCATTGTCATACTTCATACTCTTACATATTCATCGTCAAGGTCCAACTCCTGGTGCAAATCTCGTTTTGTTACATTTGGCAATTTTATGTAGGTACAAAATTACAAATATAATACTGAAATACTGAAGATGCCCTGGACCGATTCGTACCTAAGCTGCGTATATGTAGGTACCTAAATTATGAGCTTACATTAGAATTTACATGTTATTCATTAGCTGCATGCCTATCCTTCGACAAATACTACAGTGTTACTTTCTTTGACCCTACCTCACTTAGACTCGCGACTGGTTTGCGACTAGAACTTTCGGTATACGCCACATATATGCTCCATATTTTGTCAAAAAAGTGGAGGCCGTATTTCTCGACACGCATCTCTTATATTATGACATAAGCCGTTGGTCACTTGCCACCATAAAGCACTTGCCGTCATATCTTCGGTCACCAGTTAAACGATTCGAGACTTTAACAAAAAAAATTGAGTAACTTAAAAAAAATGGGGTCCCCACCCCATGGACAGTTTATCCGCCAAATGGTATAAAATTGTACTCTCTGTCTACGCTTTTTACATTAGTCTGTTGGAGATGGGCGCCAGTGTGTAAGTTAATATAGTCAGGCCAGCAGACCGTCAATAGATTCAAGTCAGTAATATTTATATTCATATTATCATATCAATGTCCTAGCCTATTGGATGAATAGTCTATCGCTGTCTATAGCTTATCCAGCGCGGTAATGCAGCCAGCATTGTTGGATACATGGGGTATTAGGTACCTACTAAATTTTAGTTTTAATTTCAAATATTTATATTTCACTTAGAATATATATAAAATAGTCTTTCTTTTAAAAATGAATATTTAAATAATAATATCAATTTTCGTTTTTTCTTGTTAAGGTTATTCTGCCCTTAGCACAACTTAATTTGTTTTCACCCGCTAACAACGTTTATCTTTCTGAGACAATGGTATTAACCTATAAATGGCGTGTGTAAATTAATGTTATTGATCAATGCACTTACAATATTATAATAAAGTGTTCAAGATTCGTTTGAAATTGTACTTTATCTAAACTGCAAAACTAAAGCTACATTTTTACAAACAGTGTTCACACTTTACACAGTGTTTTTTTTTATAATTCCGGTAACTTTAAGAAATTAAGATTATTTAAGGCAACTAGAGTTACAAACCGGGACATGTCCGAACGGGGTCGTATATCAAGTATATCTACCATAGGTACCCTAGCTACTTTCCAGCCAGATCAGACATGTAAACCTAGGTTAGTTAATTACTAATGCGCTGAAATTGCCTACCATCCAGTCAGGTATTAAACACCAGCGGCGACTCGTCCATACAAGCCGGCTCCCGTCGGCTTAACTAGCTTTCCCGCTGTTCAGCAGTTTTCCTTGAGCTCATGAAGAAAAGGCAACATCATATTAAGACTATTTTTTTTATTATGCAGAAACTTCTGCTAGCGAATATCTTCTATATTTAAATCGAAAGAAAAATAGAAAAATTTGACTTGCGGCGGGACTCGAACCCACAACCATTGGATCACTAGCCCAGTGCACTACAAATTGTGCTATACGAGTACCGCTTCTACGTGTCAAATTTTTCTATCTATCCTCGTCGTCAATATCTAAGATATTCGCTAGCAGACGTTTCTGCATAATAAAAAAAATAATTTAGAAAGAGGTAGCACATTGTTATCGATGAATTCTCAATGAAAATTGAGACTTCGATGCCGTTAAGTGTTTAATACGCTGGCGGTAGATGTGTTTACACGTCACCCATGATACTACGAGGGATAGATAGAAAATATTGACACGTCTAAGCGGTACTCGTATAGCACAATTGGTAGTGCACTGGGCTAGTGATCCAGTGGTTGTGGGTTCGAGTCCCGCCGCGAGTCAATTTTTTCTGTCTATTTAAATATCGATATTAACACGGTAAAAAATTACCCACCGCCACTGATATTGTATTAAAGTATTTGTCAATCAACATAATAATATGCACCTAACTACCAATAAGTGCCTACCTATTAATAATTCTTGTCAAGTCTAGATCACGCTACAGATTTATTAGATACAGTTAGTCACACATAAACGTACAATTTACTCATTCGGATTTATAAAAAATAGATTTAAATAGTAAAATAGTACGAATAATTTATCTTTATAATATTGAAAAATTATAATACATAAAATAAATATATGTAAGACAATTTACCAGCAAGTAAATTTAAAAGTAATACTTTGACGAAATTTGTTCTGAAATATAATTATTGCAGAACAATTTTTTTTTTTTATTGATTTGCAAATATTTAAATACGTTACTAATTTATTAATAACCACACTAACACCGTCAAGTTGCGCAAATAAAAATAAATAAAATTGATCAAATAAAACATCGTCATTTCTGTGGTCAATAGTTAACGGCTTATGTCAATACAAGTTGTTTTTGTGGTATAGTATGGACATACAAGGGGAGCGGTTTAATGTTGATGTTTCATAAAACCAAATATTTGGCTTTTAACTCTTAACTTTCACAATGTCCACAGGAAAGACGATACGGAACATGATCTTTATAATCCAGTAGTAAAGTAACATAGGGTAGTTTATTAAAACTATGAATAAATTAATTTCTTGTTTCATCTTATCAAATGAACCACGGGAGCTTCTGTAACCTGCTTGTTACAGAAAAAACATCCACTTTGCAAAATTTCTTTCAAACTTTCATATTTCTTAAACTCAACAACAACAACAACAAACTTCTGGCACCACTTTGTCAATTTTCATCACATTTTTTTTAATTATTATGTATTTTAGTGATTTTAGATTTTATGTGATACTTCTCTATACCGTAGTGTATTATTAACATGAATTTTAAAATGTATTTTTAAATTCATGTTTATGGTCGTGGTCGTTGTTTTGTGTTGTTTTGTCATGAATAAATGGTTTTTTCTTTCTTTCGTTCTTTCTTATGATATTTATGATATCAGGATGATCATTTTCTGATATTTTACCAGCGCCGACTGTATTATATAATCAAGTCTCCAGTAGCTCTCATTAGCATGTTTAAGCTAATCCTGGCATAATGTATGGGTGGCGCGAAGTCGGCGTCAAACTACAACGGAATAAACGGCGAATAAACTACATCACTTTATTTTCTACCAGTTCTACCGTCATCACTGTCATCAGTCACCTTCTTAACATTTTAGCAACTTATTTTACCAACTCATTATTATTCGCAGTTAGTAAAGACAAAATGTACATGACTTTGGCGTTTCATTTATAAAGAGAGGTACTTACTTACTCAATTCGGGAACAAAAAAATAAACACAGTCATCGCTTAGGTTTATGTCCGGTAACGATTTATTTAACGAACCATAATGCACGTTACAATAGGTTAAAAATAGGTATCTTTACTATATTTCTTTATTTTAATATTTTCCTAATTTATGTTGTCTTTGTGAAAACTTGACTTTAAAAGACAAGTGCAGTAAATATTTAAAACTGTATAACTGTAAGAAGAACTGGCTTGACCTATTAAAAAGTAAAATTACTCTAATTAAATTACTTATAATAAATAATAATAATTGGTTAATTGGAGACTAGCTTTTGAGTAAAAATAATGATTACTTTCATACATTAGCATAGATAATGTCTTTAAAAATAGATGCATTATACCTCAATTTAACTATTAATACTGAAACAAATAGGTAATACTAATAAATGCATATTCACATTTGATCACCAATAACTTAAAGTTTACTTAATTAAGTAAGTTAATTAGGATACAATAGTCTAATTATCTAAATGAGGTACTCCAACGCAATCCAAAACTAACTTATTCTTACTTGGGCAAGATAACGGGGCTTATCAATGCAAAATAATAGGCAGGCCAATTAGTTACATTATCGGCATCTTAGCTAGCGCGCAGGCGGTGTTATGATCATGACTTCAGCGTGTCATTGTTTGTTGGCAGGTCGACGTAGTCCGTGACTTCCCAGTGGTACTCGGGCTCGTCGGGGAGCTGCGGGGGGAAGGCCGAGCGCGTGAGGGGCACGCCGGCCTCGCTCAGGGACAGGTAGTTTTCCAGCGCGGGGTCTTCAGGGGTGTTGCGGGCCCGCGCGTTGAACGGCCCGTCGACGTCTTCGCCTGGGAGCTCCCAAATGTGAAACTGGGCGTTCATCTTGAAGTTCTGTTGACGGGAAAAGCACATCTATAGTTACACATCTAAACTTTAAAAAATAAATTAGACACTAAGTATTAACAAGGAAATTAGTAAATTAGACACACTGCTAGCCTAAGATGGTGCATGGGTTTTATCGTCTTTCAGTATAGCGGAGAGAACTTTCCTCTCCTAACAAGTGGGAAAGTAACACATAGCGCGATAAGCCAGAAAATGGCAACCGTTTTAGGTATACAGAGTGTAATTTTTTACATGATACAAATAGCAAGTGAAAGCTGTAGTAACTCTGATTAAGATAACACAATTTTTTTAATTTTTATACTTTTTTGTATTTTATTATTTGTAAAGGATATTATGATATTAAAACAGTTTTTATAAGATATTGAAAATGTAAATTAAAATGTAAATTACTTTTCAAACTAGCGTAAATCACAAAAAAAAGTTATCGAAAGTTATGATTCAAACAGTCCATTCGAATTACTAAATAGCCAAATAAAAAGTTATAATATCCAGAAACAGCTGTTAAAAGTAAAATTAATTACAAAAAATTTAAGATTTAAAGGATTTTTTTCGCATTCAATTGCAAGTTGTTTATGGAGTTAGAAAATGTAAGTATATCTTCTAGAAAACGCATGCATGATGTGTGTGTCCATTGAAGACATCTACCACAACGGCTCTGTCTACGGGTGATTCCCTAAAAAGTACTCGACAGTGTTTATAAACGTTAGCTACCTACTATATACACTAAAGTTGAAATAAAAGGGTTAATACCTGCAGCTAATAAATAAGATACGTTTAATATAATACTAACACCAACTATATATTTGTTATGGCAAATCTTGTGGTTTCAGGTACGGCAGCGCGCGACGACTAAAAACTAATGTTTTTTTTTCTCTTTACTTTATTAACAAGTCCAAATGTGCAAGATTCTCGTTAATTATATGTGGACGGACAACCGTCTGTTACTTTGGTATCCGCATAATTGCTGTCACATTCACCGGCCGCAGTAATCTACGAAGAGCCTTGATGGAACCACAATAAACATGATCCTTAGATGCCCTTGCACACTTCCGCTTTTAATCGTAACTATTACCTACATATCTACTAACATATACATGGTTCCATACACGAAACATTTATACATGCACATATAATTCACGCAACGCAGAGGCGAGTTAATAATACAAACTGCAGTTTTACGGTGGTAAACAATATTGCCTTCTTGGGCCACTCCTCCAGTGTTAGTTAGGAATTTCATTTTCTTTAAAACAATGTCAAAACAAAACAGTATTTACTGAAAAATCAAAATGACTGTTCGTAGCTCATCCCTGTATAAATGCTTATTTAATCATATACCCTAACTATGTTCATAATATTGTAAAGATAATATTACCGCAAAGGCAATAAGTATTTACCCATTTGGGTGCTGCGATATTTATTCATGAAATAAAATTACTAATAACTAAAATTGCACCAGTGACACGTTGATCACACAGACACTGCAATCAAAATAAAAAAAATATTAAATTGATAATAAATATTACAGGGCATCCATACACAAACTGACTGAAGCTGAGCACAGCCAACGATGTACCTATAAATTAAGATAAGAGTACAGATACTTGAATACATAGAAAACATCCATGACTCAGTAACATACCTGTGCTCATAACACAAATAAATGCCCTTCCTGGGATTTGAACCCAGGACCAGTATCTTCAGAGGCAGGGTCCACTACCCATTAGGCCAGATGTGACAGAACTTAGGTTTTTAGTTGTTTATGATTCTGTTCAATTATAGTAACTAAACATACGGGGTAGTCCTGCGACGAAAAACATAGCAACCAGAAAAACTCTTCTATACTCATAAAATAATTCCCAGTTTTTATAAGTTATTTGTCTCTGCGCTGTATGATGTTACTGCAGCGTAGGAAGCCGCAAGAGGGCACCTATAAACCTATAAGAATAATGTAATTGTTGAATCAGATATGTTTGTTTATAAATCACATTATCAACGTAAACATCTACGTCACATGTGTTTAAGTGATGCCTAAAAAACGCGACATATTTTGTAATGAGAGATAAGTCATGACAAATTAGCGGCTAATTTAGCAAGCTACAGGCAGAAAGCAAATATCATAAAGGATGACGCACGGCAGCGTGACAGACAAACAACGCGGAGACTGATCTGCTCCATGTTGGCTTGGCTTTGTTACACTGATAAGCCTGTAACGCCTATTTCGACATACTTAATTACTTACATCAAAATTATTTTAAAGAAAACAACACCTCTACAAATGCTATCAGAAACTGAGATTTAATGGAACTTACTGTCCATGAAATCCATCGTAAGTATCGTAAGGGGTTTAAGAGGTACTAAATTAATAACTATACTAAATCGCTGAAGTGCTATATGAGCCCAAAATGTGCCCAGAAGGAATACATAAATAAATAAATAAATAAATATTTCAGGACATTCTCACACAAATCGACCTAGTCCCACGGTAAGCTCAATAAGGCTTGTGTTGCAGGTACTAGAACTAGACGACGATATATATAATAAATAGATACATATAAATACTTAAATACATAGAAAACACCCATGACTCAGGAACAAATACCTGTGCTTATCACACAAATGAATGCCCTTACTGGGATTCCAACCCAGGACCTTCGGCTTCATAGTCAGGGTCACTACCCACTAGGCCAAACCGGTGGTCCTGATAGTCAGAAGTTCAAACGCTTTTGTATTTGAAAGTAGTGAATCGAAATAACGAGTTACCAAATGCAATTGCTAATACTATGTTGGCACGCCGCGCCGCGCAGTCTCTCATCCTTTCGTAATGGTCACCCTGTTTGTTGAATAAGCATACCTAAAGGGAATATTACGCGAAACTCTTCGTAGGGGGCTCCACTAGCACATTAAGACCGCCATGACTGGCCATGACACATTATATCATACATACATAAATAATCCGCTAACGCTAACCCGAAAAAATGTATATTCAAATGAAAGAGCGTAAACGGTAAGCGTTTGGCATTCGTAAACAATAAATGCTTCAATATTTGTCTTATTTATAGGCTTAAATTAAAGAGAATATGTTATATAAAAGTGCTATATGCGTACATGCGTATTTTTACGTATATATACAGGGTGTCTCATTTAGATCGGTCAGTATGGGGAAATATGGAACTATAAGACACACAAAGATTTGTTCTTAGGAACCATGTCATCGATTTTAGAGACAAGAAAAACTGCATACATAGAATTAAAATCGTTTTCACTATATACAATTTCACATATGTATATATGTAGATAAAAATAACAAGTTCTTTATTAAGCACTAATAATGTTATTAGTTTTATTATGTATATATACCAGTATATAATATTATTATAATTATAATACCAAATGTTTAACACGGATAGCTATAAAATATACAACAAATGTCATAGCTTGTTATATTCGTAGCAGACTGCAAAGGCGATACCTACATAGTTTTACTATCACATTCTAACACAATAGTGGTTTATCTCAGGCAGTAAATTCTGTTCAATGGCCCGGCTTGATTGAAGAGAGCACGTGAGGTGACGCATACGGTGTTTACAGCAGGTACAACAATGCGGCGATAGCAGAGCGGCTTTATTTCATATCGTTTACCAGAATATTTGTGATATCGGACTACGTATATTTGTAACGAATTACAGTGCCAATTTATGTTGGCATTCGATAGCGGTGAATAGAAAATGTTTTGAGAATTCTGTAACTGATATTTGCTACAGATCTACCATGACAAACAACGTAAAGAGTGTAAAGAGTAATCATGAAAAGGTTGCGTGATGTTTTGGGCCGATGTTCTATGTATCAATATGAACTAGTTATCATTAGTATTACCCCAATATTTACCACGAAGACGAGACAGACTACCAATATCAAGAGAGACGGTGCATCGGTGAGATGATATGAAAAGAAAATAAGTAAGAAGATACATAATAAAGTAACCTACAATGTACCTATCCATATAAAATAAGTATAGTTGTCGAGTCCGGTTAACACACAACCCAGCAAATGTCGACCCAGTAATTGGTGACTACCTTTTTGTACGCCAATGATGAGTCGAGCATTGTTGCCGTGTAAAAAACGTGGGTGGGATTGCTGCCAAGTAACAGTTTATACGGGCCGAGAACGGGCAGCCCGAGTATTGACGATCCGGCAATCCGAGTACATCATGGTTGCCAATTGCTGCGCTGTACATTCCGGGGCCGAGCATTGTTGGCTGCATTTTGGCGATCACCCAGTTTTCGACCGCATAGAGCCGTATAGGTCTTATAAAAAATTGATATTATGTTACTCACCTCCGGCAGGCAGTGGTGCTGCAAGCAGTAGTAGTCCTGCGAACCGTCGTGGTGGCACCATGTGCCGTCAGGAAAGTAGGGGTCCAGTCCCTTGTCATTGAGCTCTACTCGAGGCGCGTAGAAACCGCCCCCGGCCGCTCTTCGGCAAAATACCGCGCAGCCCATCCACATGCGAGCTGAAAAATACAATATGTTTTAACACTTTCACTATTTTCGCTTCGGCAATTAGTTAATTAAGCATACTTGTACGATGTAGAAGCGACGGGGCGCCACAGTAAAGGTTTTAAGAATACACCATTGCAATTAATAGGTAAGCTATTGTGTGCTCAAAATCTTACCACCAAATATCCTGTTTATGAAGTTAAGAAATGACAGAAAGTGAAAATTTAACAGCATTGGTAATTATAATTGCTAACCAATTTAAGTCCGTCTATAATATACTAATGAGAATGTAGTTAGCAGTTATCTGTTTTATCTATTTAAATATACATACATATTATACATTATACATTTATTTGAACAAAAATGATACATTCAAAAACTATTTTTTTGCATTTGTCTCAAGTTTTGAAGACCATCACAAAGACACATAATGTTAAGGGCGGTTAACATATTTAGTTTAATCAAGTTATATCAGTCATCATCATCAGCATGCTCCAAAAATTGGTTGATATGTCAGAAGATCAGTATAAAAAGCTAACGTACTAGGATCGTGGGGCGCCTGAAGGCCACCGCCGCGCGGGTCCAGGCTGGGCAGCAGCGAGGCGTACTCGGCGCACTTGCGGGCGGCCAGCTCACTCGACGTTACCCGCTTCTTCTTGCCACAAACCTACACAAAAGCGAAGTTTTGTAATTGTGCTACCTACAGACAAGGGGCGAAGTGTAATTTCTTTTTCTTAGTAAAACCGGATCCAAAAGCTTTCCTTCCAGAAAAACTGTATACTCTATGAAAATTATGCAAGCTGACGAGAATCGGGTTTTATGGACGCATTACCACTGCTTCAGACTAAAGTAAATTGGTTATTATAAGTTGGGAATTATACCTCCCTAAGAATCATATGGAAATGCGGTTAAAGTTGCGGTTCTTCGTGGCGCAGATCTGTGATATCCCTTGTTTTCACACATCTTCGTTATCCGATTCTCAACTTTTTTATACATATTCATAAAATAATACGGATAGCATGGTTCCAATTTTATCGTATATCGCACTATCCACCACTTTCGCACCCACATACTTGTTGGAGCGTGACATATATTGAAAGAAATGATAAAAAAGTCGATTATTATTTATTTTATTAGGAATACACGAACTTTTGCTTAGTAAAAATATTTGCATAATCAAAGAAATAGAAATGAATGCATCAATACTAGTGTGCATTAACGAACTCACTGCCACCAACGCACATGTGAGTTCATTTCCATACATTTTTGGAGGGAGTGGCAGCGAATGTGTTAATTTATAACATGAAGACTAAAAGGTAGTGTAGGAGAAACTTCTAAAACATAATAAATTTATTAAGAAAATATTCGTTGGCACGAGTACTTATAATACTGGGTAGTATTATAAGTACTAAGGACGGTTAGCGCTGATCTTCCATTGGGACTATCAGCATCTACGAGTAAGTACCTCGTGTACTAGTAGAACCATAGAATGTGACACAACATTTGCTAGGTCATACTGGTTTTATGAGGAGGGTTCGTGAATCTGCAGATTTCCGACAGTCGTTAGTGATGCAAGACAAGCATATAGCATCCGGTATCTATTGAATTCATTTCAGTATTGATTAATTTAGGGAATTAGATACTAAGGAAGTTTATTAGTGATAGTTCCTACCTACTATGGTAAGTCGATATGTACCTGCTAGTATACGTTGACCGCAAATCGAATGAGTGTTAAGAGTAGGTATTAAGTACCTAATACGTAAGCAATTTACCGCTGACGTATGTAAAACCAGTGTCCACAAAAGGCTTATTCACGCGACATATTTCAGTTTATTTTACGTCTTATGTTTTGGCGATTATAAGTAAATCATAAAAAAACAATTGAAACAACTAGTCGTACAAAACATATTTTATTTAACCACACGTGATGTTTGTGGTATATTTAATGTATAATACTCGTAGGTACTTAGTGATAGTGGTGATAATGCAAGTATTACGATAAAATGACCTGTCCCAATAGAACCTACTTCCACTATATCGTAGATTCTTGATTTTTTGTTAGTATTCTGAAAATGTACCAAAAAATATATGTGTACAGTTTACAGTCAGCATCAGTATTGATAATCAAGTAAGGTAAAATGAGAGATATATCTATGCACGCTACACGTAAGGATGAATCAAAAACTTTTGAAAACTGACTGCAGGGAAATAATATTGAACACGAAACAAGATAGCTGATACTTTTGGCGTGTTGTTTCATACACCGGAGTAGTTTTAAAAATTGAAATTTAGCGCACCATTGCTGTAATATTATTTGTTTTATTTTTATTCCTCAAACCGACACCTGCCTATAAGTCTGGAAATAAACACTTCGTTTATACAGGATTAGTATAGTAATAAGTCATAGCAGAATTAATTGCTTAAGTAAGGTACCCGTACTTATATTAAATAATGAACATACATGAATGGATGTTTCATAAGAATTGGCGGCAAATAACGGACGCTAATATCAAGGAACTTGGACGGTATAATATTATATAATATATTTTTCATCTCTCCTGTTCGGAAAGTTTAACTTTCACGAGCAGATAGCCGCGTTGAAAATTGCATTTCCTCCTCTAGGGTGGAAAGCAATTTTTTTTTAAAGTTACGATGAGCAACGGAGAAACAGCTTAGGCTTTTTAAAATATATCCAGTGTCTGTACTTCCATTCATTCAAAGCGCTATTGCTATCTCTTTCTGTCTCATGAAAAATGCTAGTGTCTGTACCTCCATTCATTCAAAGCGCTACAGACAGCTATTGCTATCTCTTTCTGTCTCATGAAAAAACCTAGTGTCTGTACCTCCATTCATTCACGGTGGTACAGACACATATTGTTATCTCTTTCTGTTTCTTGAAAAAAGCTAAGTATTAAAATATCTGAAACCACAGACAATCTAGCAATTTAATGAATGAAATTATTAAATAATGGGCTCTGTAGACTAAATTCGCACCCAATTAAGTATTCAGTATCAACTGCACATACTTAATATACAAAAGACCCAGGTTTCTCAGAGAATTTCAAATATAAATATGCCTGGGAAAGCAGTCAATTTGTCGTTTTCCAATTGCTCTAATTTCACAATAAAATTAAAAAATATGTACCTATTTGTAGTTTTAGTAGTGGGGCTTTCTTTTCTTTTTCTTTGATTTAATGAATCTGTTTAATGAAATGAACTTTCTTTTACTTTCCTCATAGTCGATATGAAAAGTAGAGTGTTTAACTCGATTGAAAGTGACCCATTTCACCTTCGAACTATTGGCGCTCTCACTTCGTTCGAGCGCCAAAATATCTCAGGTGGAATGGGTCACTTTCAACCCTCGGTTAACAATCTACTAATAAATACAGTCAGCAGCAAAAGTGGTTGAGCGGGTGTAGTGTTAAAAATGACCTACACGCGCTCTTTTTCTCTTGACAATAGAGATGTGTTGACCTCATTTTGAACACCTCAACCGCTTAACCCCTTCTGCTGCTGACTGTACAAGGGAGGAAGGGAGCAAAGTTAGTATTGCTCCCTTCCTCCCTTTTAGTACCTTCTCGTGTTAATATTGAGATCCGAAACATTCCAGAACTCCAAACACCTAATACTGGAGCCTTATGCATAAACACGAGAGCTAACATTGAAAGGCATATCTAACGGCTTCATTCACGTTTATCTAGTCACTCAGTCTAGTCACGCGTGACATGTTTTGTAGAGCCTATCTCCATTTTGGCGATTCGGACATGTCGGGTAACTAAATAAACGTGAAGTGAGGCCCTGAGCCTGCGTGAAGCCCGAACGAATATGTCCAAATAAAGAGAGGTAAGTTTGGTTGTGACCATGGCCCGTGGGCCTTATCACACCTCAAGCAAGCGCCGTCCCGTGTCCCTTTCCTTTGGTCCCGATGAGACTCACCTTGGAGTCATCACATACGACGACGTCATAGCCGACGCCGTCACAGCCGCTGCCGCTGCAGAGCCGGCGCCGCTCGCGGAAGCCGCGCGAGCGCAGCGTGCAGCCCGAGCGGCACACACCCTCCCGCCACGAGCCCCAACCTGCACCCCCTCCATTGCTGGTCTCTCCTGCGCTCCAACGATACATTGTATTAATATAATATTATAATCAGATTTATTTAGGTCTACCTATCTTACAGACCGTTAAAACCCAATCATCTGGGTAGCTGGTCGCCCGTATACCAATAGCGAGGGTCAGTTACCCGGATACCCAAAAACACACACACCCCAAAACCAAACAACACTCCACAAAAACGGGGGAGATTTTAGTCCGTAGGCGACTTGGGCACCATTCCCAGTTGAGTCGGGCATGCGGTCACGTACAAGCCTGGCCGTATACAATGATGATTTCCTCCCTCGTCGCAAAAAAAAAAAAATTACAGACCGGTCATCTCTGTTAGAATATCTCTTACTAAATTTCATTCTCTATTATTTCTAACAAAAGCATAACAAAAAAGAATGATTCATATTTGGAGCAATCTTATATATTATTATGTTTATTTTTTATCAGTATTGCTTTTTTTTCTGCTGCACCTATTAAATATTTCCTTTACTCACGTTGGTTGACTGGTAGAGAATGCCTTATGGTATTAAGTCCGCCATTTCTACCTTCTTGTACCTATTGTGCATTAAAGATTAAATAAATAAATAAATAAATAATAACGAGTTCATTAGAAGTCAGTGTCCGCACCCGAGCTCGCAGTGGTGGGTCCATTAGCGTTGCTACCGTTGTAACTCGAGGTGCTGGATGTCACGATTGGAGCTGTCGTTGTAATCTCCGCACCGCCCGACGATACACATTCACCTCCCTGACACCACTGGAAGAAAAAAATAATACTACAGAACTAAAAGGTGAAAGGTTCGCAAGAGTTGTGGGGCACTCTTCGTGTCTCTCACCGTGGGCATTTTGAGACCGTAGACTAAATATTTTGATCAGTTTCTTTATAGAAATTAAAACGTACCATGTGATGTCCACAAGGGGTCCCGGGCAGCGCCGGGCCGGCGTAGTAGAAGCCGGCGCGGTGCGGCGTGCGGCACGCCAGCTGCGCGCACAGCGACGCGGCCCCGCCGGCTGTCGGCGCCGCGTCTGCGTCGCGGAGCAGCACCTGCGCACAACACTATTTGCTAAAACACAAATGCTAGGCGTACTTCAGCAAAATACCAAGACAAAAGTATAGTAAAGCACAGTAAAGGTTGCTAACGTGAATAAACACTATAACCATACCTTGAAATGCTTCTTAGAAAAAAAAAACTTGTTTTAAAAAACTTTTCCTGCTTACTAGCTCAAGCGCTTGTCCTCTAGTGCTGCAGCTCAACCTCCACGTCTCGCCCGCTCACTAGGCAGCAGCTTCGGAGGCTGAAGTGCTCAAACAATCGACATACAGCTTGGTACACGTGTTTGTGTCCTAGATTTGTCAGGGGGAAAAGCCGAAGACACTAGTGGTAGTACTACTAGTAGTTACGACACTAGGCTCACAGTCCAGCAAGCTCGTGGCTCATGAGCCATCAATTAATACTTAACGGCAGTTATACCTCGCACTGCTTCTTCGCGCCCCACACTTGTCCGGGCGCGCCCCCGAAGCGTTCGTGCCGGAGCTCATCCTCCACGTCGTCCACGCTCGGCTCCTCGCCGTCCAGCAAGCACGTCGCCCACCTGCCCGATCAAACACTTTGTCCACATTAATTCAACTTAAGCTACCATTTCAAATCTTAATGTACGATACGAAACATTGATCGATAAAACAATCATTTGGATTTGGTTAGGTATGTAACTGCTAACTTGGAAGTTGTTTTAATATACATGTACTGCATCTAAAATTAATTACCAACAACTGGAAACCAGAAAATTATACCAAACTATTATACCAAAACAGGAACTATTATACCAAACCACCAAAATAGATGCACGACGGTTTGCCCCGGTTAAGTATGTTGTACACATAATAGGTGTTACCAAATAATACTTTTAAGTTTACGTGTAAGTAAAAGTCGCCGCGCAATGGAGGAGGCCTATGTTCAGCAGTGGACGCATATAGGCTGATGATAATGATGACTTTTTTGATGAGTTAGTGTGCTAATATTTTTTGGGATCTGTTGTTAAGTAGCCGGAACATTGGCGGCGCCATCTTAGTAACGTAATAAAACGCACCACATAAAGGCGTCACTGAGTTCAGACGGATTTGTGCGAAGGCAAGGCGACCGCGACCATGGTGTCCTATACACGCCTCCGGCTGCCTACAGCGCCTGCGTCACAATGCTGCCTATAGAGATGTACTGTAGTGGTCTCTCTCGCACGTCGACGTTGGCGTCTTTTATGTTCAGGAACGTTAACGCTGACGTCAGACGTCACGTATAGCACAAAATAGGAGACTAAAGCGTTACAGAACGCTGCGAGAAGAGAAGACAATACGTTACTGGAAACGGTAGAAAATGAACGTCATACTGTAGTTCAGCAGCGACGCGCGCGCTGCACGGCGACCAGGCGGCCTCGCCGTGCGTGCCGCGCGACGGCGACATGATGTAGCCGTCGCGCGCGCACGAGTTGCCCGCGCCGTCGTGGTGCATGCCCAGGCTGCAACACAACGTATTACTATTACAAGGGTCTAAGAAACAGACAAAAAATTAATTCAGTTTCATTGTAGCCTCATTTCCTGGATGTCAAGATAAACCGTACCCTAACCCAGTTCACACTCTAAATCTTATATAAAAACCACATGATCAATAAATAAAGCTCGTAATAAATATGAGAGAGTTCAATACTTATTTATATATTTGTCGTCATGTGTAGTCGGTTGTTGTGCTGACACTGTGCTTAATTGCTGTGCTGTGCCCAAAAATGTTTTCCAAAAAAGACTATGCATATTTTTACTGTAAGGTCAATGTGGTAAGACCGTCTATCAGGAAAGACAGTCTACTAACCAATTTCCTACATTATCTCATCGGTATATTTAGTATCATATGACGGACCTCCCGTAAAAATAAAGTATGCCGGTCTTACCCACATTGGCCCTTACCTAAGTAGTCAAACAAGAATATGAACGTGTCATGAAAATAAATAGTTCTTGTAGTTCACGTAAAAAGACAGCGTCTGTTAAGTACATCTCGTACATTACACGTACAAGGAAACCTATATTCTAGGTTTTCATAGGAGCGCTTGAAAGACCTAAGCAAGTAACGAGATGAGCCTAATATACAACGACAGACTTATGTCCAATCTCATGCGCGAGGATGTAGACGGAGGTGAAGCCGGCGGAGGGGTAGGGCCGGCCCAGCACGTCGGAGGCGCCGAACTCGGCCACCACGCAGGCGTGCGCGGGCAGGCACACGCCGCCCACCGGCGCCAGCCCCATCGTCACGCCGTTGCGCCGGCCGCCTTCTTCCGAGTACAGGTCCAGTCTGGAATTAAGTAGGATTTTGTTTCAACGGACTTTCTTAGTTTGTGCTTTAATTTAACGAGACTTTACTATCACTTGTGTCGAGGACCTAGTGAAGCCTACATAGAATATTTGTGGTAGCCAACATGGAAAGGTACCTTATGGTGCTTGGCGCTTATGCTATTGTTAATGACGCTTCAATACTAATGTAACACTTTCCAACGTAAGCGCCAAGTGCCATAAGGTACCTTTCCATGTGGACTACCACATTTATTAAAAAATAGGGAATATAAAAAAAATTAAGAAAATTATTTTAATTTTATCTTCTGAAACACACTAAATGTCCACACAGGATTATACAGTAGAATAGATTTGAACACTTACCAGCGTCTTAGCAGGGAATCTAGTTATTTAGCTTAAGAAAGTTAGTTAAAGAACGTAAAAGATTAGGTACCACACATAACGTGAAAAAAAATCCCTTTAGATATTTGGCCGTCTGATACGCAGTATGTTAAATTACAACACATCACATCGACTTTGGTAATAAAATAATTTAACTAACCAACTTTTTTATAAGATTTTATTTTTTGTTATTAGTTAATTATATATAATATTACTGTTTTCACATTTGTTATCCTGTTTTTTAAAATAAAGATTTTTTTTACTTTTTTAAATATATCTGTATTTAAATAACTTATGCAGTAGTAGCAGTAAAGGTAAGTTTACTGTCAAATATTGATTTACCCTGAGAGCAGTAAAGCCATATCCCAATGATCGGGGTCGCTGTCGTCGTCGACGTTGAGCGCGCGCTGGTACGCGCAGAAGGAGTCGAGCAGGCGGCCGCGCTCGGCGTGCCGCGCCAGCGCCGCGGGCTGCGCGCGCAGCAGCGTCAGCCGCACCAGCGACAGCTGAATGTGCGTGCCCAGCGACCAGTGCTGGTACAGCGCTTGTACCTGGAAAATGGAACGAATGGGCCGTTGATTTCAAGCTATAATATACAGAGTGTAATTTTTTTCATGACAAGTGAAAGCTGCACTCTGCTTAAGATAACACATTTTTTTTTAATTTGAATACGTATTTTTTTCATATTTTTTTTTACTTATACCAACATCAGATATATATATACAACTCCAGAGGATTCATATGGGCGTTGCCTACTTTAAAAGTTGTTGGAGTTCTGGGAACCTTACTCACCATCAGGAACACAATACTACATACCTGAAAGGTAGCAGTGCTATTATGGCTGTGGTCTTCTGTAAGGAGGAGGTACTTCCCCAGTTGGGCTTCTCCAGACGCAAGCGTGATGGTACTTCGCTGTGCCCTACCTCTCATTGTTGGACGTAGTTTAAGGACATACCCGGGTCCAATTAAGCTATAAATAACTATGTGGGGGATGAGTATAGAAATTACTGCTTTTCAACTTAGGTATTTGTGTCAGATACGAGCTTTTTTAAAGTAGTGACGATATAACTATTTACATAATTAAATAATTATACTACAGGGGTGAATACTTACTAAAGTTGAGACAAGTATGTATAGGAAACTTTTTAAATGGGTACAAAAAGAAGATGGATATTAATTGTAAGTATTATCAAATATTATTATGTTAACGGTAAACGTTGCAATCGGTACTTACTCCATTAATATACGCCAGCAGCATATCCCTCAACTCAGACTCCTTGTAATTAAAATACGGGTTGAAGGTTTTGTAGGCGGCCTCGTCCAAGAACAGGGCAACCTCGATGGTGTAGCTGGACGGCGGGGGCTTGTGCAGGTACGGAGCGCGGGGCCGGCGCGGGCGCGGCCGCAGCGTGCGCGCGTCGTCGCGCGGCGCGGCGGGCGGCGGCGCGCGGCGGATCACGTGCGCCGCGCCGCCGCCGTCCGCCGAGCGACCCGCGCCCGACGGCAGCGGCCGCACTTCGTATGTCGAATTGTCTACGACGATCAGACCATGCTGGAATTGGGAAAATAAAATCGGAAAAATAATGTTTCAAACTAAGTTGCGATCTTATTTTTTAATAACTTGATAACCTACTACGATACTACTAAGTAAGTAGTATCGTGCCAAGTACCAAGGTACATAAAACCCGATTCTTGTGTTACAGTAGATTGTTGAGTTTCTTCGGAATATGACAGGCTCGTAATCGACTGATCGGCATGGCAATCAAGGGTTAACGCAGGCAGCCAGCCTTTATGGGTACATGCTTCAGGGTTAAGGACTCGGCGGCCTTGGTTAGGTATATATTTATATGCCAATAAAATGTTTTTTAATTGCCTTTAGTTTTGTAGGTAGTTGTATAATTAATAATTATAATTACTTTTATTTCAACTCTATAACTCTATGAAACTAAGAACAAATCAAATTATTTTTTATGAAACCGTTTTGCCTAAAACCGTTTAAAATAAACAAGATCACATATACTTGATTAATTTCGACGTGGTCCGCTGTGTACGGGTGGCCAAATTGGTTAAGGCGTCAGCCGCGATAGCTGGAGATGCGGGTTCGAATCCCGTCTCGAACACCGGAGGTCCTCGTCGTTTTTTCTTAAGTATGTTATCTATTTCAACTTCTATAACTCTATGTTAACCAAGTCGATTTTCAGATTAAATCAAATTTTAATTACATACCGACACCGGCCGATTACTGGCAGTAATGAAGACGTCCACAACGTCCACTACCGACAAAAAGACCCGTCACGACCGCTTACCTACCAGCCCGACGCACGCTATAAAATAGATACGAAGAGGTTAAATAACGACCCTATATAAGGGGAAGAAACGTACCAATGCGTGGTCCTTGCAGGCCGAGAAGGCGGCGACGGCGTCGACGCCGGCGTGCTGGAAGTGACACGACGCGTCTACCGCCGACAGCGGCGCGTCGCGCCCGCGCTCCGACCACACGCCGAATGCGCGCGCCACTAGCCGCCGGTTAGGGACCAAGCGGAGGGAGAAACTCCTGTAAAGTCATGGTCCAACAATAAATATCAAAGGGAAATTCTTACACAGATTAACTGAGTCCCACGGTAAGCTCAAGAAGGCTGGAGTGTGGGTACTCAGCCAACGATATAGTTATAATATAGTAAACAAATACTTAAATACATATATAGAACACCCATGACTCAGGATCAAATATCTGTGCTCATCACACAAATAAATGCCCGTACTGGTATTTGAACTCAGGACCATCGGCTCCATAAACAGGGTCACTACCCACTAGGCCAAACCTGTCGTCAAAATAATATTATACATAACTGAAATCAAATCTGGTGCGGAACTTTCCTCAGACTACCTTCCCTCCTATACAGTTTCCGCTCTAACATTCCGAATGGTTTATAAAGCCTAAGTCAGGTAAAAAAAATATTATAACATAAAAAAAAACATTTAATTGTGACATATAGGAAAAATACATACAAAAACAATGACAACGAAAAAGTGTAATGGAATGTGCGTCCATCTCAGCATAGCTTGGGAAGCCAGCTGTGGTTTTCCGTAGAGCCCAGTTTTCCGTAGAGCCTTGGGCAACTGCCCGAAATCAAACCGAAAATAAATTTAAAAACGTTTTTATTTTATTTTATTTTATTTTATTTAGGGTTTTATAAATTGTACCACTTATTGTCAATAGAAAATATATGCCCGAACACATGTTGTGGTTCTCGTGCGGTTGTGTTACTTGTAAAATAACACTAAGTATTGTTATGAATGATTAATAGAAAAACGATTAAAAGATTAAGTATCGACCTATGCATAATTGCTCATATAATTATCTTGAGAGCATTAGTCAATGCCTAAAATGTTTGTGAAATTGTAATAATATTTGTTATCATAATATTATTTAGTAAAATTACTAGATAATAAGTAATACCTACCATATATGTTATTCTACGCCTTTAAACTTTAATTGGCAGCTGTAATCAAGTGTTCGAGGTCTTCACTCCTTCAGAAACATCAGTACCGAAAGTGCGTATCCGTGGTATAAAATTTATGGATTACGAGCACCACTGTATGTATCTGTTTTAAGGAGTATGTAAATCTGTTTCCTAATTTATTGAAGACCAACAACACACGTAACAACCAAAGTTGTCAATTATATCGATAGAAATCCTTCTACGCATAACACCAAGGACGTGTTACGATATCTTTGACCACTTTGACTTCTATTATAACGATATGCCGTGCCGTGTGATGTCGTAAGAGGTGACAAAGGGAAAAATCCTACGGACGGGCAGCAGCGTCCGTCGAAACCCAATCTACAGCTACTGCGGTCGCCAACCCGCCTGCCAAGCGTGGCGACTATGGCAAGTACCCCCAAGATGATACAAGTCATATTTGTGGGAGGCCTATGTCCAGCAGTGGACTGCATACGGCTGAAATGTATGTATGTGTATAACGATATGATCCCGACAGATGAACTTGATCGACCTGGATTGACTACAAAACCCTAAACGCGCTCAGAAAAGTAATTACATAAACATTAATCATTACGTAGATACATTTTTTTGCCAATATGTAATAAAAAGCCTACAATTACTCGTACATAGCCTTGGAGTACCAAAAAAATTGGCAAGAACCACGTGCAAACACCACTACTAACTGATACGTTACGTAAGACTAGATTCATGTTATTTATGTAATTATTATAGTTTATATATTTGAATAATAAACATGTAATAATAAAAAGCATATAAAATTGATTACATTAAACATTAAAAACACATTATCTATGGCTATTATTGTACCTAAATGTTTCTTTAAAAATATCTCTTAAATAATTGTGGTAATTACTGTGAATTATTTTATTTCTACTAAGAATGTAGTGCTCTTTAGAATAGAACAGTATAAAAATACGTCACGTGTTTTACCCTATTGTGTTATCCATTTTTTACGTTACTTTATACTTTGAATGGTGTTAACACTAAGAAAAATTCTAATATTTTAACCTTTAGGCCCCATCTAAATAGCCCGCAGATGAAGACCTGTCAAATCAAACGTAAATGATTAGAATAGAATCTAAATTAGATGAGGCTTAGGGCGCCTAGAGGGTATGCGTAGACATTTTGTCTCCGAGACAATGCCTCTTATCGGGTAGACGGTATCGCGAAAATCTCGTGCGTCTGGGTAGAAATAACATAACATTTTCAAAATTAATATAATTTACAATTAAATGCTGGGCGACTTAAAATTTTTACATTTTAACTAAGTACTTAACAGTACTAAATATAAAAACTTAAAGTCACTCAGTAAATGAAAAATAACATTAATCAATATTGTCCATTAATGTGTTTATTAGGTAATCCTAGATAGCTAGACAATGTGTATATATATATATTACTTAGGATATTCGTTTATAAATGGGTATCTACGTAACTATGTTACTTTAACGAAGGTCAAAATATCAAGAGACCATATCATTTCTTCGTTTCTGACAGAGTTCAAAATGTCACCATTGGAGTACTCGATCGCTCAAAAATCGCCCCCCGAATAGTATGATTTGGAAAAATACACGTACTGCCCATCTGTTTCACCAAAACAGGTAGTTTTGTGATTAAAAACTCATTAAAGCCATAAAAAGTACGAGTAATATAGTCGTATTTATTAATTGAGTCGCCAAAGTACGTGAAAAGCTCATTACGTCAGTCGCGTAATGCATTCTTACATTGAATGTAAAAAGAGGCTCACATTATGTGCTTGTACCGTAATATTTTATTTTAAAATAATCTAAACAGTTATGATTTATTCACGTTTTTCAGTAACAAAAAAAATATAAATATTGTATTTGGTCCCCGAATATAAAATGTATAAAAAAACCTTAAATAAAGATTTGTAATGGTTTAAGGTTCATATCTTTTTACTTTGTCACGTGCAATTGTGCGATTGTAAACTTGATATTTTTACGTGCAATGGTTTATTTATCGAGGACGGCCGATTTCGAGGTCATAATTTTTTAACGACTAAAATTTAACAATGGTTGATGAATAATTTTAAAGGTTTAGGGGTCATTTATCTATTAAACATATTGGCAAATAAGACTACGCGAAAAACGCGTGCTTACGGACAGGGACAGTGTACTAAAGTACAATACAGACGTGAGATAATTTAGTTTGAGGTGATTACGGACATTGATCAAATAATAGTACATTACTACAGATGCCGGAAAGTAAGGGGTTGCCGGCCGAATATATGTAGACGGCCGAACGCTGTGAGGACGGATAATTACGAGGACGACAACCCCTTTTCACGCCGAGGCTTAGTGCTTTTCTCAAACATGCAATACAATAATTAAATTAACTCAAAGAAATAAAAGTTTAATTTTCAGTAATAACTAAAGTAAACATGACAAATGAAACAGCAAAATGAATGAAAATTTGATTACTGTTTTTAATAGGCGTAAGGGCTGAATGTCATAAAATCACCAATATTTTTTAATGGCCAATCTCCAAGATGCTGTGTCACAATTATATGTGAAATATCATTTAAAAAAGAGAATCTTACCGGCCTTAGGCCGGCAATGTAAGTATGGAATGTTAGTTGTAAGTATGTAAATAAAATAAAATAAATAAATAAATGTCAACCTTAACGACCTCTCGTGCCTCTCGTCTACATGTCTGCAACTACATACTTTGAAGCCTAATAAGGAAGATAATGTCAACATTGTAGTGCATGTTTAAGAAAATATATTATTATTTTCTATTGCAAGCCTGGACCAATTCTATATTTCTGCGCTTATTCCGATTTCCGGCTGATCGTCCAGACCCATTAGCATATATTAAGCAGTATTATACTTTAGTGACTAGTTTTTAGTGTTCTGTCCTAAGGGGAACTCTATACTCCTTAGCCGAATAGGCCTCCAGTGTTTGTCTGATTGTTTCCTGTCAACGGGCCGTTTTTGTAAGTTTTATATAGAGGTTTGTAAAGCCGATGAAACAATAAATACAATCAAAATAAAATAATAATTCAGTGGGCCACTTTGATTCATGGCTCATGGCTTTTGACATAACAGTTATACAGGCTGAGGTTTGGGGGCAGTAGCGCGGGCGGACTGATGTCGTCCAAGTCTTCACCAATGTAAACTGTTCTGCTAATTTCAATTCTGACATAGAGGTCAGTGATGCTCAGAAGCAAGTGTTAATATAAACACTGCTTTATTGGCGTAGCGTAGGTCCCATTAGATTTCTGTATTTGTATAGAGGTAGGACCTATTTTGTGTCACGTAACAAATATAATGTCTTGGAGCACCTACAAATAAATAAATAACTACTAAGTACCGAGTACAGTCGCCATCAGATATATCGGAGCTGTGTAGGTGGTCACAAATATCTCAACAACGCCTCCATTGTCAAGGCGATAAAGTGCTTGTTCAGATATTTGTGAACACCTCTACAGCTCGATATATCAGATAGATGGTGACTGTACTTCTTATTGCTTGTATTCGTAACACTTAAATATATTTCCCGTATTACGTTGATTGTCAACTAAGTGCATGTTGGTTTGCGTGCGTTAATAAACAAGAATTGTATTGATTTCTTTAGTACCCTTACCATGAGCTGTGACATTGACGTTTTCGATAACGATTATCGAAAACGTCAAAGTCACAACTCATGTCTAACATTAAGGTTAAGTTCAGTTTAGCGTACTGGCAGTTCTATAGGATCAAACGAATAGACTGAGATCCGTATCTGCATACAATGCATGCAGAACCGATCTTTACGAGAAAACTGTTCTAATTCTAAGCATGGAACATAATTGCAATTGATTGGTTTAATTAGGACTACGACGGTCTAGTAAAAGTCTTGTTTTATGTCTGCAAATAGCGCAAACATTTAAAGATCCTAAGTTACGATGAACTAAGGACGACAAGTTTATGTGAATGTAAGGTAAAATAGAAAGTAAGAAAATTTACCACGTTTTTCTCGTTGTCACTGCATTTAATTATTTCATAACATATAGGTAGGTATTTCAGAAAGAAACCATTAAAAAAATATATGTCACGTAAACTCATCTTGTATTCATCTTGTTTGACCATGAGATATTTACAAGAAAAAATGAAATAAGAAGGAAAGAAGAGATTGAAACATTATGGGAGGGTAGGTACGTCTTCGCCGCAACCCTTGGGATGCAGAGCCTCGTGCTGGTGGCAGAAGTGCGCCGGCAAATAAATCATTCATTTATTCATTCAGATGCAGCATTTGCATTTGCCGTGTGATGCCAGCTGACTAGAATAGCACCACCCCATCTCCTCCCGCGGGTATAAGAGGCGAGAAAGGGAAAAATCCTACGGGCGGGCAGCAGCGTCCGTCGAAACCCAATCTACAGCTACTGCGGTCGCCAACCCTCCTGCCAAGCCTGGCGAGTATAGCAACTACCCCCAAGATGATGCAAGTCATATTTGTGGGAGGCCTATGTCCAGCAGTGGAGTGCATACGGCTTGAAATGTATTTGCACGCTGTGAGCTTCCTCCGCATCTCACATATCCAGCCGTGGAGTAAGGAAGTGAGTACATCTGTAGACTTACCGACCGAAGGCGTCGAAGCTGTACGGCACGGGGACGTCGTCACCACCGCCGGCCGACAGCTGCGCCTCCCGCGGCAGCAGCGCCGGTAGGTACACGACCTGCACATCGTGGGCCTGCTCGACGCCCTCGCCTAGCCACCAGCTCGGAAGCTGCAGAAGGTCCTGAAATAGCACAAATTTCGATTATTATCGGAGCAAACAATGTATTTACACTACAGATTTGCAAATGATGCAATTAAGATTTCACAAACATTTTGAAAAATGAATGTAAAGAGAACATTATTGTTATTAATGATGGTATCATTTAATGATAACAAGATTAAATATTCACTGAACAAATATGCTAAGTACCTCAACGTCCAAGGAGAACTATGAACAGCATTCCGAATTTCTGAATTTCAGAATTTTTTGTTAATTATTGGGAAACTATATCCACTTTACTTTTTTGTGTTCGCTACCTTCGTTTGCTTCGGTTGTTAGCGCACAATTCACTGGCCACAGTATTAGTGAAAAGGATAAGATTAAATATGGTGATTCAGATTGTACTGACAACCTTACGAAATTAGTAAAGAGCAAAATTATCGCCTTAATATTTGTAGGCGACGAAGTTACTCTTAAATCTTCCTCTACATTAGACATGACATCTAAATCACTTTACGACCAAAATTAATTTACTAGATAATGAAGTCAAATTATATTATCGCATAATGGAGATGCGTGGTTTATTGAATTAGTCGTGGGCTTGTAATAAGAAACCTCGAGTTTGAGATGAGTGTTTGGAGTGTATATATATCAACTATTGGTGTTTATGAATAGGTAGGTACCAGATATAATGTATATGCGAAGGGACGAGCGTGTTCGCATTTGTATTATTTCTGCAAACACAGCGCCAACAATCTCGCAGAGGTTAATAGGAAATCCTACACGTAGATATCCTTAGAGGCGACTTTAGCGATATGACATTGTAAATTAAATTAAAAAAACAAACATACTTGTTAACATATATACCTATGTATGGCTAAAGAGTAAAGACTCAATATACATTTGTGACCGTCCATGGCTAAAGGTCCCTTATGGCAGGTATTGAGTTAAGCACAGATCCTAAATATACATTAAATAAGCTATCTTATACAAAAAAAATCATGACTCTAAGTCCCATACTTTTTTTTTATAAAAAACATTAAACTTACACATGCTAAAACTGCACTTTTGAGAAATCGTCAAAAGAAGTTTGAAACTAGTTTTAAGTGTGTTCCCATTGGAAGTTACATAGATTATGATTGATTTCGTATCCCAAGGGTTTTTTCTTTGAACCCAGTTATTGTTTTTTAATGTGACTTCCAGATCATGAAAAATAGCCTTTGAAAATAGCAACATGCTCATATGGACGAAACTATTAAAAAAATATTTTCGACTTTCCTTTAATATGCTGTAATCAGAACCATTTTCTATAGTAGAACATATTTGAGCTTACATTTTAGGATAGAAACAAAAATCACACAGGCTACGAATTATTATTTTTAATTAAATGTGATTATTATTATCAGTTACATCTTTCCTAGAACAATAACAAATTTGATATAGTATGTTCTAAATTATATTTTAAATCAGTCCACAGGAGTATCACAAAAGTCTTGTTATTATTCTACAGGTCACACTTTTTATTTATACACAATCAAAGTTACGTAAAAATCACAATTTCTGCTCCCTATACATTTGAGAAAAGGGCCCTTATGACCAACCATAGACAAAAACATATTGATAATTACAATACGGCACAATATTAACATAATTTATTTGCTAATCTTGTATCAAAACAGCAATCCGAAGAAAAAATGTTATTATAAATTTTCTAAAAATATATTGATCAGTAATGAGTAATTTTCATTTAAAGTTAACGTTAAATAATCCACATAGTACCTACCTAGTGATCCTGAAAGCCGAACGAGACCACAATATCTGTGCTGTTAATAGTCCGTTACCACTAAGGAACCATTCATAAATCACGTAAGGACATTTAGGTGATTTTTGATCCCCTCACCTTCCCGGTAGGTGTGTATGGGGGAGTCAAAATCACGGTCAGACCCCTTATTTCTCATTGTTGGAATATGAAATTATTGCGATAAATGGAACCACTACCAATTTATTTGACTAACTCTATTACATCAAAAGCCGAAAATGAGGATTTTCGGCCAAGTATATACGGTTGAGCGAGTGTGAATGAAATTTGCAAAATCACAACTAACTGTTTGCTATGACACCCGCCATCTTTGTCTCAGTATGGATAATCAACGAAAAAAAGTTACTTTGCAGACCTAGGCGTTTATATGAAATTCCATTTCCGTCCCTCACTTGCCGCGCTAAAAAACCATACCTGAGTCTATTATAAGGAATGTAAAGACGATATTTTATTGCATGTTTGAGGAAAACATCATTTCGTATTCGGTTCCTGTGGCTGAGTTCACCACAGTAGCTACATGTATTAGGTAGGTTTTTGCGTTTTGTAGGTAATATATCTAGTGCAGAAGCCGTCTAGAGATGTTTTGAAGTCAGTCGAAAATGTAGTACCTAATTGCACGTAAAGTAAAATTTAAATGATCAGGTACTTAGGTACCTAAAGCCCTTTCTGTTATTATACTTATGTATATAACTTAAACTTGTTTATAATATCAGATAAATGAGTCCCATGGATTTGCACGCATTTATAGGCTGCAGTGACTGCTTAGGTACCATCAGGACGGCCGTATCCTTGTTTGCGACTGATATAGTGTACAAAAAAAGTAAAATTTGTAAACCTATACTTTTAAATAATTTTCATTATTTTAGCTTTTCATTTTGTATGCAATTTCCATATAAGGGACCTTTTTCTACTAAACTTTGAACTCAATTTTAATAAAGAAAGAATTAATGTACACATCTGACAACCAAGGTACAAACATACCCCTATTTGTATATATTACTATTTATAGAACTAAAATGATAATTTTGAAGGGTTTTACGAAAACGCCAATATCTCCGTAACTAGAAACTGCCATAAGGGACCTTTTCTTATGGACGGTCACATTTACATACGTAAGTACTTAACAATCTAAGACGATCCGGATTACTCACTTTCAACCGCAGATAATATTTGCGACATCTAATATTATAATTCCGAGTATTTGCTTAACAATGCAATCAATGTGGGTATCAGGGACGCGTCAAAGCAGTGTCAACAAGGCATTGATAAATGCGCCGGTGATCGGGGTCGGCGGCGACGAGCGCCGTGCCCGCGGCGCGGGGCCGCCACCGGGGCGCGGCGCCGCCCGGCTCCCAGCTCCCAGCTCCAGTCCCGCCCTGCTCCCACGTTTCTTAGCATCACTTAATAAGTAGGAATCCTTTGCTAAAAGACTTATGATTCTTATAAACTAGCGACAGTGACAGACACATATTTACTTATCTACAACATGGTGTTTACAAAACAAATGTTTAATGACTTCTTAACACGAAATGTAACTTTCTTCTCCTGACAACCTAATACAAAAAGCCAAGGTTTATGATTGATGAGCCGCATTTCTTTCTTTAATTCCAATAATAATTTTGAGTTGTTAATTCGGTTTATTTGAGAGCCATCGAGTAAAATGGTCACGGCAAGTCACTCAAACTGATGGAGGTTAGTGAAACCGAAATTGACACCACATGAGTCAGCTAAGTGTAGGTTCGACATTAGCGGATGTGAGCGAAGTAAAGGGGAAAGTAAAACTATTTGTTTTTCTTTTTCTTCAAAGCTAGACAATGGAATTCCAGTGAATTACCAGCCTCCACAGCTGCGATGCAATCGCCGAACTTAATAAGCTATTACTTCAATTTCGAAACTCGATTGTTACGTTCGAGAGTGATGGATACCTAATGAAAGTGATGCGCATAGATCATAAGTCGCGATCGCGCGGGCGCTTATTTCTGCTTCTGCGCCATGCGGCGCGCGCGCCGGCAAAGCTCGACTACATAACACAGCATGAACGTGAATCATTGATAGATCCAATTGAACACGTCTACGTGACGTTTACGCTGCGAACCGTACGTGATGCCGCGCCGAATCGGCTGAACTCAATTACATTATGTAACTAACTTTTGAACCAATTCTGCGAAAGTGGTTTGCAACATAGTTACCCCCTTTCACCCCGCACGAATTACTATTGCATAACGTTACTCGGGAATGTTATGGTTACGGACGTGCTTAGATATTATTTTTTATTGATTTTATTACTTTTGTTATCACGTTACGCAGTTACTCGAGATCTACAAAAGCGGTCTACTTTAACTTGCACTTATTTATGATGAATTGTTGAAGAATGTGCCTTACACAAATTGACTGCGCCCCTCGGTAAGCTCGTTGTCTAGTAACATTTATTTATTTTATTTTAGATTTAGAAGGTAACCAATAAACATTTTTACTTTAATAAATATAATAGGTATAGGTATTTTTTATTATCTTTAAACTTTAAAACATCTTTAACAAAACCTCTATCAAGAATTTTCGAAACGATATACTTACTCGACTATTACTATTGGATTTTACAAGTTATCTTAGGTACTTGTTACATACATAAGCTATAGTAACTTATTGTAAACTAAAATATTTTTATTTATTGTTTGTCTTGTAGAGAGTTACTTAAATACCAATGTTCATGGTTGACATATTTATGACCCTGAGGTGACATATAATTATTAACTTTCCACACTGATTCGCCGATAAACCTTATTTATTGAATACTTATCGTTTAAATAGAAAGAGTTAAAATACTTACTAGTTTAATTATTATAATCTTTATTAATAAAAAATGGAGTAATTTCTTAGAAAAAAGAACTTCAGTAGACGTCAAGAATCTTCCCTTAACGTTGTGTACATTTGTTCAAACAAAAAAATGCTAACAGTAAAGTAAATAAAACGTATTCTTGTTAAATAACGGTCAAGTACTGCAGTTTCATTCAGTTCAACAACGTTACTCTTGACCTTAGTTCTGCAAAATTTAAAAGTAGGTAAGTACCTACTTGTATTTACTTACTTACCGCCAATACCGCCATGCGAAGCAACCGTAAACAATGGGTAGGTACTTATTGGAAAACAGTTATGCTTATGTGTAGTCATCTACTCTATATACATGTACAAATTACCTGTTCAACTTAGCAGTTGAACGATATTTATTCTGGAAATCCTAACTATTACTTAAGTATATGTGTTTATTTAAGTATTGTGTCAGGAGCAGGCTAATAAACCCGCGCCTGAACTTGATGCAAAATGCAGTCAACATGGCAATGAAACTTCTAAATCTCTGATGTGACATTTAGTTGTTTGAGAATCATTTTTTCAGTGATTGTAAAGTAAAAAAAAATTATGTAGGTAATTACTTTTAGGTACGTGTAGTATTAGTAATCCGTGGTAGTAGTAATTTGTAGTAAATAATTCGCAAAGTAATACAAGTACCGTAGGTAGGTAGTAACTAAGTAGTAAGTAGTACTAAGGTAACGCAAAATATGAATATTAATAAAATTTATGAAGTAACGCAATATATGTTTCAGTTATTTATTTTTTATTATTTTTTAATGTTAATGATAACCACTGGGTTCCGAATAACTACTTACGTACGCTCTTTTTGAATATTAATATGTTACGCACTGGAGTTGCTCTGATGTTTTGGTATCTATCTGTTTCTGAGGCCACATTGGACCAGGGGCTGATAATTAATATTGTTAACAAACAATACAAAATTAAGAACAAAGCAAATTATTTTTTATTAAATATTTTCATTTGTAGTAATAGTAACACTACTGTATATATAATTCAATTCGACCGTCATTCGGCGTCCGAGGCAGGCGTCTGTTTTCAATTTAAAACAATATAAACTTAATTTACGTTAGTTAGAACACACTGTATACTGGATGTTACAAAAAACGTGATACAAGATTATCAAACCGGCATCTACTAATGGGGTTCAAACTTTTACTATGGGGTTTACTTTGTAAATTGCAAAAAGAAATACGTTTTCCTCAACTTATACTTGACCTTACCTATGGGACAGCTCAATTATTATTTTATTTTACAAGGATGACCCCTATGGAAAAGTTGTTCAAAATTATGAAGAAATGCCGCCAGTATGATAATCTTGTATCACGTATATTGTAACTCCCAGTACAGTACACCTACAATAAGATGTAAAATAATTATTACACAGCAATGTAAATAAAGGTCAAAAGGATCAGAAATCCGCCCGCCCTAGAGCGACTTACAGGAAAATGTGCAGGCGCAGAAGCGCGCGGGCGCAGCACGAGCAGCAGCGCCGCGGTCACCAGGTGCACTCTCGTCGCCATGGCGCACTGGCATTGCACTCCACTCGCGACTGATGCTCCACTCCGGCGCACCACTTTATAAACTCGCACTCGGAAACCGCATGCAGGTGCTTTGAATATCGAAGAAGCGATGCACCGCGCGAACCGACCCGACCGTTGTTGCCGCGCGATTAGAACGCGTACACTTATGCGGCGCCAGCTACCGAATAACCATCGAGCCCCTACACCTTTCGCACCTCCGAGAGAAAGTTGGTAGGAAAGTGCAGATTTTGGCTGTCATGACGCCGCCCACGCGTGTCCCTCCGGAGCACGGACGACACTCATCCATCATCCCAGCTCGAAGCCTACCTACAGCTGCCTCGGTTTCTAGACGAACATGCAAATGAATCCGTTACCCTCTGACTCAGCGGCTGACCTCGTATTTTAATTGGAGTACTTCGTATATAGCCCTCAACATGACACCACAAACCTCACACATCCCTGTAATAAAAATCATAAAAAGTATTTGCAAGAATTCTAAAATTAAAGCGCCGGGAGTGCGTTTACCGTCATTTAAGATAATTAACATGCACCGACATATCGTCAGTATTATTGACAGAGAGCGATAAAGAGTAAGGTCAACTTGACCTCTTTTCGTAGCAAAGGTGATAAGCATGCTGCAAGCGATTATCAAGCGATTTTTTTAATGTAATATCCTTACGGGTTTAGTGAAATAACCTATATTACATTAATTAAATAAGCAGGTGGTAGGTGTAGGCACTTATTCTAAGGATTATTCTTTTAAAAATGTAAAATTGTCTTCTATTCATTTAATGTCTCGCCATAAGAGCAGCCTATCAAGATGAGTAAGGGTCGTAAGGTACCTCTACCATAGGTGAATTGGATGATAAAACTATTATTAGAATAAAGCGACAAAACCCCACCGCGTAATCTATCAAGGTATTAAATACGATAAATAAGTACTGATATCAATAACAGAAACTTCCAAAGGTAGGCAAAAAGGATAAAAAATGCTAAATACGTGCCTCTTAGGTAAGGATACCTACATATAAACCTAGATCTAAATAAGCTTTTCTTTCTTTCTTCTTTTCCCTCGGGTGGACATTGTACGTTATACTGCGTACTTTAACATACATAGGTACATGTACAAGTAAATAGTTTTGGTACCAAACTAGTCAAAAATCATATCAACAAAAATCATAGCCGAAATGAGAAATATTCCTTAACATTGGTTGGCTATTATCCCCGGGGCATTATACCTAGTTTTACATTTAGAAATGTTGTTTGTGCACAAAAAACTATGAGTAAGCCCGTGACTAAGCCAATTCCGCTCTTACAATGGGAAGCCTTTCCGACAATAATGGAGGGTGGATAGATCGCCACATTTATTATGCGAAAAGTAGCTTGTTGTTATGAGTATATTTATAAAGAATATAAGTCTTAAATTTTATTCAAATTCAGGCTATAAAAACACAATCAATCAGTTGAATTAAATATTACTACAGTGACAAAAACGCGGAAGCTAGTTATAATATGTAATTATGTTTAATTAAAACCCTATCTTAGGATAGGTATGTAGTTTTAGGTGGGATTATAGGGACCTATCTGCTACATGCAACTGGTACAACACTGTGAAATACATTAATGAATGTAATTGGTTTTTTGTTATGATTAACTATTTACGTTCAATATAAATATAGTTCGGTTCGGTTAATAGTATAACTAGTTCCGGTTTTTCAACAAACGAATACTTTCATATTTACACGTTTTTTGGCTAATCTGAGCCTAAAAACGTGTACCTAAATATGAAAATATTGCGTATATAAATGCGTGAGATAAATTCTTATAATAAATATATGTGTAAGGGGGAAAATAGAATAACATTTTACAATTCTATATACGTTACCTAGCTCTTATAAAACAAGCAATTACGGTAGCTTTATTCTTAAACCCGCGCCCGTGTGGTCGCTAGCTAATCCGCTCCGTGCTAAACGCAGCATGATAACCGTTCCCTAACTCACATAACTCTAAACGATATCGATATTTATCGGTTCTATATGAAAACACAACACGTCCAGTTGCCCGCATATTCTTTATCGAGCCAAGGGCTTTGTGAGTCATTCCGAGAATATAAAACAAGTTATAAGACTAAGCACCCATGTTAGCCTGCTATTGGAAATATTTTAGGCGCTGGATATGTCTGTTCGAACTCTAAGAATATGATATTGATTTGACATTATTCGCAGAAGATAAATAACGCTAACGAAATTGCTGCACGTGGGATGTAAAGTGAAAAATAATGTCAAATCACTAGGAAATCAAGTGGCGATCTTTAAATATAGAGTAGGTGAGGTGTCCAGGACAAACATTGTACGGAAAGTCCGTAAGGTATGTTAGCACACTAATTACCTTGTGGCCTGTTTGTAAGCCACCGTTGAATAACGGTCGAAACCCTTTTGTCATAACTGCCAGGCTTCAGTCCGATGACTAATAAAGGACGACGACGACGACAAAGGAAGGTTACCTCAATAAAATTATCAATTATCCAAGTTGGCGTTAATGTTAAGCCTTTCGCCGCCATTTATATAAACTGTAGAACAGATGCAGAACAGACAGGATCGATGGTTGCAAATGACAATTATGACTTATGACCGAGGAGTGGAATTCTTCATAGCAAAAATCAAACTGTCAGAGGGATTGACCAAGCTGTTTTATCGACATATCGATGTTACGGAATAATATCGCATTACCCAACTTAAAAGATTATTCTGTAACATTTGACCTCTTTGATAAGCAACTTGCATCTCCATATTAAAATAATTCATGTCAGCGTGACTTATGTCATTTAGGTCACTTGAGTTTTCATAACTGATTCGGGTGCCGTGTCACTGAAATAGTTAATCCTAAAAGAAACATAATTAACAAATGGACACAGAAAGATTCTTCTTTTAGCTACAAAGAAGGTTATTCCACAATATATTAAATCTAAATGTGACGTTCATTTACAACAATAATAAATATTATCTTATAAATGGATCTAGAATTAAAATTGAATGAATGAGAATTTAACGGTGACAATGTAGAGAAAATTATGACTATTTTCTTTTACTACAGGGAAGAAGAAGAAAACATATTTAGCACAGACTATATAGATATTATATAGATTTCGACTGTTATTTTGAATGAAGGTTAGTTTACCTACTCTTAGCAATTCATGTTAAATTTCATGTTGTAATTTTAAAATAAAAGTATTTTCTTTTTTATTCCTTACTATTATACTAACATACTGGGGCGGTCAGCTAATTAGGGACACCGTTATTTTGTTTATATGTATATTCTAAAGCATGATGTCATTACTTTAACTTTGTTTCGTTAAGTGACAGTTATTTATCGTGAAGTCTATAAAACAGCTTGGTCAATCCCTCTGACAGATTGATTTTTCTATGAAGAATTCCGCTCCTTGCTTATGACCTATCATGTCATCACTTTCGCACGTAAAGTCACCCAATTTGATATCTAGGCCACTACGAACCTTGTCACAGTGACGTTAATAAGAGATCTTTTGCGTCTTTCATATAGATTTTCAATATGACAAGGAGCGAAGTGGGCCATAAATCAAATTATAGTTGGTACAGTCAACTGTACATATGTATGAGAGATTTAAAAAAAGTTTGAATGCCATTATTATTAAATCCGAAATCGAAGCCATGGTTCCTAAGAACAGATTTCGCTATCTCTCATAGTTTCTGACTTCCCCCTCACTGACCCATTTGAATTGATCACCCTGTATATATATGTTCGGGTCAACTCATGCAACAAAATTTTAAAGCAGTTATCGTCAACCGATTGAAATGTAATCTCTCATGTACGGTGACAATGGAATATTATGGTACCACTAACATGATGCTGGAACCAGAAGGTTGCCATAGTTGGTGATTCTGCCAAAAAATACAATCGGCAATAAAAACTTGTCGATAACAAATTGTAATAACCTTATGTTAATTTATAACGCGCTGTTAAGTATAAGCCTTATACTACGTGCACACTGCACTCCTATCGCGTGTGTTCCTTCCGCATGCAGATTTACAATTTTATTAATTTTCTTAATTCTCCTGCGTATAGTAACTATTTATTATAAATATAAAAGTAATTTAGATACTTTTACTTTGTGACCAGCTATTGCTGAAAGCGAGACTGCACAACACCGACTACAGCGAACACCGTGTTACAATTACTAATTCAGTAGTTTGTCGCCGAATAAAATAGATAAGTAGTTAGACTAGTTAGTATTGCGACGAGTTGAGACATATGAGTGTATCGTCTAGTGCTTGATTAAAAATATCTACTACAATTTACTAAATAGAATAAACAGAATTAGTATATTTATAAAAATAAAATTTTCGTGAATGCGATTTTCGTACAATCAATGGTCAGCAGTAAGTGCCTAGGTACAACAGCCTACAGTCGCCGACAGTCCATTCCGATTGCCACCATTGAATAGTAATGAGCAGAAACAGCTATACAGTACTTCCTTCATTTTATTAACTACTGGGCATCGACGTTATTCGCATTTGCACATTCACGCTTGAGCCCTCAGTGCGTAAATACATATCGGTTTCAGTACTAAGCCACTAAATGTGTCCGTTAAATTCAAAAGTAAAAATAAAAAGTGTAACTTATGTAGAGTCGCAGGAGAGCGCTCTCTCGCATACACATGTGCGGTGATTCACTACTGAAAAAAAACATACCAAGGGACGGCGGAGAACGCGAGTGACGCAGTGCCTCAGAGTCATTGATCCCGTCTCGCTCCCGGAGTGTCGACGCGCGCCATGGCCGAGCCCTCGCGCGCGCTCTCGCCGCTCCTTCCGCCGCTCGCGCTGGCGACTGGGCTAGCATGCGGCGCCGGCGCCGCTGCCCTCGCGAACTTCGCCGCTCTCTCTGCACTCCTTGCTCGCTCCATAAACGGTACATTCGATGTCCTTAAAACAAAATAACTGGACTTACCTGCTCGATCGTGATCCCGAACTAATTGTGTCTCCGCTTTCAGGTCTTTCTGCAATTATAATACAGTTGGCTGTCGCTGACCTACTTCTCCTCGTGACCACAATTGGGCCAGAAATGTGGTCTTACAACTACAGATCATGGATTTTTGGGAACGCTGGTTGTGTTGCCTACCAAGGACTCAACGTCTTCGCGTCGACGGCGTCTTTATATTTAGTTACCACAATAGCGTTACACGCTATTGCTACGGTTAACCTAGAAATAAAAGCGTCGAAGTGGAAAGCTAAGATGAACTCTCAAGAGGAAGACGAAGAAATAAGATCATCCCGGCATAGTCTCGTAGCAGCCAGCAGCGACTCCTCGACGCCGCCTCGAACTATGAACGTAGACTACCGCCGGCTTACCGACAACAAGGTCTTGGTTACACGGCCGACTATGTTTGTTTGGATCATGTCTGCATCCTTAAGCGTACCCGAGTTCACTCTAGCAACGACAGTTCATTTAGAAAATGACACAACCGTATGCACTTTAATCGATTCTAATCACAAATTCTACATGCATTCGTTGATCGCGCTGTTTAATTTATTTCTACCAATATTTATATTGACCCTGGCCTTTGCACTAATTGTTGTGCGACTTAAGGCCCGAAGATCGCTCAGTGTAATTAGTGAAGAAGTGGTGTCGGCATTAAAATTATCTGTGTGCTTGATCATAGTGTATGTCGTGTTGTGTGCGCCACGATCAATTGTAAATGCGTACTGGGTATATTCGGCCGCGGAGAATGTGTACGACTCAGAATCTCTGATAGAGACAGTAAAGCATTCCCTACCGAGTGATACTGCAACTGCTGTAAATTTAGGATTAAGTGCGACTTACTTACTTGCGACAGTCTTGCGGCCTGTCTTGTGTATAATATTGGTCCCGCATTTGAAACAAAAGTTTACATTCACATGTCGAACAAGTGATGAAGAAAATGTTTAAAATGTGAAGAATATATAAGACTGAGTTTCTTAATAAGTTCAGTGTTTGGTTAGAGCAAATGAGACGTCAAAACATTATCATTATAATATCTAGTCTCCCTAATATTTTAAGTAGGTACTAAATAAAGTACCTATTAATACTTACGTGAGATATTACCTTGAAGAAGATATTACCACGCTAAGTCATGGAAACCGCTTAGGTAGTATGTATTTTTAGCGGGATGAACTTTAATCTACTTGAGGAACTAGAAATACAAAATAGCTTTTATTATGTACATATGGACATAATAAACACCAAATAAAGACTGATGAAAGTAAGTAAGTCGTAGTGTCGCTTATAAAAAGAAATGTCCTAATAATAAATAAAGTGTAAGTTAATATTGTAATTATTGTAAAGTATCTTGCAGCTACGTATCACATTGTTGTGAAGGTACTGGAAATGCAAACAAGTTGTTTTGTCACTCGCCTTGATAACGCATTCCTTCGCCAAAGTCAACACTACTTGATACTATAGTTATCAAGACCCACCGACAAAACATTTTAGTCATAGCGCGTGGGCCAGAGATTGGACACATGCACATCTACCTTAATTATACCTCTATTAGTTAATTTACCTTAGGAACTAGTTCCTAGTTATAACAAGCTAACGATGGGTAGATATGATCGAGATCTTTTGTAAGGTCAAACGGGAGATACGGGATACGGATGGTAAGAGCAACAAAAGTTTCACATCGAGGTCTTTAAAATCAACACGTATATTTTTCTGAGTTGCTCGTTATATGCGCGGCGAGTGCCGTGGCTGCTAAAAAAGTTTACAAAACACGACGCAAAATGCGGGATAAGTAAATTAAAAAAAAATGGTAGGTATATACATTTTTTTTTTTTTTATATATATACCTAACGTTTTTTACAAAAGAAAATTACTTATCTGTAATACTCTTTACCTATACGTACCTATAGGCATCAGAAGGCCTGCCGGGAAAAAGGTGCGAAAGATTTTTTTTTTTATGACATAGGCGGCAAACGAGCAGACGGATTGCCTGATGGTAAGCAATTACCGTCGCCCATGGGCACCCGCAACACCAGGGGAGTCACAAGCGCGTTGCCGGCCTTTAAGGATTTTAGAGCATCTTTCTCTTTTAACTTTAAAACCGTATACCCAGCAAAACCCTCTATGCTTCGTTGTTACACAATAAACACAATTTGTGTAATTTATTTACCATGTAACATGTATTAGGTTTAAATTTTATTGTGAAATGTTATCCAGTTTTGTAGGATGACAGCTAAGGCGCGGCGCCATATTTAATTCTGGCTTGTCTTAGAACATTGTATGAAGCACCGCGTCTGATACGTCTACGTGACTGTCTCTGATACTAATACAGACGTATCAGAGGCGAGGCGGTGATCACTAGTAACGTATGAAACGTATCAAAAGTATCTACCATTTACAAATTTCTTAATAAAAATAGATATAACTCTGCATATATCTATATGAAACAATTAATAGCGCGAGATTAAAGCGAACTTGTACGTAAAGACATCTTAATTTCCAAAAATATATGCGGTGGCAGGTACTTTTGGAGCGTTGTCTTATACGCTGCTATTGATGCTGGATGTACATCTCAAATAAGTACTTACCTACATATACCTACTATAATAAATAATCATTGGCTGTTGACAATAAACTGGATAAATCGCCACATGCTTTATTTCAGACTCTGGGGAACTTAAATAATAGGATGTTTTCTGTGGACTTCTCGGGAGGGTGCCCCACTTAGTCCACTTCCACTAGATAGTTACTTTTTATACCTAGGAGCGTGAAAGTGGATTAAAATTGCGCGACATTATAATTATACTTATTGTATAATAGGGTTTTTGGGGTCTGCGAACACTTAAACACACGCGATGTTAGGCACAAAATTGGGTACATACTTTCCATTAGGAAAAATTTTTTTGGCCTTTTACTTATGAATACTGATAAAAAAAACTTCGTATAGTTCCGAACACGGAAGCAGGTATCTCAGTAAAACCAGATAACTAATGAAATGACATAAAATCATTCCTGACCTGATATGATCGGGTTTTTATCATTTGTCGCAATAGCTGTCACGCTCCAACAGGTATGTAAGTGCAAAAAGTGACGGATAGCGCGATAGATGATAAAATTATAACCTATTTTTGTTTCATATTTTTGACCTTACGCTTAAAATGGGGGCGGGAGACACATTTTTTTTATCTTTCGGAGAAAATTATTTCCGAAAATATACACTACCAAAAAATGACGCAATTTTCCAAATAATTACCTAACCTATTTAACGACACCTCAAACTAAGGTGCAGAAACCGAAAAAAAATTACTCCCTCGAATCACATGTACAGTCAGCGTCATATAGTTGGTAACATCTCAAAAAGTTCGGTACACCATAGAATTTGTATGGTGTACCGAACTATTTGAGTACTTTGAATGCTACCAACTATATGACGCTGACTGTACAGTAGAAGTCGGACTTGTTTACACTTTTTTCACCTTAATCCTTTGTAATAAGGTGCTAAAGGGTAAAAGTATATTACGTACCTAGGGCGGTAAAACAAAGAATGCCTCAGATTGCGGGTATTTGTGGCCCGAAGCAGAGGCGAGGGCCATAAACAAGCCACCTAAGGCGTTCTTTATTACCGCCTTGGTGCGTACATAGTTTTACGCCTACATCTGGGTGTAAAGTGAGATTTACCGTCGCGCCCTAGGGCGGTAAATCTCTCTTACCGCCCAGTGCGACGTAAAGATATATTTGATGTCGTTGTGTAGTCAGCGTCATATACTAGTCAGTATGGCCAAATAAAGACCTGTATCGATATATTTGGTCACTTTGGTTGCCACTAACTATATGACGCTGACTGTATTAGGGCAGGTACTTACCAGCCGCGGCGTGTCCATAAAACCCGTCCTTGGTCTCGTGAAGAAAAGGCAAAGCTGTATTGGCTCCGTCTCGCCTAATAAAAATATTGAATTCCTAGGTACCTACATTATACCCTAAAAAACATTGTCCGTGTGATTGATGTTCATGATCATACCAAATTACAGCTTTCTAGGACTAAACGGTCACCGATCCTAGTCTGGGACAGACATACAGACAGCTATGGCGGAGCTATAAGGGTAGTAGACTATGGAACCCTAACAACCACTCCATAGAGCTTATTAAGAACATAATATTATATTTTTATTCATTGATACATTCCAGTGCTATCGATAGAACATAAAAATTCATGGTATTTTTTTAAGAAAGTTAATAACGAAATATTAACAAACTCGTCTTCCTAATGGTAGAAGAGCATTTAGCTAGATGTATTTTCCTTTTATCTCACCAGGGTAAGTCTCGCGTTGGGGGAGGCCTATGTCCAGCAGTGGACGTCCTTTGGCTGATATGATGATTTACTTTGTAAAAGATAAAAATGCTCGAAATATACGAACTTCATGTTCGCGATTCCGGGCCTGATATCCCAACTGCATTTGTAATTCGGACGTTTTACATATTATATTATGACCAGCTTTGGTTCCCTCATTATCACGCTATCCAGCACTATAATATGATTGCGAGAAACATCAATAGCTTTATCGTAATTTTATAGCACTACCGTACAGTCAGCAGCAAAAGTGACTAAGCGTTTGAAGTGTTCAAAATGACCTACACGCGCTCTTATTCTCTTGACAATAGAGATGTGTTGACCTATTTTTGAACACCTCAAACGCTTAGCCACTTCTGCTTCTGACTGTACCGACTAAACGTGCTTGCCTAGAGGTAGGCTTACGTAGGAAATTAACGACCTTAGCTTTCTACGACCATTTCATGCATTTGGCAAGAGGTTCCTGCATTTATAACAATACATGCATAACAACCTCGCAATCTCACGCAAAGTCATATGGTGACGGCGCCAGTAATGGACAAGGAACCAATGATGAACATTAGTGCTTATTTCAAAGGAGTTAAGCGTTGTGCATTTATTGGTACATATTTAATTTATAACGTTATGGCTTTTTAATTAAGAACTAAGTGTCCATCATTGGTGCCATCACCCTAGTTATTTTTCCTTCTGCGCAGTGAGTGGTGCAAATAAAAATAGTAATAAATCTATTTTTACAGCAAGTCCGAGGTTGCGTGCAATTACAATAAGCAACCTTGACGGTGGACCGAAGCTCCCAAGGACACGCTGTGTTGGCGGTGATGGGCCTTAAAAGTTGTTTAAACCCGGCTAAGTTAGCTTCTAAGTGAGAAGCATCTAACATCCGGTAGACCTCATAGTAGTTTGTTTATACCAACTAAGGAAACTGTAGGTCTAATTAAAAAAATGCGATGTACTAACCCAACCTGTATCTTGTAAATGACCGTTAGTTTAAAAAAAAAAAGAAGTCATTTGTTGTAGTATGTAAAACAACCAACAGTTTCTTATATAAATCATCAGCTTATATAAAACCGCCAATTATTTTACAAATAGTTAACGCCAGAACTTGTGAACCGAACTATAAAGAAGCAAATTAAAGCTCGTAAAATTAATGATAATTAATGTTTTTTTTCCACGCGTGGACGAGGTGCGATAAATGTGGATACGAGAATTTATTTTATCGCATATTCTCGTAAGTATTACAATGTATAATATATTGCTAATGATCCAGAACAGCTAAGCTTGACGCATGCGTAGAGCCAATGACACAGGTAATCGATTGGTCCTTGATTTTAAACTGCCCTTTATAAAACTCGTCATATCATATGATTAAGAAAAATCTGCAAGAATTAGATCTGTTGAAAATCGTGGGTACTAGGGGGCTAACTACTAAAAAGGGCTTTTAGAAAACTAGCTAATGGCAAATAGGGATATTTATATTCACTTGAACTCGGCCGGGCAAACACTACATAACTTCCCTGCAGGGCGCCCACTGTGTCAACTGGAGAGATAAAATTATCTAGACAAACAATATCTTAAGGGTTAATAGGTGGCGGTTTATTTCATTGTCGATTCTAAAACTAAAAAGTGTATTTAATACAAAAGTTTATTGGTGAAAACATGAAAAATATAATAGATTAATGGCTGATAAAATGCAGCAGAAATGTTACAATTATATGTCCATCACAAGACTATTTTGCTAATAAATGCCTGAAAAATTCAGAATGCTAATTATTAATCAGTTATGGGCACAACAAAATAGTTAATGTCAATAACAATTAGTTTTCCTTTGGTAATAATTAAAACTTTAGAGGACATCACAAAACCACATAAGACACTAACAACTTTTTTGTGCCCTTACTCAATACAGCCATTACAGTTAGCGCGATAATGAAATCTAACTTTAACGGGTCACTGGGCGCACTTTAACAAATGTAATCACTAATATTCTTTAAAATAACATTCACCATCAAACTCCATTTCACTGCGGACATGCGGCGAAAGGAATGTTTCATTGGGGGCCGACCAGGCTGCAAGATTTTATAATATGAAAGGAAAACACTTTTAACTTAAGAAACCGTAATTTTAATAACTTAAGTTATAAATATTTATATTCATCAGGTCAGCTCGATATCTGTAATCCAGTGTAAATACAGAAATACAAAACCGTCAAAGATGACACATAACATTTAGACGGAACGTGAAGGTCCGCTGCGAACGACATTTAACATTTTTTTACAAGCGACGGCTCGCTGCGGGGCGGGGAGTCCGACCCGCGCGGCGTTCTCGAATGTTACTCGTTTTCTTATAAAACACCGATGAGAACATTGGATGTGGGGAGGGGATGAGACATTAGTTGTCGCCGCCCTCGGCCGGCTCGTCGCCGTCGCCCTGCGTGTCCGACGTCCACAGCGTCAGGTTGTCTCGCAGCAGCTGCATGATCAGCGTCGAGTCCTTGTACGAGTCTTCATTCAGTGTGTCGAGTTCCGCGATCGCATCATCGAATGCCTGCAATGCGAACAACTTATTACTTTCCGCCCACAAGCGTTCACATTAATAAATTACAACACATTAAACCTTCAAGTAATTAATTTGAAAACAACCAAGTAAATATTAATTGACATTGTTTTTTTTATAACTAATTTAAATATCTAAATAAAACCAAACACTGTTACTGGCTGGATCGAGGATTAAGAGGTTAATTACTTTTATCATGACCATGCTCAAAATCATTAGTTTGTCGTCCATAAAATGTAGAAAATGTTCTTTTTTAAACCATGCAACTATGAGATTTCTTTTAGTTTCGCGATGTTAGTAAGAGTTACGTAAAGTTCGGCGCGAGCACACTGCAGACCAAGTTGTTCAGTGTAAGAAACCTGTTTAGCTAAGTGGCACGCCCGCGCAGGGGAGTTGATAATCTCGTAATAAAAGACTGAAAAGTTGAGAGCGAGACCGAGCCGGATGGGGTGGGTCGGTTGCATTTTGGCTTTCGCAATGTCGAACGCCTCCTGGTAGGCCTTCTGCGAATCTTCCACGACAGCTGCGGACAAGCGAGCATGTTACACGAAACAGAGACCTCTATACCTCGTGCCAGCCAGCACAGCCTATGCTTTAACTGACTGAAATAATGACCTGTTTGGCGAGCTGACACGCTTTGTCTGGTGAATTTAATATCTCATAATAGAAGACGGAGAAATTTAACGCGAGCCCCAGCCTTATTGGGTGTGTGGGCTGCATTTTCGCCTTGCTGATCTCGAAAGCATCCTGGTATGCTTTCTGTGAGTCCTCTACAACCGCTGTAATACAAACGCAAGTTTACTAGAGAACTTAACAAAAGGCTCTAATAGAAGAGCTCATGATATTGGGTGGTATTATTGTTACCAAATGAAGTGTTAATTTTTTTTTTATCTCAAATGTAAGATATTTAAATTTATAAAATATTTTTTCAAAAGAAACAAAGAGTTCTATGAAATTTAATCCTATGTACTTACAATTTCTGGTTTCTCCTGTGGCCACTTCTGCGAGGTACCTGTAGTAATCTCCCTTCATTTTAAGGTAAAATACTTTACTTTCTGGATTACTAGCTTTAGGAATAAGGTGCTTGTCAAGTAAACCCTGAAATAAAATAATAAAATATTAGAAGCTGTTGAAACTACAGATAAGGCAAACAACACTTCCAATAGCTCTCAGTCAATTCACAAATTCATATATAAAGTATATAGGTATGTATATTGATTGTAATTTTTAAAATGATGTAAAAAAAAAACAAAAATCACAATCATAAAATTAATTGATTATAAAATTTTCAAATAACAATATGCGCATAGTATGTATCTCGACAGGGCAACGAACGAAAACGGGATAGGAGCGCGCGCAGTGACGCGGCGCACTACGTCACCCCACCCCCCCTTCGGAAAAGCCGCACCGCGCCCCGGCGCCCTGCATGCCGCGTTATAACGCCCATGATCCGCCTAAACGTACCGATCGGAGGAAATGACCACGACAACTTGTCGCTTGCATCACCCCTCGAATTGGCGACGCGCATGACGTCACCCGCGTAGGCGACCGCGCGAGCTAATCCTACTCGATTTCGGTACAAATTCCGTAACTGCCGCTAATTGGCAGATATGATAAATAAGATTCTCGGAATCGAGATCTGAGAGCTAATGAAATGTTAATGAAATCAGCAAGTAGAAGCGTCTAGAAGTTTTTCTTACCAATACGTCGTAGCAAATTTCTCTGAGCTCCTTTTCTACTTTAACCCTATATTCTTTAGCCATCTGTTGTTTTCTTTCCGATCCCTCGGTTTTTTGTTCAATGGAGGAGATGACGCGCCACGAGGACCGTCGGGCGCCCACGACGTTCTTGTAGGCGACGGAGAGCAGGTTCCTCTCCTCGTTGCTGAGCTCGACGCCGGTCTCCGTCACCTCCTTCATCGCGGCCGCCATGTCGTCATATCGTTCGGCCTGCTCCGCGAGCTTGGCGCGCTGCACCAGTTCCTCCTTGTCGACGGACATCGTGGACGATGAAAGAGGATTATTTCACTGATGCCCCTGCAATCAAGTCACGGGTCTAGTTCAACTACCTAGAAATGCAACGGTGTAGGTTCGCATGAAAGACGATCGTTCAGAAAGACTAATCGTTAGGCGTCACTTTCACCGAAGCGAATCGCAGATAGGGTATGTGTCATCATTGAATGTGGAAGCACCTTGTGTAGAGGCCACGAGCGCACTGGCGCAGTGTGAAAACTCAACAGCTCAAAGAGCACCCCTCACGCCAAACGCGACATCGACGCGGCGTCCGCTCGGTTCGACAGCATCTCACAGACTCGGGCTTAGAGGCTCGCGCCGCCGCCGCGCCGTCGCTCGGCCACCGCCACTGCGCCACCGGTATTGATCCGCCGACGCGGGATAAACACTCCAGACGAAATACGACTAGCGCGACGATTGCACACACCCCTCGCCTCACCCGCGCCCCGGCACCGTGCACCGCGCCCGGCGGCCCGGCGGCGCCTACCTACCGACCAACCTCCTTCCCTTGCTCTAGGTGCCTTCCTACCCGTCTATGCATATACCTGTAGATATATCCACCCATGTCGTGTTGCTAAGCTAGGGGTATATTCCACTACATCCTCGGGGCACGAATACACATAAAAATGTTTATATGTGCGAGTCACATGTTTTAAATGTAGGACCTCTTCTCAAACCCATATTATGATACAATGAGTGAGCTCATTGCAAAACAAATCATTAAAAATACAAGAGCTTATCTATCTTACCTATTTTATGAATAAACTACCTATAACTATGGATTTTATTGAAATTTCGTATTTTGTCAGGCAGCTGGCCATATGAAAATAAATTAATAGGTATTTAGAAATTTACTCACACTGGGTTGGAATATGCAACTTCAGGGTAACAGAAAAATATTTTTATATTTATCCACAAACCTACCATTTATTAACACACAAAACTGTAGACCTATTTTGAATGAAGTGCCACTCCCCAATTAATTATGACATTGACAGTTCCTACAATTTATTTACTCATTGTAGTATAGGCATTACAATAAAATCAGCTGTTCTTAAAAACTTAGAGAACACGGATTTAGCAATAAAAAGGAACAAATTGTTTACACAGTTGATGTAACATTTGTCTGTCTTCATAAAATGAGCCATTTTTGCCCATATGTGACCCTTATCAGTATCACTTAGTAATTAACCTTTCCTACGCATTTTTTTTTTACATCCATAAAATACCTATACACTCAAATTAGATATATCATCATTTTTACAAAAATAACTTTGACCAAGAATGAGTTTAAAATAAAGACTTACAATAATATAAAGGTTTATGTCCTTACTCAAGTCAGGCTCTTCTAAAAGTGACTCATAGCGATAACTTGATGAGTGATGATGCATACATCTCTACAACTTTCAATGAATTTCAAACAATTATAGGATCATGCTTCCTTATAAATATTTTAAGAATGGGTCAAACCATCAGGCCCACTTACTTTTGACAGACATTTCTAAATTTATCCAATATTTTGTGGATTGAATAGCTAAATATGGTCCAGGTCAAGAAGAATTAAACATACTTTTAGATTCGAAATTCATATTTTTAGTTTCCAAATTATCATTTTATGAAGGAAAACAGGTTCACTATATAATTGCAGTTAAAGAGAAAGTATTAGGATCTTTAACTGCATTATTTAAATTATTTGAGATCACTGCATAATAGTTTATCTGACCAGACAATGGCATTATGGGCGTCGTGTGCCCCCGCCTCAATGTCACGCACGTGTCCATCTCGCTGAGGTGAACGCAAGCAAGAGCCGTGACACACCAACGCTATACCGTAGGTACCAAACTCTACCCAACAACCTATACTAGTTACACAACGGAAATTCGGCCGCAATGAATCATTCAGTACAAAAACGCAACACCGTTAATTCAAAATGATTTTAACAAATATAATTTTAACAAATATGATTTTAAATCTTTAAGACGTGCAAATAAATCCGGTGACTTTATACGTTATCGAATCGACATTGATAACGACAGAACTACGCACAGCGAAATTACGACGCACTCGTAGGAGCACTGGTTAGGGTTACGTCTAATGAAAGTTCAATATCCCTAGTGGGAGGTTTAATCAAAATGCAAGCATGTTTTACTTAGATCTAACAAAAATAAGCCACTTTCTATGAAACGGTCGAAACGGCAATTTACTCAAGACTCCAAAAATATAATTAGACTTTAGAAGCATGTACACGGGCCAAATTTAAAGACTTACGGATCGTTTCAGTTCACTAATTAGAACAACTCCTGTCGTAAAAACTGTAGAATCGTTGTAAATATAAACTAATGGAAACACATAATTTTGAGTATATAATTTGGAATGATAGCTAACCGCGCCGCGGAATCGTGTCGCCGGTTCAGGCAAAATGGCTGCAAGGGGCACTCCTTCTATGCGTCACAGTCACATTTATGGAGATGTAAATTCCCAACATGGACACTTTCCGTAGTAAAAAAACACATAAAATGATTAGCACTCAATAGAAATTTGATGCACTTACTTGTTGGAAGGGAAAAAAGTAATAAAAACAGCAAATTGCTGCACAATATCAGTTTTTCTCTTGCGGCGAACGATACACTACACTGACGGCGGCGGGGCCAGAGGGGAAACAAAAAACGGAACAGGGTTCTCAGAGAACGTCGGCCATCTTAAAATGTCTGAAGAGGAAGTTGTTAGCTTGGGCGGGATTTTTAAAAATATGTCTTATTAACGACAGAGACCTAAAATTATTCTCAGTAAATAATATATAAATAATTAAATGGTTTCTATAGTAGCAAACAAAGCCATAAGACACGATAAATGATGTATACTGACAACTTCTCAAGTTGTAAATAAAAGTAAAGTACTTTGATTTGATGTTAAACTGCTTGAATAATTTTATGACGACAGTGCAAAGGGCAACCCATTAGCAACCAGTGTAAGTTTAAATTTACTTTATTTATATCGACATGTTGTATTAATTGTATAAGCAATTTAACAATAAAAGTTTTATCAAAATGTGCATGGAACATATTATTTCTATTTTTTGTTATCGATATAAAATAGCTAACCCCTTCTCATTTTTGTATTGAATTGTTGAACTTAAACAAGCCAAAAGAACTTTCGCCAAAAAAGCCATGCATAAATGAATATATTATTATAAACGATCTATAACCAATATAAGTGAATCAAACTTGTGGCAATATCAATCATGCATGGCAACATATTAGTGACCCTATTTAGGATCATTGTAAAAACGCCTTTATTTAATTTTATAAATAGAACAGCCATTTTTTTCTTAAAATACGCTCGTAAACTGTCAAAGTCTCGTCAACTCAACGTAACGTCAAATTAAATGTCAGATAAATTGTTTACCACGTGCGACGTACGTTTTCTGTCTTTCTACAGTGATATCGAAAACGTGGTTTAATTTGTGTAATAAATTTGCTAGGAAACCCGTCTCCTAAAATGCCTAAATCCAAAAGAGACAAAAAAGGTATTTTAAGTTTATTTGCTAGCTAATAGTAACCTGATTTAGTTGGAATTCAATGTTTACATTTATTTTTTCTTCTGTTTTACAGTATCCCTTACAAAAACAAACAAAAAAGGACTTCAGCTGAAACAAAAAACTATAGAAGAAATAAGAAATTGTTTAACTAAATATGAACACATATTTCTGTTTACCGTGGATAACATGAGAAATGCCAAACTCAAAGATCTACGTCATGAATGGAAGGATTCTAGATTCTTTTTCGGCAAAAACAAAGTAATGGCCATAGCTCTTGGAAGGACTAAAAGTGACGAAGTTGAAGATCAGTTAAATTTGGTGATTTTTTCCTTATAGATTTACAACTAATTGTATTTTATTGTATTACAGGCAGGGATTTGTTGGCTTAACAATGCTTAACTGTCAACCAAAGTCTTAACAGCCTCCTAGCTTTGTTCATGGTGACCTTGCCTACAATCCTAGAGATTTGGGTTTGAATCCTGGTATGGCCACATATATAGGTTTCTCATTAGTATTTGTTCCTTAATTATCCTATAACCGCTCTGAGGCAAATAAAAAGGTCTGCCATTCCATTGTACCTTGCATTTTTATTTTAACAGATCAGAATTGCTTATTTATTGATGGTATCTTTGTAACCTTTTAAGGACGAGGCAGTTTTATCATTTAAATTTAATATATTATAATTAAATTTGTAGTAGTGCTAGTACAAATTAAATTCTAGTTTTTAACTCTATAAAACAAGAGAATGTTTTAAATTCAAACACTCTCAAATTTCCTTGGCCTTATGAGGCTAAAACATATAGTTGTCTACTATCCACAACCAAAGAGATAGTTAAATATTTGGTGCCCCAGGACTGTTAACATCATAAATTGACCTGCAATCAATCTGTACAGATGGTTTAGCCATCCCTAGCCCGGGTCCATGGCTATTAATGCCCATAGGGAACCACAAGCACAAGTATTATTGAGCTTCCCGTATTAAATAAAATACTAAACTAAATTGCACATGTTAACTGTTACTTGCTATATTAATGAGTTTCACTTTTACAGCTATCAAAGAAAATAAAAGGCCAGTGTGGTCTTCTGATGACAAACCGAGATGTTGTAGACGTTCTGCAGTGGTTTGATGACTTCAGTGAGTCTGAGTATGCCAGGTCAGGCTTTGTTGCTACTGAAGATGTGATTCTACCAAAGGGGCCTCTAGAAGACTTCTCTCATACCATAGAACCCCACTTAAGGAAACTAGGGCTGCCCACCTCTCTCGAGAGAGGTGTTGTTACACTTATTAAGGAATATCAGGTAATTATGGCAGATTTAATAAGCTTATTATGTAAAAGCCTGTTTAGTGTGAAACTTATATTTTTTATCTTTGTTAATTTTTATAAGTACCTTGATTTCTTTTTTGTAGGTTTGCAAAAAAGGTGCTGTGCTAACACCAGAGCAGGCAAGTATATTGAAACTGTTGGGTAGACAGTTAGCGGAATTTAAAGTTACTATAAAGTGCCATTGGTCAAAAGGCAAGGGATTCCACAAAGATATTGAGGGTCTTAGTGATGATGAAGAAGGTGACAAAAATGAAAATGTGAATGAAGATGAGTCCATGGAGGAGGATGAAACATAAATGTCTCAAGAACCTGTTTGGTTGTTTTAATATACACCTAGTTACAATCAATGTTTTTATTTTATTTTATATAATATCTTAATCCAAATTTACAACAATTCTTGTTTTACAACTAAATAGAATAACTTTTTATACACACCTAGGCTATGATACTAAGACTCAAGTTTTTGGCAGTCAGCCTCGTTTGGTACCAAAGGCCAGAACTAGCATTGTGGTAGAAATTATGCAAATGGCATTCATAAGGTTCTGTGCTATCTGGTCTCGCTGGTTTTGCTGCATATCCATTATATGTTGTCTACTGATGATACATAACCCTATATACAAACTCCTTCCGAGGTGCTAGGCAGTCAGCAAGTTATTCACGGCCATCACGTGAATAATACCAACGAATATTCCACATGGAGGGCAAGAACCTTGAATATTTTAGATGGAACATTTTACTGAAAGAAAACATTATTTTAATTTAAAGTGCAATCATAATTAAATACAATATTTAAATGGTTAAACTGGGAATCAAACCCGCTACTCTACAAAAAATACCCTGTAGCAGTATCATACCAATGAAAGGGCTTCATCATAAGCATTATTTTTTGCTAAGTTAATAAGTTATATCAGAAATAAGTAGAAGGTTAGGATTTTTTTATTGAAAGTTAATAAATCTAATTTATCAAAAGCTCAAAATTAGTCCCATTTCGATGAATAGGTCAATCAAAGTTGAACTCTTGATTATTTCGTCTTCCATTTCTTTCTACCACTGTTTTTAAGCAAAAAATAATCTTTATGATGAAGCCTTTCGATCGGTATGATAAAGCTACTGGGTATTTTTTTTTCTCTTTTAGTGGCCTCGATTCCCGGTTCAACCATGTATTTATTGAAAAAATCTACTCATATGAATGCAGTTTAAATTGTTATTTAAATGAGAATAATGTCTATTCTCAGTATAATGTTCCATCTATAATATTCAAGGTACTTTACCTCCATGTGGCATAGCTGTGGGACTCCCTGTAGGTATATATATTTATTATTTAAACATATATTGTAATCGTCAAGAGTCGACGTCAAAGAGTTAAGTCCCATTCCGTAGCCAACGTCGTGGCGAATCATTTTTTTATATTGTTTTGCCTGTTCTTTATGAGCTTAAGGAAAATTGTTTAACTGCAGAAAATTTAGTTAAACCGGCGGGAACCGGCTAGTTTGGACTAGCCCACTGGGTAGGAAAGACAGCATTAGCATCCTAAACGCTTCGTGTGCTTAACAAAGAGATGCCGTTCTTTAATAGGGGATTGCCAGTCAACGTACATGGTATGTATGAAAAAATGTCCATGTGGTCATTATGTCGTTAATTATTTGACTTAACATGTACGTAGGACTGCAAGGTAAAAAAGTAAATAATAGTTAGAACATTGGTATTCTTACTAAGGTACTAACAACAACACGCTTGAACAAACCTTTAATAGACAATAAACCTTATTTCCCTGAAATAAAGTTTTAAAATGGTCATCGATGGTACCTATTTGTCGCTAGCAAGTTTGCTCCCTCGTGCGTCATCAAATTAAAGTTTAAGCGAGACAGTGTTGCCAAGTTCAGCAGCATGAATAAGTTGGGGCAGAGCCAAGAGCTCCCCTTGGTAAATTATGCATAGCACAGCCAAACAACTTCACTGTGTACAGTCACCTACATTAATAGCTTGCTAACAACAAAGGCCCTCAAAATATACGACACGCTCTTATGGCTCCCTATAACATTCGTGGCAGATATGTCGGCGGCCGATCGTATAATATTCCTGTGTAATTTTGATGTCCCGTACACGGAACAATGGTGTTCTGGACATTTGGGAGGCTTACGCGGAGAGGTCCTTTCGACAATTTAATGAACTGTAAGGGGTATACTAAGCGGATGTTGCCCCTGCTCGTATCATGGGACTCGCAAAGAGACAGCACCCGTCATGATGTAAGGACTATTAGTTTTAATGGAATCTAAAATGTACTAGGCTATTGGATAAAAACCCGGACGCCTGCCTAATAAAATGGTGTACAATTTTATATCCGGCACACGGTGACTCGCCCTATGAGAGATCGGCCCCCACAAAAAGCGACATTATTTTTATTTATTAATGATACTAATTCATGATATCAACGAGATTTCGTTTTAAGGACAATCAACTAAATCGTCTAGAACTAATTTACGCTTTGATTCTAAATAAAACACACTGTATTATACTAAAATGTTTATTAAAATAATCACAGAAACAACAATAAATTATCTATTTAATTTAAAAGAAAAATACCAAATTCTAATCAGACAAAACATTATAAAACAATCTTCACGAACTTAAAATAGCCATAGAGTAGTTATAACAGTGCTAAAGTCAAAGCAAATACTTATCGTGGCACCCGTGTTTATAGATTGGAATTAAATAAATATGTATATAGGACCACAGGTGCGGCGATAATCCCATCGAGTACAGTGCAATTGCTACTGTTTATTTGTTTGACTTCAGAACACTTTATAATATTAGCTCTGCAATAGTAAAAAAAATGACTAATCAATTCTCTAAAAACATGTCAAATAGAAATCTTAAAAGGGCTATGCCCTGGTGTCTGTTTTGGATTTTTTGAGTGTGTAATCTAAACAAGAAAACTTAATCATACATACAAATAAGTAATCACAGTACAAAAATAAAGCATAGCTTCATCAGTCGACGACATCACAGCATACAACTAACAACGTTCAGCAAACCAAAACTCATGACATGACCCTAGACTTAAATCTACAAATTCATGATACGTTACAATCATGGAACCATACCAGTCTTTGTAAATTATATTTTAAACTAAAATTACATGTAAAGACGCACTATTCATTATGAAAGCAATCTAAAAGTTCATGAATAAAGACTACTGCTTAGCTATCTGTTACAAGTGAACTGTATTTATAAAAACTATATTAATATAACTATTTTACCACTGTATAAGAATAGTCGAGATAAGCAAAGCTCGAAAATTGAATGCGTTCTATTACTTTTATTATAAAGCAATGGATAACAGACAGCAAACAACGGATGCCATTGAAAGAGCCGGGAGATATTCTAGCAGTATTAAGTTACCCAGGTGACCGCAATATTCGCGCACTGGCGTTACGAAGTCGAGATCACGTATCACAGCATTTAAGAACGCAGTAGTCAAACATAATTAACTAATGTTGCTTCCAATTCTTTTATTGTTAGTCTGTCTTATGAAACTATTCCGTGGGATCTTTTTATAACTAGCACAGTTGCACTCTGATAGTTAATAGCAATTGGTAAATATCTAACTCAGTCGTAAGTGATAGACATCAATATTAATTAAATTAATTTATCTCCGTGGTTTTGGAGAAAATTGTGTACAGTTAACAGCAGATACTAAAAAGTACTTAGGTATAATAGTAATAGAGACATTAAACATAAAGACTGACAATGTTAACACAAAATTGAGTTATTATGATTAATTAAATTAGATGTCGTTGCTACGCGTGCTTTCAATCCTGTACATTTTGCATGAGGTTGAAAGTCTTTATTGTTTAGTTGTCTCTGTTATTTAGGTCTTTGATATGTATGTCTACCTTCATTTTCCGTCATTGGCAATAATTGGTACCAAAATAAATTACATGTCATAATCATTATCAGAAATAAATATATGATAATCTCTAACATTTGTACCGAAAATCTTTGAAAATTTTACAAGGCTCGTGAAAATTTTACTGTATATAATATTTAGCATATTGTAATTCACTTGATAAGTCGCTCAATGATCTAGCGACGTCCATGGCCTGACGCAAGCCTAATCTCAAAATCCTGCGTTGCATTTGAGGACACATAGAGGTATATCGACTAATACCACGTAACGTTGTTTCGACCAATATTTAATTACGATATATTCGCTTTTCAGATACTAAATCTCAAACTTTCGTGACTTACTCCAGTTACGAAGTTTTGTTGATGAAATTTATAATTGGTCGAAACAATACTTTAGCCTGACAACCCGGTTGCTCGTATTTGCACAATTATGTACGGCCTCTTTCTAGTTTTGTTCGTGCAATATACGAATATTTTGGCAAACGCTGCAGAGTGATTTGTAGATCTTATGGCGCCTAAAAACTTCGTTCGTATTTCCGATTCGAAACTTTTATGTTTGATTTTTGTAGTTCAATTTCGAAGTGTGCAGGCGTCATAAGAAATAGTTTTATTTAAAAACAACATTTTCTAATAAATTTAAAAATAAAAGCACCTTATCTTCCCGAAACGAGGCAAATTTTTTTTTGGTAAATCAAGCCTAATTATCACATAAATAGCTAAGCGTATGCGCATTATAACCGATCATGAAAAATTACACTACTTAGACAAAAAATAGTCAACCTTAGATCTTAAATCGTGATCGCTTAAATGGCGGGTAACGATAGCTTGGTGCATATCCTTATTTACCTAAATATAGAAGTGATCGTCAAGAAATGACATTATTGCTGGATCTAAAGTATGATATCGCAGGCCGGCGAATAAGATTACAGTTATTCAGTATCTCAAACATATCGCATTAATGGTGTAGTGGATTTAAAACCTAGCGAGATCTTTGTTTCGCCGTTTGGAACGTATCGTTTCAAGCCAATGCCCTTCGGGTAGAAAAACGCGCCATTCATCTTTAAGCGCACTTAGCCTTGAACACTTATTACTGCCTCATAATTTTAAAAGGCTTGATATAAGAAACCGTACTTAAGTTACAAATTCTTGACACTATTAATGCAATAATTGCAATTTTATGATGGCCATGGCAATGTTATACTTACGCACGTATCGAATATGAGTTTAAAAAGATCGAATAATCGTTTCAAGTGCCTGTTTAACACTGGGCCCGCGGGTAAATTTACTTCAAGAAGACGACTGGCTTTCAGGTTATATTTCAACAATACAATAGACAATACAAGAAGACATTTCAGTCTATTTGTAGCCGTTTCGATATCACTGCTCGGCTCAACTGAATACATTCTTGTGCCCATAATTAATAAACCCCTCGTCTTCGTGAGTCATACATTCTAGTTAGTTTTGACCACAGGTTTGGGCTGCGCCGGCGCCGGTAACGGGACGTCGACTTCTGGTATGGGGTCGCGCCAGAACATGGTCTGAGAGAATTCGTCGCTCGGCTCGCAGAGGGCAGGCGGGAACACCTGGTCCACCAGCACTGACATGTGGGAGTACCTGCGAAGAACACACAATTTACAATCTTGTATAACAATATTACTTGGCCACTTAAGATCTTACGCACAACTGCGGAACCAATTGAATACTGTTTGAGTGGTTAAATTTAGTATTCCGTTAAGTAATTAAATATTCCATGGAGTTTTAGCGAGAAACGGAAGGAAATAGTGCTTATGGGGTCGAAAGAAGATACTTAATCATTTCACACGAAAAAGTTATAAGAAGGTTCAATTGCTCCCAAAGAAGGATAGGCGTATGGCCAATGTCACCGGAAAGGTCATACTCAAAACTTTTACTAGTAGGCTTGACAATCTAGCGCTTAGGAAAGGTTTATTCATTGGTTCCAGGTCCGATGTCCTCTATCCTCCTTCAATTGTTTTAAAAACAGAAACCCGGATTTAAAATATCTTCTGTATGCATAGAAATACACGGAGAGGTAAGATGCCGGCTGTCGAGACCAGCTGCTTTATACAGGAGAGGCGAAAAGAGCTCGACCTCAAGACGTTCGCTACGTGCTGTGTTTTTCGCCTAAATATCATTATGATCACATCTGTTATATCGATTATCTAACTTCCCACATTAGCGACGATGATTTAGTACCCAGTATTTCTATAATTTATATTCAAACTGACAGCACAATAGGCTATAAGACATGAAATATTCACTTTACGACAATTAAAACATTTAGCGTTATTGATAATACCAATGCGGTACATTCAGATGAAACACGGAGTCAGTACTATTTTTTATTAAATTCATGGGGCAGTGACTGACGCAATAATAACGATTATTAAATTGAAACTCTTAGCCAACCGGTCAAAGCAACTGTTGACTAAAGACTTTAAAAGTTTTATTGTTTAGCGACACCCATGATTTATTAAATTGCAGAAATGTACAAAGTGGATACACGCCCTAATATTATTTTATATATTTTGAATTGCATTTGAATATTTATATCAGAATGTTTTATATTCATTTAAAATGATGTTGAAAAGAAATATAAAGCCAAATAATTTTATTCTTAGTTTGCAGTAAAAAAATATTTTTATAAATGAATTGGTTTGATGCCGTCACAGAATTTTAAGCCCATCACCGAAGACAAGGACAGAAGACAGATCATTAAGTAGTGAATGATTAGACGTTTTTAGGTTTTATGACCTAAGTTATTGAGACGAAACCACTTGTATTAAAAATAATTAGTTCTCACATGCATTATGTATAATGGGAGTTTTGAGAAAAAAATGTCCTCAATTAGTGTGACAAGCAAAAAGTTAAATTATATCAGTTTTGCAACGATATTTAAGTATTAAAATTCTAGAAATACTTGGTGAATTTTTTTAAGATTTGGTGATCGTTTCACAAACTTCAAGGAATATTACAATGTAAAAAAAGATAAACATTTAATTTTCATATAGATTTTATGCTCAATTATCGTCACATAACTGACAGAATTACACTTTTTACTTGACACGCTAAATGAGGTCCCCAAACTCCCATGATGCAAGTCCCACACAATACATTTAAATATTTGTAATTAACATTTCATTGTCAAAATATATTTTATTATTAAATTACCGATTTCTATTTGTAGAATTTGTGTTTTATTTGTAGGATTACCTAAAAAAAACTTTTTATATTTTAAAGAATTAGTGTGAAAACAAACAGAATGGGAAATTGTTATATGGTTTTGTAGATTTATACATGTGAGTGATAATTATCTTCTCTGAAGGCAGAAACCGGACAGAACAGATGACTTGGTGATTAAAACAGTTTGTTATTGGTCAGTACTGAGCGATGGAGTTATAGATTTTTACCCCAATCAACGAGAAGTATTATAGGCACTGATTTCAGTTCAAGATATTTTGCAGTTTGATAAAATAGAGTACACATTAAACAGAGAAACGCACTCCAAACCATCATTCGGCAAAGTTTATCAGAATATTGTCGACGAGTGCCAGATTGATCGGATTTTCTGTATTATGACGTTAGGAAGTATTTGCGTGATGATGAGATGCGTCGGTGAGCAAGCCCTGAGTCATGCCATACGGCTTACCATTGCGTTGCTTGTGCGCCACTATATATTTTAACTAAGTTCTATTCGAGTTTTGGCTAGCTAATTACAACTTTATCGCATTTTTGTGGCGGGAAGAAATCATCGACCATGTCACTTTGCACGTTGTAGCTGAAATAGAAATATACTTCTTTATTACGATGTGGAAGTACGGAGTGTTAGTGGACTGTGATCTGTGCGAGTCACATAACGGGTTAGGTAATCTGGTATGCTCGTTATCTAAGCTCGTTATGTTTGTTAGACATTCGTCTCTCACAATGTGTAAGAGAAGAAAGCCATAGAGTTATGATAAATGCGTTTTAGGATCTGGGTTAGATTTTTAAATACTTACGTCGATTGGAATGTCTGCGTTAGCTCGTGTTTGAGCTCTCCTTTGTAGTTGATGGTGAATATTCTCACGATAGGAATACCGACGGCCTGGTACGCGCATACGTCCTAAAACATACAAAATATAGATGAAACTTAATATTAAACAGATATTCAGTATAAAATACAACTTAAATAAGACTAAATAAAAAATAATAATAGAAATTTAAAAAACGTCGTTAAAATTGGGCCCCTTTGGCACGGTACCTTAACACATTCGCTGCCACCCCCTCCAAATGAATGGAAATGAACGCACATGTGCGTCGGTGGCAGTAAATGCGTTAAATTATAGATATGTCTGATCAGACAAATTATAAATATATTAAGAATTTCCCTGATCAGTTTTATAATTAATTTAAGGAACTGAAACGATGCGATGATGATACGTCGATGCTTAGATAGCTGAGGAGTTCAATATGTGTAAATATATACCATCAAACTACATATCGCCTTAGCAATCTTATCGTAATTGAAAGACTAATCAGCTAAAATACTATTATTTGTTTATTTTATTTACAAATAGATAAGTGTGGTGCGATATTTACGTTGACTCTGTTCCCATAGCCGGCGTAGAAGGGATTGGAGCCCTGCGGGAAGAGCGCCTTGATGTCTGCGAGGCACTGGATCTTGAACTCCTCTGGTTTCTTCTCGATAACCTCGCGGTGGAAGGCGCGCAGGAGTGACGTCGGGTTCAGGAGCAACGGGCCGTCCGGCAGGCAGGTCTCGCCTTGGCGGATCGAGCGCAGGTACTCTCGCGTCACCTGACCAATGACCAAAATTATGTAAGCGTACTGGAAAATATCGAATCCAAATAATAAGTAGATGTAGTGTATTGTAGGGACGCCCGGACTCAGGCGGGCTGTCGATCGCCTGTTGCAGTCATTCAGAATAAGTAAGCCATCTTAGCTAATCATGTAAAAGTTTAGCCAAAAGCTGGTAATTGCGGCAAATTCAGACATGGATGGCTAATTACGTTTAAGTTGTTTCTAGAGAAATGTTCTAAAAGTTTTATGAATCCATTCTATGCAGGTTGTAAAAGGCAATGGTTGAAATTATGATGATATTACTTCTATATTATTAAATATGTATATGGTTTGTTAAACAGCTAAGACACTAGTGAGAGAATGTAACAATCATACTTTAAACTGTTCATATACAAAAGTTGAATCTGTATAGCTAAATTATCTATTCCATGTTTTGAATTTGAGGGATCATTCAATTTTATTTACTGCTTTGCCTTTTCTAATGAAGGATTAATGGTGCCAAGCTTATTACCCTCGCCTGTCCGATGGCTCTAGCAGACAGATACAGCAGTTGGTAGCCATTATTCTTGATCTTGGTGAACAGCTGTGCTACGCCCGACTGCGCCCAATCCTTGCCCACGAGTGGAAAGATGTGTCCCAGCACGTCAGACCTGGAAAATGTTTGTGAAATAATTAAATTACAGAAAATCTAATCAAACAGTATAATAAATCAAATAGCCAATAAGTCAGCAGAACAAAATTCTAAAAGAATTTAAAATATTTGTGTTGTTGGTTCAGTCGGAATGCTGAACTGCTGATATTAAAATATTTATATAACTATATTTCAGTATAGCTATTGTTAAGAATAGTAGTGAAGCGCGTGGGAAGATAGCATTTCTGTAGTATCGAACCATTCGTATAAAAAAATGAGAGTGTTTTGGATAAAGCCTCGGTCAAATCAGAGAGCGTGGCTCGGCGCGACGTCCGCGTCGCGTGATGCCGACGTGATGACTGTCAAACAGGGCGCGCGCGGACCGCGCCGGCCTCGCGCTTTCAACACGCCTTCATCACGCGCGCGAACGCGGCGTGGACGCGGCGCGATGCGGGCGTCACTCTCGCACTACGCACCGCGCGCCACTTAACGTCCGACTGAGGAGACCCAGCGCGGCGCAGCGTGCCGCCGCGTCCGCGCCGCGTCCGCGCCGCGCAGCTGCGCCCGCGCCGTCTGGACGAAAGGGGCCGCGCAGCTCAGGGCGCGACAGAAGCGGGGCGCGATGGCAGCGGGACGCAGTCTGTTTGACGTCGCTAACCTGTTAGCATGTGTTTAAGGCCGCCGCGGTCGCGCGCGCGACCGCGGCGTGGCGTCACGCCCTCTGATTTGACCGAGGCTTAAGAAGTTTAGATGAAAATGTGCTATACCAAAAAAAAATCTTTTTTTTACAGGGCATTTCAAAACATGCATTGAGCTCGTAAGCTCTTTGTCATAAAAGTGACAGACGTCTTAGTTAAAGATGTATATGAGATACATCTTTAAGTACACTACACTATATAGGGTTCGGTGTTCAAACCCGTTAAGTCGAGTATATGGGATTTTGAATTTAGAACTATACGTGAATTACGTAAGATTGTTACTTCAATGAAATATTATATCGAATTATCGGGTTTGACCACCCAACCCTCCATATGTAAAAAATAAGGTTATAAAAGGTCCTCAGCAAGCTAGTATTTTAGGTTCAGTATTTTGGCTGTCTTCCATGTCGAGCAATATTCGACTTAGAGAACGTGAGTTATCCGTTTTAATATGTTTAGTACGCTGTTTACTTGGTAATGGTGCCGTCGATGTCGGAGATGACGATCTTGTCGTCGTAGCGCCAGCGGAACACGTTGCACTTGCAGCGCGTGGTGCCCTGGTACGCGGTGGTCACGCTGAACACCATTTCGTTCATGCCCTCGCGCAGATTAAGGTTTTTCTGTTTCAAACGGTTTTAATGTAAATACCAAACTAGTAGTTGTTACATAAATAGGGGTATGTATTCTTCGGTATTTTGTTCTGATTAGGAAACTGGAAGATAATAATAAACTGGAATACAAATGAAGTTTTTATAATTTTCGGAATTATCCGGCACTTATATACATTCGAAATTACACGAATACACCGTTGATTTATTTAACAGCTGCACAATGTATATCATGGGTACATGAATATGTACATATATGATAATACAGAGTATCAAATTCAGCTGACTACTTTTTTTTTTACTTGGGATATCATTAAACATTTGCTGACATTTCTTGGGAAATCACGATCATTAGAGGTTACAGAACTCGTAACAAACATTTTTAAAAAAGTATGTTGGCTGAGAAATTACAGTAAAAAAATCTTCAGAATTTGCAGTCCAAAGGAGTTTCTCATAAATCCCAAACGCATTCCAAATAGTCCAATCTAATATGAACCTAAAAGTCGAATGCTTAGGTTGGAATTCAATTGACAAGAATGTGGTTGATAAACTATGCCCAGAAAACGGGTGAAGGACTGCAATCCTGCGAGGAATTTAAATTACTCAAATTTATACATGACATGCATGTTGTGTTGCAAGATATGCTCGAAACTGGTACTCACGATCTGGTCGGAAGAGAGCCGCAAAGTCTTCCTGAAGGTGGAGTGGCGGCGCGCCGGCCGCGTCTGATCCGGCTCCGAGTCTGACGAGCTCGGCTCCGCGTGCTCCACTGCAAGCGATTGTATTTTTTTTTATTTATAACAAAATCTTACGTGGTATATGCTTTATTATCGGCCAAACTGAGGACAGTTTGTGAGCGGCTATATGTTGGTTTGTAATTTTTGGTTCCTCAGATTATAATTATTCATCAAACATTTAACTAGTCTTACGTATGTACTGCCAGTGTAGACGACACAATTCGTAAGCGTATCATTCTGATCTTGTATATTTCGTGTAAAGCTGTCAGATCCATATATGATGATTTTGTTTTTTATATTTTGGTAGAACTGCACATCAGCATGTATTTTGAGATTTAATAGATTAATATCATGTAAAAAAAAAAACAAGTCACACAAGGTAAAACAATATTTTCAGTCAGCGGTGTGGTTAAGTGGTGGTGGATTTTTCTTGTGGTTAAAGAATAAATTAAATTCATAAAGTTTTAGGTTCATAGGTGCCTATCTCGCAGCATTTAATATTTTTTGTTCTAATAAGAAATAATAGGATATACGTTCGGTGTGTCAAGTTGAATGTAAGTCTCCCTCAAAACATTAAGTATCAAAAACCGCAATTTACTTTCTTAGATAAAAATAAAACCGCAAGAATATGAAAGTGTGAAAGACATGAATAGCCACGCCAACACGAGCGCTGCACGTGCCATGATAAAAAACCGACTCGGACTTTAGACCGCTTCGGGTAATGACTTTTAATAAGAGCCGTTTTTGTGCAAAAAAACCTATGAGTCATCTTCTAGAGTTGCGTGATTTTGAAGCTCATCTAACATTGCTACCGTAATTTGACATTTAATACCTTGCTCGAGAGGTTTATTCTCCGGCAACACGGCGGGGCCCTCGGTGCTTGGTTCGACTTCTTGTGTAGGGCTGATGAGATCGACGGGTTCTTTGACCTCCTCCGCGTCCACGGTATCTGTCTCTATCTTTTCGTCGGACAGCACCTCTTCGGGGACTATTCCTTCTGCAGGTTCCATTTTTAAATCTAAGCTATTGTACTCTGTTTCAGGGAAACTGGCACTCTTAAAGTCTTCCTTTGTAGGCTCCGTGCTAAAATGATTGGGGAAAATTCTTTATAAAGTAAATATTTCAATGTAAATATGTATGTAAATATTACACAAATCGACCTAGTCCTACGGTAAGCTCAGTAAGGCTTGTGTTATAGGTACTAGACGACGGTATATAAAATATATTAGATACATATAAATACTTAAATAAATAGAAAACACCCATGACTCAGGAACAAATATCTGCGCTCATCACACAAATAAATGCCCTGACTGGGATTTGAACCCAGGACCATCGGCTTCATAGGCAGGGTCACTACCCACTAGGCCATACCGGTCGTCAACAAGGTATTAAGTAAGTAAGTCAATAAGGTATTATTTTAGCACAATTATCATACTTATGTCGTACAATGCAAAGCATTGAATTATACCAGTCACGACACATTTGTGCATGAACTGTGAAATGTTATTCACATAATATCGATAAACAGCTGATAAAATATACGTCATACGACATAATTTAATTAGGTGCATGAAATTCGGATTTATATTATCATATTTGCCTAGTCAAAATGTCGAACTACACAACACTGTATGTTTAAACGGTGTTTGTTTAATGAACTGCCTTTAAGCTAACCCTTTTAAAAATAAAAATAAAAAGCCTTTTATTCCTATTCACTACTTACAGTTTTTAATGTTAACCCTTTTAAGCTCATCATTTACCAAAAAAATAAAAAATATTTCGGGACAATCTTACACAAATCGACCTAGTCCTACGGTAAGCTCAGTAAGGCTTGTGTTGTAGGTACTAGACGACGATATATATAATAGACAGATACATTTAAATAATTAAAAACAGAGGAAACACCCATAACCCAAGAACAAATATCTGTGCTCATCAAACAAATAAATACCCTTACTGGGACCTTTGGCTTCGTAGGCAGGGTCATTACCCTCTAGGCCAGACCGGTCGTCAAAATAATCGGAATAAATAATACAAAACAGTTCAAAATTGTGTTTGTACTTTGGTCGAGTCTCAAAAAGCTAAATAAATTTTCTCGGGGGTGACAGATTTGTCTGAGGCCTAGTGACAAACCTAGGTTATGCAGTACTAACCGTTTGGCTTCGGCGTTGGAACGGCGCCAGCTCCACCACGAGTACCCGCGTGGCTTGGCGTCGATCGCCGGCGGCTCTGATCCTTCTTTTTCCATGCTCTTTTCTAGCGACTCCAGCACTCGCTAAAATATGACAATATGATTAAGAAAACTTTCCGCAAAAGGCCCCAATTTTATAGACTTCATACTGGAGGGGACACCACTAGCTTCTCGCATTGACGTACTGTCCCTCAGTCACATAAAAAAAAAGTGTGCAGCAGAAAGGTAGTTGAAAGATGAACTAAGATCAACATAGAATTATTCCATCCATCCATCCACCTAGATTATCTAGATCCGTCTAGTTAGCGGCGTAAATAGCATGAATGTTTTAGAAATATAAAATTATACTTTAGTAAGAACATTCAACCCAAACTTGTGCGAAAGTTGCCAAAAAGCGTGTAAAAAAACCTTCGGCCAAAGAGTACATTAGTGTGCCTCTTCAACCCACGCAAGCTGTCACTTCAAGTAACATTATTTGGTAATGAGTGTTAGAAGCAAACATGTATATCTAGGTAGGTACTTGAAGTGTTTAAATTGGCGAAGATAGAATGTATAACTAGTGAGATTCTGAAACTGTGTTGACTGTCATGACATGGCAAGAGGGTAGGTATAATCCATACTAATACATACTTATCCATACTAATATTATAATTCGGTCTGTCTGTCTGTCTGCTACCTCTTCACGCTTGAACCGCTGAACTAATTGAGATGAAATTTGGTATGGAGAGACTCTGGCCTACGAGAAAGGACATAGATAGGATATTTTTGAAATTATAGACATAATTTAAAGACGGGCTGGCTCACGAAGTCGCGAGGAAAAGCTAGTTTAGTATAAATTGTCATTACCACATACAAATAAGTCATTTTTAAAGTCTTGCAAATGTAAAATGGAGTGAGCTAGAACTGGGGGAATCTCTGCTCTAGTGGCGATAAATTTTAATGTACCTATTTAAGATTGTATGGACTCACACAAAATTAACTCATACATTTTGAATGAAAAAGTACAGGCAGTTTTTTTATTATACAAATCGACAGTCCCCATGATTTTGAGATAACATTTTTTTAACGATTTAGATAACATTTTGAGATAACATGAGGGCGTGCGTGTTCGCAGGTGACAGTAACTGTTTATTATCATTGAAGGTTTCACAACACTCCAATACTGTAATAACGTCACTTTACTACAGTCCGGCCAGCCGGGAATCAAACAAAGGCCGGTGGTATTTCTCAGAGACATGATCTTTAATTAGTAATGACACTAATGACTCACGCTAGGCAGCGGTCTCCTGTAGGCCAGCAGCGACAGCAGCAGCGGGCCGGCGCTCCGCCACGGCAGCCAGCGGTCGCCGAGCCGCACCACCAGCCGGCCCTGCGCCGCCAGCGTGCCGCCCGTCGCGCAGAACTCCTCGTACGGCAGTGCACGGGACACCTGGTCCTCACGTACGTACACGCCGACTTGACCTCTGTGGATTGAGGATTTGTTAACACCATCATCCATATGGAATCATCATATGCGAATTTAATTTGTTTACCTTGAGCTCCGACGCCTCGACACGGGTTTCAGTCAATAGTGAAAGTCTCAACCCATGCTAGGCGGGGGTCAGAATATTTGTCTAAATACCAGACGAGTCTCTACGAAAAAGTTGTAAGTCGTGTACGAGAAACGTCGGAGCTCAAGGTAATTTTTAATTTGCGATAGACGCGTTCTATTTTTAGTTAATTTGTACGAAATGCGAAAATTTCAAACACCAGATGGTTGGTTAAAATCATTTAAATACAGCTTAGACAAAAACCTGGCGCGATTATGAATATCTTCAAATAATTAAAATCTGAATGAAATCTAATTATAAAATAAAAAGCTTGTTGTTGTTCTCATGCTGCAAAAAAATGCTTTTATTGAAGCATGAGAACGCTTAGCATACATGACTTTAGCTCAGAAAACCTCTATTCTATCCTCTATAGAAGAACCTGATCTTGCGAAGTATAAACATATCGAGCATTAGTGAAATTATGTAAGCTTCACACGGTCAACATGTTTGACCAACAAACATTTAAATAAAATCAAGGACAATACGTTACCGAGTTAAGAAATCATGCAATCAATTACATAAGTAGACGAAGGATGGTAACATATCAATTTTGCCCATGTGCTTTGCTATATCATTTGAACTTGGCTAAATATCTTTGTCCTTGCTCATTAGGTACTTATCTTTATCGTTGATTCATAAATATCCAATGATTAAATTTAGGTTTCCGGTTGAAATAAGTTATAAACATGACAAGCAAAACAATCCATAATATGTGTATACGACGCAACCGATGTCAAAAGATAAAGAATACAATTGTATTAAAATTAATGTTTTTTTATTTAAAGTTATGCTCTAATAAAAATCCATCAAACACGCGTAACTAATGTCTAATAAACTTTGTAACTACCCAAGAACAACAATAACGAGCTACACAACATGGATTTATATTAACGAGAAGGATTTGACTAATTTTAATTAAAGTTGAAAACATCCAACAAGGTACTAATCAGTCAAATCACACACGAGTTAAAAATCGTCACGTTGAAAAATCCTGCACTCCAAATTGAAAGCCGTAAGTAATTTGTTAATATGGATCTCATACATAGTTAACGAATTTTATTTTCAATTTTTTTCTTTTAACGCAGATGCAGAGATCGACACAGAGTCGATTAAAGCCGGTCGTAAAAACCTCTATGTCAACGCAGTAAGAGCGATAATCGCCGGTCGGTGTCGAACGCAGTCGGTCGAGCCGATGCGAGCCGAATGATATATTTGTTTCACTGTTACTGCGCGGACAAAAAGGGTTTTCGACCGGCTTTTGAATGAAAGGAATTAAAGTCCGAAGGTTCATTTCAAAAAATTTTAAGCTTTGACAGCTACGGCCGCCACTGGCTCTTAAAAGGTTAAGGAATGAGGGAATACTTACTTGGCGAGTAGTTTCTCGTCGTCATCCGAGTCGAGCTGCGGCGGCTCGAGCGAGGCCGGCGACTGCGGCAGCGAGGGGCCGTTGCCGGACTCGTATTCCTCTTCTGTAGGCCCCTCTCTCTGTAGGCTCTCGTGACATGCGTTCTCCATACCTATAAAGATGTACAATTTAATTGCATTGCTGGAAGGGAAAATTATAATCCTGAATCTAGTAATATAAGTTTTGTATTAATACCTTTCTTTTAGTTTGAAAGACGCTGCTACTAAATCTTTCTGCTTGGGCCGTTGGGTAACTGGTAAAGAAATTAATTCCGCCATTTATACGATTTGGCAACAGGTTTGGCGTAGTGGGTAGTAAGCCTACCTATGACACCGATGGTCCTCACCCCAGTAAGGGTATTTATTTGATTAATGATCCTTCTTCTCTTTTGTATCATCATGTGTACTCATCTTTATCTGCTTAGGGGACATTGGTAGCCTAGCGGTAAGAACGTGCGACTTGCAATCCGGAGGTCGGCTGTTGAAACCCTGGCTCATATCAATGATATTTTTGGAACTTATGTACGAAATATCATTTGATATTTACCAGTCGCTTTTAGATGAAGGAAAACATCGTGAGAAGACCGGACTAATCCCGATAAGGCCTAGTTTATCCTCTTGGGTTGGAAGGTCAGATAACAGTCGCTTTCGTAAGTGCCTACGCCAATTCCTGGATTTAGTGGCCAAGCGGACCCCAGGCTTTCACAAGGAAGATGATGATGGAAATCAACTTTCCGCTAAATTAGCAGCAACAAAGGTTTTATTAACAAGCTAAGAAGAAATCAAATTATTTTTTATCAAATATTTTGCATTGTATTGATTTTTAAGTAGTAATACTACTATGCTGATAGCCGCGATAGCTGGAGATGCGGGTTCAAATCCCGTCTCGAACGCCGAGAACGTCGTTTTTTTAACATTTAATATTTAACTGTCACCACAAAACGGTACCCTTACCATGAGTTGTGACATTGACGTTTTCGATAACGAGTATCGAGTTTAGTTTCTGTGCATCTCGTTCGCACTAAAATAGTACAAGCGAGATGCACAGATAGTAAACTCGATACTCGTTATCGAAAACGTCAATGTCACAATTCACGGTAAGGGTACAGACAGCGACGAATTTTTCGCTAACGGCCAGTGACTCACCGCTGCGATAGCGTCCGCCATGGTGCTTGGGGAAGTACAGGTCGGGGTCGACCTGCCCGCGGTCCAGGTCGTCCAGGTACACGCCGCCCGCGGCCGCCGCCGCCTCGCGCGTCGACATGAAGCGGAACATGCCGCTGAACACGCCCGAGCGGCCCGCGCGCTCTTTCAAAATCAAAAATATCAACGTTACGAATATTGTTATACATTACATACATCATACATTTCAGCCGTATACAGTCCACTGCTGGACATAGGCCTCCCACAAATTTGACTTGAATCATCTTGGGGGTAATTGCCATAGACTGGGTTTCGACGGACGCTGCTGCCCGTCCGTAGGAATGTTCCCTTTGTCGCCTCTTACGACGCCCGCTGGAGGAAATGGAATGGTGCTATTCTAGTCAGCCGGCATCACACGGCAAAATATTGTTATGGACGTTAATTATTAACGGTCTAGTCTAGGTAGTAACTCTGCCCTAAGGTATCCAATTTTATGTTTATCACAGATTTTTGTTTCAGTGTTACGTTCCCGGAGACGTTATCAACTATTTGTTGTTGTTATTCTGTCCGGTCAGCCAGGAGACAACTGAAGCATAGTTTGTTAGAAGAAATATGGCACCGCGTTCTACTTACACGTTTGGACACGTTATGGAAGGGACATACAGCTCCCAGAAATATGCATGTTTGTGCATGAAACTGTAGTTTTAAGAGTGAACCAGGGGAACGTAACCATGGCAAAGAATAGTTGATTCAGACATCTGTGTATATTGTATAGTTAGCGTCATATATATATTAGTGGCAACCAAAGTGGCCAAATATATCGATACTGATCTTTACTTATATAGCAGTAATGATGTGTTACGGTGTATTTGGCCATACCAACTGTAACTAACTATATGATGCTGACCTGTTCATTTGTTAAAAATACTTCTATCACACTTTACTCCTAGATACAGTAAATATCGCTTAATATGTAGTTACATATTACAAATGTATACATATATTTCTCGATATCATAAATTATCGCCAAGAAACCGTTTTTTGTGAACATAACATAAAAGCGAATCAGTTAAATACCTTCATCCGAGCTGAGGGGCTCGGCTGGCGAGCCCGGAGTGCCCGGCGTCCCGGGCGAGTTTGGAGATCCCGGTGTAGCAGAAGACACAAGCTCCGTGGGTGAACTGGCGCATTCGGTGCGAACTGGAGGCTCGGGAAGCTCGCCCCAGCGCCAAGACTGGGATGACTTGTCGCCCTTCGTGGTCCGAGCCAGCTCTACTTCTGTGTCAGATTGTACAGGCGTACCTCCTCGGGACCCCCTAAAGACAATCATACATCAGTACTTAACTTACGGAAAAGTAATCATATTTGTTTAGTAGTAAATACTATTGTTACCGTTATATGTACTTTTAGAAAGCGCGACAATAGTAATTAAATATAACTCTTTAGAACGTTTACATAATTTGTAACGTTTCGTAAAATACTGCTGGTCAAAATACTTTTGATAAGCTAGCGATTAGATTACCAAATTAATCTGCGAAAAGGTTTTTACTAAACTATGTTACAAGACATGGAATACGATGAATTAGGATGAAAGATACATGAAGAAATTATTGAGTGGTGACATTAGAGTACCTTTATCAAAAAATGACATAAGATATAATTATTTGCTGTACTAAAAGCATGATATGCGTCTATCGATAACTAAAGCTATGCGCCGACCGCGTTATTAATCGTAACAGGGCATTAGGCATATCACTTATTCACGCGTAATCGCATAAAGCCGATCACAAAGAGCTCTAAAGTAAAAATAGTTTCAACTCCGTTGACACGACGTACAGGAAATTTCCTAATCACCTCCAGACGACATTGGTACACCTTTAAAAAAAATCGGTAGCTCAAACATGATCGGCTCAAGCCGATTCCATGTTAATAAATAAACCCCGGAAAATCCTTAGCAAAACAAAAGACTGTCGCAATCAAACTAGTGCAGTTAGTAACATTTTTTTATCGATATAGAGTTTATCAATGTCTTATGGAATCCTATTTTTCCTTTTGTCACCCGACTAGGGCCAGGCCAAAAGGGAAGGGTTCTTACTTAATATGAAATATAAGTAACGTTGATAATTCGTTTACGTTGCGTTTTAGATGAACTATAACATAATAAAACAAACCCTTAACTTGCCACTTCTTTTGAGTTTGGTGTGAATGATTATAAAATAATGTAGGTACCTAAACATATCGGTATTATTTTTTTAGACAAAACTCACCCGATATCGATAAAAAAATGTTTCTATCACGTCTAGTTTGATTGCGACAGTCTTTTGTTTTGCTATGGAATTTCCGGGCTCTGTTAATAAATGTAGTAAGACCATTAGACGAACACAGTACACAGGTAAGTAGAGTAGTGCAAGCGAGATGCGGTGGTAGTAATATTGTTAATGTTTACGCGTTTCTGGAGGCGGCGTGCACCTCGAACGCGGTGTCGGAGAGCGCCATGGGGATGCGGTTGTCTCCGGTGAGCTTCAGGTTCGACATCTCTTCGCTGCAACCAGGCACGCGTTCAGACAAACAGTACAATTCTTGGCACGGACAAGGTCATCCTATCTAAAGATTAATTTAGCGGGTAAATATTTACTATTTAAATAACCCCGCAGTCTATTCTGTTTCAAAAGTTCTAGATCGCATCCTAGCTCCTATTTTTAGTTCGCTGACCTGCATTATACCTAATGGCTGCTAAACAGGTCTCGCGCTTCCCTAGTTTACGATATGTATACCGCCACTCAGTGACCACGATCTTCAATGCTATATTTAGAGCATAAATAATAGTTGTTATTTTAATAGTTCTAGTTTAAAACTGATCTCGTATTTCAGAGGTTTAAATAGATACGTATATGTTATCATGCGAATGCTGTTCAAGACAAAGACACTCCAAATTAAATAACAAGTTCACTCACCTAAGTGTGGCGGAATTGACTTCGTTGTCGCTGTAGAAGTTGATATCTGTAGCATTGGGAATGGCTGTAGGCTGGGAGGGTCGCTGCTCCGATCCGGCACGGTCCGACTGGCTGGAGATGGAGCTCGTCGACGATTTCCGTTGGTGCTTCTTCTTCGAACTAACTTTCCTAGTTTTCTTCTTTTTCTTTCCGTTTCCATTGACTTTATCTTCGAGGATAGAGGCGGCCTCGATGGGGCGGAAGTCGTTGTGCGCGCTGATCATTTGCACTGTCTGCTTGGCCTCGCTCCCGGCCTCCAGCTGTGTCGCCGAAAACGTTTTAGGCGTCCGCGAATCGCCCCAGTTCGTCGGCGTTTCATCAAGGCCGTCTAATCCGTCCATCTCGAACAATGCATCATTGTCGTGATCGCTAGTAGGTTTGGCATCTTTTTTTGCCTGCTTAATTTTATTAATGTCGGGTTTCTGGATCGACTGGCCGTCGGCGGTGTACCTGCGAAACCATATAGAAATCTCAAGCGGGATTCACTAATTACGGGCAGTTGTATTAATGCAGACGGCTCATTGAATTTTTCATTAACATAATACAACGTTAACGCAGTTCGCTTTCGTATTGCACGCGAATGTAAATGCGTAAGTAATTAAATGAACTAAACAAACCCCCTCGCTTTCTATATGTAACACGAAAACTTTTGTTTCTAAACCGCGATGCATATGGATGAAGGTTACGTAAACCGCCGGCCGCTTACGATGGTGTGCGTGAATAGTTTACCTGCGCTTCGTGTAATCGGAGGCCTGTCCATGGTCGGGCTCGACGGCGGAGAGCGAGTTGCGCCGGCGGGGCTCGTACAGCTGCTCGAAGCGCGCGGCCGGGATGGGCGAGGTGGCGAGGTGCGCGGACCAGCCGGCCTCGTCCTCGCCTACTTCCTCGACGAAGAATGCTTCCCCAGACTCGCCCAATTTCATATGTATGGGCAGCGATTCACCGTTCAGTTCCAAGTCCACCTGAATAAACATACGTCATTTAGCGATCTGTTTTATTCTGAAGCAATCAGACTATAAGTGACAGTACGGGTCGGGCAAGATAAAAGAGCAGAGGTTATCTTTTGATACGAAGAAAGGCGCACTATGATACGTAGCATTACAGTACATAAATCAACATCTTTGTCTCAATTTATTAGTGTATTTTTGTTATGCATCGTAAACTTTTAAAATTCCCACGAAATAACAGGTGCCCAGATCAGGAATAATATTTGTGCCAATATTATTCACATTCTTGGTGAAATAATATCTCACAGTTGGCGCTACTCCAATCTTCGGAGTGATTCAGCTTCAGAAGATTACCCATTTCGTTTTGGCAACTATTACCCTATACCATCTTGAGATCTTCCTGCCGAGCTCACTTTAATGAGGGGTACATTAAATATAGCCTAACATTTCTTACATACAATACATGCGTTAGTCATACAATACATTAATTCTATTATAAACATTTTATCGTAAGTTCGGTAACCGCGCGTCGCCAACGCGTTGTGATGTGCGCGAAATTCTCATTTCCTGAAAGAACGTTCTAGTTTTTTTAGTATTTGCTAGTTGCTACGCATTCCGTGTGAATGTGCGAAGCGAATTCTTCGCGGTTCGTATGTAGTCGTTGTGTAGTTAATAAAATTAATAAATACAATTACAAACTGTACCTACATTGCAAAAACTTAATGCAGTTAACATAAATATGATGAAGGCTTGTGATTCGGTCTTCCCGTTGACGCATAAATAATTATACTAACTTTAAGTTTACTGACGTACAAATTGAAACAAAGGTTTGCTTTATGAGCGTTTCTCTAAAAACTTTTACAAATGTGTTTTTTTTTTTTCAAAAGAAAAAAAAAGACTCCTATAGACACAAAATGACCCAGATTTAAATTTCCTCTTTTATTACCGCCATACAAAATACACGAAAGTTGGTAACAAAATAAAAAAAAAAACATTGGGATAATATGTTCTCCCCATTGTATAAGAAAGATCTCGTAATTTAAGTAAAATAACAAAACTTTGAAAAGTGGCCATTTTTTCTAGAAATACTCTTATAAGAATCTACAATGTTTCCGAGCGGCTTTCATAAAAAAGTTAAGGCATTAAGCAGTACCTGCAGCATTGTAAAATGGTAAATGGTCTAACAAGACAAATGAATAATTAAGTATGTGAACTTTATGTGACATTTCCCGTGTATCGAACCGTTACAAAAGGTTAGGGCGACACGTTTTCCGTAATAACGGTTGTTCTTCAAATTCACGTTTCGGTGAACTTGTATTCTGCACGTTGGTAACGAGTAACCCGACAGATTTTGACTACACAATACACCAGGAGCGGTACCGCGAACATCGAATTTCGTATATTACGGGCATCTTTCTCTTTTACCATAATTAAGACGTCATGAGAGTGACAGAGACAATTGTCCGAAATTTACGAATATCGTTGTTCGCGGTAGCGCCGCAGTGACGGCGCAGCGCGATTCCCGACGGCTTAAATAAATTTTCATCTTGTCTAAGAAAAAAAATTAACCCTCCGCCATTCGTATACGCGGTTACACACTACAATCGCGTTTATATGATTCGCATGAATTACGAGTTGAGTGACCTACTACCATCAACGAGTTCAATGATGACCGCGGAACTCCAAGCAGATTAAATCAATCGTTTAATACAAATGGGCCACCAAATTGGTGAACAGCACACAGAGAAAGATGACTAAACTTAGAACAGACACTGGAGAAAATCATATTGTCAGTATAACTGTAAACAACATCTTAAGTGTATTCTAGTAAGTATTATATAAATTGAAGACTGAACAGCAGTACCTATAGGAATTGATCATAGCAGTTCTCGGTGTGGCAAGTGAGATGGCTCACCTCAAACAAATCTCTGCATTTAGACATGAAACTACTCAATCATAAACTTGGTGAGAGACATCGTTGCTGATATCACTGACCATATACATACATACATATACATATTTCTGATCGTCGTATAAATAAAACAATGACATTAGTAAATTTCTATATAGCTCCGTCATACCAAGAGTATTGCGACACATATTATACAATGAATCCGCTTGTTCTGTGCCAAATTTGCGTCGAAAACTTTGGACCTGAATCGTCACTGCAGTGTTTATTTATCCGGTTGGAAGGACCATGTGACTATATCACAAATAAACATTTTATTGTTTAGTTAGTGAAATGGAAAAATATTTTAAAAACGGGTTTTCATGATTTGTCTTTGTATAGCATGTGCGAGAAGGTGGAAATAGAGGTAGGGTTATTTGATAAAGTGTATCCTGCTCTCTTTGCCTAACAGGCCATGTATACAATAGAAACCAATGATACACTTATGTCGCTTACAGCTGCATGTTGCGTCCTATTCTATAGCTAGTTACGAACGCCATTACATCTCTTAGAACGTTTCCTTATTTAGCCATGTTGCTGGTTATTGCCAGCTGACATACCGAACCGACAAACGTGTTTAATAATGAAATAAAACAACTAAAACGGATTAAAGCAGCGTTCGATACGACGGGATGAAGTTTAAATTAGTATACGCGATTTAATCCGTTTTAGTTGTTTTATTTCATGACTTCATGAGTAATTATCGCGGCAACCGAAGACAATATTGTTTAATGATGTTTGTTTTTTACGTCATATACTGTTATATTTATCAACTCTTTATAATATTAACATAAACTTGTTATCAGTTTAATTACCCTTTCGATTAACGTATTATATATCGTTCGATGATAGTACCATATTATTGTGTGATGACGGATAAATATTTCAAATATACGTACATGAAATTGTATCTTGCCTAGTTGGTCACACTCTAGCCCTTTTAGCATTTCTCATGTTGAAATACGAGTGGGTGGGATGATAGACCTTTACCATTAAGTTCAAATATAAACCCACACAATTGGCGTTTTTAAGTTTATATAAACCTAATGGGCCCATGTTCAAACTCAAATACAAAGGCTGTTTACACAGCTCGGCCCACTATACTATTTTAAGATGTTTGCTATTTAAGTAACCAACTCACCTCTATTAGCCAAGTGAATTTTGTCAACGAATGGCTCAAGAATGTGCTAGTTTTCCACAGAAAAAAACAAGGGCAGGTGGACAAAATGATGCGAAACGCAACAGTAAATTTAAAGTATAAGGCAAATTATTTTGTGTTTTTCCTAACAAATGTAAAGATACAAGTATATTAATTATTTAAAATATTCGGTATCACTTACCACTTTAAATCTAGAGCGCAGCACCCCCAGTTTGCCGAAGCGCACGTGGAAGGGCGAGCACGTGAAGCTGCCATCAGGCTGCTCCACCACCACCACGTCTATGGCACCGGTCAGAGTAGCCCCATTAATCTCGTTGTAAAACTCCCTAAAGTTCGCTATAAACTTTCCAATATAGTTCATAGAATACATCTTGGCAATTTTTTTATAACACTCCTAGACAAACTTGAGCTACTTATAGACACTAACACTTATGTTTCAAATAATCAGTCCAATAACCCGCGGCTTCGCACGGCTTACCCCATCGTGTCACTTGAGTTCTACGAACTACTGTTAGATTTCCTGAAACAAAAGAAAAACATTATGAATCGAAGGTAACTTCATTATGAATTAATAAGCTGACAGTTTAGTCTTAGTATAAATGTATCAATTATTTTGTTAAAAAATATATAACAAAGAGAAGATAATTAAGCGAGTTCAACAAACAAATGACACACTTTATGATACAAGTGATAAGAACGGTCATTAATCGAGTATAATTAAGTCACACAATCGTTTAATATCAGAAATAATGTGTAGTTGTTGCTTAGAAGGAAGATTTTAAACAGTAGCTTTACTAGTCGCAAAGTAACAAAGAACTAATTAAAATTTATAGTTAATAGCGGCATTGCGTTCCTACACTCAAATGCTAAAATTAATTGAAAATATAAACAGTTTGTGCATGGTTTATGAAGTGTTCTGATATAAATTAAATATCACTTGAAATAGTGGGTCGATGCACTGCCAGGCACCGCAGGATGTTACTCAATGTTGCACAGTCCAGATAGCTACATATATTAAAATTGTTTGTGTACAACATCAGTTGTTTGGTCATGAAATTAGTACATTAAAATTACCGTACTATAAATTAATAAAATGACAAAGTATAACTTCCTAGAAATTTAAGAAATGTTTAAACGTGATTTAAATTAAACTTTCGGCGCTGTATATATGTCGGCTACTAAATAATAAAACACTATTGGAACTATCGTGAAAAGCATGCGGCCTCGACGTGCGTGGTCACACGGGGACTCTGCCCCCGACACAATACAGCCACTTACTCGTAAATCTCGTAATCGGCTTAGTAAAAACGTTTACACGCCACTAATCTGCTTATATGAGTCACGGCTATAAAATAATGATTGTTAATGACTGTTATGCTAGTAAAATCTGTCTTTAAACAAACTCGACTATACTGGAAAAAGTGACATAATCTTGCGAGATGTTGCCACCTTACAACATACAGCTAGGTTTGAGCAATAAACAAGCGGCAAGTTTAACTATCTTTGTGAAGCACTCTTCATCATACGTATCGATCAATACTGAACGTATCGTATGATATTATTTCGTAAGATGCCAATTCGGTAACACTAAATTGAGACACTATGTTACAGCAACATAGAATGGTAAATAATGTTTTTTTTTATTACGTATATAATATTTTGTCCGAAAATGAAGCGGAGATGAAAATTATAAACTTCAGCTATTATGGTCTGCAGAAATTTCAGATCTTCATATGTAGGTATACCGGGAAAGGTGGCAGGTGTCCAGCGTTCACGGACGGGTGCGTCAAACTTGACTGGCAGCATCTGCCAGAAGTCGGGACTAATATTAGCTCCAAGGGTACCAAGTTCAATGTGTACGGAGACATGGAAATTCGAGCGAATTTAACGATAATAATAGAATGGCTAAGACAAAACTAAAATGTCTGTGGCTGACAAACCTAATCAGCTATTTTTATATTAAATCATTCTAATCGTCTCCCTCTTTGCCAAAAGTACCTATTTTCATCTCGCACAACGAACGAACAAGAATACATTTGGTTTCACTCCGAAATATGGAGTGTATTTACTATACTACACTCAAGAGCAATAATAACAGGTCATTTTGTATAGACATAGTTAGATAAAGTGACCAATTTCTATTGCCCCGAGTATATATGTACAGTCAATGACCTAGTAGTCAATAATTAGATTTATTTATATTTTGATTAGCATATTTTTAATGTGATCAATTTACACAATATTGTTGTAAATTATAGCCTATGCGTATTCTGATGTATACTAAGCTAAATCATTGTAAAATTTCATTCAGGTTCTAAAATATATTTAAAACGTCTGGGATCTGACCAAATAATTGTTTAAACGCAGATAATAATAGGTCTGTGATATCGAATTTAAACAAACCATTGTCGAAACTAAGTAAGTAGTATGTGTTTTTGTACGCAAAGCCGAAGAGACACGCACATCCCGCACCGTTAGGTCGCATTTCCTTCGAGCTTCTGAATTAATAAAAACACTATATAAGGTATGAAAATAATATAATGCTCAAAGTATGGAAATCGTTTTGATATATATTTGCTAAAAAAATTCGGCACAGCGATAGGAGGTACAGTTATTTAAAAAGTATTCAAGCATTTTTGATAAGAACTGACCTATATTCATTGCCAGCTGTAGTAAATTGTAACAGGAAATCAAGGCTGATTACAATCTATTCAACGTGACAAAAAAACCGACGTAGATAGCTGTTGTTTTTGTTTACTAACACGATCTTTCTTTGTCAGTTGGCAGACGTTATCACAACAGCCGGTACCGGTCTGAGACAAACATATAACAGAACGGAGCCTAGTTGCTTTTAGTAAAATATTCTTTCAACAATATCAACCAGTAAGAAAATACAACGAGGACAGGTCATAAATATACATATGTTTACTCAAGTGCCGGTTTAAAAGTCTCAAAGCTCAATGGTGTTTTTGTTAATTCCGAGATTCTCCTTAGATTAGTATATGCAATCCAATATTAATGTTTGTTCATTCCGCTTTGGTCAAAAGGCGACCAAGTTAGACAGTTTCTGCACATTTTGTAGTAAGTACCTATACTGTAGTATATATTTATATAAGTATTTTGAGGGTTGATCTCATATTCATAGTTTGATATAGGTGGAATTACTGACACATCTTCGTCCTTTAATAGTCATAATAGGTATCATAGAACTGCCATGCTAAACTTATAATTATAATGCCAGTATTGTAATTGTGTTCCGTGGATGAGGTTATTCGATCGTGTAAACAAGATCTGGTTTCAAGTTCACATGGCATTATACTGCGTTCCCGAGAAACGACATGATACGTGCTTCTGAAACCTTATAGTGGCACGTTTGTCTTACCCCCGCAACGATCTATCTTCACGTGGAGATAACCATAAGCTGATGTCGCAGATTACATGTGATCCTATCAACTGCCAACCTTTGACAATTAAATATAACCCTCGCCAGATTATAGTACCATAGAGTAAGTACACTAGATGAACAAGCGATTTTACATGCTAGGTCTGAGTCAACGGAAATTTAAACGTGGGACCGGATGGGAAAACTTGCCAAATGTTAAAGTAATTTCGAGATGTCACTAACTGTATCGTACTCATGAGTACTTCTTAATCCCTCATATTTTGTCCTCGCTATTGATCGCAACTAAGCTAACCTATAGCCCCTACAGGTCATGCAGGTGAGGAAAATACATGTAGCTGTTGTTTAACTTGGGGTTTTCCACGTATATGTATAATTAATTATATAGGTAATACATAAGTCTCCAAGACACTAAGTTCCACAAAAAGTTCTATTCCTATGATGGCTACAATAAGAATACGTAACACAAATGCCAGTTGCAAACAACACCTGCATGAAACTACAGTTGTATTGTATGACTAGGCGTAGGTATTAATGCAACGTCGGTTTAAAAATAAATTCATGAATTGATAAATACATATACAAGTACTTATGTATTGCACCATAATGCATGTATTGCATTCATTATATATGCAACCATATTTTTACCCGACTGCCAAAGAGGGAGGGTAATGTTGAGGGAGTGTAATGTATGTATGTATGTCTGTTCCTTTGTGACCTCCTGTAGCCTAAACGGCTTGATGGATTTTGATGTATGAGGTATCGTTAGATTTGTCTTGATTACGGGAGTGTCATAGGATACATTTTATCATAAAAGTCCCACGGGATAAAGACATAATAATATTTTTCTAAATTTCCCTTTAAACAACAAAAATATGTATGCGGTATCATTAGATTCATTTCAATCACGGGAGTAATTAATATAGGATACGTTTTTCTCAAAATTCCACGGGAACATGTTAATTCTGCGTCAACGCAAAGCAACTCATGCGTTATCAAGCAATCAGATAGGGCGTGGCCTGGCATGCGGCGCGCGGCGCGGTGCGGAGGGGGATATGCTCGAGTATACAGCCCGAATGCGGGCACACGCATAAGGGCACACGTCGTTGACGGTCGTCTCTAAATAGCGATTTTTTCGATACTTCGTCGTCTGACGCGAAACTTATAAAGTATAAATAACTCGTTCTTTTTCTTTCGTGTTTCTCTCTTTAAATTTATTCGTTCTTTCTAATTAATTAACTCGTTCTTCCGTTCTTTTTTTTTGGTTCTTTCTTAAATTATTCATATTAATTAATAATATAATAATAATTATTAAGAGGGACCTTAAGTAACATCACTCGTAATCTAAAGCCAAATGTCGTCGAAATAATTTAAAATGGTACTTACATATACATAGTCTTCTACATCTACAACATTTTCGTTAAATAAAAACAGCTAAAAAGTTATAAATAAAAGAATTATTATTAAAAAAACAAAATACCCGACTGCACACTAAAGAGTAAAACAGCCACACAATAATATTGATCAATCAAATGCTAAAACTAATTATGTAATACCGTTTAAACAATACCTATATTAAAATACACTACAATATGTGTTCGTAATCGATAGTTAAATAAACAGAAACTTATTTTGAATACAAATTTACTGAATATAATTTATAAATGTTGATGGAAAGCATCGCAGGCGGGGACCACCTTGACCGCCACCAACGAAAATTCTGCTAAATGGTGCACAACCGAAATGACTATAAATAAGCCTCTGTTGGTCCCTCGCCTGCGATGCTTTCCATCAACATTTATAAATTATATTCAGTAAATTTGTATTCAAAATAAGTTTCTGTTTATTTAACTATCGATTACGAACACATATTGTAGTGTATTTTAATATAGGTATTGTTTAAACGGTATTACATAATTAGTTTTAGCATTTGATTGATCAATATTATTGTGTGGCTTGTTTTACTCTTTTTAGTGTGCAGTCGGGTATATTTGTCTGTAGTAACAGTGAACGAAAACACCTATACCTACTCATCCTTCATGAATTTGGATGCATAGAATTAGTGAAAGAAAAAGACACTATGATTTTCCCTGCCTACGCTCTAATTGACAAACATAGTTCGGCCAGATATTTAAAGACCATATATAAGTTAGTTATTGACTTATTAGATTACAGTTATTACTTAGAAACTTCTCGAAACGCAAACAGAATTAATCTACCACTTCTATGAAAGTTCAAGCAAAAGCATAAATTAGGTCTTTTCAAACTGGGCAATGCACTCCAATCATTGAATTGTAAGATGCAGTTTAAGATGCAGACAAAGGACAATAAAATTACAGCTATACGTGCAGAGAATCATACTGCTGTTCAAAGGGTACGTTAAATTACTCGACAGAACACTACCCAACTAACGCTTGAATATTTCCACCATAGAAATTGAACTTGGTTGCAAATAGTAGGTAATAACAGTAATAACTTCTTTACGTAATACCATATGTTAGATGTTTGTCAAATATTTTCTTTTGTTCAAACAGGAAATCGACTTGTTTTTAACTGAAAGTTAAAGATAGGTCAATTGTCAATACTACTGACTTATTATGGCCTGGAATAAAAAAAATTGTTAAGTATTTAACACTCCCACTTATGGAACTGCCTCATCTGTTCCTGACATTTAAGAAATTCGGAACAGATGAGGCAGATTTATAGTTCCAAAATTTTTTTTTTTTCATTTATAAGTATTCACTAAAATCAGGAGTCATCTTGTAAACTCACCGCATTGTCTCTTTGCATTAGTTATTTTCCTTTCGCGATAAAAACAATAGTCGTAACTATTAATGAATAATAATCACAAGCGATTAAAAGTTTCCGTAACTAAATGAAAAACACGTGTTTCTATGACATACCTTAAAAAATGCTTACGATGCTTCGTTACAGTGTTACAGAAGGCACAAACAGTAGGTTTTCTAAGGCACAAACAGAATTGTCTTTAACCGACGTGTTTTGTCGTTCACGCACTCCACCAGTAAGATAGTAAGGAAGGAATCCGACGCGTGGTGATCGCGCCGACTCTACCAACACACTGATGTACGTTAATCATGAGTTGCGAACCGCCTTAGCCACCGGCCGCGAAAAAAAAAACCAGCTGTCGACTGAACCACGAGGCTATTCTTAATACATATTCCCTCAACCGTGATATCATGTCTAGTATAACAACGTGTATAATCCGTGTTCACACTAGTACTGGACGACTGTTTAATCTTAGGCCACAAGTGTTGTGAATAGCAATCCAGTGTGACGTCGACGGACGGATGTAGATAGCACATTTACTTACACACGATATGTTAGCGCGTATTGTAACAACCAACCACAAAGACTGGTTCAAAATCCGTTACAAATAAAGAATAGACAAAACAAGAGGAACCCTTGGTAGCTTAGATTTCTAGAAATACTTATTTTTTATGTATATGTACATTTCGGGTGATCAGTATGAATATACTATATAATTTTTCACCAATTTAAATCGCCAGGAGTTCATGTTACACGTAGCATCTTGTTGGATCGCCTAGTTCAGAGTCTGGATTTAGTGGAACAAACTATCAGCAGTAATCATCATCAGCACACACGTCCACTGCTGGATAATATAGGCCCTACCTATACCATCAAGGGGAGTTATTGCCACAATTTCCAAGCTTCGCAAGCAATGCAATGCAAGCATTATATTGAACATATCGAGTCAGTATGATTTGAATATAAGTATCACTAACATACCTACGTAGTTTTATTGTTATTACATCTCGTTTACTGCGTTTCTTCTGATCCATACATATAATGCTTAACGTACTTATAACCCTTTTCCACATTGCCATGTGACACTTAAAAAACGATATACCTACTAATTATATCCCCCACACAGGTAATAAAGGAGAAGAGAAACGAGTTCATGTCAATGATGAAAATAGAATAGATAAGGGTTAAAAATGAAAGCGACATAATTAGGCAGGAAACAAGCGCGCGGAGAAAGTTTTGCGAATAAAAGTATGTTGCGCATAGCGATGATGAGCATGGTGACAGTAAGGGCATTTATACTTGATTGTGAATATACAATGCGAGCAAAATATTAAATATTGTGCTTACGCAATAAACCCATGTCAAGGAACATCATAGAACAGTAGGTTATATTTTTATAACTTTTACAAGTATGTCTAACTCAGAAAATAACAACCTAAATTGTGACATTTGTAACGTCGTTTAAAAATCCTTGATTTCGTAACAAAAATAGCGTCCGTGTTTGTGTATATTTATCTAATGCCATTTTACATACGACCTCACCATTTATAGTTAATCGTTTAATCAGCTGTACCAATATGCGTTCTTTGTCAGTCAAATTGGAAACTCAAGGAGATCGAATTACGCGCGATTGTGGATTGGCCAGCGAGCTAATGGCGCGACAGGCGAGCCCACCACCAAACCAAAGGTTATAGAATGCAGTATAAGCTATTCGAGTTCGAATGTCGCTCCCGACGTTTTGATAACGTGACAGATTGGGTCGCTTACGCCTGCGTCAAACGTAAGCAGAATCAGAGGTAGTAACATCGTATGATATTGATATGAGTTGGCTACTGTGGCGCGATGTGGCGTGATGCCTGCGGTTCTCGTAAGAGTCGTACCGTCATTGCGAAAGATACGTTATGTCCTAAATATGGAGAAAGGAATGTTGTGGAAGGGTTGGGTGCGCATGAAACGGGCAAAACAGCACGGAAAATATATACCAGGGACATATATTACGTCTATTTCATTAATAGCGAAATTTGCACCTTACTTTGTAATCATTTAATATTATAAATGTCCTTTTTAAATCGGCATTAATTCCCTGAAATGTTTTTACAGATTATATGGATAGGTACTAAGCTCAGATGATAGGCAGTTCAATTGCAAATAAAAATTTACCTTGTTGTCAATTAATTGATGTTTTTTTTCCTCCACCTACCTAAATGAATAAACAGTTTTATTATCCTATCTAAAGATAATAAGAAGTCTAGAATGCAGGATTTTAGGTCGAAATACTTTGTATTTTTAAAGAGTCTATAAATAGACTACTTTAATCAGAAATTCTAATACGGCCTCGGGTAAAGCTTGCGAGTTTATATTTATGTAAGTAAGTCTGTATAAATGTAGCGTATCCGGTATTTACGAAATTAAATTTTAGTTGCTGGTAATTCTAATAGAATAGAACACAAAATCGGGGTCAGTCCTTTCGAACTACGCAAAGTTGAGAGAGGGATTCGTCCCGATACCTAGTACCTATACTTAAGCTGTACAAATTATATGCCACAAGAGCTTCATTTAATTTATGACGACAGGTTTGACCTAGTGGGTAGTGACCCTGCCTATGAAGCCGACGGTCCTGGGTTCAAATCCCAGTAAAAGCATTTGTGTGAGGAGCACATATCTTTGTTTCTGAGTCATGGGTGTTTTATATATGTACTTAAGTATTTGTATATTATGTATATCGTTTGCTGAGTACCCACAACACAAGCCTTCTTGAGTTTATCGTGGGGTTCAGTCAATTTGTGTAAGAATGTCCTGGTATATTTATTTATATATAACCCTTCCGTGTTTCCACAATTTGTCTTATTTAAGGATAAAAAAAAATAACATGCAATAAAGAACCTGTTGTCTGTTCTCGAAAGCGGAAAGCCCGTTGACAGTAATGGTCTGGTAATGCCACGCTACAATAAAATCATTAAAATTAGGTTCCACAACTGTATTTATTATATAAACCTAGGAAAAATATGCCTATATGGCCAAGTTATGCATATTATAAAAAATCAGCATTTAATGCATGGTCCTTCGAACCGGGCGGTTTGAATAATACCTAATAATAAGCATATCAGATTATTTATTTTACCTAGCTACCTGAACCTACCTATTATATGTACATATGGTAGACTTACCTATGTATTTAGGTATCTAATTGTTTTTATTTTGATTCTTCTCCTGTACATTTTTTCCATTTTTGAGGTGTGCAATAAAGAATATTTGTATTGTATTTTATATAAATCCCAATATTGTCAATGCTTAAATACCTACACACTAACAATTTAAATGCTAAACAGTAGGTATATACTGTTAAAAAAAAACAAGAAACAAACAATCCATAGTATTGTTTTCAATCAGTTTCTGTGAATAACTGGCTGATTATTTCCAGATGTAAATATAAAATTAACAGTCTTACACAAAATTGTCAACATACCCTACCTTAGACTTTCAAGCAGTGAATCACTTGTTTACTCAGTAAGAAAAACAGCTCAAACAATATGTTTGCCATGTTTACAACGTGTTATGCACTACTGAACTATTGTATCAAAATACAGCCACCTTATTTGTCTAGCAAATGGGTGTGTCGTGACGTAGTCGTAGTTAATAAGCGATGGCGTCGTACCTGTTGCGTATTATTTTTACGATTAACAAGGCCACTTGAATCCCGCCGGTTCAAAATAACTTACAATCAACGACCTATATTCAACCGTATACCTTGTCTCGTAGAAACTAAAACCGCGATTGATACTCTAAGACACAGGAGGTTTAACCGACAACCTATTTTCAACTTTATATCTACCCTCTTACGACTCCAAAAACGCGTCCGTCTATATCTGCAAAAGTGCAATTTACGACTTATTTTCAACTGTATATCTAGCCCCTCAGAATCGAGAACCGCGTTTGACACTCACGCAATGAAAGCTGCGTGCGCGCATAAACAAACGTTATCGTCGTGGTGACCTTCTACAAATGCGCATACTTATGAAATAGCTCATGTCACGCCATCGCATCCGGAAAAGCAAAACATGTTTTTGAAATATTGATACCTACCTAATGTTACGATTAGATAGTTAAGGAGAGGGTTTACGTGTAACTAATTAATAGTTATAGTTACTAATAAATAAATAATTAATAAATATTTTGGGACAATCTTACACAAATCGACCTAGTCCTACGGTAAGCTCAGTAAGGCTTGTGTTGTAGGTACTAGGCGACGATATATATAATAGATAGAGATACATATAAATACTTAAATACATAGGAACACCCATGACCCAGGAACAAATATCTGTGCTCATGACACAAATAAATGCCCACAATACAGGGTAGTGACCCTGCCTAAGAAGCCGATGGTCCTGGGGTCGATTAGGATTAGAGTGTGTAGTGACACACTAGGTCAGACCGGTCGTCAAAACTAATGTTATTACAAACATCGTAGTGTTATTAAATTTTTTAACATGTAATGTGTAAAACTTTAAATGAGTACTATTGATATTCAACAAATAGTGTTATTGATATTCAACTGAAAATAATTTAGTAAAAGGGATCCTATATTGAAAAAATATAATAATTAATAATAATCTACGCTAAAAACTAAGGTTACTAATTTCAATGCTAAATTTTTGAGGATGATTCCATTATAAACTGCGCTTCGTCCAATTAAATTAAGACCGTTTGCGTCAGACGTGTAGTTAAAGTCAGTTCAATATGAATATTTATAAAGTAAAATGTCTTTGTCCTGACTGATTCATCATCGTCTGCAAGTCGAAAATTGCTGTTTAGATTGCATTTTTAATTAGTAGTAAATCAAATAAGAAGCAAATTTGAAATATCCACTGTTTAAAGGTTTAACGTTTGTATGGAAAAGTAAATTAGTAATAAAAAATCAATAATATCTGTATTAAGCTTTTTATAGATGCAACCCTGTACGGAGTTTATAAGGGGTAGAAAATTTGTATGGAGGACTTAGATTTTTTTAATGATCAATCTTTAAATTGAGTTTATATTTTGAATTCCATATTTGGATAAAGAAAAGTCATTTCAACATTTTACAGAATTCCTTCCCAAAAGGGACGAATTAGGTTGAAAGGTTGTATATATATGCAGGATCAAATGTATTTAAGCTAGAAAGTTCTTATTTGCAGTTTAGATGCGGTTTTCATTCATCATTTAAGTTATAAGAATATATTTTGTAAAATTTAACCCTTGCGAGGTTAAATGTTTGTATGGTTAGGGTTTCAAATTTAAAACCAGAGAGTTGTAAATTCGTATTTCTATTTAAAATATATATATTTTATATTACTTGCTGGGATGCTAGTTATCCAGGAGAATAACCTCTGCAACCCGCGTCAAAACGTTGGACCTCAAGGTAATAAAGTAGGTAAGCAATACACCCATTATATACTAAGTTAATAATTCTAATGGAGGTTACAAGGGAGTGCCAGTTAGAGAAACACAGTAACAGAACTAAGATGAAAATGTATGCAAACAAAGTTAAGGGCTAAATAATAGTACAAAGTTAAATTTTTACACACATAACATAACCCCTCTACGTTCAAAAACAGCTAATAATGACCCACATAATAGTACACCACTTTGTTATAATTATAATATTATATTTCTTATATGTATAGAATTGGGTATGACTCTATCTTGTCTCTGAATTTAAAAAAAAACTATGGTTGCTTGGAAAATGTTTTCATTCGCCACCATTAGAATAATTCTTAGAGAAAAAGAAAAAAGGAAAAATCTACTTCCTATGGTCAGTACAGTAGATGTCGCTACTCGCTTTCCAGGCGTATCAAAGGATATAGTGAAGAAATTTGCAGCCATCTGTCACAATTCAGCGTTGTCTACTTATGACACTTGACTTTGAAGTGTCACATAATGATAATACCCGGCTATAAGCTTTTACATTCGTTCAATGATTAAATTTATTTATTAAATATCTTGTTTCTTAGAGAACACACAGCACAATTCACTTCTACCTTCCTAATGCAGACTGCTAAGGAATGGAATTGCTCACTTAGCCTATATTTTTGGAAAGATATATTTTGGGTCTACTCAAGGCAAGACTGAATAGGCTGTTACTGAACCAGCGTGCTACACCCTCAACCTCATCAACACTTACCATCTGGTGTGACTCAGGTAAAACACTGGTTAGTCATGCATAAAAAAAAAAGAAATCAACAAAAAAATCCAATAAAGCAATCAGAATAAAGAAAAAAAACAATGTATAAAAATGTGAAATTGCAGAGTACAATTTGAGAATTTACCTATTGTAAAATTTCTTATAAAGTAAATATGGAAGAACAAAAAAAATTACCATTCCAATGAGAATGGAACCTATAAAAAATATTTGGCTACACTAAAAAGCATTTTTTATAATAAAAGGCAATACCCTATAGTAATTTACGCAACACATTTCGCACTGTATAATGGGTAAAATGGCTTAAGGTAAATAAAGTAAAATACAACAATGCTGATTTACTAACAAATAGCTCTACATCAGTTAAGTTTGAATGACACAAAAAAATTACAAACTCTAAATAGATTATCTGTAAAAAAGCAAGAGGAAAATCGATTAATTTCACGATTCCAGAAAAAAATACAAACGTGCCTTCGAAATATAAGAACACAAACTGATCCCACGAGCTCAATAAAAATTATCAAATTTAATGTAAGAAGAATGCTCAGTAGTCGGGAGAATATGCTACTGACTTCCTAACTGATTATATTTGCAGCTAATACGAAGTTTAAGGTCGATCATAGCCCTGTAAGGTACTATTCAGCTATAAAATGATATTGAACACCATAATAACGATGAAACCAAATCCCAGAACAAAGATTAACTTACCTTGAATAATAAAAAAAAATACTTACAGATTTTGTTTTAGAGATGTCTGCAAACAGTTTTAAGCCACTTCTATAAAAGAACACGGTCAAAAATTCTAGAAAATCTTAATTAATTTCGATTTTATTTGCGACAATAAAATGACTGATCGATGACAAATTGACATTATATGTGTGACATATGAAAGTAAAAAATTGCCACATGAAAAAATTTTTGACGTTTATCATAAGTTAAGCTTTGCACATAGTGTATGTGCTCTTAATGTCAAAACCGGTTGAGGGCGGTCCGACACCGGAGCCAGCCATTGTAATGGTAGGACACGGGTTCAATTCGTCCAGTCAACTCACTGTGTCTACTCATAGATTTATAAATCATTTACACACACCGTAAATAGAACGAAGTTCTATTCCCGTAACAACCCTCTGCACGAGAAAAACAATATCCTGTAACCTGTAGCTTTATTCACTGATCGAACGGCTTCATCATACGTATTATTTTCTACTAAGTAATCAGAAATAAAAGGCTGTCGTATATAGTGACTGTACTATTATATGAGTAGGTACGACATACGCCATTGCGCCTCTGAGAACCTTTGCAAGATTGTCGCTGACGGTCGAATTTTTACATGGCGCCAGATTACAGATAAAATAGCAATAGCAGGGACTGATCTTGGCCAGATACCCCGCTAATTTCGTCCTGCTTAACAGTATTTTTTAAATAGTTTTCAAGATATATTCTATTGTGGCGGAGGGAAATCCAACAAATCAATAAATCGTTTCGTCGGCGATTTATTTAAACAGTTAAGTACTTGGACTTTAAGACCTTGTTTAAAATATAAAGATATAGTACAATCGTGGCTCCTTAAGTGGTGGAAGAGACGAAACACACGTATCCATAATATTTATACCAGGGATCGTTACTGGTAATACTGGTATCACTAAATTCCTAAATATTGTCGGTAATCCGATTTTTTTCTAAACAGGTTGACAATGGTACGAGGCTAATTCGTCTTGTACAGTCGCCATCAGATATATCGGAGCTGTCGAGGTGGTCACAAATATCTGAACATGCACTTTATCGCCTTGACAATAGAGGCGTTGTTCACATATTTGTGACCGCCTCCGCAAGTATGGTTAATTGCGATGATAATTAATTGCCGCAGCAAAGGTGTTAATTAATAAAAGTCAAAATAAAGAAATCCAAGTAGAAAACGTAATTATAATTTTTATTATTTACATCTTTATATGATTATATATGTAGGTACGTAACTTAACTGTTATTTAATAATCATCTCTAAACAAAAATATATTCGTACAATGTGATAATTGATGATATAGACTGGGTTGCTATATTTAAGAATTAAAGCTATTCAAGACTGATTGTTATGGACTTTGTGGGAGGTCTGAGTTGCTCTCGGTGGAGTCGACAGCGCCGTTGGGGATGGGCTCGGGTGTGGTGGATAGCGCCCGCGCACTCGATTGGGCCTGACATTTGTTGCGCAGCTCGAACACTTGTGTAATAGCGTCACGGAAGCACAGGAAGTTGTAGTCTATTACACCTGTAAATAATTACATAATACGTATATAATGAATTGTCAAGAAAACTTTTTTTTTTACTTCCTTCATGCATGAAAGAACGAGATCCGAGGCTCTTTAGTAGTGTTACACTTTAACAATTTACGAAAAATTAGTTGATTTGTAATAATTTTATGCATTTGGCTTACTGTAGTCTTTACACATAATACATTATAAAATACCTTATTAAACTAATTCGTTGTTTTATATTGCACGGTTAATGTAAGCTAAGAAAACTAGGAACAAAAGGACACAAAGTTGTTTTATTTTTTCTATCGAGAAATTTTCGGCTTCTATCAGATACCTACTAAAAAATATAGGCATAAAACATATATCCGAAAATAAGTCATGTTGCTTTTCCCATTCGGCCACTGAAGCGTTTGAAAAAGAGCATTATTTTTCAAATATTTAACTGCCTTAATTTGCACAAAATCATCCCAATTTTGCTTTTACCCATACCTTAAGAGGTCCTAAGAGTTGTATGCTAATAATACCAACAAAAAGTACAGTATAGTACAAAATTGTAATTAGGCACCAGTTATAACGCGTTAAAAACACACGTAAGCAAGGCTAAACTGGCTAAGCTATTATTTTATGAGCTGAAAATTAAATGATATTATCTACTGTCTGACTAAAGGCAAATCAATTGTCATTGAGTCCTATGGAACCCGAATTACTCAACATTAAAAGATTAAATAGTAAATTAGGATTGACGGTTGAACCTCAAAATGGCGAAGTCGTCTTAAAAATATATTTTTTGTTTTATGTTCAAACGTAGTTTAGTGTGATATATTGATAGCTTATTATGCAGTGATCTAACGCCGAATTGTAATTCTAATGAATAATTGATTTCAAAACGCGTTTCACCACTATTTTGGTCATCACCCGGCAGTCCCGGGGTCACGGCCGCCTCTTAGCTTTCTGTAAAGTCCAGCTACCACTTTACAAAATGCAAGGCCTACTACCGAACAACGTCATGCTCTAAGGGCAAACTTATATGTTATTTTATTTGACATTGGCGTAATTATCGATTGATTTATTCATGAAAGCCAGATTTTTTTAAAAGAAGAAAAAATAGTAAATTACTGTAGACACCGGGAAAAAAGGGTTTACCGGCTGAGTAGGTATAGACGGATAGTAATACGATGCTGGCAAGCCCTTTTCACGGCCAGGCATGTATAGTGTTTTTCTCAAACATGCGATGAAATAAACAAATAAAAAAACACCACTCTAAAAACTTTATAAATGGTTTTATTAACGACAAAGGTTTTTTAACTTTCCCTCCAATTCCTCCATAATGTTTATTTTACGGAACGGAAGTCGTATTAGGGCTATTATACACAACTTGATAATAAGAATCATAATTTATATAGGACTTTTGGATGCTCGCCGTGGTTCCAGAATCCATGGAGTCACAATATTTTTTTTTGTTTTAAAAATAAAACTTTATATTCCATATCATGGAGTCTCCGTTACTCTAATTACGCCTTAGCTGGAGTAAAAGATAAAGATGTCCGATGTTTTCGAATTTCGATTTTCGCGGTAGGCCCTTAGATTCGTATTCATAATCTAATTCTGTGTGAAATAGGCGTTAACGCGACTGTTTTTGGTACCGATAACCATTCAGCCACTAAAAAAAGGTAAAAAAATATAATTTGTTTAGCCTGTCCAAGAACACAGACACCATGTTAAAAAAAAAAACTTCCCGGCTCAGGCCTTCAGTTTAGTATGAAATTCGTTTACACTTTTCTCGGGTTGCTCCTCCCGAAACGTGATACTTTGAAGCCTGTTATTAGGTTATTTATTACACAATTAATGACGACATTTCACTGCATGTTTGCGAAAACATCTATTACAGTACGTAATACAACAGGTACCTTGTTTTTGGAAGTTCTCTTCACGAAGAATACAGACGAGGGCAAGAAATTTGTTGACTTCTCTTAAGTAAAGTACAGTACCATTATTGAGTTTTATTAGACTTGAGCTTTGACTGTTGAAAGTGTTAACTTCTGTTTCGTCTACCATCCTGAAACCAAGATAATGATACATCAGCGTGAGCGAGTTGGTATAGAACAACATTTTAGAATTAAATATGTGTTAATCCAGGGTGTCAGCTAACTTCATACCAAATTTTATTAAAATCGCTCCAGCCGTTTAGACGTGAAGAAGTAACTCACAAACTTTCGCCTTTATAGTATAATGTAGATAAACGTGAAAGTTTGTTGCTCTTTCACGCAAAAACTTTTAAACGGATTTTAACGAAACTACAATTAGCATCAGAATAACATAATCACCAAATTTAAAATAGGTCACTTGTACTATTTTCATGCAAAGTCGCGAGCAGGTGCTAGTTTTTTATAATAGACTAGTAGTAGTTTTTTTAGAATAGGGGGACTTACCCGTAAATACAGGAGATATCAATGACAACGTCAATCATATCACAGCACAACTCGTAGCTCTGCATGTCTACAGGAGAACTATCTGTTGCTATATAAATTTTGGATACTACATCAAATAGAAAAGCCTTTTCTATCCCCGAGTTCTGCAATTAAAAAAAGAAAATATTGTCACTTTTATTAAAAAAATATAAGTAAGAATAGTCAATTTGCAATTAAACAAACGAATAACATTTTATGCTATTATAAATGTGTTTTATATACATAATACATACAGAGATGAGTATGTTGAGTAAATTTTCTAGTGTCGGTAGTTGGGGTATTAACTTTTGTACAACTTTGCTAAAAGCTTCAAATATGGAATGGTCATATATGGAGGTCAAGTGGAATGACAAATGAACATGTTCTAGTCCCGCTTCTGCCAAATCATCTGTTGCTCGCTGGTGGATGTCTCTCTGAGATTCCATTTTGTAATCATCATTTAGACCATCAACCTGAAAATTGTGCAAATAATGTTAACTGCTAAACTAAAGGCATCTGCAAATAACTCCACTGAATATAGCATAACAAGTAAATGTATTCATTATGGCACCAAAATAATTACATGTATTGTAAGTGTAAGTATATATATATATATATCATAACACTAAATGGACAAGTAATGATTATTAACATTGATATGACAATGTAATGTCATTTGCATATTTATTTATTTGGATGAAGGGTTATGTATAGACTTGCCTGAGTCTTGATTAATACTTAATGTATTTGTTATTGGTTTATTAATAAGATGATAACCTAGTCCCTAGTTCGTGACAGAGTAAATAAATTCATTAACATGTACATTGTAAGGAATACAGATACTTACTTTGTGAATAAACACTTCAAACTTAATGTTACTATTGACTCTATATGCTTTAGTGACCGTAAGCTGCAACTTGTTCAAAGCATCTCCATAATCATCCTAGAAATAAACAGTCTTATTATATATATAAGAATGGAATGCACAATGTTGAATAATATAAAAAAAGACCATCTACTTTTTTATTCTTGCTTTTAAGCCAGATCCAGGACCACACATTTTAATTCTTATTAGCCTGTGTCGTACATTTTCTTTTTGGCTTTGTTGCTTGTTTATCACTTTCACTGTCAGTGCAACAGTTAAGCAACATAAACTAATAACTAGTCCACCTGTTGACATAGTGTCAGTGAACATATAAATAAAGGCCACACTAAACAGTCAGCATAAGGAAACATGTTTACCTGTGCATCAATAACAAATACAAGCGCTCCACACCCACCAAATATAATGTCAGAATCAAATGCCGGATCAAAAAAATCAATTTGCCCTGGAAAGTCCCAAATTTGAAACTGAACAAAGCTGCTGTTATTTATGTCATCCTTTACTATTTTATTCGTTGATTCCAAGAACAATGTTTCATTGGGTGACATTTTGTGAAAAACTACTTTCTGGATTGATGATTTTCCTGACCTGTAAAATTATATTTGCAGATGTTACAAATATTATTTTTAAAGACTATATATTTCATTTTAGAAATAAATATACCTTCTTAAACCCATTAGTAGAATCCGTGGCTTATGGTCCTCTTGTAATGACGTGTTGTCTCCTTCCCCATTCTGTTCAAAAGGCCCATAACTAAAGGCCTTGGGAAATGATTCACCACTGGGCTCATCTTGATAACTCTGGAAAATATAAAATAGCAAACATAGTGTAGGAGTAGGAGTATACCCGTACGATAAACGTAAGTACTTCCAACAAAACGTTTAACTTACCATGGTGACCGATATCGTCAGGCATGTATTCTAATACAAATAAACTAATTCTTAACACATTTTAAGATTCAATCACAGATATCGTACACAGTCGACTAATAAAAAGAAAAATAAAAAGGAAGATATTGCGATTCAATCAAACTCATCGAATACCCCTCAGCTTAGACATGATATGAATATGACAATTATGACAGAAAGATTAGGCAGATGACAGTGAAGAGGTGCTTTCTTAAGATTCTTTTTACGCAATGTTTCGATATTGACAAAGGGTTTCCGTTACACTGCCGTTATATGATGTGCGTTATAAAAACAAGTTATACTACGGTTAGACACACAGTGGATCGAAATGAATAAAAAATGGACATTCATATTTTTTTCCAAAAAGCCTATTTAAAAAAAGGTTTTTCGGTTGGAAATCATGTAAGGAATAAAAAATGTTATATTTTTTTTTTTCAAAATAAGTCTTATTTTAAGCAGAAAAAAATAACATGTATTTTTTTAATATGAAACTGAAAAATAGGACGTTTCGATTGGTTAGTGTAAGGTCTAAGTGGACGCTTAAAGTGGAGCGTTCGTCGGGGCGTGCAGCGTGGCCTCGAGCTCCCAAGGGATTTGAGCAGAGTGTCCCGAGGCCACTCCCGTGATGTAGATGTAGATGTAGTAGATGAAGTGTAGGGACCCCAGGCCGGACTCAGGCGGGCTGTCCATCGCCTGTTGCAGTCATTCAGTCCAGCTCCCTGTAGTTGGAGCTGCAGGTTACTGTTTCGGCTGCGTTCCCACACAGTGCTCCTCAAATCTTCCAATTTTCCTGCAGAACAGAAGGATATCCTTTAGTTCGCTGTCCTCCAAAACGTCTCTACCAAATTCTTTATCGCATCGATGCGTACATGTCGCATTCGGTTATGATGTGTTTGCTTGATTCCTTCTTCCCACAATGTGGGCAGGAGGCGCTTTCAGTCTTACCTATTACCTTGAGATGTCTGTTCAACGAGTTGTGGCCCGTGATGATCCCCGTCAGTAATTTTAGTTCCGGACCTAGTTTCATGAGATACCTGGTAATCCTGGCATCCATTTCCTTCAAGACCATCTTCGACACAGTACAGACATGTACTCAGTTTCTTCTTTCCTCTTTTAGTCTATCTATGACTCCTCTCGTCACATCAGCTGATACGGGTAGAACTGGCCCGGTACCGCGAACATCGAAGTTCGTATATTGCGAGCATCTTTCTCTTTACCTCCAATTAAGGCGTCATGAGAGTGACAGAGACAATCGTCCGAAATTTACGAATATCGTTGTTCGCGGTGGCGTCGCTGGTTCCGGGCCTATTAACTCCTTATCTGCTCCATTCCTGGCCAACGAGCCGAGGCCGCTCCCATACGTTTGCATTTATTTAACGTGTACGCCGCAAGCCCAACTCGAAAGTGTACTCAGGCCTTACACTAAGTTTTTTTACCCTTTGGGTACGAAACCTTAAAAAGTAGAGACAGGTGCACTCGACTCTTAACGACTCACGCGCCGTGACTACAGGAACTGCATGTCTAGTCTTGCACAAATAAATAAATAAGTGATCAACATATATATAAGAGATGAAATAAAAATAAAACAAACGAAAACTCTAGTAAAAATGCAATTAAGTTAATGATAATGAGTTAGGAAAACTGAAGTTACGTTGACCACTCTTTGTCATAGACCTTAAGATACTAGAAAGGTGGAGATATAATACATACACAACATGGCAGGATTGCTATGAATATGTGGTCAATATATATAATGTGGGAATGTGGGAATCAAATGTATTGTTGTAATTCCTAAGTTGTTTAAAATAAGTAAATATCGACGCAGATATCTACCGAAGACTGTCCCTTACGGAAGAATACGATATTGTAAAAATAATAAAATCATAATGTACTTATAAATATATTTGTATGTTCTCGGTACAAGTGTATAAATTACATAAAAATCTTTAATATAGGTTAGAAAAGTTGTGTATTGTAATACAAATTGCAAGAAGAGGGCTTAAAGCGTTTAGGGGTCATTTTGTCGCATGACGATATAGACGCTTGTACGACCGGTGAGCGCAGAGGGCGTGAGCATCCGGCGCGTAGAGCGTCCACGCTGGCCGTCGCCTGGGGTGGTTTCAGACGGTGCTCGTGGCGCACTCGGAGCCGCTCCTGCGCTTGGGCCTTTGCCACCGCCTTTTGCAACCCTGCTATACTATCAGTACAAGCGGGCAACTTATCCAATGTATTCGAAACTTCACATATCTCCGCTGTATCCGTGTCCACGATTTCCTTATGATCCAATATCATGCCAATATTCAACTTCAAATTCGTAGTACCATCTCTAAACAGTAAATATATAGATGCTTGGTCTAAGACGCGCAGTGAAAAGTATTCATTTATTTTCATAGCTTTCATTTTAATTTGAAAGGGCTTGAATGATTGAGTTAGCTTTTGACGTTTCTCCTTGAGAAAATTTTCGTATTCTATGGCCAACATTTCCTCATTGTCTGGTCGTTTAGCATCTGCATGTGTTTTACCCATTCGTAGAATGGTTGGGTCTTTATAAGGCATTTGAGTGTCAATCATTACTTGCTGCAAAACTGGAGGGTCGTTCAGGGTATGCCATTTCCAATGAGACACAGGGCCTATGGCTCGATCGAGGACTACTCCTTCGGTTTGATTATACTTGAGCCTGCAATTAACCACAAAAAAAAAAAGATTTTTAGTAGGTAACATACGCCTGCCCAACTGGCCCGCACAAGACCCTTTTTTAAAGACCGATCACACCGTTGTTTAAAATACAGCATCACATGCTGGTTGCTATGATTTGGAAGCAACGTATTGCAAACACCCCTTTCGGAAAGTTCGCGTCCAAAGCAGTGGCGGTACCGCGAAAAACGATATTCGTTAATTTCGAACTTCGATGTTCGCGGTACCGCTCCAGTTTCACATGACCATTGACCATGCTACGGCGTTTACACGCAGCGGTGTGGAGTGCCTGCGAACAATCGTGACGCTTGAGGCATGTCACTGCGATACGTAGTCGATATATTATAAGCAGTTATGATGCGGTCGATGCTTTTAACTGGCTAGTTCTTGCGTGAATATAAAAACCGTATTGTACCGTATTTTTCCTGTGTGGTCAAAAACGATGCCATTCCCAGAATAGTCAAATGTTGCTAGCAGTGTCCTGGGTCGGCATCGGCCGCGCTCGTCGGGTAGACCGGTGCTGTACACAACAAACCGCTGGCCAGCATTTGTTTCTGAAAAACGTAAGTATGGTCTCGTATCCGTCTCATATAGAAATCAGTAGAAGAAAATAGGTCTTTATCCTTCTTTTAGGATTATGTTTTCTACCGTAAGTAAGAAAAATACAGTTTGGTTCACAATAATACAGTATCGTATCTGTCTATGGTCTAAGTCGTGAGATCCTTTAATTGTGGTCAATTTTTTTTTGTATGTCTTCAACGTCATCGGTTGCACAGTATTGTTACAGCGGACCCTATTGACGAGTAAAGAGTTAACTTTATATATGCCACCTTATGTTTTAATACCCTGGCATGTTTTACTACCATAACCCTATGTATTTACCTTCCGCGTCATAATAATCCAGCGCTAATTCGCCGCTTCTGTAATACCAGCGTCCGCGCCCGTTGTCGTCAAACTCTGCTAACTTTTCTCCAGAGTCGTATGTCATTTCTCGTTTGTGTTTATTGTGCTCAAACCAGTCGAACTCGGGCTTGGCAGGTCTCATGCGGTAAACATTCATCTTAAAACAAAGTAATAATTAAATCAGGCGTTTTTACGAGATTATTCCCAATTTTAAAGATGACTCTCACGCTACACCGCACCTATAGGTACCACAAGTCTGCCCGATTGCCTGTGTTATTGTGTTCTAGTCTAAGTACGTCCCAAGCTGAAGTCTTCGAAATTATTAGTATATTGTTACCTATCAGCCTAGAACAGTCCTTTCTTCAAATTTGAGTCGTATTAAGAGGTCGACTATGTAAAAAGGGTATTAGTATTTTGTAGACGATGGTCTAGCAAACTGTCACTGCAAACTGTTTGAATTTATTATGGCCCTCATCTTAAATATCTTTCACTCTCTTGCCTCCTATGAACCTACTTATCAGGGAGGGCCCCACAGTTTTGCTATGCTCGGAATTTCGTGAGCCCAGCCCAATGAACTATTTGACTTCCTATTAATTAACACGCAACAACAGGTACGAGTAGAGAACGCACCGTCCGCGTGCGCTGCGCACGGTCTCGGTACGGTGTAGCGAGTTAGTCCCTCTTCGAGATTTTATTACTTTTCGAACCACTTTCTCTGTGGGCAGCATCGTCCAACCTTTGTCGATAAATGTTCGATCGGATAAAGTATACCTTATTAAACCCTTTGCATCTCCGGATTCAGGAGCCTAGAAAAGAAAGACGATATATATGTGAATACATAAGCGAGTATGCTGAGAACAGGTAACTTTTCCATTGCTAATTAGAGACGTCCCAATGTAGGAAATTACTTCAAGTGCAAGCCAAAATTTACTTTACTATTTATTAGTGTTAGTGTGAAATCGGATTTGGAGAAAAGCTAATTAAGTAGGTACTTATCTGTAAAACTAGGCATAATTTTTCAAAACATTTTGGCATTACGTATTCAACCGTAAACCGTGTCGAGCGGATGTTGTGGAAAACTGATAGCAATATGGCGATAACGAAGTAATGATGATAATTGATAATATTAAGGACGTAGGGGAAGGTGGCTCAAAGAGGGCACCTTAACGGAAAGTTCAAAAAAATATGGTTTATAACCTAGTAACATTATTCTTTTGTTTGCCTCACGGTACATTATTAAACACTTTTCGATGGATTATGGCTTAATTTATCGAAAATTAAAAAACAAAATAATTACATACAATTTACAAAACCCCTACAATTGCCCGCTTTGCCCACGGAGGGGGCCTAAAGTGGACACTCGGTTAGGGCAAAACGGGCATGGACTGGGGTACAGCGGTCACGCACTTAATGTACCGAAGTGGGATAGCCATTAATAAAAAAAACAAAAGTTCTTAATTAAATTTTGTAATTAATCTGTTAGCAGGAATCGCAGAGAAAAATCACAGAAAAAAACAAAACAACAAAGAATAGGAAAACCAAAGCAAACCCAGTAAATAACTTCTTCTAAAAATTAAAAACAAATTATATATATCTGTTTTCTTCAACAGTATAATAAATTAATAAATGATAGTTTCTAAAAATCTTGTATAATCAGTCATAATCAGCTCTAATTGTTACCTATGTACTCATTTAAAAACTTAGTCTAATTTTCCTGAGATATGGCGCAATAAAATGACCCGATTCCAGGATATGTGGAACAAAACTCAGGAGCCCACCAGTCGCAGTCATTGCATTTTATGCAGCCCTCAACATCTTCATAGAGCTCGTGGCACTCAAAACAACGATGTTGCTCGGCAGGCTTCGATTTAGTTTTAATTTTGTTTGGGTTTGCTTTAGTTTTCCTATTCTTTGGTGTATTTGACAGCTTTCAGCAACTCTTACACATCTCTTATTGCGTTTTGCATGGTTGAAGGAGTTCATGACGCTTGCGAAGATTTCCGTTTGTAATTATTTACCATCTAAAAACGAAAAAAAACTGTAGCAATTTAAACCAACTATATTAATACAAACCTTACCGGGCAAAGCGGGCAGTGCCCGCATTACCCTGCCCGCTTTGCCTTTTTTGACACTTAAAATATGAAAGCAAAATCTAACCTCAAAATATTGAAACATGTGGAGTTTAATGTAACGGCATTACGGCCAAATAAGTAATTCATAACGAACAAACTTTGATAATAGCATTGCAAACATCAATAATGAAGGAACACACGAAACATACATATCTTGCAATATTTTTCAAAAGACAGCTAAAACATTTTTTCGGCGGAACGTGTAAGGGCGTGCCCACAGGTGAGCCAGACGAAAGACTCGAGGTGCGCGGGCGGCGGGGAGTACTGTCACATATAACAAACCACGCTCTTTTTTGAAATGGCAATATTAAGTCCAGTGCCCTCTTTGGGCACGGTGCCCGCTTTAGGCCACCTTCCCCTACATATCATGATGTTTGTGGTAATGGTGGAGACGGTGATATTATGACGATGGTGGTTGGTGACTGCTGATGATGTCGTTTGTAAGCTCATTTTACGATCACTGCATGTATACTGTACATACCTATCCGAGAAATGCGTCGCACGCAAGAAACCGACTAACCTTTATTATTTATTTCATTACCCTCGTGGTACCTCGGCTAAGTTTTAATCAAATATGTGATAACAATGGAAGCATATTTTAATTGCTTTGATTTCTACGTTTGATTTAAAAATTGGCCATAGGGATTGTGTGAAGATTTTTTCCTAGTGTAAACACAAGTTATTGGGGAAAATTTTAGGGGAACAAGGTAAAAACAAAATTGGAATGATTATTGAAAACTTTTTAATCCGTTATCCGTCTTATATTTCCTGTAAAATTTGTGTAGTTTCCTAATGTATTCGAAGAGCCGCCAGATTGATTAGAGTACTTACTTGTTTATTTAAATTATTATTAATATTTATACTAACGGAACTAGTGCTTATTTTTGACATAATGATCCAAGACACTCGCTTTTGCCCAAGTTCTAAGTAGGCTTATGACCCCCGCCCCCGCACCCCGACTAACACTTCTAAACCGAAGTATTATTTAAAAAAACTGCCAAGCACAACAAGTTTTTCTGGCACACCTCTAGATTATGGCACCATAAGTTTACGGGAAGGTTTAAGAATATATAAGATAAGTATAAAAATGTTTGCAATAGTCACTTACATCATGCGTCAAAAACCCGTTATTACTTTTTTTTTATTAGTTTATGTGTCAAATCAAATCACATCAGTTTGTATAGCGCATAGATAGGTACATTGATTTAAATGAATGAACATTCTATCATTCTATTCTGCTAAGAGCTCTTCAAATTGAATGAATCACGCGTATCCACGCGTATCTAAAGCAGTGAATGCAAAGGGTGAAGCTTTGGTGGAGTTTATTCGCACACCTCGATTTCAAGCCCTTTTGTTTCCCCATATTTTGGTGCTGCGTCAAAGAGAACGATAAATATTTATCATCATCTCCTTTTTGGTCATGGTTGCAATTTTAGCACTTGAATATAGCAGTAATTTGGTATAAGAATATAGAGATGGAGATAATAATATCGTCTCCTTAGGATGATATCACGTTGACGACTTAAGCAAAATCACTGTTGAGCAGATTGGTCGCTTTTAAAGTTCGGAATGAGATTATGTAAGGGTTATAGTTTTCGTTAATCGCTATAGGTACTTAGGCCATGAACTGCCTTTATTTTACTTACACTTACCGTCTTGGCATTTTACAAAATGAATTATCATTTCACAGACCATCATCGTGAAAAATGTATGACGGTCTTAGTTGTGTAGGTAGTTCTTATTCCTACAGTCAAAATCCTTTATATGGTAATGGTCAATGTCGTGGTGACCTTATTGATTCAATATTTATAATGAAATTAATGAAGATACAAGTACTACAGTATTTTGGGCTCTAGAATGTATAGGTATTGCACACTACCTCTACCTTTCTGATGTGCAAAATCGTTAACGAGACTCTTTAAGCCCAAGTCCGGCAAGTCCGATAGGCAGAGGGTTGTTATAGCTCAAATACAGTACAATTTCATGCCTCCCGTGATACATAAACTTTACATGAAGAATAATTTAAACCTTACCTTCGTTGTTTTGTCTCCAGGTGTTGGTTCATTTTGCATTTGCATTGGCTCTTCAGGTTTTTGCACACTGAATGCTTGTAGCAGCTGTTTAGGTAATGATTCAGAATGAATCAATTTTTGAGCTTGTGTTGAATCGGCTATCGCTGTTTCGTCAGCAATTTTCTTAGAGCTTTTAACCTTATATATTTTCTGACCTATAATGACATCCATTACCTCATCAGGCTTCAATATAACCTGACTAACATTATCGTCAATGGAGTCTTCAGGTTCAATTTGAAGAAGAGGTGCTTTTATTGCACTTTTTGTGGCTTCTTTTTTGGCTTCTAATTCCTTAAGTCTTTTCTCGGCGAGTTCTTTTTCTTTTATTTGTTCTTTTCTAAGTCTTTCTTTCTCTAATTCCTGTCGTTTTTGATTGGCAAGTTGTTCTATCAAAAGTGCTGCCATGTCATCATTTTTACCACTTTTCACTTTTTCTTCTTTAGCAGTGTTATCTAAGTTGCCACCCTTGTCACTATCAGATTTATCAGTAGGCTTAGCCTCTGATAAGCTTTTGAGCTTCTTTTTCGTTTTTGATATTAACTGTATTTGTGTGGCCTCTAAAGCCTTTTCAGCATCTTGTGCTTTTTTTGCAATTAGCTCTGCGTCCTTTTCTTGCTGTTTCCTAAGTTTCTCTTCTTCTGCTTTTTCTTTTGCTTGTTTAGCAACTTGTTCTTTTAAAGCAGTTTGTGCTCCAACATCGTGTTGTTTTTCGTCCCTTTCTTTTGTTTTTACCAGACTTTCCTTTAGTTGTTTATCTTTTTGAAGTAAATCGTTGGCACTAATTATAGCTTCCTTTCTTCCATCAGTGGTCTTTTCCGATTTTAACGACTCTTTTTGTGTAGCTTGCAAGGATTTTTCAGCTTCTTGGGCCTTTTTTTCCCTGAGGGCTTTTTCTTTTTCTTGTTGTTTTTTGAGTTTTTCTTCATCAGATTTTTCTTTCGATTGTTTAGCTACTTGTTCTTTTAAAGCAGTATGTGCTTCAATATCTCGTCGTTTCTTTTCTCTTTCTCTTTCTTTGTCTTGATCTCCTTGAAGCCCAGCTTTCCCGACTTTTTCTTCACCAAATGCATTATATTTTTCTTTTCGTATCATCTTTTTTTCTTCTTCTGTAATTTTTTTTCCTCTTTTCGCAAACCCTTCTTTTGAAGCAGCAGTGATTTCATCCAATTCTTCGTCTATTAATTCAACAGATTTAATGTCCACTCTCACTTCCTCCTGCTTTATTTTTTGTTCCTCGGAGAGTCTTTGTTTTTCAGCAATCCTTTGTTTCTTTTGTTCCTCTCGTTCCGTTATCATCTCTTGACGTTCTTTTTTTATCTTTTTTGCCTTTTCTTCTCTTTCAGCAAGCATGTCTTGAGTATTTTTAATTAATTCTGACGAACTAACACGACGTTTCATCTCCTTCTTGGGCATAATTTTGTCTATAGGAAAAGTATAACTAAAGACACTGATATTTGGTTCGCTTAGGCTTTTCATTATGGTTTCAAAAGAGTGTCGCGTCGTAGACGAATCTGTTCGATTCTTTATACCTCGTGGTGTGGTATCATCTATTGGAACACCAGTCTCACGAGCTTTTTTCACGCCCCTTTTTTTCATTATTGACTTAGGTTTGGTATCTGTTTGTATAATTGATTCTGGTTTAAATTCTTTTTCCATGGTTAAATTTGGTTCGATATATTTTTCTAACATTGGTGTAAATTTGCTCTCTTCATATATTTTTTGTTCTGGTTTGATATTTCTCTTTATCGTTGATTTAAATTGTTTATCTTTGCCAAGCCTCGGTGAAGATTTGGAATCTATTAATGACACTGATCTTAATGGCTGCTCTAAATTTCCATCAACTATATTCTTTTTTTGTTTTCTAAGTGGTTCATTTTTCTCTTCGATGACAACATTTTGTTCTTCAGGAAAGTCAAGAAAAGAAATAACTTTTAACTGCTTTTCCGCTTGTTTAAACAGGTGTTGATCATGTATTAGTTCACTTTTTCTTTTGAACCTGGGCTTTTCATAGATTTCAGAAAAGGATGTATCTTGGACCGGCTGTATAGTGGGAACATAGCTTGATACAGGTGCTTGAGGTTCCTGGCTCCTATCAGACAGTCTTGTACGACGTTCCTTACCATCTCTTATATTCGACACAGATCTTTTAAATGATAATTCAGTTTGTGTCACCCATGATTTCTGCCCTTCTCTATACTCTTTTGATTTTTGTTGTGTTTCCAAACAGAACTTAAGGAATTTATCAACGATTTTGTCGCAACATGGGCAATGCTTAAGGTGTTTTTGATAGCAGTGGTTACACACGCCAGTAAGTTCTCTGATTTTAGCTGCCGGGAGATTCTTAAACAAATCTTTTGCACGTTCGATCATCTTTCGACACCTCGGACAGCTTTCACCCTTCTTTCCTGAGACAGATAGCTTTACAAAATATATAAACTGAGCGTTATTAAAATATGGGTGTACCGCTATATGTAAACCTACTTACCCGACTGCCCAGTAAATTCTTCTATTTTTATGTCATCTCCACTATTGCGAAATATGAAAACTTCTTCAGTTTCTGTGGCAAACTGCGCTTCCTAAAAATTAGAATAAGTACCTATAGATAGATAGCAGAATACTGTTTATTGGCACACCTCAGTAAAAATATACAAAAGAAAAGAAACAATTGATAGGTACCCGAATGACCTACTTATTTACAATTTAAGTACTACGACATTCCAGCTCCAGCATTAAGTTGATTGAAAAATATTGTAATTTTAAAGAAGCAGTACCATTTGTACCTACGTAACCTACGTCTTTTAAACACAAAACTATCGTGAGATGGAAACATATTAATTGTATAAAAGCGGGTAACTCACGTTTTATAAGTTTTGGTTCTGCAGTGACGGAGCATATATTGGACTCGGACTCGACTCATTTATACCTAGATATTTTTCTAGCACGAACGATTTCTTGTAAGTGATTGACAAAATTAAAACATCGACAGTCCTGTTATCGATAAGTACCACTTCAACGTCATACAGGTCAACAAGACTAATATTAGGTAATAGGGTTAAAAGTAAATAAAAATAACAAAACTATCTATTTATTTATATTTTACATACTTCAGAAAACAATTTTGAACTATTAATTGCAAATAAAAAATAAGTTGGATCAAGTGTACGGATTACGTTCAATTTGTTCAAGATCGATGTCACGCGGCGTCTAGGTATGCAGAATGTGTGTACGTATTGTTGTTGAATTACTATGTACTTACTTATCGATAACAGGATTGTCGATATTTTGATTGTGGCAAGCACAAAGCAAATGTCGTTCCTGCTAGAAAAATATCTAGGTATACTCATTACATACGTTTCGATAAGGTAACCGTACTTTCGAAGGAAAAATTTGTAGTTCAGCGCAAAGTACGGGAGGCTATTGAAATTAGTCGTTATCCGAACTTTAACCGTGACTGTGGATGGTCTGTGCCCCCTAGTTGGAGAACTGTTTTGTGTGGTGCGTCGGCGTTTTGTGTGGACGGACCTTTGCCAACGGACGTAGTAAGTGTAGTGTGCAACCCTACTATTGACAATATTGCTGAAAATGAGGGTAGTTTCTCGCCTCCCCGCCCTCAGCTGTTGCCGGCGTCGAGTGCGCGGTCGCGGAGAGCTGCGGCCCGCAGTCTGCGTCGGTTAGCCAACGCGAATGGCTCATGATTATGCTCCTCGTTACGGAGTAACCTACGTCTGTTGGTAGAGGAAGTGATTAGTCTAGGTAAGTAGTCGTTGAAATAAAGGTTATCATTTAAGCCTTTTGCTGCGACTCATGAACATAGTGGAACACTCGGCAAGCGGCAAAAGCGCCTGCCATACATTACAAGCAAGGCCTAATGGGATTACTCCATGTTTCCTCACGATGTTTTCCTACACTTCCTCGACTGTCCTGGGATTCCTGCGAAATAGGTAGGTATTATAGCAACGACAATTTTCAGTTCTAATGTAATATATAAGTAGTATATAAGTAGGTACTTCTTCTTCATGCGGTAGGTATCTATAGATGGTCATGTACTCATGTAGCTAACGTGGTTCGAAGTTGCGGACCTACGACTTTAAGCCTAGGTAGTTAATTGAATACAAGAAATGTGAATCAATCTTTTGTTTTCGCAATGGATTCCGTGCGTGAAGGTGTGCTCCCTGTTGCTGCTATTATAGCAACTGTGCTACGGGAAAAACTAGTCGAAAAACGTCGCAAAAAATTGTAAGGTCATTTTGTTAATAATCATATCTAACAACATAGTAATACTTAGGGTGTTTAAAGATTAGATATGGCAACTCTATGTTAAAACGGGTAACGTCATTTTCATAAGGGAACACTTTTGTTTTTTTTCGAGACATAGAGTTTTGGAGGGAGACTTGACGTTTGGTGCGGCGAAGAAAAACTAATAAGAAAATTGTTAGAAGTTATTGTTTTTGCATAATACGAATAAATACTAAGTTGATCTGGAACTGACTTTCATTGAAGAAGCAGGAATAGATTTTACATCTCAGAAGTGGGATAATTACCTAGAAACCCACTATTGTTGAAATAAACCTAACATTTTTGTTTCGTCGTTGTGGACGAAATTTCTATTTACGATGGATAGTAATCAGAATGAGAATGAAGACCAGTCACGAACTCCTGAACATCGCAGTCGCAGTAAACATAAATCGGTTCATACGAGTAAGAAGGTAAAAAGGCGCCGTGAGCGGGAATAAAGTACTAATGACTTGAAGGAAAGACGCAAACGTTACCGTTATCACTCTTCGAGAAGCCCTAGTTTTACGTCCAGTGAAGGTCGGAGGAGCCGTTCTGAGGAAAGACGTGAACGTTATTGTAAACGCAGTCGGAAACCGAGTCGAAAACGTAGACAAGAAAATCGAACTAGTCGTGGTACCAGTCGTCGTCGTAGTACGAAGAGCCGTGGTCGTCGTAGTCGCAGCTGTGTTAGACGGAGCCGAAGCCGTTATTACAAGAGTCACAGTCGAAGCAGCAGTAGTGACTTTGACAGCCTTAAGCATGATCATCAGAGTTTCAGCCGCAATCATCTGAATAGTCAGTGCTTTAAGGATCAACCAGTTTTAACAGGCATGGACAATACTAATATACATCCAGGTAATGAACATCAGTTATTTCTTAAGGAATTAGTTAAAACTTTAACTAGTAATAGACCAGAAGGTAATAAGTTTCCTATGTTAGGCAATGTAATACCAGAGTTTGACCCGATGGTTAAGGAACAAACTATATATATGTGGCTCAATAAGGTTGAAGAGTGTGCAAGATTATACAACTGGGGGGATGACCAAATAATTCATTATGCTTTACCCAAGTTGTCTGGTGTTGCAAAGAATTGGTATCTGGCATTACCGTCAATGTCATTTACATGGTCAGAATGGAAAATTAAATTAACTGAATCTTTTCCAAGCATTGATGATTATGCTGAGCTTTTGACAGAAATGTTAAATAAGCGGGTAAAGTACAATGAGTCTCTAGAACTTTATTTCTATGCCAAGTTAAATTTATTAAATCGGTGTAATATTCATGGTAAGCAAGCTGTAGATTGCATTTTAAACGGAATAGAGGACAGGTCGGTTAGATTAGGTGCTAAGGCTTTAAAATGTCAGCAGCCTGAACATGTATTGGAGTATTTTCAATCTGCTAAACAACAGTCACGTGATTCTGACAAACATAAATTTAACAGTAATACATGGACAAGGAGACCTAATGTTTCAAATACAGCCAGCGGTAACTTTAAAACTTTAGCATCAGATGCAGGCTCCAAATCTCTTACTAAACCTCCTATTGTATGTTACAACTGTAATGAACAAGGTCACTTTAGTTTTAAATGTACAAAAAATATTTTGAGATGTAACATATGTCATAGAATAGGGCATATATCCACTAATTGTCCAAAATTACCTGGTGTGACACAAGACAAGGGCGAAAGTACATCTGAAAAGAATGTCTTGCGTGTTAATTTTGATACACATTTTAGAGATAGCAAGCGAAGCAAAAAGTATGAGGTAGATATGAAAATAAATAACATTATCACACACGGTTTTGTTGATTTAGGCAGTGAGGCCACATTACTAAGACATAGTAAAGCAGTTAAAATGGGAATAAATTGGGACATGCAGAGTTACCTTCTAGTTTTGAGAGGAATAGGACCATATGGGATAATGCCTCTAGGCCAAGTAGATGTTGAAATAGAGATAAGTAATGTAGTTGAAACAGTTAGTACGTATATTGTCAATGATAATGATATAAAGTATCCAGTATTAGTAGGTCATAGTTTCACTGAAAAACCTGGCATAATTATTACAAAAACTGATGACAAACTCAGTATTGAAAAAAAAATACAGTCCAAATTACATCTAAAATTGCTAATAGTTTTACCGAACAAGATGACAATTATTCATGTGAACTCTAATACAAATTATTCTGGTCCCATATATATCACAGGTGGTTTGCGTGGGAAACCAAATGCCGAATTGTATCTTTTACCAGGTGAATATAATTTGGAAAAAGGTGAGGGCGAAATATTAGTGCATAACGTAACTGAATTACCAGTGACTTTGGTGAAAGGGGAACTGTTTACTCGTGTTATAACTACCAACTTTAGTCTCTATGTAAACTCCCTGAACTTTGAAGATGATTCATGTACTGATCTCAATATTAGTGACCACCTAGGTGATGATGAAGTAACAAAGCTAAAACTAGTTTTAAAAAAACATGAAGCGTGTTTTTCGAATAGCTTAAAGGATTTACAAATGTGGTTCAGATGGAGATTGAACTGACGGACAAGCAGCCGGTGGTTTACCGCCCTTATAGATTGTCGTATCCCGAACGAGAGTTGGTTCGTACAATGGTACAAGAAATGATTGACGCGGACATAGTTTGTGAGTCGAATTCGCCTTACGCTAGTCCAATTTTATTGGTACAAAAGAAAACCGGTGAAAAGCGACTCTGTGTCGACTATAGGGCTTTGAATAACAAAACCCGAAAAGAACATTACCCCCTTCCGCTCATAGATGATCAATTGGACAGGTTAGCAGGTAATTCCTTGTTTATTAGTCTCGATCTCGCCTCTGGATACTACCAGATTCCAATCGCCGAATCATCACAGGATTTCACTTCGTTTCTGACGGGCAATATAAATATAAACGCTTACCATTTGGGTTAGCCAATGCGCCGTCCGTGTTTCAAAGGACTATGAATAGGGTGTTTGCACAAGTTAGGTATGAGAGGTAGGGGGGTTAGAGGGGGTAGGTACTCTCAGGTATGCGACGCTGAGATATTGGCCTGCACCTCAAGTCCATCATACACGTCCCCGTCCTCCCTGATCTGCCGCCGCGGACCAGGGCGGAGCCAACCAGTGGTTGACCGTACTCCCTGGGCAATGCTAGTGGTTGATAATGGGCGTCGCACTTTTTACCACTCTACCCCTGACCACTAGTAGCTAAGTATGAGGACGGCATCCGGCGCGGGCTACGCTCCTACCAGTGATGTGGCACCCCCACCCGCCGGATGTTATTAAATTCAAGTAAGTTTATACTCGTATATCTAAGTATTTACCATATGTTAATATAGCTGTCCTCTTAATAACCCAATCTAAGGTGTTAATCGTGCCGATAGATGCGTGGCTGAGGGGGTGCTCAGTCGTAAGCGATAACCCTCGATACCGGGCAACCTCGAGGTGTATCTCTGCCTTATTCCGGCAAGCGGGGCTCTGCTGGAATGGACCACTTTTCCCTAGCTTCTCGTGGGACTAATATGGACCTAATTACAGAAAAAAATGAAGGTACGCTGGAAGACCTTTACCAGGAAATGTTGCCCCTGATGGAAGGCGCGGATAACTCTGCCCACACATCGGAGCAAGCCATGGAGGTTGTAGAAGACACCGACACGGCTGAAAAGTGCGCTAGCCGCCTAACCAGCCCAACCGGGGTCTCTCGACCTAACACTCAGATGCCTGCCAAGAAATTGACGGGCTCTGCAAGAGGGCGCTACAAAGCTCTTAAAGGCCTGGGAGTGGCGCCTGAAGAGGCGCTGCAACTAGCCGCAAAGAGCTTTGCAGAGCTCAAAAAATGGGGTACAAGTTCGGGGCCTCTCACACTCCATCCCAGCCCGAGCAAAGGCCGACTGTCAAGCGGCTCCGCTCGGAGGAGGTTTCACCAAAGGGTCACCCAAAACGAACCCAAGGGTGAGTGAGACTCCTCCGAACCAACCCCAACAAGCTGTAGCTACAGTGGCTACACAGCCCTACAGTGCGGTCGTCGCCCAAACTCGTGTCGGGATCAGGAACTCCAGCCCGATGTCAGTCGCGCAACTGGAGTCCGTCTGCAAGACCATCCTGCAGAGGATCGCGACTCTGAAAATGGACGAGGGACCCAAATTTAAGGGCTACTCCTTCAAGACAGGCTGGCTGATGATCACCTGCAGCGACCAACGCTCTAAAGCCTGGCTTGAAGACGTAACACCAACCCTCAAGCCTTGGCCGGAAGCCAATCTCTCGGTTATACCGGAAAATGAGCTTCCCAAGCCACATATAGGGATGGTGTTCATCCCAGAGATAGATGACTCCATGGTGCAGCAGTCACTATCTCTGATCTATGCGCAGAACCAGGGGCTTCACACAGAGTTCTGGAGGATCCTTCACTCAAAGGTCGAGAAAGGGGGGTTCTAGTGACCCTATCTATGGACGACCTGTCAGTGGAGAACCTCAGAAAGATGGGATTCAAAGTGAACCACGGGTTCCGCGAGGTACTGTTCCGGCTAAAGGGATCTGCAAAGGCCCAAGAGTCCGAAACAGCCGCACCCCAAATCCCACCACCGCAGCCACAAACCTCTGCCCCATCCACCAACCAATCCCAAACGCCAGCCCGTAAGGTGCCTCCGGGCCCAAAAAGGGCTGTGCCATCCTCACCGAACCCCACGCCAGGACCATCGGGATTATCAGCAGGGCAGCAGCGGTTTCTCTCCAACCGGGGAGGCAATAGGGGCAGTTTCCGCCCCAGGGGTAGGGGGAGCAGAGGCCGCCAGCCAGGGCACGGTGGTGCCCAACGCCGCGGCAAGTAAAGACGCACCACCGTGTAGGGGGGCGACATTCCTCCAGGCCAACCTCCACCACGCCATCGCGGCCAATGCGGTCGTGGAGAAACTCTTTGGCGAAAACGGCCTGGACATCGCCCTCATACAAGAACCATGGATCAACAACAAATCCATGGCAGCAGGACTTAACAGGGCAGGAAAGGTATTAATACACGAAAAAGGTTCCAAACCAAGAGCCTGCATGGTGTTCAACAGACGCATTAACTTCTTACCTGTTACAGAACTCTGCAGCGACGACGTTGTAGCTGCCTACGTCGATCTCAGAGGCAGAGGAGCACAGAAGGTACTAGTCTGCTCCGCTTACTTGCCTGGAGATAAACAAGACCCAACAGAAGAACTGTCTAAGGTTGTAGAGTACGCTCAAGCACAAAAGACAGAACTCATCGTGGGTTGCGACGCCAATGCACACCATACCATCTGGGGGAGCACTAGAATTAACAAAAGAGGTGAGTCACTCGCTAATTTTATCTTTACTAATTGTCTTCAACTGCTAAACAGGGGCAATACGCCTACCTTCGTTACTAAAGCAAGGCAAGAAGTACTTGATATAACATTCGCAACAGAAAAGGTATCTAAATGCCTGACAAATTGGCAAGTCAGCTGCGAAAACTCAATGTCGGACCACAAACATATAATATTTGGTGTTACAGACTGTTTAGACAAGAACTTACTCACGCGGAGAAATCCTAAAGATACTTCATGGGAAGCCTACAGGGCCAACCTAGAAATTCGTCTAAAGGAAATTCACAAACAGGTAAAAACACCAAACTCTCTCAACTTGGCAGTTGACCTACTCACAGAGGGTATGGTCGAGGCCTACAAACAAAGCTGCCCGTTGAAGGTAATTAACTATACTAACACAACGACGTGGTGGAACAAAAGGCTGGAGAAGGCCGCATATTCAATCACTCTGCCACGCCGAACGAGTGGGAAAGGTATGGCAGAGTACTGACTGAATATAACAAAGAGATCAGGAAAGCCAAAAGGCGGTCCTGGCGTAGGTTCTGTGATGAAATTGCCCAAACTCACAAAGGAGCGAGAATTCACAGAATACTATCAAAGACGCCTACCAACTACCTCGGTCTCCTAAGGAAACCAGACGGAACATTTACAAACACAGAAGCGGAAACTCTTGACTTGCTCAGAGTAACACACTTCCCAGGTTCGTACACCACCAGTGACATTCAAATGTGCGGCCAAAGGAGCCATCAAATCCACAGGGCACGCAACACCGACTGGAATTTGGCAACCAGCATTTTTAGGCCAAACAACGTTAAATGGGCTTTGAGTAAGTTCAAACCATTTAAATCGGCCGGAGATGATGGAGTGTTTCCTGCATTATTACAACAAGGTCAGGACCTCCTCCTCCCGCACCTGGTAAAAATATTCCGAGCAAGCTTCGTCTTGGGATTCATACCGGAGAAATGGACTCGTGTCAAGGTACGCTTCATACCAAAAGCAGGGAAAAAGGACTATTCACAGCCTAAATCCTTCAGACCTATCAGTCTAACATCCTTCCTCCTTAAAACCATGGAAAGAATCATTGATCAACACATAAGAGCTCACTATCTGGTGGCAAGACCGCTTAGTCAAAATCAACATGCTTACCAAAAGGGAAAATCTACAGAAACTGCCCTACTTGACCTGGTCGACAAGGTGCAAAAACCCTAGAGGATAAGCAAACAGCTCTGTGTGCATTCCTTGACGTCGAAGGTGCTTTCGATAATACATCCACAGAAACCATCCTTAATGGAATGAAATCAAAGGGTGTCGATGAAACCACAACTAGATGGGTCCAGAGCATGCTCTCAAACAGAAGAGCAACCCTGAACCTCAATGCAATTGAGCATGAATTCTACACCACGAAAGGGTGCCCACAGGGGGGCGCCCTATCCCCACTGTTATGGACCCTCGCAGTGGATCAACTTCTCGCAATCATGTGGGACAAAGATTACGACACACAGGGTTATGCCGACGACCTTGTAGTTATAATCAAAGGCCCCTGCCTACACACAATCTCAAACTTGATGCAAGGAGCTCTAAACACTATACTGAAATGGTGCAAAGAAAATGACTTGTCTATTAACCCGAGCAAAACGGTATTAGTGCCGTTCACCAAAAAAAGAAATCTCGAAAGACTCGGAAATCCACATCAACTCAATGGACATATTTTACCTTTTTCGAGCGAGGTCAAGTATCTAGGGGTTATATTCGACCAAAAGCTAACTTGGAACCCTCACTTCAAAAACATTATACAAAAAGCAAAAATGGCCTTATGGTCATGTTGCCGAATGGTAGGAGCTAGATGGGGATTAAGACCCAAAATAGCTATGTGGCTCTCCACAGCGGTGGTGCGCCCCATCATCACTTACGCCCCCGCGGTCTGGTGTAGCAAAGCCAACCAAAAGACAACAATCGATACCCTGAACAGCCTGCAACGAATGGCTTGTATAACAGCAACAGGAGCCTTCTCCTCGACACCCGGGGCAGCCCTAGACGCACTGCTTAATATCATACCACTCCACCTGCAAGTCCATAAGGAGGCAAAGCAGTGCGTCTACAGAATATGCACGCTAAATAGGCCTAAATGGCGCTCTCAAGCACTAACCAAAATGATAGCCTGGGTTTTCGAGAACAAAACCCTCAGCATGCCATCTGATGACATGCACACCGAATGTCACTTCACCAGACTGTATACTGTGGAAATACCCCCAAGACACAAATGGACTAACAACCAAATGTCTGTCGAAAAAGGGAGCCACACTTGGTATACGGATGGATCCAAGCAAGGTAAAAAAGTAGGTTGTGGTATCTATGGAGAGAGACCTAAGCTCAGAGCTTGCGTCAGCATGGGCAAACTGGCCTCAATCTTCCAGGCAGAAGTCCTCGCTATCAACATATGCGCGGAAATCAATCTGGACAGAAAACTAAGAAACCAACATATCTACATCAATTCGGACAGTCAAGCTGCACTGTTAGCACTAGAGTCCCTCGAGGTCAACTCTAGACTTGTCCAGAACTGCAAGTATAACCTAAACGCTCTGGCTAACTCCAACAAAGTTACACTTAGATGGGTACCAGGACACTCCAACATTACTGGAAACGAAGCAGCAGATGAACTCGCCAGGAAGGGCGCGGACACACCCATGGTCGGCCCAGAACCGTTTTGCGGGATCACCAAACGGGAGGTCTACTCGCTGCTGAACAATCTAGAAAGAACTAGAGCAATCGCAGAGTGGAAGTCCGTCAAAGGCAACGCTCACTCGAAAGCTCTAATTCAAGGGTTCAACAACAATGTCACTAAAGAGCTGCTTGGGCTCAAAATACACAAAGCCTGTGCAGTTACGAGAATTCAAACCGGGCACTGCAAGTTGAACAAACATATGTTTCTAATGGGTAAGAAACAAGATGCAACATGCAGGTTCTGCCAGGAATCAGAGGGAACTGCAATGCACATCCTCTGCTCCTGCGGGCCACTAATGCATAAAAGAAGTATCCACCTAGGCAGGCAGGTACTGAAACCTTATGAGGTACACAACATTACAGCCCAAAGAATCTGGAGCTTTCTGGACTCAACGGGAATCAGTAATGAACTATAAAAAAGGGCTACCACAATAGATCATACCTGGTCGATGCGGCGCTAATAATAGCCCAAAAGCAAAAATAATAATAAAATAAGTTAGGTATGTTATTATCTATATGGATGATATACTAATTCCGGCACATAATTTTGAAGAGGGTTTAACACGCTTAGATGAGGTATTACATCTCTTAAAAGAGGCAGGTCTTACGCTGAAATTAAAGAAATGTCATTTTTTCTATAAAGAATTAGATTTTCTAGGATTTCACGTAAGTGGTAACGGCATACGGCCAGGTGCGCGTAAAACTATAGCTATCTCAAATTTTCCGACGCCGCAGAATGTTCATGACGTAAGGCGGTTTTTAGGGTTAGCCAGTTTTTTCCGTAGATTTGTCAAAAACTTTGCTCTGATAGCACGTCCATTAACTGACCTATTAAGAACTAAATTTGAATGGAAATGGACAATCGAGCATACAGAGGCGTTTAGTACATTGAAACAAAAATTAATAGAACGCCCTATCTTGGCATTGTATGATCCCAAATTAGTAACGGAGTTGCACACTGACGCATCTAAATTTGGTATTGCTGGAATTTTGATGCGGCGCGGTTCAGATGGATTGCTGCGAGCTGTAGCGTATTACAGTAGGAAAACTACGGCAGATGAACAAAAATTACACTCATTTGAATTGGAAACCCTTGCTGTAGTCGCATCACTTAGCCGTTTTCGAGTGTACTTATTAGGGTTAAAATTCAAAATAATAACCGACTGTAATACTCTACGGACTACGCTTACAAAAAGAGATCTTATACCTCGTATATCTCGTTGGTGGGTACAGTTTCAGGAGTACGACTGCGAGATAGAGTATAGGCCTGGATGTCGTATGGCTCATGTGGATCATCGTGGTCCTGTTGCTGAACCCGTAAACGAAACAAATTCACACGTTATCGATGTTTTAAATATTAATGTTAATGATTGGATAGCAACAGTGCAAAGTGATGATGATGAATTAAAACGTGTTAGGCAAATACTGCAAGATAACGATACTAAATATATTGTTGATGTTCAAAAGAATTATCAATTGAAAGGAAACTACATATATCGAATTTGAAAGGACGGAAGTTTAAGGTGGGTCGTACCTCGTGGCGTTAGGTGGTAGGTTTTGCGCATGAATCATGACATGCATTTCGGTTTTGAAAAAACTTTGAGCCGACTGCGTAGCTCTTATTGGTTTCCGAAAATGCGACGGTTCACAAAAAAATATGTAGCTGCGTGTCTTGAATGTGCTCACCATAAGGCACCGGGTGGGTGTAAAGAAGGGATGTTACATCCAATTCCTAAAATTGAAAAGCCTTTTCACACAGTTCATGCCGACCATCTAGGCCCCTTTGTGCGCTCTAAGAAAGGCAACATGTACATACTTGTTATAGTCAATGCGTTCACTAAATACGTTGGTATCCGGGCTGTAAGAGACACAAAAACTAGTACTGCTATAAGAACGTTTAAATATCATTTTAGTTACTTCAGACCTCCGTCTCGTTTAATAACAAATCGAGGATCGTGCTTTACAAGTGCAAAATTTAAAGAATATACGGATAAAATAGGTGTTAAACATGTCTTAAATGCAGTTGCTTCTCCGAGAGCAAACGGGCAGGTCGAACGTTTTAACCGTACGATATTGGACGCTTTAAGCACTTTATGTCACGGGAAAGATGATAATACTTGGGATGAATACGTAGGAGAAATTCAGTTAGGGATTAATACTACCATAAATAAAACGACAGGTGAAACTCCATCCGAACTATTGTTTGGTTGTAACTTTCTAACGCCATCAGAAAATACATTAAACGATGCTATTGGTGATGTTGCTGAGCGAGCAACAGGTGATGATCTAACTCAGTTGAGAACGGAAGCTAAAAATAGAATAGATAGACAGCAAGAATATTCAAAAAAGGTATTTAATAAACACAGACGGGCTGCTACATCTTATAACATCGGAGACTTGGTTAGAGTTGAAAGAACTATTATAGATAAGGATTACATAGGTAAATCAAAGAAATTAATACCTAAGTTCCATGGCCCCAACCGTATTCTAAAAATTCTACCAAATGATAGGTTTCTAATTGAAAATACACCATTGACTAAAAAAGGAAACAGGAAATATGAAAACATTGTAGCTCTAGATAAAATTCACCCTTGGCTTAGTTATAAAGGTTATTCCAGCGATAGTAGTGCCAAAAATGATTGTAAAACGAGCGATACAGAATAAGATTTGTGTATTATATTTAAAAAAAATTGATATATACATATAGAATATTTAAAAGAATAGAGTAAAAGGTATGTTCCTTTAAATTGTACCTGAATTTTTTTTTAATAATTGTTATTAGCTTGTGAGCGGTCAGTGCAGAATTGAATGGTATTAAGCAATTAATATCGCACAGATGATCGTAGACTAGAATATAATGTATTTGTTGAGACTGAAAAATGTATAATAATTCTTGTTAGCTTGTGAGCGGTCAGTGCAGAATTGAATGGTATTAAGCAATTAATATCGCACAGATGATCGTAGAATATAAAGTACTTGTTGAGACTGAAAAATGAATAATAATTCTTATTAGCCTGTGAACGATCAGTGCAGAATTGAATGGTATTAAGCAATTAATATCGCACAGATGATCGTAGACTAGAATATAATGTATTTGTTGAGACTGAAAAATGTATAATAATTGTTATTAGATTGCAAGCGATCAGTGCAGAATTGAATGGTATTAAGCAATTAATATCGCACAGATGATCGTAGACTAGAATATAATGTATTTGTTGAGACTGAAAAAATTATAATAATTGTTATTAGCTTGCAAGCGATCAGTGCAGAATTGAATGGTATTAAGCAATTAATATCGCACAGATGATCGTAGATTACTTAGAATATAATTTATGTGTTGAGAATATTTATATTTTTTGTAATTATTTGAAAGTGCAGAGCTCCTTGATTGTGTTTTGTTATAAGTTATTTTTGTTCTATAACTTTTGGGGTGGACCCCACTTTAAACAGGACGGCTGAAGCTGTAAGGTCATTTTGTTAATAATCATAATTCATACACAAAATAGACAGATACAGAAGTCAGTCAAATGTATGTACTTCATTTTTTATACCTACTCCCGGCGGTCGCTCTAGGGTTGCCAACTTATGCTTATGCACGAAAAACTATCGTGGTACTGGCGCTCTTATCTAGTTGTTTGTGATTAATTGTCGAGAATGAAATGGAAAGAATCCTGACTATATAACTATCCTAACTAATATTATAAATACGAAAGTAACTCTGTCTGTGTGTCTGTGTCGCTTTCACGCTATTTTTAATAATATTGAACCGATTTAAATAAAATTTGGTATGGAGAGTGTCTGAGTCGAGAAAGGACATAGGATAGTTTTTGTCAATCATCATCATCATCACCATCACCTTGATTTTATGCAGACGAAGAATTAATAATAACTACAATATTTTTATTTTTATGTTATTATTATATTACAAATTTGTCACAGCAAATATCTTGCGACGATTTCGACATTGGCAAAAAGCACGATTATTATATTTTAAAGTGTAATAAGTTCGCATTAAATAACGTAACCAAGAAACGGATGTCTGAGACGCTACCGCCCAAAACGATATTCGTAATTTGCGGGCATCTTTCTCTTTTACCCCAATTAAGACGTCATGAGAGTGACAGAGACAATCGTCCGAAATTTACGAATATCGTTGTTCGCGGTAGCGCCGCAGTTATAATTGGAGAAAAGAGAAAGATGCCCGACATATGTGGCATTATCTATGAAGAGGGACCTTATAGTCGATGGCACTTACGTCGAACCGCGTTATGTTTGTATCGCGTCATCTCTAACAACGTCATAAGCGCCATCGACAATAACGTCCCTTTTCATAGATAATGTCACATATATGAACTTCGATGTTCGCGGTACCGCGGTACCGCTCCTGAAGAGATGAAGTGTCTCTTGTCATTCAATAGAGATTTTGACAGCCATATCTTAGGGAATAAGGGCTAATTTATTAACAATTTGTAAGAAACTATCGCCTTAACAACTTTAGTGCTGGAATAATATAAAATACTCGCAAAGAAGCGAAAGATGTATGAAATCCTGCGGCGCTTCCGCCTTTCTCGAACGATGATAGCATTGATAGCAGAGACCATTTTACCAAAACGCGTAAGATGTAAGAAATCCTGCGGCGCTTATTGTTTTTTCGAGTTGATAAAGATTGTATGGGAGAAAAATATCCTCGTTTTTCTTTCGGATGGCACGCACGCTTGCAGTGGTCCGAACTGGTCCGAGATATCGTGTCTGTGAGCAGTGTCTATGTGTGCGTTGATCGAGCGCGCTTTGTATGGAGATTGATTTCTGTATCTGTCTATTTTGTGATTCATATCTAACAACATAGTAATACATAGGGTGTTTAAAGATTAGATATGGCAACTCTATGTTAAAACGGGTAACGTCATTTTCATAAGGGAACACTTTTGTTTTGTTTCGAGACATAGAGTTTTGGAGGGAGACTTGACGTTTGGTGCGGCGAAGAAAAACTAATAAGAAAAGTTGCATAATACGAATAAATACTAAGTTGATCTGGAACTGACTTTCATTGAAGAAGCAGGAATAGATTTTACAAAATATATTGTGGACAAGAAAATGGATATACAGAAGAAGCATGCTGGGGACTTCAAACACTGTGTGCATGGAACTCAGAACTGAATATGATGCATGCCGAGTTCAAAAACATATTTCGTGTGAACTAAGCTCAGTTTTCATACTTGCTCGATAAAATCACTCCCACAATTCAAAGACAGAACACAGTCATCAGCAAGGGCAGCGTCACGAGTCTCACGGTTTTTATAGTTTTTATTTTCTGTGTCCCAGAGACATTCGTCACCTCTATAAATTTGTATTAATTTAATTATCTCCGACCTACCAAATTTGAAATAATTTTTTGCTCATGGTGCTACACTCAGCGAACGTTCAATATTGAATGAAAATCTGCCAATGCAAATCGGTTCAATTCTTGCTTCAATACCTTCGCCATAGTCGATTCAACTCAAAGTTTAGACGTGTCAATACTTGCAAGCAAATATTGCCGTGCAATAAATGTCCGTGGTGTAAACAAGATACGGTCAAGAAAATTGACTGTCAAGAATTGTATACAATAATTTAAACAAGATTTTGGTTATTGCTCAAGTGTAAACACTTTGATTCAATTCTTGAATGGCAAAGCTTGCATACAATTATTGCAGATTTTTGTTCAAGAGTCTTGTATCGTGTAAATGGGCTTTTAGGTTGACTGTTGCACGCCTTGTCCTTAGGCCACCAATGCTTTGTTTTTTACCTTTCGTTTTAAATCTTAATAAAACGTTCAGATATTAACTTACATATTGCGTTTGGGGTGTATAACGGTATATAGCGACACCAGCATCTTCCAACTCCACAATTTTTTTAAATTCCCGATGACCGTGCTCGTCGAAACAATCACATGGTTGCCGCCTGTAGTTTAGATGAATTTCAGAATTTCTCTACGAACATAACAATTAATAATACGCGCGAGAGCTCTGAGGATTCGTAGATCAAATCGGTGAAGGTGAGCGCTGTAAGTAAACACATCAATACGCGGCTTCGCTCCAATTCTTCGGAGCACAAGCTCATACCTACTGCAAGTACACGTTTAGGTAGTGGGTACGTAAGTACACCCAACAGTGTGACCCAACTGCCAACACAAACTTACGCAGTTAATTTAATTTTTTTTGTTTAAAGTACCCCTCACTAAACATTTCACTGCCGTGGATAGGTAAATGCTACTGCTGTGCGGAAATTAATATTAATGAACAAAACTTGTAGGTCTCACCCGCTCGCAGGCCTCATTATCACTACAAATAAATAATAAACATAAATAACAACATATTATAGAAACAAAATATCACATCTCATCTCATAAAAGTAATCAAATTGACTTAAAATATTACTGACATTAGGTACCGACTCATAAATTACGCACAAATACGTAGTACCTCTTTGATAAATGTAAGATTAGTCGTAAACAGTAACAGTATGGTACCTACCTATCTTAAATGATTTCTGCTTATGCCAGGCTTATACATATAACTTCCGATTGGTGTGCTAATTTGGTTAAGTATTCAAATTGTCGCCAAAATAAAACATTGTGTATTGGGTTTATAATAAAGGTCGGTACCTGCTTGACTATAATCTACATAGAACAAATACAAATAAAGTTGTTCGTTGAACTGCATCCTAGCCTTTATGTATGGATTGGTCTCTCTCATGAATTAGATAGATGACATGCAAAAAATACTATCCGTTACAGAAAAATACGCTACTAGGGGACCAACTAGGGGCAGATTCAACAAATAACTCTATATATTCGTAAATTTCAGACGATTCTCTCTGTCACTCTTATGATGCCTTTATTGGAGTAAAAGAGAAATATGCTCGAAATATACGAACTTCGATGTTTGCGGTAACGGGCCTGACGTTAGAAAAATCAGACGTTAAGTATAAGTTTTTATCAAATTAACCGATTCGTTGCGTGTTCCATTTTCGAAAACTTTAGTCTGTGGCGGCGAACAATTTTTTCATGGCACGACAGGCGTGCCTTACGCCATAGAATATGATGGCACGCCTATCGTGTCATCCGCCATGTGTATAAAATTCGAAATCAATTTCGTTTTTTTTCATTGATTTTGACTTGATTGAGTTCAGTTGACATCTAACCAAGGAAGTGAACTGATCAAAAGATTGTTTTAAACTGTTAGTAGCTTTTAAACTACGAGTTTTACTCGAAATGGATGGTAAGTGACCTTCAAAATTCAGATATCACAAACATTTTCTACTAAGTATAATGTTTATACTTTCCTAATTATCAGAGCCCGGAAAATCTATAGCAAAACAAAAGACTGTCGTAATCAAACTAGTGATAGAAACATTTTTTATCGATATCGAGTTAGTTTCGTCTAAAAATCATACCGATATGTTTAGGTACATTACTTATTTTATAATCATTCACGCCAAATGCAAAAGAAGTGGTAAAGTTAGGGTTTGTTTTATTGTTATTTCATCTAAAACGCAACGTAATCATCAACGTTATTTATATTTCATATTAAGTAATAACCCTTCCCTTTTGGCTTGGCCGTAGTCTGGTTACAAAGAGGTAATCAATCTCATTGAAAATAATAAACTTCAGAGAATCAGTATTCCATAAGACATCAATAAACTCGATATCGATAAAAAAATGTTTCTAACACTAGTTTGATTACGACAGTGTTTTGTTTTGCTATGGATTTTCCGGCTCTGCTAATTATGTATAGTGGGGTAACGGAATGGGTAATTATTTTTATAGTGCGACGTATTTAAACCTATGCATTTACTATCTTCGACATTTCTCCTTGAACTATTCATTTGAGTCTTATAGGTAACAAACTTAGAGGATTTAAGTAGTAACTGGAGACGCCTTGGCTGTCATTTTTCGTACAAAATAGACTGACGGTTTTTGCGGGCAAGGGGAGTGTCAAATGCATTGCTAAAACGTCAGTCTATACAACAATCTGCACAATTGTGCAAGTTTTTTGGCAGAAGGGTAAACTTATAAAGGCGTCTCCAGTCATTAAATGCTCTAAGGTAACAAATCATTTATCTGGAATTACAAAAAATAATATAGGTATTCATTCTATAATATGATGACACGCCTGTAGTGTTATCCGCACTGAAACGCTAAGTAGTAAAATTAGTGCTGCATGAAAAGGTTGTTAACAACTGAATTTGAAAAAAAATCTTAAAATTTTGAATATTTCAGAAACGAAGGCTACTAGCTTGTTCTACACGACAAACAATAATAGTTTTGTTCGGGGTGAACCTTTCTGAAACTTAATTTGGTGAAGTTTTATCGATTTTAAAATGACACTCCTCTCGTGTCATACGCCATTCGTTAAAAACATTGATGACACGCCTGTCGTGTCATCCGCACTGAAACGGTTAATAAAATATATGTGGCCCTAGTGAAATAAGATACAAGTTTCATACTTTCAGTCAATGATATAAGTTTTCATGAAACTTTCTTACTAAGGCCACAGTCTCTACAGATATACATTCTATTCAATATACCTACTAGATAAAACGAGATTTTCAAAACATAATTTATTAATCAGTCTAGTTTACAAAAATAAACAAATCAAATTCGGAACTACTCCTTTTTTTTCTTGAACAAACTCATGATCTTCTGAGTTAGTGACATGGGCGTGCCCACAGGTTTGAGCACAAGCTCCTTGGTGGAGATGTTGTGGAGCGGGCCAAACGCCAGGGCGACGACAGTGCACGCCAGGCAGATGACGTTGTATGGCATGCTGAAGTCCGGTGTCGGGAGAGACACCATGGCGCCATTTGTCCTGAATACGAGTGGGTACCCTGAAAATTGACAATCACAGTTCTTAACATAAGTCTTTATAGAACAGTATGTAATTTTCTAATGCCTCGATTATTATTCATGATATAAAATAACTAAAAAGAGATTAGGTATATTGCGTATGTGTGTCTACATGTTCACCATGAACACTGCAAAGTGTTTGAAACATCTTGTTAATATACCTACATGTGCATTTTAGTTTTGCAGACACAGCTTTGGTATAGAATACTTTTTTGAAAAGACAGTAAAATTTTCATTTACTTAAGATTATTGTGGTAGTTTATTCAACATATACTTACAAGGCTGTGAAGCATTAATGATAGAGTCAATTGTGCTTCCGGAGATGGGCAAGCTGGTATAATTTTTAGCTGTTGGTAGATTAGCAGACACAAGTGCAGATCCAATGTAGAAACCATGGTTTGCATCTGGAGGGTATTCCTGCCACTTCAGAAAGACAAACTCAAAATCAATAGTAATAGTTGTAGTTGATCTAGGAGGCAATGTAAGCAGTAGTTCCAAGTGGTATGGCTTCTGTCTGCTGCGACCCGGAGAGTAATACTGTGACTTAACTAGCTTACTCTCAGCTTCTCCATTAACTCTTAGTGTACTAAGCTGTATAGGCAGCCACCAAGGAGCATTTTCTAGTAATACTATGTTAATTGGAGACCAATAATTGTTGGTCAACTCGGTCACAATGCCACCAAACTCTTTTCCATATCCAAGCACATAACGGGTAAAAGTTAAAGGTGGTGGAAGGGGTACAACTAATTTGTTTAAAGAGTTATATTTGACACCAATATTAACCATCTGACCATTGGGTTCAATATCATAAACTGCCAGCTTCACATCACTGCCACCCCTCTGGGATAATTCAATTTTGTCAGGTGGGGACAACAATTGGAAAGGCTGTGTGTCATTTGAAGATACATCCACATAAATGGTGCTTTTAGTAGATAAGGGGCAAGCTCCTGGTAAGCCCTGTCCAAATAATTTTCTGAATGACCAATCACTGCTTTTAATTATGTTATAGTCATACACTAAAGCAACAGTTTGTTTTATTTCTAAGTGGGTATCTGTACAGTCTTTGTTTGAGCACATTTTCCTGAAGTGTACTCCAATGGAATGGTAATTGGTATTGTGGATCATCCTAGAATTGAGTAACGAAGAGAATCCACGGCTTGACTCACAGGGCAGTAGTTTCTTCCATGGTGTCAAATTTTCAGTACAAACTATTTCTCTTGGTAACGAAGCATATCTTAGTTGTGAGGTAACATTTTGGTTAGTCTTGAATGCACCTGATGGCCATAGAGCCATTTGAGGTGTAACTGTGTTAAAGTTTTGAATAAAATTTAAAGAAGCACAAAACAGACCAGCGAGGGTTGAGCTCAACTCCCGCCATTGTTGGTCAATGTCAACAACATCCTCAGAGAACCAGGCATATAGTTCGGCACCAGGGGCAGCATCCTGAACTGGGTAGCCCCACTGATTGTGCCTCCACTGGCCTTCTGTTAGTGTAAGGTGTAACTCCTCTACGTGAAATCTTGATATAATTTCTCCCAGCGATCGTGGTGACAAATGGGAGTGTTCAACTAAAAAAAGCATTTTCCAATTATTATCCTAAAAAAAATCTAATAATAGAAACCGAAAAAAAACAAAACTTACATGAAGATTCATCCTTAATTTGAGTTATAAATTGGAAATATGTATAAAGATGTGTTGATAATAGCGGCTTGATAAATATTTCTTCTTTGAAGTCGTCGCCAAAGACTTGGGTAGTCCCTGCTAAGAATGTTATACAAAACAGGATTCTAACTAATGGCATTTTCATAGTCAAATAGGTAATTCATCAGATTATTTAGTATTTTCCATAATCCCTATATACCCTTATCAATCTCTTATGAATAAATTCACAGACAAACACAAATATCGGCGTCAAAAATCACAGACCATTACCGGTCTGACATTGACAAGCGGCCATAGATATAGAAATTAGAGTCCGGGTAATACGCAACCCAACAAATGACGACCTATCAATTGGCGACCACTTTTTTGTACGTGGATTGATCGATCGAGCATTGTTGCCGCGTAAAAAATGTGGCTTCGGATTGCTGTCCCGTAACGCGTTTGCACGGACCGAGAATGCGCAACCCGAGAATTGACGACCCAGCAATCAGCGTCCATTCAGCACCGTCCGTCAGGTGACACGAATTATTGGTCGCTTATTCTCGGCCCGTACCAACATTGAGCGACCCCGGATTGCTCAACCCATCAATTGCCGACCCAACGTCCGTACAAACGCGTTACGGTTCAGCAATCCGAAACCACGTTTTTTACGCGGCACTATGCTCGACCCATCGTCGTTGTTTGTTGGGTTGCGTATTACCCGGAGTCGGTACTAGACGAGCGAGAATTGTAAAAAAAATAACTGACTTTGACATTTGACTGACCACTGACGTTCAACAACAAATGGAGGAGGAGGACGTTTCGGTCTCGGATACAAATATTTTCCGAGAAAAAGTGTCGTCTGTTAACTGTACTTATAAAAGGTTTCAATAAGTAGTAAATTCTTTAAAGTGGTTAGTGGATGGCTTAAACGTTTAATTATTATGACGCGTGTTTATTTTATCGGTTATTCCTCACCTTTGCTGAACTTATTGAAATATTATTTTCAGATTCACAATAATAAGAAATGGATAACGAATTCCTTGATATATCCACGAGCCTCCGCTTGCAAATAGGATACGGCATCGGTCACGTGTTAAACGATGTGTGCGCTAGTTTGTGGTTTACATACTTTTTAGTTTTTTTTCATTTAGTACTAGAATTCAGTCCGTCACAGGCGGGAAAGTTAATGTTGATAGGACAAATAGTGGATGCTTTGTCAACTCCATTCGTTGGATACTGTTCCGACCGCACTGATAATGCAGTTAGCATTAGATATGGCAGAAGGAAGCTTTGGCATCTATTTGGTGGGTGGATACTCCTTATCAATACTTATTCCTGTATTTAAATTTTATATCTATGAAATATTTATTTATCTTTTGATTACAGGGACAGCATGTGTTTTGGGATCATTTCCATTTATATTTACTGAATGTGTTGGGTGCTCAATGACCCATAAATGGGCACAAATGTTTTATTTTGCTGCATTTATTACAATATTTCAAATTGGATGGGCTGCTGTTCAGATTTCACATTTGAGCTTGATTCCGGAATTGGCTGAGAGTGAACATACCAGAACACATCTTACTGCTGTCAGGTAAGCATGTTTTGTAATTATAATATGTCTAAATTGTATATTAAGTTTTACAATTTAACCCTCATATTTTTAGTCTTGGACTGCAGTCCTAGTAATGAGTAATGGGAGGCTTTAGGTTTAGGCCCTCTAAAGCATAGTTCAACAAAAGATGTGAAAAATATTATAATGCGGGTAAGACCATCTATAAGGAAAGTCCGTCCAATTTCCTTCATTATCTGATTGATATTTAGTGACTATGACTTTCCTTAAAAAAAAGTATGCCAATCTTACCCACATTGACCCTAATTAGTTTTAATCTCTAGATTTCCATTAATTCTAGTCTTTTTTTAATGTTTATTTATATTGTATTAATTTAACCCTCTTTGTTCTCTAAATAAATAATTATCTAAAAATATTATTACTATAATATTATTCACTAATATTGATTATTCATAATCAGTATTAGATCATATTCACAATGTTGTTTAAAGATAACATTGACAATATTTTATCTCCAGTAAATGTGGCGTTATCTATGAAAAGGGACTTTATTGTTGATCGCGCTTATGTTGTTGTTCAAGATTGCGCGATACAAACGTAACGCGGTTTGACATAAGTGCCATCTACCATAAGGTCCCTTTTCATAGATAATGCCACATATCCATTATTAATATCCAGTTTAAACAAATAGCAGTAAATTGAACTATGCCTATATGATCAATTGACTAATTTACAGAATGACACTATATTGTACCATTAATGTCAATATTGTAAAATAGTCTTGTGGACTTCAAGACTAATGTAAAACAGCAATCAATATTAGTGTCATACAGTCATATCAGGAAAAACAAATACATTTAATGTCACACAAAAATGTAGTCATGGCTCTTTTGTCATGGCTTAAAGTTTTGGATACAGACAGCATCTACATTATTCCTTTTTCAAAAGTTGGGCCTTTCCAGGTATGGATTTACAGTCTTTTCAAACTTGTTTGTGTATGGAGTCACATGGGTGGTGTTGCATATGACTGGAGATTGTGATACACAGGTATGGTCATTTTTGAGATTGAATATTGAATACTTCTTTATTTGAAAACATATTATTTATAATAAATATTAGAAAAGTAAAATTAATCCAAATTACGGAAAATACACGCGACATGGGCTTACTAAATGTAGTATAGTAGTGAATAGTTTAACTTGGAAACAAATTAAATGACTGATGCTCACTACTTCTATTATCCCATTTGGAAATATAAACATCAACCTGCTTAGTATGAAACAAATCCAGGGTATGATGGAAAATATAATGAAAGAATGAGAGGAACTGCAATGAAAACAAACAAAATTTTGTGCAGTTGTTTCATCCTGGTGCTACAAGTTGAGCCTATAATAACCAGAGACCGGAATTTTCATGGCAAAACAAAACACTGTCTACTGACGGGGATTTCGAACAACTTTCATCTAGTTCTACGTAATTTTATACCTTACGTATTTTTTTATTAATATTTAGTATCTTTATTGGATAGTTTTATTCTTCCACAACTGTCGATATCTATAAAAAAATGCATCTAACACATGTAGATTTGCGACAGTCTTTTGTTTTGCAATGAAAATTCCGGGCTCTGATAATAACACAACATACAACATAGAAGTTTGTATATTTCAACAATTAAGGCGTCATGAGAGTGACAGAGACAGTCTTTCGAAATTGACTAATATCGTTTTTTGCGGTAGCGCCGCTGATTCTGCTCCTTTTGTCACAGACTAATTATTAATGCTAGGTATATTTATAATATTTTTTTCTAAATGCACTTGTTTCTTTTTATGGCAATAAATGTTTTCTTATATTTAATTTATTTTCCATTTCAGCAAGTAGGCCCTGGAGATGCATGGAAGTTCAGGCACATAGTGTACATAGTCATGAGTGTTGGAGTATTGTTCTCTCTTCTGTTTCACATAAGTGTAAAGGAAAAGACGATATACAGGAGGCAGGAACAACTGCTGGAAAATGGCAGTCGGGAAAGGCCTCACACACACATCAGCTTTTTGAAGAATCCTGTGATGTATCAGGTAAAGTAGTACATGTTGGTTAGAAAGCCGTATTTTGTCAATGGCATGCCACTATATTGTCTCTATTCTCTATTCAAGAGTACTTTAACTATGACGCCGTTATAACTTCCCTTGTTTTTTCGCTTCACGCACACTCAGTATTCATGAGCGAGCGGTGTATAAACAGATATATATATATTATATGTATATGTCGGGACAATCTTACACAAATCAACCTAATCATCAATCAGTAAGCTCAATAAGGCCTGTGTTGTCGGCACAAGACGACAATATATGTAAAAAAATACTAATATCATATTAAAACATTTACATACTTAATTACATAGCTAACGCACAAATAAAATCCCTTGCCAGAATTCGATTACGTGCCGAATTTGCTAGGACCATACTATCAACAAGCGACATTCATAATTTTGTGAATGTTTTAATATAAGTTGCCTTAATTGTATCACTGCTGAGTTATATTACAGCTTAGGTATGTTACTTGGACTTTGTTTATACTTTTTACCAAATGAGTCATTAACGTTAATGTTATTGTTGAACTAAATAGAACTCGTGATTATATAGCAGTATGTTCAGAGCAGTTATGTAAATGCATATTATGTTTAAACTTGAGTCACCAGAACAATGCTTGCTAGTATATTACGGGAATAGCTCGTTATTGTTTTCATGTTTACCTCTCAGTACGTATGTTCAAGGTTTCGACTAGATATCACGATATTTTCGGTCATTGGCGGCGAATGAGTTAAATGGTATTTAGATAAAGGTAACATATTATCTGATGAGTTGAATAAAATTAATAAATGTGCACTAACAACTGAGATAGGTGTACCGAAATTTAATACTGGTTACCTAATTAGTATGAAAATAATACCGATAGTCGATCCCTGAGATCGATAGATCTTTATTTGCATCCATGTACATTTCTTAGTAGGTACCTATTATATTAAAATAGATACCTGGTAGGGTGTAGCAACATTTTGTAGCATTATCAATAATAATACAATTAAAACTGTTGTGAGCCATGTTACTACTACTTAGTCACAAACGGATAAACTGAGGGTGAGTGATACACCCTCATCGCGATCGGTGTGTCCTGACTCGGCTTGAAGATGGGTACCAGAGCTTACCCGAAACATGTCGCCTAGTGCGATATAATTACACGTGAGTTTATCCGTTTGTGACTAAGTAGTATTATCAATAATATACGCAAGTAATAAACATTCTGACTTAACACGTCCGCCTCCGGTACTGTTTTACTAAACGCTTACAATATGCCGGTAGAAATTACCTCGATCACTCAGAGCATGCAACTGGCAGTATACGATTTTTTATTCCTATGCCGCTGTCATAAGTCAAGTTCTTACTCCTATGCCAGCGGTATAGGAATACGAACGTTTTTAACACAACTGTGTGTCGGCGGCATTGGTCAGTTAATTTATCTGAACACACTTACGTGTTACCGGCATAGGAGAACTATCCTTTGAAACACAAATACGTGTCACTGGCATAGGAATTCAATAATTTTTGATCACATACGTTGTGTCACTGGCATTGTAGAAGGTTTAATAAGATCACAGACGTTGTGTCGTCGGAGCTGAACGTGTTAAATAATACAGTAATTTATGTTTATGTGACTTTAGGTTCAAATGCACCTGAGGTCGTTATTTAAGGAAATATGAATTCATACTGAAAGTTTAGCAATGTCTAATGTTTAGTCGAAGTAAGAAGTTTTTCATACGCATACTCCTAAAATCCGTCAACTTGTATTATCATACTGTTTTATTGTTAAGTTTACGCAGCATGCCAATCAGTCGCAGTCGGTTGATTTGCACCCACATACTTTGATTCGGTGACCGCATTAGGTAAACAATATTAAATTTGACGACGTACTCGTACTGTTAATGCGCCATAATTTATCCGGTACTGTTATCTTTTAGTTTTCAATAGTAACAGTCATCATATTTTTTTTTAGAAAAGAAAAAACCATAAAATCCTACAAAAGGCGAACTTGATGTTAGAATTATCCACCCAACTTAACAGGTTGAATTCGGGCAAAACAAGGGATACTCAGTATACATAATATAATATACAAATACTTATATACATATAGAAAACACCATGACTCAGGAAAAAATATCTGTGCTCGTCACACAAATACATGCCCTTACTGGGATTTGAACCCGGAACCGACGGCTTCATACGCATCAAAGGCACTACCCATTGCGACCTGTCGTCACAAATACAGTTCTGTTCTATCTCTGGTAATTAAATTCTAGTTTCCATACATGCTTTAAGATATCTCTATGACTTCCAGGTAGCCGGTATATACATGAGCACCAGACTAGTAGTGAACGTGGCCCAAGTACTAGTGCCTCTGTATCTCCACCTGACACTAGGTCTAGCTGCCAGGGCGCTAGCCGTGATCCCTCTAGCCATGTACCTCGGCAGCCTGACGGCCGCGGGCGTGCAGAGGATAGCTCCTAGATCAATTACGAGGAAGATGAACTACGCATTTGGGACCGCGTGTGCCATGACTGGATTTCTGTGGATATATTTTGATCTGGATGACAATTTTAAAACTTACTACATTTATGTTGTCGCTGTTTTAATAGGTGAGTTATGGTTTAAGTATGATAGGTATGCGTTTATTATCGGTCTACATAATTCAGTCGCTTATAAGATATGCCTACACTTACAATATTGGTATATAAACTGACCACGAGAGTCGTGGACAGATCCCTCTAGTTTAGCTGAGTATCGTCAGCAAGATGAAGTGATCATTTGTAAACGTTCATGCAGCGAAATAGTTGATGCTTAACATTTATAATTTACTTTTATAATACTTTCCTGTGAGTTAATGCTATTAATCAAAATGTTTGCTAACGATACCATAATTCATACCTACTTAGAAATAAAGAAAAAAAAAAAAATCCACTGCTTCAGGCGAAAGTTGCTTCGAGTTGAGGTAGAGTCCTTTATTTTATTTAGGAGTTTACCTGTGGTATGCTAAAGAAAATTATGTTATGTTTATCATTTGCACGCGTATTTTTTTATACCTATATATGTACCTATACCTATACTCCTCGCGGCGAATCATGATCCCTATGATATGACAGTTCATGTTAGTTTTTTTTTTTTTTTTTTTTTTCGTCCATCTGGACAGGCTAAAGCTCTAAGCCATACTGCCTTGTCATAAGTAGTTTGTTTTCTTTTTCATAAGTTCAATCCGGTCAACGTCTTCAGTAAGTACTATTCATATTAGGTCAAATCCGAGTTCAATGTCTTCAGTTACTTTTATTTTCTTATACAATTTCAGTATGTATGTATCATCCATTAATTAAGTCAAAACCGTACGTTCAATCTCATAATCCAGTTTAATTATTGTCCTTTCCAAACAGTACAATCCTGAAATATTCTAGTAGCGATATTTAGATTTATTTTAAATATATACAATTTACATTTATATGTTATCTGCATTAAGAACCTAAAATTAAAAAATTGTATTAAAATATTTACAACTTATTTATGGTGTTATGTACAAATTTATACAAAGACATATACGTGGTAGGCTCTCTTAGCAAATCTGGTACTGACAGCGGGATTATATTAGATGCCTCATAAATATTAAGCAGCTCATCCATCAGCACAAGGCGCTGAATGCCGAAGGACGGGCAAACGAAAATGATGTGGTCGAGAGACTGAACTTCATTCATTTGACAACGATCACAATAAGGAGAAGAAACTATATTTTTTCGATGAAGATGAAAATTTAGGCAATAATGACCAATGCGCATTCGATTGATTATAGTATAGAAATTTCTATGAACAAAATGTTTAAGCTTGCAGAACCATGGCGTACTATTAACAGGAACGTCTAACAAAGAATATATATGAGCTTTATTTTCAACTTCTCTACAAAAATACCAATGTTTTCCCCAATTACTAATCATGCGCTTTTTAAGATTAGATATCATATCCGTATACGGCAAAGCGACATCCAACTCCTTGATGGTTAAACTTGAGCATGAATCAGAAATATTAACAATGGTTCTGGCTAAAAATCTGCATTTTCATTACCTAAGACTCCTATATGCGAAGGTACCCAAACGAATTGTACTACAGTGTCAGTTAAGGATAACTTCCACCATAATTCTTTAATAGTAAAAATCAGGTAGTTAATGTTAGCATTCATTTTGTTACTTGACAAACTTTTTAAGACACTCATACTATCACTGACTATTACCCAATTTTTGTTCAACTGATTTCTTTCCATAATATGTTTTAAAGCAAAAAGGATGGCTGTTGCTTCAGCAGTGAAGATGCTAGCATATTTATTAATTTTGTATCCCACTCCCTTATTGATTTCGGTCTGGTAAATTGCAAATGATACAGCATCATTATTTTTGGACCCATCAGTATAAATAAATTTATAATTAGTCCATTCTGACAATAACAGATAAACTTCCTCCTTAGAAGACAAGCTTGAATCAATTACAATATTCATTGCGGCATATTTACTTTGGAATGTGCCTGCATAACAAGGAAGAACATCATCGTTCAAATGTATATTAAACTCTTCAAGAGAATGAAAAAAGCAAGAAAAATCTTGCAAAATAAACATATGTTGCTTATAAGGAGCAGATTGAGAAGCAATTAAATTGGTAAGAAGATCATTATTAGGCAAACTATGAAGCTTCAAGATAAATCTTTCTTTCAAATAACGGAATCGAACACTAATGGGTGGCAGTTTTGTTTCGATTTGCAAAGCAGCAATAGGACTAGTTTTAAAGGCACCTAGTATTGTGCGCATACATTTATTTTGTATTTTGTCCAAACTATTCACTAATTTACTATCTCCAGCAAAACAAAGAAAACCATATTCAAAGTGACTACGAACGAGAGATTTGTATAACACTAACAATATTTTGGGATCTGCTCCCCAAGTAGTCCCGCAAACAGATTTTAATACATTATAAGCCTTGTTTGCTTTTGTTGTTATATTATTAATGTATTTTGTCCATGAGAGTTTTGGAGTAAAAGTTACACCCAAAAATTTTACTTCACTATATATAGGCAATGGAATTCTGTTATACAAAATATTAGGTGTAGCTACACATTTACGACCGAAAATGAAGACTTTTGATTTAGTAGGATTAACATCTAAATTAAGGTATGAAAAGTATTTATATAAACTGGAAAGTGCGTTATTTACAGTAGAAGCTAATTGACTTAAATCCATTCCAGATGTATAAACTACTAAGTCATCTGCATATTGTAAGTTTTTACATTCGATCCCAAAATAAGATTCAATCGTCTAATATATAAGATAAATATTAATGGAGACAGAATTCCTCCTTGACATACTCCTAACGACGAGCATCTTGGACCATATAAATGATTATTAAATTTAACAAATACTTTTCTATTGGTCAAAATGCTTGTATCCAGTTTATTAATTGCCCAGGTATCCCTATCACTGACAACTCGTTACAAAGAACCGAAATATTAACACTGTTAAAAGCACCAGCAATATCAAAGAAAACGCATAAAAGATATTGATTATTATACAGACTGTGTTGAGCATCTAATACTAGCTGACAAATGCTTTCACGAGAAGACCGACCTCTGCGAAAACCAAATTGGTTGTAAGGTAAAAGACCATTTTGTTCTACATAAAATTCTAGGCGTTGTTTTAAAAGCTGTTCAAATATCTTTCCAATACAAGACGTAAGAGCTATGGGTCGATACGAATCCGGCAACAATTTATCTTTACCAGGTTTTAAAACTGGAACCAAACAATCAGTTTTCCATTCCTCAGGTATAAAGTTTTCCTTCCACATACGATTAAGTAAGTTTAAAAGATTATGAGACAATTTGGGGTTAATTTTTTTAAAAGTATATATGGAATCCCATCTAGACCATGGGATGTATCTCTTCTAGAAAACAACGCAGAATGGAGTTCTTGATACGAAAATGGATCAGTCAAATAATTATTTCCAATATTATCAGTTTTATTATAATTTAACGGCTCATTCAAAACAAAGTCAGGAGTGTATTTACATATAAAATCTGGAATCCAACTATCATCAAGAGAATTATTAAGAGTAAATGATTTATTAAATTTACGCATGTACTTCCATACCAATGACAATGAGGTACATCTATTAAATGAGTTGCACAATTCCATCCAGCTGTTGGTTTTTCTGTTTTAAGTATTAGTTTTTTAAAGCTCGCAATCTCTTAAATTCAATATAATTATCCTCAGAAGGGTTGTTTTTAAAATATATATAAGCATTCTTTGAGTTTTGAACAGCTTCTGAACACTTTGAGTTCCACCAGGGTAAACTAGGACACTTAGAATGTTTTGGTAAACAAGGTTTAGCAATATTATTACATTTATTAGTGGAGGTAGACTGTGGAATTGACTGTTCAGCAACAGAATGTATTATGTTACAAAACAAATTGTAGGATTCTGGTGGAGACATAGCATTAAAGTCAATATTTTTAAATTTGAATCCATTAATTGACTATATATTTTCCAATTAACTAATTTGTAATTATGCTGAAATGGTAAATGTACATTATTGCATTGTATATTATTCTGTAGATTACTTTCATTTCCAACAACCAAATTTATAATTACAGGCAAGTGATAACTGCTACCCAGAGGATAATCATAAACAGACCAATCACATGAAAGTGCCAAAGATGGAGAAACTAAAGTTAAATCAAGAGCATTAGCTCGCCAAGATGAAGAACCAATTGTAGTGGGACTGCCATTATTCAAAAGAACAAGATCATTTTCATCAATAACATCTAAAACATCCTTACCTCGAGGCAGGGTGTCGACACATCCCCAAGACATGTGATGAGCATTAAAATCGCCTCCAAATATCATAGGTTTAGGAATGGACTTAAGCAAAACGTCTAGATTATTTTTATTAAATGGTGGATTTGTATTAGATGGACTGTAAAACTAACGACACTTAATTCATTGTTATTAATTTTGATTTTCACACAAACATTTTGTAAAGAACTATCAAAATGAGTTGTAATTTGAGAATGTGTTATAATATTATGAATTAAAATTGCAACACCATTGTGGTTGTTCCCACAATCATTTCTAATAATATTGTACCCTTTGATAGAAATAATTGATGTGGTTTCAACCATGTTTGTGAGATTATGGCAATATGTATGTGGTTATCATATTAAAATGTTGTTAAAACTAGCCGCTTACTAATTATACTTTGAGCATTCCATTGCACTATATGTAAGGTATCCATAATTAAGGTTAAGGTGTTTTTTCTTAAAAGTGTTATCTAAAATTTCTCTAATGCTTTTAGAATTTTTGGCACATCAGGTTTTGAACATATTTCAAGCATTGCTTCAACTAATAAATTCATAAATTTGTCAGATTTAATTAAATTGGATATTTGAGTATCAATGTATTTTGAATTTAGCTGTGGAAATTGAGCTGCACTAAAAAGATCAGAATATCTTGCATTTTTGCTTTTATTTTGTTTTCTTCTAGTTTTTGTTTTTAAGTGGACATGTGGTAGAAATTGCAATATGGTCACCGCCACAGTTAGCACATTGAGTTTTGGACTTGTCACATTGTTTAAAATTATGGTTGCCTGAGCAAATTGAGCAAGTTTCATTGTTTTTACAAAATTTAGCAATGTGGTTGAATTTCATGCACTTCAGGCACTGTTTAACAGGAGGAACATAAACTCCTACCTCATGTCTCCAGTGGTCTAAAGTAACATACTCGGGAGCTGCGTTGAAGCAAATGTAACAGCAACTGTCTGTGTTGGAAGAAAGGAAACGACACCTTGAGCGTCTTTTACCCGTCGCATGAAACGTCTCACACTAATAACTTTTTACTAGAAGCAATAAGCTGAAAGATTTTTTATTGGAATAATCGCAAGGTACAGATGTGAGAACCCCAGTGGCTTCTGTTTCGGCAGCCGGTATTGAACCAACCATCCTCAATTCGTTTAGGAGCTTTTCGTTCTTAAGAAAAACATTAGCGTTATTAGGGAGGTCGAAAGTTATACCAATTTTGAATGCATTAATTGACCTCAGATGCATTACACCTGAAACACAATGTTTTCTGATGCCATTAGATATGGCCAACCTATCCTTATCTGTAATTTTAGTGTTATCTTCTTCGCGATTGAGGAAGACAATAAAATCTTTCTTCTGCGAGTTTTCGTCATAAAATCTGTTATAATTTCCTGCTTTATAAGGTGTGTACTTATCCTTTTCTCTTTTCTTCGCTAGTGGACGATCATTATTTTCAGCATCAGAATATGAAGTCGTCGATGATGATGAAGAAGGTAAGTCCTGATCTATTCCTTCTGTAAGAGACTCACCCGTAACTCGCGATCGTTTACGGCCGCTACGCCCCGTGCGCTTCCCCATTATGGGGAAACGCACTAACGTAATATGTACAAAACTAACACTATATAGACTATTTTACATAAGAAATATACAAAGAAATGTACAAATCTAGAATTTAAAACTAATTTACAAAATTTAATTTCAAAAGCGCGCCTATTCTTTTTAACGTTCCCGCCAAAAAAAAAAAACAAAAAACCAGTTCATGTTAGTGATGGGTCGTGTCGATGTAACTTAACTTTTTTATAGGCAAAGGCGTGACTTGCATTCAGCCACGTTGGTAAACATGATTTTAAAAATATAATCTGCATTTCTTATGGTTTTTATGTTGTTGTTATAATTATGATTTAAGTTTTTTGGCTGAGAAATGTAACTTTTTAACATTTAGCATCTAGTATTTTACGCCACGCTTAACGAATGTAAAAATAAAAATCCATCTTAAATATAGTGCTATCCTAAAAAATTGCATAATATCAAAATACCTTTACTATATGTATAACTGAAAACTATTATAGGTACATCGGACAGTGAAAACGTACTATTTATTTTGTACACTCGTTTCCATTATCGACATTTGTTTTTGATACTGTTTGCACTAGTCGATATCTTCCAAACGAAGTAAGTTTTGCAGGGCATAAACGTAATATCTGATTGAGATAATTTATTGTAAATGTTAAGAATGGTTACAATTTCAACGGAAAATCATTGTAATGGCATATATCTACCTAAAATAAAAAAAACGGCATTTTTAGAAGCCTCCAATTCGATTCTCATGTAACGGCGACGCCACTACAAGTTTGTGTCGTGGGAATATCTGTCAGTGTCATAGGGATCATGATTCGCCGCGACGAGTATGCTTACAAAGATATAGCACATTAAATTAAAGTTCGGCACCGAGTGCCCGTGACGTAACTTAAATTAAAAGTTTCATTGATCATGACTTCGAAACTCTATGAATTCAATATATCTATGTATTTTTTTTATAATTAGTAAAAAATACGTATTCAAACTGTTCGAGAGCTTTAATCAAGGATAATATAAGACTTGGATAAGCTATGCCCATACAATATATCGTTCGCGTATTGCTGGCTAAGATACTTCACAACCGCAATAGAGCTCAGTTGCATAGAATTTGTTCAGTGGCAAACGTCCGCAAAGTAACACTCGACAGATGGCTCTTTGTGCAATTAGTACCAAAAATATACGTATAGCTAGCAGTTCGGAGGTACGGGTTTTGTATAGGCAATTTCTCCTTATGTCATCCTTGCTTTTAATTAACCCCTCGTATGCGGATGTCAAAATTCTCCACTGAAAAAACGACATTGAAGTTAATTCCGTTGAATTCAAATGCTTGGCAAGGACTCGTGTCTAAGCATACGAAGGGGTAATCTACCTGACAGTAAAAAAACCTACCTTCAGATCGTCAGATCACATTAAAAAATCTCGTATCTCATACTGCTAGGTACTCTAAGTTAGAACGCAGTAACTCTGTGTATGCATTCTGTACCACGTTTTTAATTAGGCACATTGTTAGAATAAGTTTTCACGGGTTTTTCTTAGTAGACGGAATATTTCTACTTTTATGTAGGTACCTAATTATTATTTGTGTTACCTAGGTTTCGGCGGCGCCATCTTGCTAGTAACCAGCCTGGCGCTGACGGCGGACCTGGTGGGCGTGCAGACGGAGGCCTCGGCCTTCGTGTACGGCCTCACGAGCTTCACCGACAAGCTGGCCTGCGGGCTCGCAATTGTCGCCATACAGAACTTGTACGTTACATACATGATGTATTTCACATACATCAGTCTGTTATCATAAATTACTAAATTTAAACATATTTTTTGAGAAAAGTCGCATGATTCAGGAACAAATGCATGTGCTTATCATACAAATAAATGCCCTTTGAGATTTGAACCCACGGCACTATAGGCACGGTCATAACCCACTAGGCCGAACCTGTCGTCGTAATAAAGTGTAAATATAGCTAAATAAATGTGTGATAGTGTAAGGTCGGAGTGAAATGGTTTCAAGGTTATTTATACATACAGCGTGCACTACGGCCGCTTCTGTACGTTTGCATTTGTTCACACGTAGGCCGCACGCCCCACTTGGGCCTTTAAGGTGGCGACTGCCTAGTAACCTTTGCTTGTAAAGTTGTAATGTATTGTTCACGCCGATCGTGTTACATTACAGCTACCGGCCGTATGCTCGCCTTGGGCGCTCTGTTCGTTTGGGCTCCATTATGTTAATAGCTTTAGGAGAAAATAATCAATTATCAACTATAGCCGTAGTCTATGGAACTGACAAACTTTGATACTTCTAAGCGTATTATTTGATATGAACTGTTTTCAGTGCCGAAGGTGCCGAGTCATCCTACTACCGCTACGTAATGTCCTGGGTGTGCGGCGGTGCTGCGCTCACCGGCTTGACGCTAACATTACTGTTGCCGAGACTCTCGTCTGACATGGAGCCTGTAATCACCGACGGTAAGTTGTAATCGGTCTGTGATTGGTTGTCGGGGGATCCGCAGAGCTGTACTCTATGGCTTGGTATTAAGCATGGTTGCGATACGGACATACCATTAGTGATAGCTTTTATCGTGGCTAAATTACTATTGCAATAAGGGTAGATGTTATCCATGTGATGGTGGAATATCTCGGAATGAGGTCGATAGGACAAACTTCATCCAAGATTTTTGTTGTGAAAAAGGCGGCATTAGACGGAAGGACCGTATGTTTAGCGTTGCTCAGATTCAACCACAGGATTCAACATTGTATTCGAACAAGAAACGCGTGCGGCCGATTCGAAATTGTTACATTTTAGTAAGCATAATAGTATAATTTAAAAAAAAAGAACCAAAAAGAATTGGCATTGAGAATGCACGTACTTAAGTTAATATTTGTTCTAGCATATGTTATATCACTTATAAGTTATATAGTATAAGAATTGAGTTCTATCTTTATGGTATAAAATATAGTGATTTGCTGATTTCTGTTTTTTTTTTCTAGAAAACATTGAAACTATGTCAGCCGAGTCAACTACAGCACCATTAGAATAAAGGAGTAAACTAGGAGTGACGGGATTTTCGCAGACTGATTCCTATCGGCTTGCTAAATGTCAAACATTTCGCAGTTTTGCTGATACTGATAGTGCAAAACCAAATAAGCTCTGGCTTACCTAATACTATTTTTGATCGATCACCTCTGCTGTTAACAAGCTTGTGTCATAGTCATAGCACAATTTTTCTAGCAAATTCTACATATAGCAAAGTAGTATCAACATGTGATATATTTTTTATAATATTTATTATACTAGACTTTATTATAAGTAATTATCACGAAATTGATATCTTAAGTACCTGTGTAATATTTTCTTATGTGAGCTGTAAGCTGTAAAGTACATTTTATATGAATTATTAATGTATACATATGTATATAAATGTTAACTTTTAAGTATAATATTTGCATCAGCAACAATGTATTTGACATCTTCGTAGTTTTTCGTCAGGCGGGTAAAATGGTTATTTATGAAATTATACATATGTAAAAAAGTATTAAATTGGATAATATACCTGTACCTATACTTAAGTGTAATGTTGTTATTTTATAAGCGTCACATTATTGCATGAAAAGAATACATTCCATTACTTGAATAAAAAAATACAGTATTGTAGTTTTTTATGTACCTATAAATTGGTATGCAAATGTATTTAAGTAATACACAAAACTCTCTTATGTTAGTTTTGTGTTTGAAATTGATAAATTATTAATATACTTAGTTCGGTATACTGACTTAACTATGTTATTAGTATGGAACCGGGTAACTCACGTTTTATATCTCGAGTATTGTCGCTCCGTAATGGCTGTCCGACGAAGATGTTCATCTATATATACTTTAAAACAGTTAAAATTCAAATTAAAATAAGTTTTACTGTTCAAATATAAGAATTTGTTATATTGTTGTTATGAGGACTATATTTTACAGCATGTATTAAAGGGTTAACAGAGACATTTGTTAAAGTACATTTCGATACTAGTGAAAAAAAAAAATTTTTTTTACACGAGTATCGAACCTAATTTTTCATAGCAAGTGCCTTAAAAAGTGAAATTTACGCACGCGAAGCGTGCGAAAAGTGCACTTTTTACGCACTAGTTAGGAAAAAATAAATTTATACCTCACCATATTATTAGCAGTTATGCTTGCTCGTAATTAGTATCGTACAGTTACGAAGTAGCATTCAAAGTCGTCCAAATATATCATAACATAAATCATAACACATCCTATACTGCTATGTAAATAAAGATCTGTATCAGTAAATTGAGCTAATTATTACTACTCATTCTCTTTATTTTAAACCGCCTATAATCATTTGCTGAGAGTACGAGGGTTGCCTTTAAAGTTGTGTCGTTTGCAATCCTTGCGATTATTATTATTAAAAAAGAAACGTGGCGTTTTCATTTTTTTGAATTAGAATTCGAAAACAATTGTTTTTTGATTGGTCGGATAGTTTTATTCACGTTTTAGGGCCCTCGCCCACTTAGCGTCTTTCGAGCGTCGTCGTCTAGTGAACGCCCGCCCAGCGCCGACGCGACGTTTATGTTACGGGCCGCAACGTCAGTGGCGTCTTTCGAACGTTAGCGTCTCGTTAACGCCTGCGCAGCGTCGACGCAGCGTCCGGACAGAGCTTCCTTGACTGTCAGATGCCGGCGTTCAGCCAGAGCCTGCGTAGCGCCCTTTCCCGGGATTCACCACCCTATCCGTCCTACTCCCACAGTTACGTGCGTTGTCTTTGACTCTTATAATTCAACTGAGGATGTTGAAATGTGGTGGATTACGTTAAGTTACAGTGACGTTGTGCGAGCGCTGCCCTAGGCGCCGACGTTCGACAAACGCCATTGACGCTGCGTCGACGCTGCGCAGGCGTTAACGAGACGTTGACGTTCGAAAGACACCATTGACGTTGCGGCACCGTAACATAAACGCCGCGTCGAGCTGCGCGGGCGTTCACTGGACGACGACGCTCGAAAGACGCTAAGTGGGCGGAGGCCCTTATTGTAACATCTGTTCAAAGGTGACAAGTCGGTTGTAAAAATAGAAATTTCAAAGAAAAATATGCGTGCGATAATTTTCTGCAACTTTCAAAGGGGACTGACGCGACTTTAGTGCTTTAAGGAGATCTCTTCTGTATTTATTGGTGCAGCACCGTGTCTAAATCTGCGTTTTCACTTAGTGTTCTTAGCGAACATTTTGCATACAAATTGTATGCAACTCAACGCAGCTTTAGGACAATAGAACGCTGGTGTTTAGAATTCCAACGTAACAAGTTACGTGAAGGTCGTCCAAAACCGCCATGACTAAAGAGAATGTCGACGTCGCGTCGTGCGGCAGATAATCGTCGAAGATCGTCATGTGACATACCGTGAAATAGAGCTGTCCGTGGGTTTCAGGGACTACCATCCAAAATATCATGCACGTAGAACTCGGCGTAAAACAGTTGATCACGCGTTGGATACCACAATTGCTTAGCAACGACCAAAAACAGCCTGCCTTAGACGGTGTCGCCAAACACTGCAGCGATTTGACGACCGGTTTGGCCTAGTAGGTAGCGACACTGCCTATGAAGCCGATGGTATTGGGTTCGATTCCCAGTAAGGGCATTTATTTATGTGATGAGAACGATATTTGTTCCTGAGTCATTGGTGTTTTCTATGTATTTGAGTATTTATATGTATGTATCTATTATATATATCGTCGTCTAGTACCTACAACACAAGCCTTACTGAGCTTAAGGCTTGGGCAGATAGGCGCGTTTTGAGCGCGTGGCGCAGCGGGGCGTGACAGCGGTGTGACTAATGTAACGAAATAAGGCACACATTCGGATGGCAGCGTCGCGCCCCGCTGCGCCACGCTACAAAACGCGCCCTATGTGACCAAGCCTTTACCGTAGGACTAGGTCGATTTGTGTAAGATTGTCCCGAAATATTTATTTTTAACGGAGGAGATTAAAAATATGATATTGATATGGTTAGGTCCTCCTGCCGCGGGTGTCGTAAGAGGCGACAAAGAAAGAAAAATCCTACAGACGGGCAGCAGCGTCCATCGAAACCCAATCAGCTACTGCGGTCGCTAACCCGCCTGCCAAGCGTGGCGACTATGGCAAATACCCAAGATTATATTTGTAAGAGGCCTATGTTCAGCAGTGGACTGCATACGGCTGCAATGTATGTATGTAATATATGGTTAGGTTAACACGTGTCGAAATATTAGCTTAGATTTATACACGTTATTCAACAGTTTAAATCAGTATTTTATACACGTTCCCAAAATTAAGTCTCCGCGGTCAACGCAACGTTTCAGGACACCCGGAGCAGCTGGTGACGCTTACATATCGGTATCGGCCATTATGACAGTTTTGACTACCCCCACTTCGAAGTGGAATAATTTTTTTAAAACTGGTGCGAACGGAGTGTATTGAATATCGCGGAGAATTCTTTGAAACACAATAAATGGTAACAATCTATTTCATTGTCAATAACTTATTTCAAACGAACAAACAGGGCAGCCCTCGTATTATTAAAAAAAAAAGTTTAGGCGGATATAATTTCTACAAATTTTGTTTAGATATATAAGGAGTCATATTTATGTGGTCTTATACAACCTGATATTGATACAAGAACATGTTCAGAAAACTAGCCTAGAGCATGTCGGACCGTGCTTAGTGTAGGTTTCCGTAGTTCTCCATCTGTAAAATAATTTTGCTGCTGTACTTTCTTGATTTTATATAGATTGGAGTAAAGTTGAGGGGGGATACTTTTTTTTCACTACCAAAGAGATTATTTCCACATCTAATGACTTTATTAAAAATGTTTAAGACTATTCTTTTCCACTACCTATGTAACAACACCTTACACTTTAGAAGTAGGCATGCAAAAATTTTTATCTTGTAGTTTTTATTTGACTATTTCGTCCACATGATTATCTCTCTCTAGTCTTAGACTGTTGGTCAATGCTAACGTGAGTATTGCCGGGGATAGACATGGTAAAACTATAAGGGTTTGTTGACTATGGAACCTTAAAAATGTAGATTATAAAGAATTAAAAGAAATCAATAAATAACAAAAGAATACTATTTGGATTCTTATTTGCACTTTACACCAATTCAAACCTATCCAGTTCCAGTTTATTTTACATACTAAATGAAACAATCATTACTTAAATAAATATTTACTTGGTATCACAAAAGCTTGCCTGCATTGCATTGCACTTTTATATTAAAACTATTACAAGAATACTTTATAAGCTTAACATTTGAAGCACATTGCTTTAAAATGACCTACAGTCTTGAATTTTGGTAGGTTTAAAATTGATAAAAAGTTTATAATGCTCAGTCAGTGGCAGTTAAGGCAATGACAGTATACCGAAGCTCTTCTGGGTCTCTAGCCATGAACCCCTTGCACACCTTGGCAGCATCATCCAAAAGTGTATCAGCAGTGGTTGCTCCATGATTAACTGGAAAAGCTTTGCGCCCATCCAGTTCATACAAAGCACCATCTTTATGAACAAATGCAATAAAATGGTGATTAACAGGATCTTCAGCACCAGGAGTGTTTGTTTGGCCCTCCTGAGCCAATTCCTTGTGGGCATTTATTATACCCTCAGTCTTTTCCAACAGAGCACCACGAGCGGCAGCATCCAATGCTTTGGCATCATCTAGGAATTTCTTTAACACACCATCATTCAGTTGGATCTTATCAGTATTGTTAGCAACGCTATGTACCAAGGCAATGGTTCCACAAGCATTGCTCAAGTTTTGTTTCATGTAAAATATATTGCTGGACACTACTTGTCCTTTAGACAAAATGTCCTGTTCCTCTTGCTGTTTGTGTTGCTCGTATTTCTCGGAACTTGGGAACAACAGCATTACGGCTAGGACAGGACGAGGAACCCAGGAGAGCATTTCAGAGTCCAGCCCCATCACATCCACAATTGACCAGCTGCTCGGTACACCCAACTTCTGAAGAAATTTGTTCATAACCTCTGGGTTAGATTCAAGGGGAACTAGAGCTTCAGGAGCCATTTTTTCTAGTTCTGAAAAGATGTATCTAAGGTTACCGGCGTCTTTTGTTTAATTTAAAAGTCAATCTTTTGCATGTAATGTAAGTATTGGGGGAAAAAAATAATATTGTAATTATATTTACCAAGTTCGATTTACTGCGTTCTTCTGTAAGATTCTTTACAAATGCGAATAAGATGGATCAATACACTACCGACGAAGAAACTTAATTTAATTTTGTCTTACCAAGTTGTCAATTACCACAGATTGCATACGCAAATCTGTCAAATTCAAGCTTAGTCACTGCCTAGTGCCTAGCCTAGAACCTACAGCGCTCCCGCGAAAAATGATATTCGTCAATTACGAACGATCGTCTCTGTCACTCTCATGGCTTACTTGTAGTAAAAGAAAAAGATGCTCGGAACATACGAACTTCGATGTTCGCGGTAACGGGCAAGGGCTATTGTTTTCCAATGAGAAAATAAGTTTTTCAATTAGAGCAAAGACAGGGAGGATCATAATCATAATGTATTTTCTTACGCTAATACTATCAGCTCAAAAAAGGGATAAGTAAAGTTTGTTCTTCTAGCAACCGAAAGCTATCTTGTAATGTGTCACATTGGTGAATTTTGTCCTCTTTGAGCATACGCGTGTTTCAGCTCTATGCGCATGGCTCTAGCCTATACTTCCTTTGTGGGTGTTACTGACAAATACACATCACGCTTTCGACTCCCAGTCACTGTACTTTCTCATACACGCTTACGACGACCTTTGTAGATTGAAAGAGATGGCTATACTTTTCTATGTAATGTATGCTCTAATCTAAGTCGATAACAAATATATCCATAGACATAACTTCGGTGCACGGTGCACCACTGTCCCTAATGTCTATGCTATAACTGTCACTTTCTTAAAAAAAACTTCGTAGTCTATGAATTCCTACTAGTTTCGTTATGTTGATTATCAATCACTTTTATTAATTTATTTCTACGTATAATTCGTCCTTTATAGTTTATTTGATAGTTTTGGACTGATTATGGATTTGATTATTTTTAAATATTTATTTTGCAACAAAGAAGAGCTAAACTATTGTGATAAATAGTAAAAGTATACCCGATTAATATACAATGGCTATTTGCGAGTTAAGAGGGCTGTTATTGACTGTTTGTATAATAGAATTGGTATGTATATTACGTTATATCAATTATATCAATGATGAATTGATGTCTTATTATTTCATCGCACTTTTAACAAATTAACTTTACAGATCATCACCGTGCAGCGACAAGTGTTTGATTTTTTGGGTTTTATGTGGCTTCCTATTATCGCTAACTTCGTAAATATTCTGCTGATAATATTTGGCTCTTTTGGAGCAGTACAGTACATCACAAAGTACCTAATAGCGGTAAGTGGCCTGACTCATTTCCTTGCAAATTGTACAGATGATTAATGTGTTGGTACATGTGACTGACCTATTTTAACATTGGTATAATAATTCAACTGTTTTAACTTCCAAAATTATTCATTATTTCAAATACTTGTACCACAAACATGAATCTGAATGATATTTAAGTTATCAAGGGTTTTGTGGTGAAACCTGATTAAATGGGATTTTGAATTTAGAACTATATGTGAATTAATTTATATTGTTACTTCAATGAAATATTATATTGATTTATTTTTATATTAAGCAGAAACGTCTGCTAGCATATCAAAGATATTAAAGTCGAAAGAAAAATAGAAAAATTTTGACTCGCAGCGGGACTCGAACCCACAACCACTGGATCACTAGCCCAGTGCACTACCAGTTGTGCTATACGAGCGCCGCTTAGATGTGTCAAATTTTTTTCTATCTTATCCTTCTTGGTATATACGTCATTACGGGTGACGTGTAGCGACATCTACTGAAGAGTATTGACCCTTTTTACGTATATACCAAGAAGGATAAGATAGAAAAATTTGACACATCTAAGCGGCGCTCGTATAGCACAACTGGTAGTGCACTGGGCTAGTGATCCAGTGGTTGTGGGTTCGAGTCCCGCTGCGAGTCAAAATTTTTCTATTTTTCTTTCGACTTAAATATTATATTGATTTATCGGGTTTCACCACGAAACCCTTGATATTAAGAGTATTGCTAGCTGTTACCTTCACTTAAGAGAACTAACATTGATATTGACAGTAAAAATTTATATCATATGTGTATGATTCAATAATTTATGCCTAGCCCCAGCAACACATCCATATAAGACAATTCCCATCGGCTTTACATATTTTCAGCCATTTCAACAATTTTTCTTGGACTCATGAAGAGATATTGGCTTAGTTTTGCATTAGAAAAAAAATCTGTTGCCTTTATGCCACTGACGTGTAGATGGTACTATTGATACTTATACCTGATAAAACTTGTTTTGTTTCAGTATGCAATATGGAGTTTTATATGGCTAACATGGAATATATTTTTAATTTGCTATTATCTAAACCTTGGAACTTTAAATAGAGTAAGTTTTATGTCACAAATATCACTGCTTGTAATAAACTTTTTCTGTTATTGACATGTTTAACTTATGAATTTGAACTTGTGGTAAACTTAGTGAGTTTTGTTTATCACCTGACAATATTATTTTCCCCTCACTAGCTTGTAAAGCGCTTGTTTATCCTTTAATACGAGAGGGTAAAAACGCATTTTATCCAGTAGTGATTAAAGTAAGTTGACTTCTCATAGCTCTTCTTGCTATGGTTTTAAAGTCTAAATTCGCGAAGTACAGCTCACTTGCCCCCACGGCGGCGGCGGGCGCGGGCGAGCCTCGCTAACGCACCAAGTTGGAAATCGAATTAGAACATTCGAAAATCGTACTGGCCACCACAAGCTAACCAAGCTAAAGGCACCTTTTGTAAAAATGTTGAATGTATCTAAACGCAAAGAAAAAGTCAATGCGACGTCAAAACGTTTTTTTGCATGTTTCACTTTCCTCGCTGTAGTGTGGGGAAAAATTTTGTGTTACACACGGGTGCAATTGTAATTTATTTCTCGTGTATTGAAACACTCGCTACGCTCAGGATTCTATTTTAAAACCACTTGCTTTGCTCGTGGTTAAACGATATCCATTCGCTTGCTCAAGTTTCAATCCCACACTCGCAGTTAAAATACAATTTTGCACCCTTGTATAACAAATAACTATTTAATAATTTATGCTGTAAGTGCCTTAATTAACTTATGCATGAGACAGATTCAAGAATATTACTATTAATAATATTTTACTAGGTACAGTATTGATAGTTAGCAGAGGTTGAAATATTAGTCATTTGCAAAAACAACAAGTAGTGAATTATGTTTATGCAATAAGGTGCATTTGTTGTAACAAATATATTAAAGTAAGGAGCATATTACAAGAACTCTAAGTGAGTCATAAATGCCAGAGTGAATCATCAAGGCGCTAGTCGATTTAACACAGTTATTCTTCATTGCACATGTTTTGTTCATTAATATTGTAACTTTTAATTTAACAGATAGTTATGGAGGCTCTATTTTTGTTACAAAATGCTATATGGCCTTATCACACTGTGGGATGTGACACTGTGGGGTATCACACTCGGGATACATGGGAGTAGTTCATTGTTGCTATTAAGTTTTTCTTTATTATGTTTTTGTATTAATTGTTTGATAATGGAATATAATGTATGCTATGCTATGCTATGTGTTTAAATGTTACACATAGCAGATCTATGCAGTCAATAATTTTTTTAATTTTGTTTTAGGAAAGTGGCCTCCTATCGCTTGGGACAGGCAGTGTCAGTTGGTGGGAAGGCAATGGCTGGGGTTGCCAGACAGTATGGAGTGAAGAAGATGGCCCTGGTTCTCTACGACCAACTCGTGTTGATGGCTGCTTCCTCCCTTGGCACCATGTGGAGCTCACACAGTCTGCTGTGGCTGCATTTCTCACGATTACTGCATTGCCACTATCCATACTCTTGACTGTTCAATCATACAAGAGAAGAAAACCGACAGGAACATCAGGTAAATGTCCCAAGATACTAAATGTCTTGTTTAAGGTCTTTGACACTGCTTCACTTAAGTCATTAAAAAAAATTGTTTTAAAGTGACCAATGCTGAGATGGGGCCATTTCATGGCACTTCCTGTAATGTATCATATTGTCTGTTCCATGTTTTGTGTAAATAGTTTGTGTTTAACGAATAAAATAATTTCTATTCTATTCAAAAGTTTAGGTTAAAACAAAACTAAGCAGTTTCAGCGTTTTAATGTAACACTTACCTTCTTTGCAGTTAAGGGCACACTACCAAGGCGGCCAGTTTATACGATAGAGCTCAGTCCCACCGAAACAAATGTAAGCGAAAGTTCCTTAAAACCAATGACGCCACGTCGAGTCAAGCGAAGATCCGGCTCACGAGGCGCCGGCTCATCTGTACGAAGATCGCGACGATCGTATAGGAACAATGGGTACCTCGCGTCTACTGCCTCGCTACCTCGCGAGCCGCGCTCCCGCCCCACTTCCGCGCATTCATCATACTCGAATTTCCACGCCGCTCGACCGGCGTCATACCACGCACCCGATCCGGAGCCGACCCGCTCTCGTGACGTGTATGAGCCGCCACCTCCGTCCGAGTCGGTGACCATAACCACGCAGCGGTACGACACGATCCGCGGCCCCGGCGCCGGCTACGACGTCGCCGGTCCATACGATAGAACTCAAAAGTACGATCATCGAAATTACGAATCGAATCCGACGTACGGTAACGTGAAGCAGGAGTACGAGGCTCACTACGACAGCAGAGCGGACGCGCCGCCGCCGTGCGAGTCGCCGTACGGCGCGCGGGTACAGCGCGGCCGCCAGCTGCGGCTGGGAGGCGCTGCCGCCGCCGGCGCCGCCCTACAGCGCACGCGCCACGCCGCAGGCGCCCGGCCCGCCCGCCTACCAGCAGAACGACTACAACATGTCCTAACTACGAGTAGTACCTTAGATGTTACATTTACCAACTGATGTCGCTCAAATGATGAGATGTTTTTTTTAATAGAGCGATATGTTGCACAGTACCCTGCTGTAGCACGAGTTTTCTCGAAGGAGTAGCTATGTTTTCTGTATAGTCGTTCGTTCTGAACACTGGCCAGACGCATCCTTAGCGTTTAATTATACTGTTTTTCTCACTCTATGTGCCTTTTTCCAGTGATCATTTTCTAGCTCAATTTTATTATCTTTTTGTGGCTCATTGCGTCTATTGTGATGAATTGGTGATCGTTCGATATTTCGTAGACGTATTATTAAGTTTTGTTTAAGACTTTCTGTACTAATAAGAATCTCCTTGTTGTGATGTATAAAATACATTCCTTTTAGTTGTTGACACTACTTTGTTAGGTTTAGGAATGTGACGCCTGATAGTTCTACTGTTGATTGTAAGTTTTGTGTTAATGATATGAGTTAAGGATACAGTTTGCACTTATGAAGACTTACTCATGATGATTATCATATTGTACACCCATCTAGAGTTAAAAAATAAAACCGAATTACTAACATGCACTAGGATAATATTTTGTTTATAATATTTGAGAAAACATAGAAGTCTGCTGTTTGAGCAGCTGATTGAATTTAAGTTCAAAAGTATATTCCAACCATTTTACATGTACACATAATAGCAAAATCTACAACGATAATGCTGCCATGATAATTTAAGAATATTACTGTAATTAAAATCATTCCATTCCATAAATTGACACTTCAAGTTTCCTAGCTACTTAAGTATTAAGATAAAACTAAAGGTTGAATCTTTATTTTTTCAATATTAGTCATTGAAACTCGATATTCGGATGCCTATAAATATTTTTACCATTTAATTGTAGCCTTGCCAAGTGTGGGATGTAATGTTGTCCGTCCAAGTAACATTCTAAGTAAATGACAAAATTTAAATGTTAGATCTGATCGTAGATCTGTAGTATTCAACAAATTATGGTAGAGTTATACATCTAAGTATTTGTTGATGTATATCAATATGTTCAAATGTGGTCCAATACTTAATTACTAGAAAAAACGAGCTTTATTAGTTTTAAGACAAGTAATTATTATTTAGTTTATTTTAAGGAAATTTTCCAGGTAATTTTATACCAAATACACACTTATGGATAGCTACGTTGTTTGATTTATCTTTTTACATACCACAACTATTGTGGCATTGTCTATGTGCCTACGGAAATTTACTAAATTTGCGAAATGTTTCGGAAATTAACGTAGCAAAGATTGAGAAACTTTTTTGTTAAGAAATAGAAACTTTCCGTTTTTTAATTTATTATGTATCTTGTAATAAAATCCTGAAATTACAGGGAAATTATTGAGAACTTTCCGCAACTTGTACATCTGTAACCACCACTAAGGACTAGTACGCAGTCACGTAAGCGGTTGTCGAGACACAGCTTAGTTACGAATTGGCAAGTGGCTCGACAAAGCCAGTATATGATTATATTTACCTCATAATAATAAATAAATAAGATCTAAGCACATTGACGGCCATGAATATGGTGCGTTTTTTGATCTGAATATTATAAGTATTTATGGATTTATATTTATGGATTCTACAAATAAAGTATTTTGATGAATGTAGCACACAGATACAAAAAGGAGATGGGATACTATTCCCGAATTAAATATGGGGTGGAATGACGGTATTTAGTACGAATGCTATTGGAGAGATGTAAAGGGCTGGGGACATAGGAGCGACTTCTATGGGCTCTATTAGAAGGCTTAGAACACCGGAGCCTACAGCGGAGGGTCTTGACGCAGAATGGCATAAGCAAATGAAACAATGTTCTAATCGAGCACTGGAATTATAATTTTCTTCATTAATAAATAAATCTTAAATTATCTTATGATAAACTAACAAGGCTGCTCAACAATCATATCACATTACATTCCACAAAATCAACGCCTTTTCAAGACAAAATGCAAATAATGCAAACAATAAGACTATCTTTTTGAGATTTAAAATGTACGTACTTCATTTCATAAAAAAAATATTCATACAGTAATTCAAAATTCAATCATTCATTAACCGTCGACTTACATAAGCTATTTATGGATTCTACAAATATAGTTATTTACGTACCTTATAGGTATGTTGACAACAATCTGTATATACCTAAGCGCAATGGGTACTATGTTTCGCAGACTTAAAATAGTCTAAGTAGTGTAACAATGAAAAAATACGATTAGCTACTCTAACCATGAAGAAGTATTAAATTGCGCTTCTCCCTTTCCCTTAAGTGTGATGGACAAAAGTAGTTCACTTTACAAGAGGCCACGAACGAATCTAGCATTTTCAATTTTTTTTACATTTGTGTTGTATCAGTATTCTCGATAATCTGCGATTAGCTGTTTTGAGATTCAAGTTACTTTGCAGTCCACAACGAAACGTTACGGATATTCGCATCTGCATCAGCAACCGCAGAACATCTGCAATATTTTCAAATCCGCATCCGCATAAATTTGATACGCCTTTATGCGGATGCGGATCTTGAACAAGTCACACAGGAACAGCGAGACCGCTCGTGAGGCAATTTCTCCAGTAGCCATTAGGGATTTCGTTACGTGTTTGTGATTCGCCGATCAAGTGCTAACGCCTATGACAGACGGTAACAAAAACCGACGACTTTATTAAATACAACGTACCTGTATTTTTGTTGAAATATTCAGTTTTTTTTTGTACTGCTTCTCTCATCTGTATTCGCGGCTATGAGCCTCTTAATATCCATATCAGTGGATATTAAAAAATCAACATCATTTTTGTTCTTTATGTACTTTTTCTGACATCCGCATCCAGAGATTTGAGCTTCTCAGCCGCGGATGTCAAAGGATCGACATCCGTCAAGCGAAGTTTACACTTGCAAGTTTTCTAGCAGTAAATAGGGACGCAGCTATAAGGAAGAATGAAAGATGAATATATCTATTTCATTATTGCACATGCTGCGTCCCTACTTGCTGCAAGAAAACTTCGCTTAATATCTATATGGGCGGCAGCTGCCTGCGCTCGGCGGCGGACAGGCCGGGGTGCCACACATCCACGATGAGCACCAGCCGCGCGCCGGTGCCGTTGTGCCACACCTCGTGCTCGAAGCTGTCGTCGAACACCAGCACCTTGCCCGTCTCCCACTGCCTGACAACAGAACGATAATGTAAACGCAACTCTTTTTTTTCAGGGTCATTCCAAAATTTTATGTCTTCGGCATTCAACTTGGCCAAATTTGACCGAGTTTAATCGCAGGCAGCGAAGGCACAAAACTAGAGACGATGTATCAGACTCAGGCGTGTCAATTAAATTTCAACATAATACTTTGGAGTTTATATTCGATTGGACTATTCGTATTGGGTTTCGAATCACTAAAATATATTTTGTATTTATGTCACAACGATTTAGAAAGGTGCGGCAAACGAAGCGCTGGTAGCCTAGCGGTAGGAGTGTGCGACTTGCAATCGGTCGGTCGCAGGTTCAAACCCCGGCTTGTACTAATGAGTTTTTCGGAACTTATGTGCGAAATACCATTGATATTTACCAGGCCAATTTCGGTGCAGGGCAACATCGTGAGGAAACCGGACTAATTCCAATAAGGCCTAGTTTACCCTCTGAGTTGGAGGGTTAGATAGCAATCGCTTTCGTAAAAACTAGTGCCTACGCCAAATCCTGCAATTAGTTGCCAAGCGGACCCCAGGCTCCCATGAGGCGTGGCAAATGGCGGGACAACGGAAGATGATGATGATTTGGAAAGGTGCGGCGTGGGTTAAGGACTTTTTTTACTTGTTATATAATGAGATTAAAAACCGACGGATTAAAATTGGTTTCTAGTATTTATGTAAATCCTATATACATTTAGACATTCTACAATAGATCATACAGTTGACATATCCGAAGCCTATGCTTTGCATGTTTATCGTAACTTCATAAGCTCTTAGCGACATTATTAATTGATATGTGAACGACAGTACAATAACAAAGGTTAAATTTCATTTTTTTTCCGTGGTCAAACCCGAAAAGTCGAGTAAATGGGATTTTGAATTTAGAACTATACGTGAATTACGTAAGTTCGTTACTTCAATGACATATTATATCGATTTATCGGGTTTGACCACGCATCCCACGGTTAGTTCTTATATTTAATAAATAGGGTTATCGTAATTTACCTGGTTTCCTGGTGAACACGTATAAAGGTATCTTTGGTATTGCTTAGTCCCAGGTGCATTCTAAGCCGGCAGTTGGTGGGGCCGACGTGAGGCCGCACGTGGGTGCCGGCGAGCATGGAGCTAAATTTTATCTGTTGGAAATTATATTTGTTAAATATTTAGTGAACAGATGGTGCAATTGGCGGACTTCGTGCCCTAAGACATTCTCTACCGGCCAACTAAACGGTCGAATTTCGCAATAAGTAGTTAAGTTCGGTTGATTGCTATACAATTTACAAGTGGTGTTTTCACGGTTTATGATGAATGTTATATTCGTTTTTTAAATCGAAAGAAAAATAGAAAAAAAATTACTCGCAGCGGGACTCGAACCCACAACCACTGGATCACTAGCCAAGTGGACTACCAATTGTGCTATACGAGAACCGCTTAGACTTGTCAAATTTTAAATATCGAAGATATTCGCTAGCAGACGTTTCTGCATAATAAAAAATAATTTATAACATTCGTTAATCATAATGTAGGTCTTACATTGGGATACACTATTATATGTAATTATATATGTACAGATGTAGTGAATAATCCTTTCCTATCGGCAAAACTCGGCACAACGATAACACCCGAATGGTGCCGATGTGCCTATGAATTACTGTATTATTAAATTACGTGTAGGTATCAAATAAATCGCATACTTTATTTATCAATGTCAAATGTCAAACTGCCCGTTTGACGTATTTTACACTGAGATGTTAAAACCACCACGATTATATAATATAAAGAATTCGTTAGGTAAACAAAAATATAACTAGTTACCGAGGACGTTTTATTTCAATAAAACGCACTGATAAAAACCAAATTCCGGTTGGGATGATCTAATGATTCTATAAGGATTGAAACCCCAAAAGTCTAACTATAAGTCAAAACTACAGTAGGATTTTGCAGACCTTTTTTATAACAAATTTTTTTTGTAATTAATTAAAAATACTATGACATAACAAAAAAGACACCTCAACATAAAACAAAACAAACCAGCAGAGAAATTAATATAAATAAGTATGGTTTTCTGATTGGATGAACGACTTCGATTATGACAGCGGGATAAGATGAGGAGAAGCGGGGTGGACAGTATGATGCGAAACAATACTTCCAACTTCCATACCACAGTCAGAATCAGAACTATTTTCTGGTGTATCATCGTCAGAGTTTTCATAAACGGTGATTACAAAACTAGCCATATAATTTTCCAACTCAGGTTCGTGTTTTCGGTATCGTTTTCGTATTTGATGGCGTGGTCACATACAAAAATGACAGACAAGAGTGACATGTAAAAAGTCTATCAAAATATAGGTGGCCTGCATTAATACACGAGTCCATGAATTTTATCACAAAATCTAACATCAATAAAATATTTCAACAAAATATTTCTGTGGTATTAACTACTCTATATAGATACTTCCTCTTGCAATGCGACCGTTCCCTACGTTGTCTCGATGGGTACTGAGTGCGAGTGAAGTAGTAAGATAAAAACGAACATTTCCGAGAAAATACGAAAGGAAAGGATTATTCACTACATCTGTACATAGTTAGTATCAATTGGAATGGTATACCTGTCCGCGCCGACAGCCCACCGCCGCCACTTCCCTCCGCACAACCGCACACGTGACCGGCGCTCGCGCACAACGCCCGTCTATCTCTCTCCCCCTCACGAACAGATCCAACTGAGTCCACTCTCCCCTCTCTTTCAGCCCTTCCTTTTCTTGATCGTACAGAGCTTTCGCGGCTTCCCCCTCCTTTAAGATTTCCTTCCAGTGTTTTTCCAAATCACGAGCCAATTTAATGTATGGCGTTTCCTCTGCGTTCCACCAAGGTCGGCCTTCGAGTCTTGGAATGTTGTATAGCGAGCGCTGAGCGGCTGAGAGGAAATGTCCAAGAGCTGCGCCCCTTTTATGAACTTCGTGTGCTTCGTCAAACCGCCCTAGCAATAATAAAGTGTCGCCCAAATGATAGTAATATCTAGGTTCAGTGGCCGGGCCTGTGTCGCCTTCCAACGCTCTTTGTAAGAGATCTAAAGCTTCTTCGAGGCGGTTGTGCTGGGTTTTTAGTATGAAACCGTATTGTGCTAGGGCGAGGCGGTCGTTGGGCCAGCGTTTCAGGGTTTCTTTGAGCGTTTCTTCAGCTAGGTCACCTCTGAAACATTATACATATAATAATAAATAAATAATAAATATTTCTGGACAATCTTACACAAATCGACCTAGTCCTACGGTAAGCTCAGTAAGGCTTGTGTTGTAGGTACTAGACGACGATATATATAATAGATAGATACATATAAATACTTAAATACATAGAAAACATCCATGACTCAGGAACAAATATCTGTGCTCATCACAAATAAATGTCCTGACTGGGAATCGAACCCAGGACCATCGGCTTCATAGGCAGGGTCACTACCCACTAGGCCAGACTGGTCGTCAATACAGGCACATTAATTAAAATAGGTATCGTCTGAGTTAGCACGCGCGCGTATTGCGTTGTGCTTTGATCTGCCCACAATTTAATTCATTCAAATATTTGTGCCGCCTTCAAAACTATTGAACATTTCTTACCTATCGGCCATTAGGAACGTAACAGTTAAATTGGTCCTGTGAGATGGCTCATCGGGAAACCGACGAATGAGCAGTCGGTAGATTGGCTCCGCGTTGAGGTAGGTACCTAACAAAGCAAATCAATTAGAATCTATTAGACAATGTTAAGTATTATTTAATATGTTATAAAATCAAAAATGTTGTATTATGGACTTGGTATTATTTCAGCAGATTTAAAGAGACCTTCATCGTTCGACTTTAATACACCTCCTCTGCCATGAGTTTCTAGGAACAATAAAAACGGGTGGCCATATATACATTTCTATAAAAAGTCATCCGTTTTCGTTGTCTCTGATCATTAAAATGTAAACAAATCCTTACCTCTAAACTGTATCCTATTAATAGCTCTCTCTGCGATTTCAATTAATTTCTTATCGGATAATCGTTCGTTCATCTTAAGCAACTCGAGGTATGCTGCTATCGCGCGTCCGAGTAGCGCGTTGTCTCTCTTCCTCTCTGCCGCGGCATCCAAGGATTTAGCCACGATCCATCGCGCGCGGGCACTATTTTTCAGCTGCACTGCGCCTGCTCGATCCGCCGCAGCCATCAGAGCGCCCTCCATATTAGTAACACAACACACTTAAGGGTACTAGTGGATTAATTAACACTTATGGCCGCCATCCATCCGGGTTACCTCCAAATAGTCTTTATTGACATTTTTGTTGGAAGATAAACCCTGAATTTTTAAAATAAAAGTATCATAAGCGTATTGATACCATAATTTTGATGATGGCAATACTATTCACACTCAAAATCTATGTCTATGGTTAGGTCCCTACGACCGAGTCGGGAGACGCGCGGGGTGCGGGCGCGTGTGGGCCTGAATCGCTCGTAGGGAGCATGGGAAATGGCACAACGATCAAAGTTTATAAGTTAGAGATGCATTTAGTTAGTCCAACCAATCCTGGAATTGAATTCATAGTTTCATGAGAAATAGTCATAAAGTAATTTCTATGTTGTAAGGACGCTAAATAATAGACGACATTTTATGTGGTTTCTTTGATATAGTTGGTGTATCCTTATATCGCAACAAGCAACGAACATCATAATATCTAAAGCGGGCACACGTCATGCATAACAGTTAGACTACATACCTATTACTAAAAGTATACACCAACCCAATTTTTACTATTTCTCTATCGAGACTTGTCCGACATTTAACCACAGATCTCTGTATCATGTTTTTTATATTACGTAAAAAAAAAAATCAAGATGAGAAAAAAAATTGTCAATAATTCTAAAGTTATAAGATACAATATTTTAACTAATCACAATTTAATGAATTGAAGATTTTAACTTCAACCAAGGAACCTTATATACTTAAGGCACGATTCTAACCTGTATTCATAGTACGTATTATTTTTATGATATCTAAATGATAATTCAAAACATCCATCTCTTACAATCGAGCGGTATCAGACAAAGACACGGTCAGGACTTGTCGTCGCCGCGCAATAAATTGACATCACTAACGGACCGTTTGTAAACCCTATTGCAACGACATAAGATTTATAAAGAGTCTCGTGGTGCTGTTACCTGGTTGAACTCTCGCTCGGCATCATCGAGCTGCTGGCGCCAATAGGCGTCGGCGGGCTCGCCCGGCCACCCGCCCTCTATACTGTTCCCGCCATCCTCTGAAAAACAAAGCATCTGTGTAAGAGCCTATTGCATAACAATTTACAACTAATATTATTACCGGAACTCTCGTTCTAATAAATGGGATTGGAATGGGACTTCCGCTAATATTACAAGTTGTACAATACGCCCCAGATAGCTAATACACAGCTCAGCCGCCGTTTATAATGTGTTTCATAGCACGCGTGCTGGATGTTCGTACTAACTAAAAGATTTTGAATTCGCCAGATATGGAAGCACTATCACTTTATTGAACTGACCATCGCTGCCATCGCTGGCACACTTACATAGCATTATGAGCAAAACATTTTTCTAATTACAAATTTTAAGTATTTTAGAAAATGTATATTTTTTGGTTTTATCACATTTATATTATTTGTAGTTTCATGGCGAATTTAAGTAGGGAGACCGAGGGTTTTGAAACAGAGGTGAGTTGAAACAACGTCAATTTCATGGGAATCTATAACCGTTGTCAAGCTGGCAACAGCGCTGTTTATCGGCGTTCCCCGCCCGCGGGCCCTCAGTGTGTGCGTCCTTGGCTCACGGCGCGCGGTTGCGTGTAGTTCTAGCACACGTGTCAAAAAATATGAAAAGTAAGTTTTCATCGTTTTTTTCCCCCGCCTACTATTTAATAATGTGTTAGTGTTTTGGCATGTATTATACACGTTTCTGAAAGCTCATTGACTCAGGGATCGTGATGAACAGTATTGGTGGAAATTATTAGTTGTGGTTTGCTTTTAGGTTGTGATTTTATAACGGATGGGTGGATTTTTGTTATTGAGGAGATTTGAAACAGACTGTTTTCAAATCTCCTCGGTTCTATTGCGTATGGCTTCTGTTTTGTTAATAAGGTGATATTTATTTTTGTTTTGCTTTTTTGGTTTTTAGCATGCCTACGGACTATAAACGAAAAACAGACAGAGGTATGGCGAGCCAAGAAATATATGAACTAGCATCAGAAGAGGTTTTATTGCGCCACAAAAGTCTTCGGGATGCTGCGTCCAGCTATAACCTCAACCATACATCATTGTACAGGTATATAAAAGAAAAAGGCTTATGACTCTCAAGAAACGCCAGTTCCTCCGAGTGTAGGATACCCAGAGAAGACCATTTTTACATCCTCGGAGGAAAATATACTCAGCGAATATCTTTTAAGCTGTGCTGCTGCTAACTATGGTTTAACTACCAAAGAAACCAGACGTTTCGCCTATAAGCTTGCTGTAGAGTATAATAAAACATGTCCTTCTTCTTGGGTGGAAAATGAGATGGCAGGTGAGGTTTGGCTTCGGTCTCTTCATGAAACGTCATCCTAATCTTTCTCTGCGACTGCCTCAGCGAACAAGTATCGCTCGAGCAACGAGTTTTAATCGAACCAACGTGGAACTTTTCTTTCATAACTACACCACTGTCCTTGACAAATACAAGCTGGAAGGTAAGGATATATGGAACATGGACGAGACTGGAATCACCACTGTTCAAAACCCAGACCGTATAATTGCAAAAGAGGCCAGAAACAAGTGAGTGCAATGACTTCAGCAGAAAGGGGACTTTAGTAACGGTTGCTCTTGCTGGAAACGCCTTAGGTAATCATATTTCCGCCAATGTTCATTTTCCCGCGGAAAAGATTCATGACCATTTTATCCGCGACGGGCCTGCTACAATAGGCACTGCAAATGGAACGGGTTGGATGCAGGAAGAAGATTTTAATACCTTCCTCAAGTTCTTCAAAAATCAAGTAAGACCATCAAAGAAAAATAAGGTATTATTGTTATTAGATAACCACGCGTCACATTCATCAATCAAAAATATTGATTTTTGTAAAGAAAATGGAATTATTCTATTGACCTTTCCTCCTCACTGCACTCACAAGCTACAGCCATTGGATAGAGCTGTATTTGGACCAGTAAAAAAAGCAGTGAATACTACCTGTGATAATTGGATGCGATCTAATCCTGGGAAGGTCATGACCATTTATGATATTCCTGGAATAGTGAAAACGGCATTTGGTGTAGCAGTCACATCGCGTAACATGACATCTGGATTTATTGTGACAGGACTTTGGCCAGTTAACACTGAGATATTTCAAGAGGATGATTACTTACCCAGCCAAGTTACTGATAGGCCTTTAGTTAATTCTGAGAGTTCTTCCACTGAAACCCCAGGCCCATCTTGCCCACGTATAGTGACATCTGAGTATCCTGCCACAGGAAACCCTGGCCCATCTATTTCTTCTGCAGTTAACGACATCCTTGCTCCGGCTAGTTCCAATCTGGCGACATTCTGAAGGTTCAGTCGCAGAGAATTTTAGCTCACCCAGCTGTTCCGCAGTTAACAACAATCCTGGCCCTGTCTAGCTCCTCGAACGGCAAATCCAGACGTGATGAGCGTACGCCAAGTCCTATGACTGTTGTTATAATCAGAGAGGAAAGTGAATTAACCCCTGGGAAAAATATGCCTGAAGAAGTTCCTGTTGCAAACTTATCTGAGCCTACGCCTGACACAACTGCGATGCTGCCACCTAATGAAGCAAGTTTATCTACAGAATTGTCATCTAATAGGCAACCTGTACCCTCTACGTCGCGTGTTTGTAGTGAAACTCCTTTCTCACCTGAAACTCTCAGACCTTTGCCAAAAGCTCCACCAAGGAAAGGAAAACAGACCAATCGACGAAAGGTGAAATCAGCCGTTTTAACGGACACTCCTGTTAAAATGAGTTAGCTGCAATTGAAGTGGCTAGGTTAGCAAAAAAGAAAGTCAAGGCTCCAAACTTCAAAGAAAAGATAACACCCAAAAGGTCAAAGGCAGCAGCTAAGAATAGTAGAAAACAGGCCAAGAAAAACAAGAAAAAAAATGAAAGTGAAGAGGAAGATGAAGAATGCTTCTGCATTTGTTGTCTTGAACCCTATGCAAATAGTAGAGCCAATGAGAAATGGGTCCAATGTATGGAATGCAAACTATGGTCTCATGAAGCTTGCACTGGTGGCGAGTTGACTTATGTTTGTCACAACTGTTTATCAGAATAATCTGTTTTGTTCTTATACGCTTTTATAGTATATTAAAGTTGATATTTGAGATTATCTAAGTTTAGGATTTGCATTTATTGCATAAGACTTATTAAGATGAAAAATTAAGACTGATTGCTGTGCCATTACATTAATAAGTGTCATTTAATTATAACATACGTCTCTAAGATACATATTCAAAGCTTTGTGATTACTAGTTTGTTGCTATAATTATAAAATATATTGTATAAGTCTGATCTCAATTAAAATTTTAAGGCATAATGTGCAGAAACAAAGTAATTATTTTTAAAAAGAGGTTTTGACTTGTTTAAATTAAGCAGATGTTACTTAATAGGATGATTGTTACATTTTGATTTTATTATTTAATAAAACCTGTTTTAATTGATGTATTTTTCTAATTTACAACCCTTTTTCTCTGATATAAGTAACTGTTTCAACTCTCCTCGGTCCCTGTTTCCATCTTCTCAGTATTAGGGAGTTGAAACAAAATGACTTGACACATTTCAGTTTAGATATCTCAAGGCCTACATTCATACTCATGCTATTTTTGTTGGTCTTACATAAAAGTGAAAGAAATAAGCTATCGAATGATACCAATCTCGTACGGATTCTGATAGTTAGATTTTGTGTACGTCATAAAATGTGAAAATTGTTTCAACACCCTCGGTCTCCCTACTTAGTACTACATAATATTTATATTTATTATGTAGGTACAGTCAAAGACAACGTTATAAACACATTCAAATTAAAGTGCCACTATTTGTTTGCTTGCTAAGTTCATTTTAAATTTTTTATGACAAAGGTGGCAAACGAGCTGACGGATCGCCTGATGGTAAGCAATCACCGTCGCCCATAGGCACCCGCAACACCAGGGGAGTCACAATTCCGTTCCCGGCCTTTTAACCTTATAACCTTAATATTAAGATCTGTGGATACATATGTTAGCATTTTGACCGGGTCGATATCATTGACCTTGAGTATACCTAGGTTTTAATTGACCTAATTCTAAAATAATATTATTACAAGGTAAGGTAGTATTTTGGAGCAATTAAAATATAACCTTATTGTAATTGCTCCAAAAACCTGAGCTGAAATCGAGACTAAAATTCATTTTCCTAAAATTATTTTGTTAAGCGTATACGGTAATTCACTCACATCGGGTTAGTCATGCAGAATATTAGACGATTAGTTTAAAAACCACTCTGTTAGCGGACGGAGAAGCCACACTAGCTGTGTTTACTGCGTCGGGCCGGCCGCTCGGGCTCCGGCAGGCGGCCATATTTCGCCTCCAGCCGCGTCAGCAGCTCCTCGTCGTCCACATCTGATATTTCCTCTTCGTCTTCCACTTCTTCGTCGACCTCCTCCTCGATTTGCTCGTCGTCGATTATTTCAACGTCATCGGGTACATCTTCCTCGGGTTCCGGGCTTGGTTCCTTCGGGGGTGGCTTAGCTGCAGCGGGAGCCGCTTTTTTATGAACTATCGGTTCTTCCACTTCTTCCTCGACGTCTTCCTCGTCAGCTTCCTCTTCGTCGCTGTAAAGCTCTTTTTTTTCTTGTTCTTTAATCGCTCGTGCGGAGTACAGGTCCTGGAATGTTTCGGATTCAGTTTCTACGATTTATGAAAATGCCTTCTAACATTAAACAAACGGTCTATACTGCGTGCGAACACAATCATTCCAATTATAACTTTGCAAGTCTGTTCAAACACAGAACTGACTATTTTTGTCAGTTTAACTTTTCGTAATACCATCAATATATTGTGTAAACTTACTTTAGCGTGTACGGGTTCCGCTTCTTCATCTTCCTCGCTTTCTTCAAAAGTCGGTGATTTTCTCGTTATAGAAGGTATCTGTTTGCTCAATTCCTGTATCACTGGCCGGGAACTCTGTTGCGATCCCTTTATAATCGGAACTGTATAACAAGATTTTAAGAAATTCGATGTAATCAATCAGTTCTAAAAATAAAATAATAGATTATATTTTACTCGTTAATTTGGCCTACCAGGTTCTGAAGGTTCTTCCGGGATCAGAGTCATGCGCCGATCTATGGCGGGTGTGACTTCTCTAGAGTCCTCAGATTGTGGCACATCTGTTGTACAAAACGTTGTCTTAGCAGAAAAGAAAAAGTGAGACAATAGCTCATCGATAAAAATCGGTAAATCTTCAAATTCTAAACATTAAAAATATAAAATCAGTGCGGTCTACAAAATATATAAATAAATGGCAACTAGAAACACGTACGCAAAAACGCATTGCAATGCCAACTCGTTACTAGTGATAGGAAAATAGTTTTAAGTAGATAAGTTGTTGCTGTTGGACAGTTTGTCTATATACATACTTAGTAACAATACGAAAAAACAGAACGATAGTTTGCTTTAAAATAAAGCTTCTGTCATAGGTGTATATAGCGAGGGAACAGTGTGGGCCGTGACCATCACAGTACGCTCTTGTGCCCAGGTGCCCACCCCAGGACGTTGGGTGAGCCATTCGAAATAATTTTACGGGCCAGACCCCTGAAAAAATAAGTCTCGAGGCGCTATTTGTTCTGTGGTAGGAAGTTTAAAATGTGTGTACGCACCACTGGAGGCCGTGGCGCGGCGTACGATAGCGTGCGTGGCGACCAGCAGGGCGCCCCCAATGCTCAGCTTCAGCCACACTGCAACACACGCCCCACACTTAGGGTCCGTTGTTTCAAGCACCCTTCGACGGGTATAAGGGGGTCAAAAATACGCAAAACCGAAACCTATCGCTTTGAAATAAAGTTGTAGGAATGGTGGAAAACTTTACTGCCTTATGCCTTAAGGGTTAACGTCTAATCGGCAAGCGTCCATCATGGACAGTTGCACAAAGAACCCGTCATGTTTTATAAAAAACTTCAGAGTATTAAGAAAAATCTTCGTATTAAAAAATGATAAATGATGTATGTTAGTACTATATAAAATTATAGTTTTGAGCAAAAGGTAAGGTACCTAAACGGTCGGCTGTCTTGTAGTTCCACATTTTGGAAGTGTTGTTTATTTTAGAAAAGGCAAAAAACTGCTTGAAAACAGCACGTACAATATAATGCTTTTTTTAATCAACGTACTATCTTATTAATCTCTATCTTACAGTATTGATCCTAATAAGGTGTCGCTAGTTTATCAAAAAGAGAAACAGTTCTACTTGTCAGTACCAGTTATTATTAATACGCAAATGTATTATAAGTAGTAATTGAACAACATCAATATGACAATGATTCCAAGCACGCGATTATTGGTGTTTAATATGTTACGTCTAGATGAAAAGTAGAGTAGATGCTGCTGTATGGCGTTGTATGGCGAAACACGTTATAACATAATTTAAACTATCAAAATATTTTGACAATTTCATTGGCATACAATGAATGAGACATGAAATGAAAACCGGAAATTATAGATTATTCGAGAAATAAAAAAATAATCTTGTAGTTACGACATTCTTATTGAAAAAACATTATTACAACAGATACAATCAGTATTATTAGCTGAATATGATACTTATGTACCTCTCTGTGTTTTTGAGAGTGCTTGCAAATAAAGCCTTTAAATTTATAGATGACATACAATTTATAAAATTCACATAATTCATTGCTCTAGTTGTAGGCAACACACGGTATAAGTGATATAAGCGTCATGCATCTGGGTAGAGCACGATCAGACTTTACGCATTTCATACCTACTCCTTTCTCTATAACAAGACCTTTTATATATGTAGATTTGCACGCATAATTGACACATAATATTTTGCGTCTAATCAAAGCATACCCGGAATTTCCGGGAGCAAAAATACATTACATACATACATAGGTATGTATATATGTAATGTAATCACTAGCACTGATGTTTGTTTTAAGTCTAAATACTCATTCGAGTACAATGAGCACATACAAGTTACAACAGGTGTGTGAAACTGGACGGAAATACTCTGGAATTGATGAAGTATTTTAATTACGGTTACTTGGCACTATGTCAAATATGGTGATAATGGCGGGAGTACAAAGTTCCCGATTATTTGATATTGAAACCGTAGTCTAATATGAAAAAAATATATCTGATTTAAGTATTCGACGCGTATACTTAATAAAAAAGGTTTTTTTTTTTTTTAAATAAAACACACAGTTAATTTAATAGCGAAAGTGCTATGCTGTTTTATATAGGCTACCACGGGGAAGAAAAAGGCACACCGTAATAATACTTGGCCATTATGCCGAAATAGATTCTCCATAGAAACGATTTGCTAGGACCTGTCGGGACATCGTGAATACTTTGTGTCATATGTGCTCAAAGGCAATCAATTGAAAAGAGGTAAATAATAAGAATATCACTTTATTGTTCGTTTAAGCTTTTCAATACTTGTACAAAAATAATAAATATTATAAAAAAATACATTTATTACTGACATATTAGTCCATAGTTATGTGCAGGGTTCGGCAAGTCATCGCAAAACAGTCGCAACACGGCAATAGAACAAGATTAATAGAATAGCATTACGTACAGTATTATTTAATTATATTTTTCAATGACATTTATTACCGCAAACCAAAATTCACCATACGTGTGTGAAGGTATTTCCATTAACATTTTGATGGTTGCATTGTATTTATTTGCACAATATTTAAAATGTTTAGAAATAACCATAGTTAAGCAATTATTTGTATTAAGTAATTTAAATGGTCACCACAGCCACTTTGACAAATCCATGACAGATATGCGACTAAAAAGGTCAAATGTTTAATTACGATAATATCCGTTTTAAATATCTAATAATAATCTAAAACCTCGACTCTATACTCTTGTTCCATGCCCATATCTATTTCTGCGATGACTTGTCCGAACCCTGGTTATGTGTGTATCGAAAAACTTACCCGTTGCCGTTTAATAGTGTTATAATATAATCAGTGTATTTGCTCTTTAAAAAAAACTGAGCGTGCGAGTAAGCGTAAGGGACTAAATAAAAGATAAGAATATAATGATTATTTATTTCTTTTTTGGCGTAGTTTCTAGTATCTTATCTTTATGTACATTATTTCCGTGCAATGTTAGTAGTTAGTAGGAATTATACTAATCGTGCTTGTGGTAGTGTAAAGCATTATTCATAAGTTGGTAAAATTATTGTATTAAAAAGACACACTTCTATGTTATAATATATTATCTGCGATTGACACCGGTCGCAGAGCACAGCCCACAGCGTCTCGTACTTATACAGTTATTACTACAATACACAGCGATACAAGCCGAGTCCCGCCGGCTTAACTATCTTTCCTACAGTTCAACATTTTCTCTTGAACTCATGAAAATGCAATGTCATGTTCATGTTGTCCCCGTCCTGACTAAGATATAAACTGACTCTCGCTTGGCACCAACCGTAGACCACGATTCACGATAATATTTTACTATTATGGTACAGTAAATCGGCGGTTGTTAGCTGATATACATTTTTAATAGAAGTACGAGACGCCAAAAACTAAAGTCGATTACGGAATGATATCACAAAAAGAGCTTATATCATAACAATATCATAATTAAGACCGGGTTTGACCAAGTACACAGAAAAATTACGTCCGAATTTTCGGGGGCGTTCCGACTATGTTATGGCAAAAATAACAAACCTGGATCATTGTCAGAGATGATCGTTCTATACGCGCTTTAATTGTAACTAATAAAGAAGGAAAATATTCAGAAATTAATGGTTTGCAAACTTTATACCAGTTACAAGTACAAATAGTTGGTAACAACTAAACTAGCCAATTATGTCATCATACCAGTACACATATCAGTGAGATCGTTGTTTTTATAGCAGTAAGGATGTGTACAGATATATTTGGCCACTTTAAACTGCTACTAACTGTAGTAGAATAAAATACCCGTAAACGACATTAGGATAAACGTTAGGCCAAGCATACAAAGATAAAGGGTTACTCACTATGGGAAGCCTCCGCTTCCTCCTTGCGAAGCTGCTCTTGGCGCCTCTCGTATTCCTCTTCATCTTCTAGCGTGTCAGTCGGCTTCTCCGACGAAGGCTCATCCTCTACCTGGTTGACAAAACAACATCAACTAGGAATATCTAACAATTTTATTAATTATTTTGATTTGATTTCTCGAACACCAGTGGATTTGATTAATTTATAATTTATGTTACTACTTTTGAAGTTGGTCTTCAAAAGTAATATTCCCGGCCGACGCTCTGACCAACTGGACAAGTAGTCAGTGTTTTTCTTAAGTATACATACGTCATCTTTTTCAATTTAAAACCAGATCATTCATGGAATACCGTAACTGTCTTTTATATGTGCCTAACTAGGCACCGATGGAACCGGCTTGTAACAAAAACTATTGAAATCACCCTCATAATTTTTAGTAAAATTATGTTTATCTATATTTTTATTGTAAACACCTTCATACTTTTAAGTAAAATTATGTTTATCTATATTTTTATTGTAAACACCTTCATACTTTTTAGTAAAATTATGTTTATCTATATTTTTACTGTAAACACCTTCATACTTTTTAGTAAAATTATGTTTATCTATATTTTTATTGTAAACACCTTCATACTTTTTAGTAAAATTATGTTTATCTATATTTTTATTGTAAACACCTTCATACTTTTTAGTAAAATTATGTTTATCTATATTTTTATTGTAAACACCTTCATACTTTTTAGTAAAATTATGTTTATCTGTATTTTTATTGTAAACACCTTCATACTTTTTAGTAAAATTATGTGTATCTACATTTTTTACGTAAGTCGTTAAAGCCTATATGTATAAACCGTGATGGAGTCATCATCCTTGGTATATTATTTAGGTAATGATCAATCTACTTGTTCTGAACATACCTCATCAAAGGGTTTCCCAGAGGGTGCGGTTATCCGTTCAACCGGGGGCTCGTCATCGTCAGCTTCTAGGAAGTCGTCATCCGGCTCGTTGGTGTCATCGTCATCACCATCATTATCATCATCTCCGTCATCAGCGTCGTCGTCACCGGCTGCATCTTCAACTGACCCTGTAACATAGTATGTGTCGGTAAATTCATGTCAACTAGACTATTATGGTCACAAGACACAGCTTGGCTACATGCAGAAGCAGGTTGACATTCCATCTTCTGGGAAGCATTATAGCATCGAAGTGTGACATTGACGCTGAGATCAACAGCATTTGGGAAGCTATGTACCAAGATCTTCTGTTCGCACGGACTAAGACTGGTAATTGCTATAAGTTAAAATCTTTATTTTTATGATTCGACGAAAGTCAGACATATAATGTACCTTGGCTCTTATCATCATCATCATCGTCATCATCTTGCTCGGGTAAGGCGGGCAGCTCGACATCAATGGGCTCCTCATCCTCTGGAGCTTCCTTCTCTATCTTCTCCACTTCTAGAGACGTGTCTTCCTCTTCTTCTTCGTGTTCTTCATCGTCCTAAAAAATAGGATAAATAATGATTTTGGAAAACTAATAATGTATTATAAAACTAGTAGATATTTGATATAAAATATCTCACACAAGAAGTAAATATAGCCCTAAAACAAAAGGGATTAATAAATCCTGGTGAAACAGATGTTTACCATATGATGGAATCTGAAGTCTGCTGTAAATAAATCTTTCACTTACTACATACTATCAATTTTACTGTATTAATACATCTTACAAAGTTTGAGAAGAGGCATCTGGCATGAGTACATCAGAATTATGAAGCCAGTTAACTAATGCACATAGTTTACGAGATTATTTTATGTTGCCTACATGTTGGAGATAAGCCTTTAAAAGATTTTTTACAAATAAAATAAATATTAAAGCTATTAAAATGTGAAAGGCTAAAAACGTAAGTTTACTTCATATAACTGTTAAATAAAAACACATAAGCAAAAAACATTTGGCATTCAGCACTTATTCAAATGCATCATCATATATGAAATATTGTCTACTCCTAGTATCATGAGTAGAATAACTTTTTTTATAAAGCAATGTACAGTCTGTTACTAGTGTACAGTCAGCAGCAAAAGTTGCTAAGCGTTTGAAGTGTTCAAAATGACCTACACGCGCTCTTATTCTCTTGACAATAGAGACGTGTTTACCTCATTTTGAACACCTCAAATGCATAGTTACTTCTGCTGCTGACTGTACAGTCTGTAAACAATTATTATTTTATTTCTATTAATTTCTGTTCTAGCCAGTCTTTAGTAAAAATAAATACAAAAAGAATAACAATCTTGTTACAAGTTGAAGTTACGTTTTAGAAAAAGCATAGTGTTTTGTTAGTGCCAATCGAAAAACGTTACAGATGTCTAGAATTTCCACTCGCATATCATTTTGCACCTCATCATTTTGTTCGTTGCTGTCTCCTTCGTCATCTTGATTATTTTGATCATCATCCTCCTGTTCAATACTTTGATTATTGTCTTCATCTTCATCATTGTTTTGTCCGATTTCATTGCTTAATTGTGTATCTTGTTCATCGTTATCGGCATATTTTAAATCATCATCATCATCATCATCGTCGTCGTCGTCTTGTTTGTTCTCGTCATCATCATCGTCATCAGGTTCGGCAGCAGTGTCTTGATAGTATTTTCTATAAGGGAGATCTTCTTCCTGTTGTTTATGGTAATAATTATAATAAAATATATGTATTTATTTTAGAAAACTGTAAAAACTTTACAACTTTATTAAGCCTTTTGATATTCGACCCTTACATAATGTTATTATTTATTAAAACCATTTATGACTTAGTCACCTCATAATTATCTCCTAAATCGTTTTCTTCACTGTCATTCTCATCTTGCTCTTCTAGATTTTCTTGAGTACGTTCATCATCATCATCATCATCTTCTCGGGGCTCATCGTCATTTTCTTCTTCTTCATCATCATCAGCGTGATCTTCATCATCTTCATCGTCATCATCTGCTTCTTCACTATTCTCAGCTTCCTCGTCATGTTCATCATCATCATCGTGTTCTTCGTCTTCATCATGTTCATCATCATCATCATTTTCTGCTTCCTCACTATGCTCGGCTTCCTCGTCATGATCATCCTAATTAACATTCTAGTACATAATTACCTATTCAACTAAGCATTTTGTTGCAATAGTTTGTACTACAGTTTATTTGGTTAATTTTAATCTGTTTCATTATGTTATGATAATAGGTCTAACAACCATAGCCAAATAAAGCTGTCCACATTAATGGTTATTTTTTTTTTTAATTAAATAAAAAATAAAAATAAATTCATTTAATATGTTGTGGTGTACAATAAGTAATTACATAGAAAATTTGTATAGGTATATGTTCAACATAATATAATTGTATAAGTATATGTGAAACAGATAGGTATCTTTTATTTTTAATATAGGGAAGGAATTAAACAAATTTTTGCATTTAAATAAAAAATCGCTTTAAAACCAACACAGAAAATTAGCTTAATACAATTTAAATATTTCTTACAAAATTTAACATATCCTCCTAAGGCCCAGAATACAAATAAAATGCTACTCAAATTCGTTCTTTATAGTGTGGGAAATAAAGTATCTCTTATGTGTCAAAATCGAAGGAAATTTCTTTAAAGTAATTAGTACCACATGTAGGTCTGTGGGCTTTAGGAGAATATTCAAACAAATGCCTGATTCAATAGAGACATAGAAAGACCTATAAGTATAATCACAAGACTTACATGATGCTTTAGGTCCAGTGTGTGCTCGTCATGGTGGTCATCATCAGGGGCATCTTCCAGCCAGCCCTCTAGCACACCCGAGTATTGGGACTGTACTGAATTTGCTTCCACTGCATGAAAGGATGGATAATTAACATACATTTTAGTAACAGATCTCTCATTAATATAATAATAAATAGCAGCAGTGATTTCAGTGATTATTAAAAATAAGCCAGACTTGACCAGTGTGTAAAAGCCATGAAAGTTTAAATCAGTGATTGAGTGATATTTTTCTATTTGCTTACAGTATGTGTGTTACTGGCAATAGAAATAGACATTAAAAACAATAATACACTAACAACTAATATCACTTAAATGCAATAATTTATATAAGCTCATAAGACCCAGTGTACATTACAATGTACACTCCCTGTTCAATGGACTTTAAATCCTTTATTAAAGGAAATAAAGTAGCATTTCTTATGTTTCATTATTTTTCGAACAAAAGAAAATTCAACGCAGTTTAATGTAGGTACAATAAGATTGATTTTAACTATAAAAACTTTTTGTATGGTGGGTCTCACGAGGATAAAAAAAAATTCTATATAAAGAATAACCAAAAACTCACGTTCCGACAGGCCTCGGTTTTCCAGAATAATAAGGCCAATGAGCCCAACCAGCACAAAGAGAAGGGAGAAGAATATGATTTTAGCACACCAGTGACCACCTGTGCCATGGTCATGGTGCGAGTGAATAAACACGTCCCCCTCGCCAAGCGCCGCCGACGTCCCGCGCGGCTCATCTACTCCCAAATCATCTTTAATATAAATAAAAAAAAAACTATTAAAAAGAATGTGACAATTTAAGACTAATAAGCTGCAACTCTAAATCTTACCTTTTTTCCTCTTCTTATCCTTACGCTTCCTTGGTTGTACGTCGCCTGACATGGTTCAGTTTTATCTGGCGCTCTGCAGGCGACAGAATCTCTCTTATTGTTTCATAACCCTGGGTAAACAAAGAACACTTATATACATACAAATAAATTTGGGGCACGAGTCGTATAACACTACCAAATGCGTAATATTCTTAAACAAAGATAATATGCGCACGTTGAAATTTTAAAATAACCTACATACATGTGAGTACCTCTGCTGCTTTCATGAATTTATTTTAGAATTTAACCTAAAAATAACCGGCAGAGACAGCTGAGTACACCGCGGGTAGATGGGGGGCGGGACCAAGTCTGTGAAGTTTGTGACGGCTGTCGCAATCGTTCAAAAACTATAATTTAATTTAAAACTTTAATGTATAATATTTCATTTCATTTATAAATCACCATAAAGTACCAATTGCAAAACCGCTAATTTGCCGTTTAAGCTGTTTCCGATAAAAACTATCATCCAGTATTTTAAATGTTTAATACCGAGTAAGAATTATCTAAAACTATTAATATTTTATTTGTATCGGTGTATAAATTTAATGACGTATTGAATTTTGAAACCTTTAATGTTTGACAATTGACAACTTTGACATTTTATACTTCCGTGCGTGTCGACTGTCGATGTCGGGCTGTTATTAGGTTTTGTTTACTATTTATGAAATTATTAGTTAATTTGTAAGAAAATGAGTGAAGTAACCGTTTTATACGAAGGATATTCTAAAATGACTGGGAAAGATCAAATGACAGCAAACTGTAGCTGTACATTGATCACAGGCACACACAATGTTATTGTTGATACCATGACCGCTTGGGACAGTCAGAAAATTATCACTGGTTATTTGATTATTACATGCTTGTTAATTAGAATACCCGTTAGTACCATTCCTAACCTTATAATTATGATTGAATCAATACTTACACATTGCTATTAATTATACTTGAAATATACATAATCTAAACTTATGTTCTATGATTTTTGCAGCATTACAGAAATACAATGTGTCTCCAGATGATATAAACTATGTTGTAAGCACACATGGACACTCTGATCATATAGGGAACAACAATTTGTTTCTGAATGCCAAACACATAGTTGGTTTCAGTGTTTCTTTTAGAGAACAGTACTATATGCATCCTTTTGACAAAGGTAATTGTATATTCAGTACTTATTATTTATCTTCCCTTCATGTCGCGTTTAGTATTTGACCTGGTCATTGAGATCAACCATATTAAGTTTCATAATCTTTACTTATGACAGTATATTCATGTGGTAAAAAAATTATGATTTCAGGGGAGGAATTCATAATAAATGACAGTGTAAAGGTCATTCCAACCCCAGGGCACACATTATCGTGTGTCACAGTGCTTGTTACTACTGCAGAGAGAAGAGTTATAGCAATATGTGGTATGTATATGTTGCACACGCTGCTATATATTGTAATTACAATAATCCATTCATCAGGGGCGGATCTAGCCCTCAAAAGAGGTTGTGGTCACTAACCCATGTTAGGGACACCATACTGGGTAGATAGGATAGGGGTATTTTTATGCTGTCTTCGGAATCGTAAGTGTGATGTCACAAGTGTTGTGGGTATGCCCATTGTGCCCACAACCGTGGATCCACCCTTGCCGTTCATAGAGCAATTCTCCAGCTACTCTTGAATTCACTGTTTGGGGACTGATAATACAATTTTTAGTGCTAATAGATATCATTACAGGTGACCTGTTTGAAAATTATGAAGACATAGAAAATCCCAATGTGTGGCTGGAAGCGGGCAGCGATGATCCTGTGCAGCAAATGAGGAACAGACTCAAAGTTGTTGAGGTGGCAAATTGGGTCATCCCTGGACACGGGGCGAAGTTTCATGTCACAGAGCATATAAGGAACTCTTTGCGAAGACAGGCTGGAAATGCACCTGTGTAAATTATATTTATGACTCTAGGCTGGTGAGTAACAATTTCTACTGCTTAAATGCAGAGTTCAAACTAATTTTCTCACCAGAGTGTAAGTAATTTACAGTATAACATCAATGAAAATTATCAAAATGCCGCTCTAACATTAGCCATTCTCCAAAATACCTTCCATAGATTCCATAATAGCTTGTGGTGCCCAATATAATATGAATGGCTAAAGTTAGAGAATGAGAGAATTTTACTTACAACTTCAAGCAGCCTTTCCACTCTTGATGTCTTGTACTATTGTAAAGTGTGAATAAATATTGCAGTGATGGAACTTAAATCATGACAATAAATAAAACAAACAAATCTCAAGTCACATTTTATTACACTCATAAATATGCTAAAGGAGTGAAATACCTTTTAGTACACCCTTTAGCTGACACATTTGTTCAGCTAATTTAACTTTGTTGCAATGCATTAAAGTATAATTTATACTGTCATGAATGTAACAGCGAAAGTATTTAAAAACAAATTTCCAAATAAATATAACCTAGGAACAATAAGGTGGACTTAACACTGAAAACATTATAACTGGGCTGTTTTTTACTTACATTTTATGGTCTTAAAATGAAAATGCCGGTACATAATATAAGGCGGCATTTGTAAAAGCACATTCAGCATATTATGTGCAAAGTAAAATTTGCATTATATTGACATACATTCATTAGGCAGCTTGAAATGCCCTAACTATAAAGTATTATTAAGACCTAGTAATCAAATTTCAATAGTAAGCTATGATTAAAAAACAAGACAGTAATCAAAGGATATTATAAATATAAGAATGGTTTTTGAAACCTTAACAAGAAGTTTTTCTAATGTATAAATTATTTACAACATTACTTAATTTTCTTGAAGAATCGAAAAATACAAGGGATTTTTCTATTCATGGTCCTAAAACCATGTCCATTAAACCAATAACAAAAATAAAATATTTATTTTTGGGATTATAAATTCAGTGCTACACACATTAGTCTTAATATATATAGTCTTGTATTAATTACGTCTGTTGCTGTAATGCAATAATAAAATTGTCACTGGAACCAAATACCCGGATCACATAAGATCTAAGCAGGTTATGTTACGTATTAGTAGGTATATGAAAAAAATAGGAATCACTAACAAACAATAGGCGACTTCTTATACAGGGTGATTAATCCAAATGGGTCAGTGGGGGGAAGTTAGAAATTATGAGAGATAGCGAAATCTGTTCTTAGGAACCATGGCTTCGATTTTAGATTAAATAATAATGGCATTCAAACATTATTTTTTTTATACGACTGAAGAAGATGATGATGATGAGGAAAAATGTTCATGGCTGATGAATTTACGTTTCGTATCATCAACAATAACAACGAAAAATCTTTCAGATTTACACCTAACAATGTTTACAATACTTCGACCAGGTCCGATTCCCGGTTATGTATTTAAAAAAAAGTTTGAATGCCATTATTATTTAATCTAAAATCGAAGCCATGGTTCCTAAGAACAGGTTTCGCTATTTCTCATAGTTTCTGATTTCCCCCCACTGACCCATTTGGATTGATCACCCGGTATATGCATAATTCCAGGGCCCGAGTAAAGAGTTATGTACCTACACCACTTTTACCAGCCCATTTGCTCTTAGAACTTCGAATTACAAATGAGGACGTAAGCGTAAAAAATAAACTCGTGCACCATTTGTATCGAGTGCAAAAGTGCTGAATTGTAATTCAGAATTGTCCTATATGAATCTTCTAGCTATTACGGTCTGCGTAGCCCACTGTTAGAAAAAGACCGAATTTTTAGGTGTAATAGTGAGTTTTTGCGCGGTGTTCAAAAGTGACGTTTGGTTCATCATTTCAGCGTCCATCATACGGCCTTAGGTAATTTATGCGAAGTATAGGTAGTTTGACGAAGTTGAGGCGAACGGATTACGCACACAACTATATGAAGTACTGATTGAATGAATGGAATGAATGAGTAATTTCAAAATCTTCCTGTCATTACATGAAGTGTTGTTGTGTGCGTGACTTCAACTCTCGTGAAATTACCTATAATAAGTCTCCTGATCATGTAGAGCTCCAGGTAAAAAGAAGTTAAATTTTTCACTCCATATCTATCGTATGTTTTGGATAAGCTAGAAATGTATAGTAGGTACTATTTGACAAATAAAGGGCGACGCTAACGCGAGGGCGGCGCCTGTCATACGACAGGTATGAGCCAAACTTCACGGTAGTCACTGGACTATACATGCTAAAAAAGTAATAGATAATTAGTGCCAGACGAAACCACATAGATTAGGGACGAGATTCTGGCAACATACATATTCAATATTTGAACTATCAATTTGCTATTGCACCCTGCATGTAAATCCTAGATCTAACGGCAACGTCACAGCAGGTAGATAAAGAATATTTATCAAGAGGATTTTTAGCAGCCTAGCAGCGCTTGGATATCATCTTTAAATAAATACGTAAGTCCCGTTGTTTTAGCGAAATTTATCAGTTTAGAATATAAGACAACTTACACTAACAAATTTAAGCAGTTGATACATATATTAATTTCATACATGCAAAAAGTTTCAAATAGGAATAGGTATTTATCTTAAGTTGAAAGTGATATCACATTAATTTACACTTGTGGCACTCATTTACATTCTTGTACATAAAGATCGACTGCTCAGATGTTGCTCCCCGTGATACCTTCTACTGAGATCCGCGTGTCGACAAGTCCGGGCCACATTTGCTGCGTGCAATAATTAAACATTGTTTCCTATTAACTTATAATAATCTAGACCATTTTATATCACAGCCGAAGGTCACTAACGAACGCAACAAAGCTTAGACATGCCCAAATCCGTTCCGAACATTAATTGATAGCTGCAACCAAAAGGAAATAAAACTTAATACATAACATATTCAATGCTAATTCATAGATGTACATAAATATATCGATAAAACTTAAAAGAAGGCTGATATAAATTCCACAATCTCATGTACTTGTTTGTGTGAGGGAAGTATATGAATATATCATATAATATATACTGAAATAGTGAGAATGATTTTTTTTACCTGGGGATCAATACTAGTAGGTACGGGTTGCGGTTCATCAATGCACAAGTCAGAGTCGGAGTCTGCCCGGCGCAAGGAGCTGTCCTGTAACGTTTTAGATTAAAATGTAGTCCATAATAAGGCAATATATAATAATCTAGAATAAAGTTCGTTCCCCATATTCTTGAGCGGGTGTCGTTAGAAATGACAAAGGGAAAAAACCTACTGATGGGAATCAAGCGTCCGTCGAAGCCGAATCAACAGCTGCCAAGCGTGGCGACTATGGCACGCAAGTTGATACAGTATTTGAGGGAAGCTATACCTAAATTCTTATTGAAGTAAAACTTGAATTTGATGTATATTTTAAATAAAATACATCTAATTCAGAATCTGCAAATATCATTACTTGATGAGGTACTGTTTATAAAGGAGCGTCCCCACTAAGAGCATTCGAGTTGAATATTCGAGTATTGAGCTAAACGTTCACAACAATAATATATTCAACGCCGCATGCTCATTACAATTACAAGCTCATATGCTCAATGCTCTCCTTTATAGAACTATTACTAACTTAACGCAAAACTATCGTGTGACTCAAGACGTATCTATCAATGTATTAAAACGGATGAGTGATGTTTTATAAGTCGAATATGTTTCGCTTCATAACGGGGAGCATAATTATGAGCTGTTCCGTTAATGAGGGTAGTTTCTTCCGGGCCCTGGGCGCCGTGGCGGGTGCCGTCGTCGGCGCCCAGTGCCCGGTCGCGGAGAGCTGCGGCCCGTAGTCTTCGTCGGTCAACCAACCCAAACGGATCATGGTTATGCTCCTCGTTAGAGCGAAATTTGTCGAGCAATATTCGACTTATCTGTTTCAATACAATTAACTTAAATTTCGTTTACTTATGTTTAAACCGTAAAAAAACATGTAACTTGACTTGATATTTAATTTGAAGAGAAAAACGTTATCACCATAACACATATCAAACATAAAAAAAAAATCCTTTTAAAACCATTGTAAGCGAGTGACGATGGCAGTGAGATATACCCTATGGGTTTAATGGTCATAAAACACAAAAGGTCCAAACGGCTTGTTAAATGATTTGTGGTTTACATTGAACACGGAGTTTCAGAACGTTCCACTTGTGATCATGAGTGAGAAGTTTCGTCACACGTACCAAAGAAGGAGCATGATAGCGCTAAAAGTTTTTACAACCCCCTTGGTCTCAGAGGCTTGTGACAATGCCATTTTGTCTCGGAAACTTGTGACCTTTACATTGCTCTTGATTTGTAATAATCAAATTAGACTGAATGTGTTCATATCAATACAAGATGCCTATTACTTTGGAAATTAACAAAAAAAAATATGGGCGTAACATTTAAGTTTGAAGTTCGCAGCGGTAAGAAAAATAATTTAGTTTTCGGCTCAAACGTTTTATTTTCATATCCTTCGTGTCCATTATACGTCTCATACGACTCTTTACTTTCAATTTCCTCGTTTACCCCTACATTGAATGAAAATACCTACTTTTTATCTTTGATACGTGTGAAGAAACGAAAGTTGAATAAAGCGCACTAGGTACCTGGTTCCGAGCCAAACCACAATCCGCTTCGGGTACAACAAATTTGTAATTGTACAGACACTGCAATTAAAAAGAAATGATCGTCTACACAACTGGGTATAAATGAACGCACAAATACTACTTCAAAATCTGAGCAAGTTTGGATTTCAAGCTTGAGAAAAATTAAAATGCCAGAGGTTTTTCTTTATACATAATCGGCTAAAATGTCAGCATGAAATTCATTACCGGTTGCTTCTAGGACTATAAAATCTGATTTATTTTGTGAACTTTGTGGTGATTTTGCGCAAGCGTGAGTTCACGGTGTTCCTAGGGTTCTTGTTACAACAACTTATGCTGAGCCAACGCGCTTACTGCTCAAGGACGGAGAGCAAACCATGGCAGATGGTATACGATAATGAAAGCAACGAAACTCTGTTAAATAAATTAGTATACTTTTGTTATTTCTTGGTATAGGAATCTAACACTCTTCACTGATGGCGGTCAGAGTGGCAAACAGTAACAACAAAAGAATAGCAATCTACTAAAAGAGGGTTTTTTGTTCTCGTTATCGTATATCATCTTGGGCAGGCAGGTCGTCTATGGTGGATAAATAGATACATTTTCAGTCGACGTTTTGTACCACATTCACTAATTGGTCAGTCAGCGAGACTTGAACTTTATCAGTCTCAGTGTAACCCGTGACGTGAGTATCGATTCGTTCGACGAGCAGAAGCTTGTGATACTTAATTGTGCATAGTGGTGAGCTAGCGCGCCTCGGGGACCATAAACATGGTAATGTCGGAGTATGAGTTAGCAGTGGCTTGAGCAGCCGTGAATAATGCGCTCAAACTACTGATCGAGTATGATACTTACTTTCTACTAGGTATATGGTGTGAAGTGATGAGCTAGCGAGCGAGGTATTGTCGTGAGCGGCGCGCTATAGCCTTTGGCGGTTTTAGCGGCTGTATGTATCGTCTACAGTCTTAAATATTACAATATATGTTTTGATACTTACTCCCTGTGTGTACTGGTGCGTGGTGGTGAGCCAACGCGCCACGGGACTCATAAACGTTGGTAAAGTCTCAGTCAGTGGCGGGCGAGCGTGAGTTAGCAGTGGTTTGAGCAATCGCGAGTCCACAGCACCCCACAGCTTCGCTAAGCGCGCCTTTTCGGTCCCTCCGTCGACGCGGGACGATTCCTAATACACATATCATTTAATTAGTAGGTATACAGATGAAACCATGTGTTTGAATCTTAACCCTTTCAACGCAATTCAGCGGACGACGTTCCCGTGAATGTTGCCAAGACGCTTATTAGTGCGCCGTCACAAAAACTCAATCCTTACTTTAAAAGTTTCATGTGTGGAAATAACAAAACCTGACACGTTTAGGTGAATTTCGCGTTGAAATGGCTAAATGGAACAATCCTTCGCAGCATTTCCATGGCCCACAAGCTCCCTTGCTCCAAAACTGTTGGAAAGGCTGCAGTGTTGGCAGCAGGTCAGCAAAACAAATGCTAATTGGTACTTTTTGCACTCAATATTATACAATTTGCAAAAAGAAAAATGCATGCGATGCATACAACATCTAATAAGATTATCATAAAATATCAGCGACCATAATACTGACCATTTAAAAGTGAGTGTAAATTACATTAAATTATTTGTGCATATTGTAGTTTGTTAATAATTGGTAAGTTGAGTAGGCAAATGTTGTAGAGTTAAATGTAGGTATTATAAAAGTAAAATATGTGTCATTCTCATGTAAAAGTATAAGTTGCAGTTTTATGTATGACAGGACAATAAAAATACAATTGTCGAACAAAAAAAATGTTGATACTTTTTAGATGAGAACGCCACATTTAAAGAAATAAAAATAAATAAGTTCACATACTTCGTAATAGTTAAGTTGCCAAGGCATAACCACTCCTTTGTCGCCATTGCCCCACTTAACTACCATGCGGCCTCTCTAGAGACAGGAACGGAATAAAACCAAATAACGTGGAAATATAACATGCCAATAGGGTATGAATATCTATCTATATCAAACACGATACAAGATATAGACGATAGCATATAGGTATGTAGATATAGAACGAGGAGCTGACAGCTGTAGTTAGTAAATTATAGTTTCAATATTATTATCAAATATATCTTGTCTCGGGTTTAACATAGAGAAGACTTCAAGACTATTTTTATATTTTGGAGACGCTAACGAAAACATAAGTCGTGCCAGGGTAGGCACCCAGCAATATTTTTTTACCTCTGTCTTAAGTTCCACTGGTGATTTATTACCATTGTATAAAAATAGTCTGGAGTGTAAAACATGCTCATAGATTATTAGTTAAGGTTAGTAACAAAAGGCCGGTGCAGAGACCAAAGCGTGCATGTATCTATTAGTCTTACTGATGCCCTGTCGCTACTGGCCGGTTGCGTCGAGTCCAGATTTCGAAGGCCGAAGCCTATGTCCGCCGGCTGGATAACAAATGTACTTTAGGAAGGACGCCGGGCCAGTACAGAAGAGGCTATGTCGATTACAGGACACCTCCGCGGGAACACACATTAATTGTGACGTAGAAGTAACACATAGAGGTTCTCAAAGTCTCAACTTCCTTTGAGTAGTCCTTTTATGTTACTTGACGTCCATAAAATATCTGATAAGGTATTGTACGCATTTTTTTGTTATTATGTGGTAAATGTACAGTCAGCGTCAGAGATATGTGACCCCCGCTACATAGATTGGTTGTGTGCAGGGGGGGTCACATATCTCTGACGCTGACTGTACATTAGAACCCAACATAGCAGTTACTGGCACTCGGCGTTGCCTTAAAATTAAGTCGTAACATACCAATAATAGGTGGCAATGTCAACTATCGTCGTTAAAAAATAAATAAAATACCTTAGCGTTTAAAACAACAGTTATACAATGAAATTGGTTACAAATGTACCTCAGTTGTTTAAAATGTAACTAGGAAGCATAGAGTTCGCGCTTGATTTTCTTGCTTATCTCTGGTTAAGAATTAAGTTTCACTATGGGTCTCCCTCAAGGCACGAAGGCACCAAACTACTGAGGTAATTTTGCACCAAAGAATGAAAGTTAGATATGTCCGGATGTAGATATAGATAAGGCTTCATATTTAGGTGGTTATATATAAGGCTGCACGCGATGCACACTACATGTTAATACGTACCGAGCCTCCGGTTTCCGTGGCCTGGTACAGCTGTCACAATAATGACTTATTAATGAGAGCACCGGCCGTATTGGCTTGTGTAGTGCCGTTTTATGGGGGTGAGTGAAATAAACGAATTATCCACGATTTATCTTACAAATATGACGGGATTATCTTTCGAGTGATCTTTTTCTCGAAAATATCACGAAGTGTCATTTAGGTACCAAATAGTACCTACAAGGAAACTACAACTTTCAATTGTGTCGTAAGGGCCTAGGTAAATGGTAGTCGAATGTCTACGATTTTACTAGTAGACAGTATTACTACTAAATTATATTGTATTTAAACCTTCGTATATCGCCTGCTGTTGCATTGTGGTGGAAGTACATAAATGCTCTAAAATCTAGGGTACATTAGTAGTTGGTACTTCATGAATTCCTTTAGAATACCTGTTATAAAATTGTGTTGCAAGAAGAATCGATGTTACTCGGTCATAAAATAGGGATCATTTTCTTGATGAATGATTTGTTAGACCGATGTCTATCACTTGTTGTATGACAGAAAACTTTACATCGCCACCATTTCCGCGAGGCATAACTCGATAACTAAGTTGTAGCAAACATTCGGCGCAAATCCATGCACACCAAGTATTCTGCTTTCTCGGGTCTATGGGATGAGATTTAGATGTTTTAGCCCTTCTTAATCTGCCCGTATACCTGTGTTAGCTATGTGTTAGCTAATGCATGATGTCAATAAGCATAGGTAATTAAATTGTCAAATAAATAATGTAAACTGTCAAGTGTGGATCATTTTACTACATGTGTATCAACTACTTTAAACGATTATATAATATAATATGTGCAGTGCTTATCTACTCGTGATACAGCCCTAATCCTCTACGTGTATTGACAATACAATAATCAGAACTACGGCATTCAAAGATTTATCTTGATAACAATATGAATAAAACGATTAATGTGATTAGCATTGTTAGAATAATTAGGGCTATGAAACACACAAGCGCGTTCTCTTTGTTAAACTTACAGCTCAATTTCATGGTATGCCGAGAATAATAGCTAAATAAGCTACATTTATTGGGTGCAGTTTATGTCACTCTTTTCATTTTTAATATCTCAGGAAAAAAATGTATAATAACATCCTTGACTAATTTATGTGTTAAGACTATTTTGAGCGCTAAAGGCATACTCTGAAGACTGTAGTTCTTATTATGTTGCAATTATAGTTAGGCACCTTACACTCAAAGTAATATTAGGTAATTAAAATGTTAGAATGTTCAGTGTATAACATAATACTTACACTTCGAACGTCGCGGTACGGCAGCGCCTCGTTTTCGTCATTCTGGCCTTCCCTGTAAACAAATATTGTTATAGCTGTGCAATGAGGTTATAACATTAACATCCTGTTTTTTTTTGCACAAACATTAACGTCGTTGATTTGGTTGGATGGTGGCCATAGTTAATATAAATGTAAAAAAAAAAACTTCTACGATCATACTATTATGGAACAGGTTTGAGTGTAGGTTTTTGTATACACTAGACAGCTGGTACCTGCTGCCCGAAATTAAATAAATCCCTTTAAGGAGCGTATGAACCAATCACACTGTGGTGACCTTGCCTTTAGAGATAGAGGTAGCAACACTGAGAAAAAAGAGAAAGGGAGAAAGGAGATTCTCATCTCCTTCTTCTCAGAAAGGAGATTAACACGCGTTACTACTGGAATACTAAGATACATAGTAATTAAGTATTATCCCATGTTTTTCATTGTTCCTGGAATTAAACATTATAACTAGATATACGGTCGTTTATGTTCCTGTATAAACCACCACCAAAACACTGGGTAATTAGACTTTGTACAATACAAGCATAATTTGATACCCAATAGGTAACACATCCTTAGGTAGTCCGCGCGTGATGGCGCCGCCCTGCAGTACGACCGTGGCGATGAGGATGAGAAAGGTCGTCAGCGTGGACTTCCAAGACCCGTATGATGGCGAATGGCGAGGTGTACGTTACCCAGTAGGTATCCTCAGGTAAGCGAGCGCGTGCGTGGCAGCGCCGCCCTGCAGCACGACTGTGGCGATGACGATGAGGGATGTGGTTGTCAGCATGGCTTGCCGCGCCTCTGAGACAGTATTGCGAATAGCAAGGGCAAATGACATTGCGCCGCGGAGACCTTAGAAACAAGTTTAAAACTTATTAAGTAGGTACTTACCTACAAATGGGACAAATTAAATGTTTCCCAAAATACATATAATATCGGATTTATTCAATTTGAAATTTTATTAAATTACTCTTACTAAAGTGTATGGGATAGCCCCAAGAATGTTGGGTAATACAGAAAAAAAAATCTATAGGTGGGGTCGACCAATTTCATGGTATCGAAAGATAATGTTTATAGATTTAATAGTCATACAATAAAATCGTCAAAAAATATTAAGTACTAGCGTTCGATAATATTTTATAGTTATTAAGGTACTGAGGCAGAGGCAGACCTAAAAGGAGATGGCGGGATGACCTGGGTGGTTTCTGTCGCGATTGGCGGGAGCATGCACTAGACCGCGACGAGTGGGTAAAGCGAGGGGAGACCTTTGCCCAGTAGTGGGACACAACATAGGCTACGTAAAAAAAAAAAGGTACTGACCTGAGAAGAACAGCATGTGTTGAAAGTTCATGGGTATGGGAGGCTTCCTACCCAGATTCAGTAAGAAGGACAGAGGGTAAATGTTCACGGCTCGGCCCAGTGTCGATGTTATCTGATTGCTAAGTTTAAGGAAAACTGACTGTTCCTATTTTATCGATGACCGTCTTCTATAATTAAACCTATACATTGTACAGAAATGTTGGATGTATCACGTATAATGAAATAGCGCAATAAAATTTTAGCGTAGATAATTGTGCACATGGGATTTACCAAGTTCTAGTTTAGGTACATTAATTACTTCATATTTTAAATAGTCAGGTGGAACAAAACCTTTATTCAGATCTGATTTTAATGTTGCCATCTGACGAAACCTGCGCTGTGGATAGTTGTTTGTATAACAATCTTACTAATATTAAATACATTATTTGAAATATATTACAAAGAACACATTTGAAAACGTTATGGATTAACAAAAAATACTTGAAATGACTTACCTACTTTGTGGACACGTGAAATCCCGTTTCTAGGGCATGTCTCGCTACTGCATTTTCAGTACTTCAATTTGGTAGGGGTAGGTTTTAGGAATAATGTATGATTTAGGCAAATTAGACTACTCCCTAACGTTGATCTTACGAAAAAGGATACAAATCCCGCAATAATAAACCACGGGTCGAAATGGTGCTTCGGAAACGTGAACATGGAGACGCCGATGTAGGTGAAGATGAAATTCTCCGCCAGGAAATTGAGCAGCTCGAACAGCTGCTTGGTTCTGTTGCGGGAGTCCGACGACAGGTTGTTGTACGTGTAGTGCGCCTGGCAGATGCCGCAGAACAACACCGCCACCACACCTACAAGTTACACCATAACTTCAACTTTAACTGTTCAGTCCCAGAAATGTATGCTCACACTCCTCCGAGTATGACAACAAATTAAGAAAATTGACTATACCTGTCAGTTCGCACACTTCAGCGATGAGGAAGGCGGCGTAAGACATGAGTACAAAGAGCGCAGATTCCAGCAGCGGCCATTCCCGCACGTGGGTGAACTTTGTCATGTGCAGCGGAATTAAAGAAATATATCAAAAACATCATGGCATATACACGAGAAACTTCCACGATTACCATCTACCTAATGAATCATTTAAACTCCAATTCACGGACCGGACCTTGAAACTTAAGTTATGACATACATACGACCCATGTTATGGCATCTAGGATCTCGGTTTTACGGCGAAGGTCTAATGGTTATTCCGACTGCCTCGAATGCGGGACACACACACGCAAAAGTTAAAAACTACAGAAGTCGACGTGCGTAAATATTATGGAATTTCTTATCATAAGGCGCTGAATAATTAAGGTAATATTTCTGGCATGCATTACAGTGATAAGACTACGTACGTACGGTACTTTATTTAATATTCATTATTTAAATGGTTTTGTACATATGGTATATAATATACCTTATTTTCAGAAAGGCAGCATGATTTGGTACAAGAGAACAAATGTCACCGTACAACGTTTACATTGATAATCCCTTAGATCCTTTATTTATTTTACAAAATTACATAATGTTGAACACATAATCACATTGAAATAAAGTTCAAAATAAATAGCCAGAGCCTTATCAAACTATTTTCACTAGCACGAAATATTTAAAGGTCACCAAATTTAAACCCACGGTTAAGCGCTTTGAATAACAGACGAAAGAGAAAGTCGGCTTTTGTTTGTATAAACAAGACAGATGTTTACGAAAGGTGTCAAAACGTTACTCAACAACACTTCAACTGATATAGGTACATGATAAGCGGCTTTTCGGTAAAGGATAACAACGGGAGAGGCCTAAGTCCAAAAAGCCCCAGTTACTCGACTGGATTGTACCTAAAGACCAGAGGTTGTATTACCTAATTTCATTAAAAACTAACAATCTGCGTCAGTTTAGTTTATAATCATAGAAAATATAGTAGACCATAGACCGTAATAACTTTCCGTTGTAAAATTTAAAAACAAATGGAACTCCATGTTTGCGGAAAGTTCAGCTGAAATAAATGAATTCTTCATTTGAATGCCTGAATTTTCTTGTGAAGTTTAAGTTTCCATTACGTTATTAGCCTTATGTTTTATTGAACCTCTCATTCATTTTATTTGATAATTTGAAAAGGATATCAATGCAGTCAAGCATCCTATGAAAGCACCGACAAGCAGGGAAAGGCTGAAGATCCCAATGAAATCACCAATGGCAGCCAAAAACGCAGTGATTTCAAATCCACCGTCATTTGAGTACCTCTTCTCGTAGTTCTGTATGGCTCTGTAATAGTATTAAATAACACTATAGGTTACATAATAATAAATATAAATAGATAATTTAATTTAAACGTCTAAAGATAATCTGAGCACAAGAGAGCTAAATAGAGTTATGCCAACTACATCAAAAATGCTCACTTTATCATGTTTGTTATCAAATGCGTTTAAACGCACAAGAAAGCATTGTGTAAAACACTCTCGTTTATAATGGACAATCGCGAATACATCCGAAAACAGCAAAAGAACCTCATACAATATCTCTAGTATTCAGACATCTGTGGTTTGTCAACTCAATTACGTTAATTAGTAAATTGAATGGTTACCCGCTAAGTACTAAAGCCACTGCATCATTCAGCACACTCTCGCCAAATATCATAGCATAAAGGTTGACATCAACCTATAACAAATAGGGAAAAAAATACATTTTCCTCATACTATAATAAAAATAATTACAACAGAAAAATACATTATAAACATTGAACACTTTAAGTAATATACAACATAAACTTCCCCTTATTAACATAAAATGGAGACTTTCTGTATATATGGCAATTCTATGTGCAGTGTGTGGGAATTTTATCATGCTTAATGTAGCAAAAATGTCAACTTAAGTGAAATACTATTTTAGAATTTTAAACTAAGTAATCTATTAAATAGTGGGCACCACTTTTGAACACACAGCTGAAGTTAGTTAAGGTGATACCTTTTATAACACTGAAAAAAATTACCTTTTAATAGTTCACTTCCTAATTTGATTTTGGTTGAAAATATATACTGGTGATGCATTAAAAGCAAATTTAATATGTAGGGCTTACCTTCAATTGTGAGAATATAGCTAGAACAGTAAGTGGGTCTGTAGGAGATATCAATGCACCAAAATATAGGGTGTCTAAAAAAGTAAAGCTAGAAGCTAGTGATGCCGGCATCAGCTGCACACAGCCATACATCAGAGCACCAATGACTAGAGCAGACAGGGCTGTGCCCACCATAGCAAATGTTAAAATTGCTCCCAGGTTTCGGAAAAAATATTTCTGAAATAAACAGGTGTAGGTTTAAGACTTTTCGCCATTGTAGTCATGTAAGCAATTTAACACATGTAAGATGATTGTATATCTATTCAAAATGTAACTCTTTTTTATTACAGCTGAATTTAAAGCAAATAAATACAAGAGTATGATTGTAATTTTTCCAGTCATTTATTATTTATAATAAGGTTAATTTTTAATGTAAGTAGTTGTGATTTTTGACGGATTAAGGTTACACTTACCCTTTTTAAACAATATCCTGCATGGAATATAATTGGTGGTAAAATTATGTTAAAAAAGATTTCCGGGTCAAATGTTGCCTTTAAGTCTATTTCATTTTGCTCAACATTTACAATTTCACCTCTAAAACTATAAGCATAAGTCTTATTTTGTACTGGGACATCTGAAATACACGAAGAAATGTAATTTAATAACACATGTTTGGCTTTATAATCTATAAATTCATAGAGGACATAGTGGTGTTAGAATAACTGGGTCATGAGGAAAAATGCTCATATTATCCTACATTAATACTATCCTAGATTGGAATGTAGCATTTAGAAATAATGTTGAAATTCTTTCTAGGTAGCAGGCTGACAAGTACTGCATTTAAAGTGTCTTGTTAAATAAGTTAAAACAAAAATCCATTAAACATAATATCTAAGCCAGCAACTTCTTGAAAATCACTGCACAACATTACCAAAATTTATAAATAATTGCTAACAAACCTCCAGATGGGATATGTATAGTGTCCGGAAAGTGAAATCTAATCATGTCCGGTGGTACTGACAGGTTGTACTTAGCATCAGGCTCAGGGTGCGCATCAAGGTACGTTATGGCATTAGTACTACCCGCATAGCGTATGATAGCTCCGACAATTAGACCTGTGTAGATAAATAATTGATTAGTCATGTTTGTTTGATCATGTGACTTGATTTCATCAGCACTCTTCTTACCATATATCACGGCCAGCCCTGTTTCATGTAACCAGCTTACTCGGCGATGCTTGAATACCCATATAGTCAGTACCGTCAGAGTCAAAAGGCAAGTATAAATCAACAAATTCAAGCTGTCTATACGATGAAGTAAAGTTGCTTTCGCATCTAAGGCAATGTCGGTGCCCGAAGCCCGGCATATTACCACCAGGGAACATACGAAACTCAAAACAATTAGTAAATTCATTTTGCGAGAGTACGCACTATTATAAAAATATCACATTACAGAAATCGATGGAAACTTGTATACTTTACACGACTCATGTAGCTGTCAGTTAGTTTATAAATAGCATTTGTTCACCCAGATATTTTAAATTGTTACTATTTCACGACAAATGTTTAAATTTATACTATAATTACGTTCCCAAGTAAAAACTATTGTTTTTGTCTGTTATGCAAAATTCAGTCGTCCATCCAACTGACGTTTCTCAGTTTACTGCCGTCCGGGACGTCTGACGTAAAGTGAAGTTTTAAGTATAATTGTTGCTAGCTAACAAAAAGAACCTGATGCGATTATTTATCGATTATGTTTTATTGCTTTTGCAGAAATGATATTTGTAAGTCACATACGAGTTCGAAGGTAAGTTAAAACCTTAATAATTTTTTTTTCGAAAGAGACAGATGCGCTTCGCTAGCCATCTCTGGCGGCACATTTACTCCTTCATCCTTGTCAAGCGACCTTATACCGTAGGTCAATACAAATAGAATACATTTTACTTGCAATTTGACATATTAATAATTTAAGACTATATTAAACACTCAATATTGTCTTCGGTTGCCGCGATAATTACTCATGAAATAAAACTTTAGCAGCGTTCGTGGTCATTCGAAACGTCGGGATGAAGTTTAAATTAGTATACGCGATTTAATCCGTTTTAGTTGTTTTATTTCACTATATTAAACACTCAATATAATTATTATGAAGTCCTAATGTGTAGAATCTCGAAAGTGGAATTTGAACATAGATCATCAGAGATGGTGTCAAGGTGTTAAGAATATGTGCTACGTGTATAATAAAACACCGGTCAAGAGTCGGGTCATGCTCAGTAGAGGATTCCATATTTTTCCGTATTTCAAAAACGATAAAACGGAGTTTTAAATAATTTTATTTGAAATTCTTTATTGAGCTGAACATTCATATTATTTGGACTTGCAGTTCAAAAGTAAGGGAGGGGGGGAAGAGGCATTTTTTTATCCAGAGTCCCGAAAGTATTGATTGATTTTATACAAAAAAAATCGAAATAATTTTTCAAATACCTCACATTATTCGAACAGAAAAAAAAAGTCCCCACTTCACTTGTAGAGGAAGTATCCTAGAAAAAAATATTTTCCCATATTTTATTTTACCACTTTGTCCACGTGATTGATTTAAATATTCATACTAAGTTACAGCTTTCTAGGACTAACGGTCTGAGCAAAGCCGGAGACGGACAGATAACCATGGCGAAACTATAAGGGTTCTTAGTTGACTACGGTAGGTACTCTAGAAAGCGCTGGTAGGTACCTGAGAGAGTGATTTATTCAGGAGAACCATTAGGTACAATGTACATATGAAGTGCGAAAAAGTAAATAAACAAGATATGCCAAATTTATAATTGTATATGCCGTGTGATGCCAGCTGAGGAATAGCATCACCCCATCTCCTCCCGCGGGTGTCGTAAGAGGAAGGGAAACATTCTACGGACGGGCAGCAGCGTTCGTCGAAACCCAATCTACAGCTACTGCGGTCGCCAACCCGCCCGCCAAGCAAGGCGACTCTGGCAACTACCCCTGGATGATACAAGTCATTTGTGGGAAGCCGATGTCCAGCAGTGGACTGCATACGGCTGAAATGTATAATTGTATAAATAATAGATAATACTTAAAAGATAATAGAACATACACAATGCAGAACCAGATTAAGGAATTGAATCATTGTGATATTCGTGACAATAGGTACTAGACCTTACATCCGCTTGCACGAATATAGTATATAATAGAGACTGGCGGTTTCCCTGTACCTAAGTATATAAATAAACATAACACTTTGGTATAATAACAAAGAAATCGCTCCAGCCATAAATTGAGGAAACCTTGTACAGGCATACAAGCATTGCTCAATTTAGGGCTGGAGCGGGTATAAAGCGACGATATGTACTTACAGAATGAATTGTATAAGACACAGAGCTTAGCTTTATCGTACCGATCGAAAGTCTACATCATCGTAAGGGTTATTTTTTTGCTCAATAATATATTAGTGTAACATTAAAGTGTGGCGTAGCCGTGGGACGCCCTTTATATCTGTGGAACTATAGGGAACGTGCACGAACTATAGGTGGCAGCACTAAACGACAAAGGCGATACCACACGAATTTCTTACACAGTTTTATTTATAAATAAGATAAAAGTTATTAATTGTATGGCTGTCGGGCCATTAAAAACGATCTGGACCGTGGCCAAAATATAACAAAAAGTCAAAATGGATTTTTGTTGCCTTTGAATTCAAGCGCTTTATATTGTTGTATAAACTGGGTCCTATAAAAACGTGATACAAGATTATCAAACCGGCACCTGTTCATGATTTTGAACATCTTTTTCTATGGGGCCAAGTTAGTAAAATTAAATAAAATGGAACTGTTCCATAGAAAAGGTCAAGTATAAGTTACGAAAATGTATGAGTTTTTTTTACAATTTACAAATTTGACCCCATAGTAAAAATTGTTCCAAATCATGACCGCCGGCTTGATAATCTTGTATCACGTTTTTTATATCACCCGGTATGTATACTTAAGTATAAGATTTATGATTAACTATACGTAGGTAAAAAGGTGGTGTTATTGCTTTATTAAGAGTCTTTATAATTTATTAGTCTTTAATGACCGGCAAGGTGGTAGAAGAGGGTCACGAATCAAGAATATTAGTTCTGCATTAAACTTCATTAATAAACAATACACAGTCGTAAATTTTCCAAGGTGACGCAGATTTTTTAAAATTGCGTTACACGCTCGGCATGCCACGGCAAACCTGGTTTACCATTTGGACGCACCTTTAAGAACTTGGCCCGTTTACCCCGAAACAAGAATTGGCACTCTAGTTTGTTACAATTAATAAAATATATATATTACGTCTAATCTTTTATAACAAATTAAACGGGACTTAACTAATCGCGTTAAAGCTAAAGGTATAGTTGACAAGATTTTTGCCGAAATTTCAGAAGTGCCGTGACTTTCATGTTAGCGGCCGGACTGAGGAGGCAGCTTGTCATCTCATCGAGGCGGCGACGTCTTCTTGCTGTGCGAGTTTCTCCAACTACCTCCACCTGTACCCATACCATGAGTTGTAAACTTTGACCTTGTATGTTATACAAGGATTCTCATGAAAATTTAACTAGTGTTATTGGGGCATTATCCCCATCTCTTGCCACTGTCAGTTACTGGTTCCGTGAATTTAAGCGTGGGCGGAGCAACATCAAAGATGAGCCTAGACCGGGGCGACCGCCAACGGCAGTCACTCCAGAAAATGTTATCAAGGTGGAGTGGCGAATCAAGGAATCTTGAAACATTACGCATCGAGAGATTCAGGACGAACTGAAGATTGGATCCCGGGCAGTTTCTACCATTTTGCATGACCACCTACAAGTTCGGAAGGTTTCGTCTCGGTGGATACCACATTTTCTCACACAGGAGCAAAAAGATAGACGTGTCGATTGGTGCAAATTTATGCTAAAAAAATCGATAAAGGCGATTCTCAACAATTGAGCTACATTGTGATATCCGATGAATCTTGGATATATAGCTACGACCCATTTACAAAACAGCAATCACCACACTGGGTCTTTGAAGATGATGATTTACCTATTAAAGTAGTTCGAGGCCGAAGTGTCAACAAAAAAATGGTTGCTGTTTTTTTTCGACGTAGTGGACCTATAGCCGTAATTCTACTTGAAGATCAGAAAACAGTTACCAGCCAATGGTACAGTGAAGTTTGCTTGCCATAGGCCTTCCAGGAGCTGACCGTCAGTCGTCCAAGTACTGGAACCCGGGGCATAATTTTTCATCAAGATAATGCTCCGGCTCACACGGCTGCCAGAACCATGGATTTTTTTAGCAAATGAGGAGTGCAACTTCTACAACACCCTGCGTACAGCCCTGACCTGACTCCGTGTGATTTATTTCCGTTCCCCACGTTAAAAAAATCATTACGTGGACGACGATTTTCGACGGCAGGTGAAGCAGTGGACGAATTCAGGCGACTTTTTTTGACCTTCCGCAAGAACAGTTTTTTTCCTGTTTTGAAAGTTGGTTCAGTCGAATGCATAAGTGCATAAATGTAGCAGGGGAATACTTTGAAAAGTTGTAAATAAAGTTTAATTATATTCCTTATAGTTTTTGTTTAACTAAAAATTTTCGGAACAGCCCTCGTATATTACCTATTTCCTATTCCTACAAACTAATCAACTCGTTATGCAATAATAACATTAATTAATGAATTATAACAGCGTTAATAGCTCACTAACAAACAATTAGTTCCGACATATCGATACATATCGGTTTTGATCTCTGCGTGACTCACGACAAACTTATGATCAAGTACAGTCAGCTCTGTATAGTTAGTAGCAGCCAATGTAGACAAATATATCGTAATGCAGCCTTACTGACATACTAATTACTATCTGTACTGATATAGAGTTACCTATTTAAATTTTTTTTTGCACTTAACTATGTCAACCTAAATACATAGTCTTGCAGAAGCTTCGATCTCTCAACATTTTGAATGGATTTGAAATATAAACCATTTGCAGAAATCGCGAAGCGTCTGGTTGATGTAATGTATCACCATTGAGATACAACGAGGAAATGCCGCCAGCATCCTTGGTACAAGGAAACATCCTGGGTAAGGGTGTTTTTTAGATTTACTGTAATAATTAGTTAAGTACTCGTAGATTTCATAATACTCGTATTGTATTTATTGCAAATAAAAATATAACCGTATTACATTATATTTAATAATATTGTATTATATTAAATATTTATTTATTTTTGTTCTTTATAACAGCTTGCTGGATTCAGGGTGACAAATATAGTCGGTCCAGTCGGCGGTAAGTTTATATTTCTGATCGGTCTCACAGCTTGTATATTCTGCTAATTCATCTAAAAGTCTCAGGTTCTTTCAGTGAGGGCATTTATTATATTTATAACTGTGTTTAACACTGATATTTGTTTCTGTGATATTTTAATTATTTCTGTGATATATAATTTATGTGATACTTAAAAATCAAAGCAAATCATAATATAAAAAAATTTTTGCAATTTTAATTATGTTACATAATTTTATAAACAAGTAGTTAAAAGTAATAAATTAAAAATATCAATTTTTCATGTATATACTTAGTAGTACAGCCGTTGTTCCTATTTATAAAAAATAGAAATCCAAATATTTAATAAAAAATAATCTTATTTGTACTTTTAGGTACTTGCGTAAAGCAAATATTTTAAACCAAGCTATAATAAATTTAAAAAGCAAACACGAACTTACAATTCGAATAAAACTCAATAAATATTAAAATACACTAAGGGCTTATTTTTCAATCGTCAGATAACCCTTATTTGGCGAATAACTCTATGGGAATCTGTCAGATATATGCTTATCTGACAATTGAAAAATTGGCCCTAACTCAACGAACTAGTAATACTATAGAAACCTGACTTGAGCTCAAAAATGACCCCACGGCTAGTGTGCCGCGAACGATCGACTGAGCCGCGGCGGAGTTTGACAGCTTTAGTAGTACAGAAGCTTTCTATGACATAAGATGTCAGCTAATATAAAATTGTTAAATTAAAAAACCCTATAAAATGCCTTCTTGTGCAGTAAAATGGTCCCGAAACAACTGCACAAAAACACAAGAAAAACTATGGGATCCATTGGTTTATGTAAGTTTAACCCTGAATGTGATAAACAATTATTTAAAGTAACATATTGTTGTATAGACTAATACGCTGAACCAAATGTCGTATCTCTATACTAGTTTTATAATGACTTATGCCTTTATGATACTGAGTGACAAAATGGGGATTAGGTTATGCATCATTTATACTCACTAGTAAATTATTCATGTTATTTTCAAGTAACAAGCAATTCCTATTATTTGCTTTTATCAAAAAACAAGTACCCTGTAAATGTGCCGCTGGTAAACTTTCCGACATAATTATTCTAGTTTCCGGAAGGCCCCAAAAATAATATATTATTTAAAATAATTTTATAAAAATATGAACGTACGTCATGGAATTTAATTTCTTACCCATTTCATTTCAATATCATTAGACATTGTATTTCAGTAGGGTATTCAAATGTCAATACGTATTATCTGGGATTGCACTTAAGTATTCTCTTTGCGAAAAGTTGCCATTTTCTTTTCTAATTCTGAAAGCGTGTTCTTAGTGAGTATTATATTCTTTCCGAATCTATCTACTCCTCCGAATCTATCGAATCTAACCTCGAACATAGAAATTTCGTTACTTGCATGCGTATCTTTCGAAGATTGCGAGAACGAAAAATGAACAACTACTCATTCGATCCAGTAGTCATCCGTTTTTGGCAAAGTTCAGTACTCCGCGTCAATTTAGTAAATCTGTTGCCTCATTATTAAAACAAAACAATGCGTACGATATATCAAAGTAACATCCTGTTGTAGCTGGTTCTTATGGTGACAGTTTGCTATACGATATAGAATATAATTTGTAACCCAGAACCCACCTAGGTTAGAAAATAAATTACTTGGCTGTACTATTAATCTAAAATACATATGTACTACACGTTAATAATATGTTTCAATTTTTGAATTTAACTATAAAAGGGAATTAGTTGCGCAAAAAATTACGAAAATTCACCTCCGATGTACAAGAGCGACATAACCCACGTGGTACCTACTGGGGAAAGGCTGAGGCAATGTGCTAACGCAAAATCATGGCAGTTATGAACGATATAGCTTCTTATAAAGTATGGACAAGAGTAATCTTAATAACAAAATCGTGTGTAGAATAATATTCATATAAATTGGTTCCATCTCGGTTAGTATCATCCCTGTAAGTTTGACAACGCCATAATATTGTAACGCCGCGCATGAGGTTTGACACTTTAAACTTTTATGAACCAATCACAACTTTTTTTAATAGCGCGAAATTGTCTATTGGATAAATTCTAAGCTACTCTGACATATTTATGAAGAGGGGATAGCTGTCAGTGTCAGCGCGCCTGGGGTCATTTTTGGAAGGCATTTTTGTATGGAGAGCTCTGTCTATATATATTCAGTCACCGCCCTAACTACATCAAAACTAAATATAACTAATATAATCTAATTAAAACAAAACCCAGTTATAACAAGAAAAGTCCCTTTAAGAGGCTTCCACCTGCGGCATGGATTCCATAACGCGGGCGGACTTACCTGTGGCCCTACCGCGAAAAACGATACTCGTCGGACGATTGTCTCTGTCACTGTTATAACGCTTTAATTAGAGTAAAAGAGAAAGATGCTCAAAATATGTGCCATTATCTATGATAAGGGACCTTATTGTCGATGGTGCTTACGCCGTTGTTCAAGATGCCGCAATACAAACGCAACGCGGTTCGACGTATGCGCCATCGACAATAAGGTCCAGTAAGGCATGTACAGCTTGGGAAATGCGCTGGACGAGATCTGCTCCAGCTCTACCAGCCGTGTCATGTGATAGCTAACCAAGGAACCATTGTCTCCACAGAAAGCGCCGCAAACTCATTAATTTAATTTATCTATTTCAATTTAGCTATAATTAATTTAAAAAAATGTAAATGTACGTGGAACAGAGACGTGGGAGGGCAGGGGCCGGCCCGGCGGCGATGGCGGGACGACCTAGACGCGTTTGACGGGAACTAGCCCTCAGAAACTGCGGAGTCTTGGAAAACAAGGGGAGAGGCCTTTGCCCAGCAGTGGGACACACTCATAGGCTAAGAAAAAAAATTACAGTTTTCTCTGTCTGTGCTTACCAGAATTTCCGTTAAAATAAAAAATTGCGGACGAATATTTATGAATTTTTACTTATTTAACATAATTTTCTCTTCTTTTAGCAAATTTCATAAGATTAAAAACGTTATATTGCAAACTTGAGTCACAAAACTTATTTAGACTTTGTTTTTTGAAACATGGCCTGGAAATACCTAGATGTTTAATGTTTAAGTTAGATGTAAGCGAATGATTAGATTTTTGTTTCAGTTTTATGGTTCTTTTAATTCTTCCAGTAGGCATGTCATATGCTACAATTAAAGCAGTAGGCCTGGAAAATGTCGTTTTTACTCTATCGTTTTATCTTTCGTACATGTAGGTAATTCATTATTACTTTTCCCTTTTTTCTCGTATACCTACCTGCTCGAAAGTAGATCACCGAAATGTCCATTATTTCAGTAATACTAGAGCAAGGTAGCAACACCTAGGAACAATAAAGTATTTTTACATAAGTACCTAATCGCCGTGTATAATAATTATAGTGCGATATTTACAATGTTACGAGGTATTATTTACTCGCAATGCAGATCAAGAATGCGTAATATAGCATTCAAGCAATTACTGTAATTCGAATGGTATCATTAGAACCATAATGTCAGAATCAATTCATTAATTGCACTGTTTCCATTAGGTACCTCTAAACATATATTTTTAAGGAAACTTACATTTCATGTTTTGATTGAAGTAGGTGCATGTGAAGAAAAATGTAGGTAGGGTTTTCTGAACCCGATGTGAAATGACATAAATTTTATATCTCGAGAGTTGGAAAACTTGCCGATAAAATACTATTTTGCAACCTTGTATAACAAATTGTTATCTAATTAACTTGCGAATTGACCGACACTATACACGGTGTTTCCTGTAATAGGAGCAATAATTTTAGGGATCGTTTCTACAGCACGAACTTTGCTATGTTTGTTCTACAACTTTAAAAAAATGTGTAATTTATTAGTTGTGATTTTTTCTAACAAACTTCATATTATTTTCAATCAACAGCATCTAATCTAGTTGACGTTTACCGTCAGCCTACAAACTTCATAGTTTTCACAATACATTGCTTGCTTGGAAAAGTCGTAGAACAAATTTTCCTACGTTTGTGGTGTAGAAACGATGCCTAAAGTTATTGCTCTTGTTACAGGAAACACCCGATATAAGATTTCTAAAGCAGTTTGTAGTGTCTAATCTTAAAGGCTATCTAATGGGCAAATCGCACCATAGGTACCAGTAGTAGGTATCGAACGTCTTATTTCAGTTGCGACCAAGTATTAATAACAAGATGAGGACCCCTAGTAGGTACTCTATTTAAAAAAAAAGTTGTTTTATTCACGTTTATATATAAAATTTAGAGATTTTGCGGATAGTCGCTTAATAATTAGTTTATTGGTGACTTTTTACAAGCGTATGGAAAAAAACATTGATCTCGCAAAAGTCGCAAACTTACATAGGTGCGATGCTGCATCATTCTCGTTCACTTCTTTTTACGGTGCTCTGAGGCATGCGTGCACACGAGTGGATCGCATTCGCTGCCACTCCCTCCTAAAATGTATGGAAATGAACGCACATATGCGTCGGTGGCAGTGAATGCGGGATACTAAATACTTTGGTTTCCCATTACCTATCCATTCCAGGGAAAATAATATGGTACTGATACCTAGAGCTGTGTTATAACTCAATCTCCTTACCTTTATCACAAAGACATAAGAAAGTTTGAGTGTCACCTAGAAGATAAGAGCTTCTTGTACCCGTAAAAGACGCATCCTATATTAAACCAGCTCAAACTACAGCCTTTACAGGCATCACCACTCAAATGCAATGGCTTAGTCGTAAAACCTGACTTCTTATCTTACGATTATCTCGTTGCAAGACTTATGGAGCAGAAATAAAACTTGAAGTAGATTAAACAATTCAATAAAATTCTTCTTTTATATTTGATGTTCTAATTAGCGCTACTAGGTTACGACGATGTTCTAAACGATTTTCTGTAAATATTTTGTTATTAATTAAAAGATTTAAAAAAATCTTTGTCGTTCAATTTAGGCACATTACAGTGCACTTACAAACTTCAAAGAAAAATCTACTACCATCTACTACCGATTCTAACCCTACACCCGAGAAGATTATTACCGACAAGAAACTCGGCAGGACTTATTTTTTCAAATCAGTCGTCCCTACATCAAATCTTAAAGTACATAATTATGCGTAGTTCACAAGAAAACGCATAAAACAGTTGAATATAAGATATAACTAAAAATATAAAGTAAAAATATATAAACAAATTTGACTATGAAATAAATAGACATGCTTTGATATGCTTTTTAGGTACCTGAATTCTGTCATTTAAGTAATCTGGCAGTGCATACAATTGATGAATTAATGTTAGGCGATTTAGTTATAATTTGAGGTTGATCAATAACTAGGGCATACACGTATGTGTATCGTTGCGCCTAAAAATATGGATACAAGTACGTAACAATAATATGTATCCAAGACTTTAAGCCACTGGGAGTCGTGGCAACATATTATTGTACCATTAAACGTATCCATTTTTTCAGACGTTACTATAGATACCTACAACCCAGAATTATCTACTAATTAGGGTTTTTGTAACATATAAATAGTAAATAGATAATAATGCGCTTTAATATTTATGTATGCATAACTAGTAAATAATAAACGGTTTTAATAACTATACTTACATTCATTTTTGCCTGTAATTTCGTGAATAAAATTCTATACTACATGTTTTTCCCCGGACCTACACTTATATTAAATACGAGTACTTTATTATAATTCTAAGGACCAAGTTTCAGAAATCACCCTTACATTGGTCTTACTGCAACCTTCACCACATCGTTGCTTAGCTACGTCGGACGCCTACTCAAGTACTCACACGTCGCTTTTCCGGTGTGTAGATACGGCTATATGCAAAGTGCGGTTAGGAACTAAAAAAAAGTGTTTGCAACGTTCGTTTGTCTGATGTGAGCCTAAAATATACCGTTCGGTGTACTCGTATATACATATAACTTTTAAATAACTATTGACATCCATAATCTTAGCTGTTTAAGAGCCATTTCTCAAAACAAATATGTAGGTATTCGAGTTTTCGCTTCAGCTTTATAGTAGTAATGAGGAGGCTTGGCTTCACTGACATCATCAGTAATGAATTTAAAATCTTATCTGTTACTTATCTGATTTTGTAATTATATTGCCCACTCCGTTTACAAAACAATAAAATCTAATCATGATTGACAAAGGTATTCTCATTAACATAAACTTAATCGCAATTGCCTTGAAGGACTGGTATATGCGGAACCCTAAAATGTAATTGTAAACGGCAGTTATGTCAAAGCCGTCGAACTACTGACCTTAACTACCTACTGTTATTGATATACCGTAATATGGTGCAAGGCGTTTTCCGCCACTTTTCAAGAACAGGGCCAACTTGTCACTAAGAAGTTGAACTTAAAAAAACTTAAAATGGTCGCCTTTATACTTTACCGTGGACGTCGACGACATCCTAACGATATTGCAGGGGGACCAAATGTAAGAGATAGTACAGTCAGCAGCAGAAGTGGCTAAGCGGTTGGGGTGTTCAAAATGAGGTCAACACATTTCTATTGTCAAGCGAATAAGAGCGCGTGTAGGTCATTCTGAACACTTCACCCGCTCAGCCACTTTTGCTGCTGACTGTACCTATATATTATATCGCAATTCAGCGGGGAAATTCTGCCTGCGTCGACGGTACCATGCCACGCCATTTTTTGTTTTAGTTTAGTTTGTAGTTTTTTAGAGACTCAGAGACGCCACTGGAGACCGAAGAGCTGGCAGCTACCTCGCTCAGCGTATCAGTCTAAAGATTCAGCGGGGAAATGCTGCCAGCATCTTCGGTACTATGCCACAGGGGCCTTTTTTAGATTTATATTAATTTTAGTTAAATTTATTGTTAGTTTTAAGTAGTTTTAATGATTTATTACGTATTATTAGTACCTATTTATATATGTTTAGATTATAAGGTTTATTATATTGTAATTTATATGTGTTAAATCAATAAATTATATACCATATAAGTAAAGCAGTCAAAGTTACCGATATAGCCCTCCGGATCGCCAAACATAAGTGGCAGTGGGTACATTGCGCGCATAACCGGTCGCCGATGGGGCGGAAAGGTTCTGGAGTGGCGACCATGAACTGGAAGACGCAGCGTAGGCAGGCCTCCCTCAAGGTGGACTGATAACCTATAGCAGTCGGTTTTAAACTAGACCTACGTCCTCGACATACCACCGTTTAACTACTTAAATGGGTTTGCATTCAAGTATATTTTCATAGACAGTGTTAAGTTTGTTTTAGGCATACAGCGGCGCTACCGCGAACAACGATATTCGTAAATTTCGGACGATTGTCTCTGTCACTCTCATGACACCCTTAAGTGGAGTAAAAGAGAAAGATGCCCGTAATATACGAACTTCGACGTTCGCGGTACCGGGCCAGTACCATTGTATTCTAAAACAAACTAGGAGCTGATCCAAGATTTCGTTTAGATGGGGGCAATCTTTTCGCAAAAAACTCGCGGCTTGACTGTTGTTACGACATAGCGTCTCTACATTTTTAGCGTTTCACACAGCGGCGCTACCGCAAAGAACGATAATCGTAAATTTCGGACGATTGTCTCTGTCACTCTCATGACACCTTAATTGGATTAAAAGAGAAAGACGCCCGAAATATACGAACTTCGATGTTCACGGTACCGATTTAGATCTACCGAAGCACGCGCGGAGGTAGCCCGAATTGTAACCATAATCACAAGCGCGATGTTAATGCTTTAAATTATACCACTATTCAGTGTGGTGTTTGTGTTCCGAAGTTTGGAATAAATACAAACGACACAGCGTAGGATGAGCACTGGGAACCATTTGGGAATAATGATCTTGACGATTGCAAGGATCACAAATCCCTTACCAAGAGAGGCGAAGATACCTCTTCTTAGGTACATTCTAATGAGGAAAATTATAAAACTGGTGTTATAACGTGATGAGATAAAACGAAAAAAATCTTATTTAGAACAGAACCGCCACCGCATCGTGTCATCAAGTAAAGTATGTATACCAATACTCATAATATACTAGAATTAATGTAAAATCGACTAGTTATGCATCAGATACCGTAATTAAATTTAAAATTACCGAGGCAAGTTGATCACGTTTTGTTTTGACCAAACCCCCAACAAATAGTTGTCCGGCGACTAGTCGACCTTACCAGTAAACCCAAACGGTGACCGCTCCAATCTCGCCAGAAATGTAACTGTTCATTCATTTTATAATCCATTTCAATTATACCGCACGATTACGTATAAAGTCATGTAATGTGGATCTAGATCAAAAGACAAAGAGGCCTGTTGCATAACAACTTGATAACTTGTAATATTAGCGGAAGTTTCTTTCCAGTTCTTTTTGTTAGATGGAGAGTTCCGATCTGGTCAACTTGTTTCTTTAAATAACAGTATGTATTATGATTAGTATGATTACAGGTTTACAGGTGAGTCATATTAGTATTTGGTCCGTGAGAACACTTGTTTTATAGAAACTTAGTACACACCAGTGGCGACGCGTCAATTTTTTTCTTAGGCAAGACGGAGCCGACATTTCTTAGCCTTTTCTTCTTGAGCCCAAGGAATACCGTTGAACTGCAGTAAAGTTAGTCAAGCCGGCGGGAATCAGATTGTATAAACGCGCCGCCATTGGTAGACACAGCCACACTCGCTGTACATCGGTGGACCTTATGCCTTATATTATAATAAGGTCCACCAATGTACAACTAAGAGTATTGCTGTGTGTACTATCGCTATTAAAAGAGTCATCCCGGTTATTTCTCTGTGGTTACTGACACTTTTCGTATATTTTCATTTCTAAACTCGTAATAGTTAGAATACATTAATTTAATGGAGTAATCCTGCTTCTAAACGCGAGATCCTATTTACCATGTTTTATTCTTTTATTGGTTACACTCGTGCATTTACGTTATGCGCCTTTGTGCAAGATACCTTGACTTTGAGTCAGGTCAGTCTCATTACCTAGTGTGAGACGAGTTATATTTGCCGCTATATATACCAATAGGTATATTTAATAACAAGACCCATGGTTACAGAAGCAATTATTTAATCGAGAGTTTGGTGTTAATTTATTTAAGCGCTTTATTAATTAAAACAAAGGTGTAGTTAGTCTTGAATATGCTATTTGTGGCAAAGTTGCAGAGATATCGTTGGCAGAGTAGGTACCCACAACTTGCAACGCACAACCTGTGTCCATTAGTGTCACCACAAATTGCTTAAGGATTTTCCATAAACATACCCAACTGGAAATTATCCCAATAGTTATGTGAGAAAGCAGGTAATTCACCCGACTCAAGGAAAAAGGTGAGCTTGATATTTATTATATGCTAGCATATACATAATATGATACATATTATTAACATTATCGACCATCACGTTTTCATAACAGGTAAACATTATTATTTTTTATTACTTGTTTTAATATAATCTTTATCCTCTATACTTTTGTTTATTTTATAAAGCAATACCATGTCAAAATGTATAAATATATATACAAATAATTATATTTTAATTGTATATTAGGTATCTAATGTAATGTATTCTATAAATGAATTTGTAACGACAAATTAATTTGATACGAAAGTAAGTTGTAAATAATATATATGGATAGAAAACGAACAGTCAGCGTCAAATAGATAGTAACAACCAAAGTGGCCAAATATATTTAATTTAATAGTTATTAATTATTATTACATACCTGGTGATTTCTGGGTCGTGATCTAGAACCAGTTTTTCTAACTCAGTAACTCATTAATATTATCTTATGGTAGTATTTAATCAAAACTACGTAAATAATGTTTTCTTATTTTTTCAATTAAAATAATCTTAAACTATCGAGAATCGTAGCCTAGGACTGTCCTTCGGGAAGGTGGGATAAAAGACTGACAGGTTTTCAAAACGGCGATCTAAATCAAAGTTTTGAAAAAAGTTGAGAACAGTCTGTTTCCACTTAAAACATATAATAAAAAAATTATTAGAAGCACTTACCCTAGTTTTAAACGATTTTATATTGAAATGTTTGAGACGCGCAACATACCCTTTAATCCTCGTGGTTGAACCTCCACAGAGCCGCTAAGTGGTTTATAAATTGCTTTTGAATACGTTCTATCCAAAGACTATGTAATGCACATGTGAGCACAATATTCAAGAGTAAGAACTAGGTATGGAAGGAGCAGGAGAGGCAGATCAAAAGTTATATAAACCAGATAAAGAAGTATGTAAACGTCGTATCGTACCAGGACATCAAGAGGCTGGCCTCGGACCGGCAGAAATGGAGACAACTACATCTAGGTACACCGACAAGAGCCCGGCTCTTAATAGAATGATGATGATGATGATGAGGTACTAACTACTGTGTACTAGCGAGATAAAGACAACTTGAATGTAAACGTGTGAAAAAATGTTGCAGTTTTAAAATATAGTATCAATAGCTTTTAGATAAAAAAAGTTACCTACATGAAAACTTTGGTATTTACCGTCCTGAAATATTTTACTATTGGCATTATAAAGCCTAGATAGTAGATAACTTATTTGTCTATGGTATGGCAAGGGTATGTGTCATATTTACTGTGGCTTAACGGCCTGCTTACTTACCTACCGAAGAGCTGGAAATGATCTTCACGGTGACTTGTTTGACCTTTACGTTCGTTGCCTTAACAGATGACTGGCACAAAAAAGCAGAAATCACCAATTACGAATAATTTTGGAACGAAGCCTTAATCTTCGCGTCTTTGTTTGGATGTATATAATGTTTATCTATTAAAAATAAATTGCTGTAGTTTACTGTGCAAAAGGTAGAGTTCAAAATTTACAGCACTATACGAAGACTGTCCATTTGGCGATGGTGTATCTAAACAAGCTGCAGTTGGAAAGCAGTCCGACTGTCTTGGCAAAATAGTAACTTATCTCACTAAACTAAGACAAGTTCCGTATACATTTTAAGTATATAAATATATATATATGTTTGTTTAAATTGCTTACAGTTTATTTATTTATACAACATGTGAACAATACGAATTTAATTTTTTAATGATTATCAGAGCCCTGAGTGTAAGTTTTTAACCTAACTTTACGTCATGAACGCGTTTGCGTTTCCCATATAAATAAAATTATAACTTACGCGTTCGTAAACGTTTTTTTTACGTCAAAAGAAACTTACACTAGAGCCTCTGTCGTTCCATTTTATAATTTTAACAATAAACACAAAATAGTTCTGTTTACCTAAAGGATCATTCATTAACTTAATTTACATTATGTTTATTCCGATTGTACTTGCTCAAGTATTAGGTACTTTTCGGTGTGGCCATTGTCATTGTACTTTCCACTATTAATACCACATAGCACCCACATACTTTTACGATGGGTAAATTATTACGATAGCAAATTGGTATTTCCTGCATTATCCTTGATGTTATACCGCAGTATGAGTTTTTAGTGTATCATGGCGATAGAGGACGTCACGCACACGCGGCCTTCTACAAGGCAGAATACTAATTTGACTGTCATCATATCACTTGCTAAAATACGGGGTCAAGGAAAACATACTAATTTGTTCTTGTTTTTAACTTAATTAGGTTACGACGGATGCTTAGCTATCAAAATTTATTCTCCCCGTTTTCTTAGTTACCATGCAGGCAGTTTTGCTACGCGATACCTACCTATTTTATTAAATAATTGATTCATTTAAAGTTTTCTACAAAAAAAATATACTTTATTTCAATAAATGCATAGATTGGAAAATATTAAATAACGACGGGACTTCCGACATGACTGACAAGCTAGTCCTACAATATACTCGAGTTAATAAAATAAAAATGTTACTAAAACATCGTGATAATATTTCTATTAACGACATAAGGATAAGGAGTTTAATTCCTTTAAAAGAGTTATTGCCATCGCAAAGTCGTTGCACATTCGTAGAATTGGCGAGAAATTAGAGCGCCTCCCTTCGGGAACTCGTGCGTTCTGGTCTCTCGCCAAAGCTATCCAGGGGAATTTCTGCACGCAGTCTTTTCCACCTCTGCGCACGGAATATGACTCATTAGCTCATGACGCAAAAGACAAAGCCGATCTTCTGGGTAAGCTCTTTGCGTCTAACTCGACTTTGGATGATGGGGGAAACGCGCCGCCGACCATCCCGCGGTGCGAGAGCTGCATGCCGGATATACAGTTCCGGCACTGCTCTGTGCGTAAAGCTCTTGTTTCCCTTGACATCCATAAGTCGAGTGGGCCTGATGGGATCCCCGCAATTGTTCTTAAGATGTGTGCTCCTGAGTTGGCACCAGTTTTAACGCGTCTTTTTCGGCTCTCCTACTCTTCTGGCGTAGTCCCGATCTCGTGGAAGTCAGCTTTGGTGCATCCGATCCCTAAAAAAGGCGACCGCTCAAATCCCTCCAACTACAGGCCAATAGCTATCACCTCCTTGTTCTCGAAGATAATGGAATCCATTGTCAACTGCCAGCTCCTCCGGTACCTAGAGAACCACCAGCTGCTTAGTGACCGTCAATACGGCTTCCGTAGTGGTCGCTCGGCTGGTGATCTTCTAGTTTACCTGACACATCGTTGGGCTCAGGCGATCGAGACGAAGGGTGAAGCATTGGCAGTTAGTCTGGATATAGCGAAGGCCTTCGATCGTGTGTGGCACGGGGCTCTTCTTTCGAAACTACCATCCTATGGGCTTCCCGAGAAATTATGCGAATGGGTCAGCAGCTTTTTAGCAGACAGAAGCATTAAGGTCGTAGTCGACGGTAAATGCTCGGATTCCATGTCTGTGAATGCTGGTGTCCCTCTAGGCTGTGTGCTATCGCCCACGTTATTTCTCCTGCATATCAATGACATGCTGCAGACCAGCGGTATTCATTGCTATGCGGATGACAGTACGGGTGATGCTTGCTATACCGGCCGTGCCAACATTTCTCGGGAAAGTGTCATCGAGAGCCGGAACAAGCTTGTGTTCTGAAGTTGAGACTTCTTAAAGAAGTCTCAGAATGGGGCCGAATGAACTTGGTTCAATTTAACCCCAGTAAGACACAGGTTTGCGCGTTCACGGCAAAGAAACTCCCCGTTTGTCGTATCGCCTCGCTTTGAGGGCACTCTCTAACAGCCACAGCCAGTATCGGAATTCTGGGTGTCGACATCTCTAGCTCAGTCCAGTTCCGCGGTCATTTAGAGGGAAAGGCCAAGTTGGCCTCGAAGAAGCTTGGTGTGCTCAACAGATCGAGGCAGTATTTCAGTTCGGCCCACCGCCTACAACTGTACAAGGCGCAAGTACGGCCACATATGGAATACTGTTCTCATCTCTGGTCAGGGGCACCCCAATACCAGCTTCTCCCTTTGGACCGCATCCAGCGGAGAGCGACTAGAATTGTCGGCAGCCAGGATATCTCGGACCGGCTTGACTCCTTGGCACTGCGTAGAGATGTGGCCTCACTCTGCATTTTCTACCGCATCTATTACGGAGAGTGCTCCGAGGAATTGTTCGGGTTAATCCCAGCTGCTTCCTTCCGCCAGCGCTCTACACGACAACATTTCCATCTTCACCACATAGATGGTTGGCAGTCCTCAACTGTGCGTTTTTCTAGAAACTTCCTGCCTCGCACAGCAAAACTCTGGAATAAATTGTCGTGTGCAGTATTTCCGGACCGATATGACATCCAAACCTTCAAGAAAAGAGCGTATAGGGATCTTAAAGGCCGGCAACGTACTTGTGACTCCTCTGGTGTTGCGAGTGTCCATGGGCGGCGGTAGTTGCTTACCATCAGGCAATCCGTCTGCTCGTTTGCCTCCTATATCATAAAAAAAAAAAAAAAAAAAAAATTTGCATTTTTGTTTGTCTCTTACTATAACACAAGTGAGACAAGGTAAGTACATATGAGTAGGTACCCACTTAACTTTTTCCATAATAGCAGACAACTAAGTATTCTCTAGTATGGTCAGGTCTTTATCATTTGTCACAATATCTGTCACGCTCCAACAAGTATATGAGTGCGATATTGACGGATAGCGCGATAGACGATAAAATAACAACAATGCTATCCGTTCTGGGTGAGGAAGGCATTCAAGGCAATTTCGCGTGTTTACCGTAAAGATATGACATAACTTGTAACTGACCGGTAATAAGAAAAATGTTACAGATGGCGAGCGACTTTTGATTATAGCGGAAAACACTTTCTTGATAGGGTTATCAGGTTATCAATACGAATACTTTATTGACAATTACTTTATAATCCTTACGAGTAGTTATGGGTATTAAAACATTGTTTAAAACTCATTATAGGGTTGTCACTCATGCAAGTGACTATTGTCATTTAACTTAGGATTAATTGATGTTTGAATTCAATCCAAGCGAGACTCTTGTAATTTTAACCTAAACGGGCTTGGATAGAATTTGAATATAAAATTAAAGAACTATGATTGTTCCAGTCCTTTCTCTAGAATATTTGTTTTAGAACCAGCTACATCAATCACTGTACATAAATCATTTACCAACTTGGGAAGATTCTGTACCGATGTTGAGGCAGAAACGGGATCGAAATCTAGTGGAGCTCAATATTGGACAGAAAGCACCAGGGCTGATAATGACTAATTTTTTTAACAACTTTAAATCGAAGTATGCAACAATAAGCCCGTAAAACCACGTCCACTTCGCAAAACTAACGAATCTATCATTGTCAAAAAAGGTGGAGAAGGGCGCACCTATGAGTTTAAATAACAATGATGTTAACAGACGGTTTTGTGCAACCGGCTCTTATGGAGCCTTATCGGTTCCGGATCTTATTTGTGAGTGACCACAGTAAATGTTATACTATTATGTAAGTTACCGGTAACTTATATTGTGTTATGTTTTAACGTATTAAAAGTAAAATAAATTCACTTATACTGTGGCCGAACCAATACCGTAAGTAAAGGGTTGGTGTTAGGTACTCTGGGTGGCTTATTAGCGAAATCGTTTAGTCTTATTGAACATCATGTTCCTAATATAGTGAACCTGTCGCCGCGCCGTGACGATACTTGCGGTTCACGTCAAAACCGAGCAATAAGCGTATGGCCTCATATTACTTCTCGTAATAGCCTCTTAATACAAAGTTTTGTGAATAAAACTAATGGTCAGAGACAATAGCTCATTGAAGATAATCAGGCAATCCTAACAGTGTAATTAGCGACGTCATTAAGAGGCTGTCGGTTATCTCAGCTGCAGTGGAAGCCCAGCCGCGCGCAGCGGGCGCGCGCGCAGTTCGCGCAGGCTGGTCGCGCGTACTACACGTATTACCATTGTACGACCTTCCGCCCGATCGAGACTACAATCACTCACTTTACGCTCAATGATCCTTTCCTACAATTACATGCAATAATGTAAATAAGTCCGTTCAAACTTAGCCAATTTTTTCGAAGTGATAGTAAAGTGATATTGTAAATATTAGTAGTGAAGAATTGTAAAAATGAAGCTTTTAGTTTTCGCGGTTTTAATATGTAAAGGGTAAGTTTTACTTGAAATTATTTAGGCGACTCTAAATAGTTGCTACTTAAGTTTCATTGTTTATTACTTGTAAGAAAGTGCTTAATTATCCACTTATACTATGATTTCACTTAGTTACTCAACTTACTAATCCTGATAATATGAAATCACAAAGTAACTGCCTATTTTATTATTTATTGTAATTTAAGACAAAAATTGTTTTATCGATTCATATACAGTGAATTCTATCGCAGGAATACAATAAGTCATTCCAAATCAGTAAACGATTCGTATATTGTAAAGCGAACATACCAAATATTTAAAAAAATCCGTGCCAGTTATGTACATATATGAAGAACAAGTTTACGAAATATGCTATTTATACATAGGTACCTAACAATTTAAACTGTAGTTATTGTTTCTATCATGTAAAATTTATATTGGTAATTGGAGCACAGGTAGAGAAACCGCTGGCTTTTTCTTGCGCTACCGTACTAGTTATATATACAAAAAGATGGGTGTATATTTTATATTCTACTGCTACTAGCAAATGTGGTTTGACAGCCTAACTACATATGTGTATTAAGATAGCAGTCAAAATACTATATATGTTTATAGTAGAGGTGCAGTTCTAAATATAAACGAATGAGTATGAGAACGAGAATAATCAGCTATTATTTACGAAATTTCTAAATGTATGTAAATTTTCTAATGACCAGACACTCCTATGAAACAATTCCATTATTTTTACGGTCTTTTTTAAATTACGGATTATTTATCTCTAAGTACCTAACAAATATCAACCTCATCAGTAACCCTTTCAATCTGCATCATAAAATAGGGCACGTTATTTTTTGTTTCATTTGACCAGTTCGAGTCCCGACTGAGACAAGCGAGATTTTTCATAAATCCATAAATACAAAATATAATATTTTTTAAAACAGAGGAAAGTATCCTTTATATATATGTAGTGTGCTATTTACAATATTTAAGGCAGTATCCATGTGGCATTCCATCTTTCCATCCGGTATATGCACATATACTACCTAATACCTAATACGAGTATGTATATGAAGTTTGAAAATAGTTTCTCCAAAGTCGTAGAACTAGATTCACTTTGAGTCGCTGAGCGAGGTTAGATTTTTTATTATTTATCTTAATTTTGAGACAACTTTATTTCAATGTTGAAGTTATACAATGGTAAGATACTTTTTTAGTGTAGGTACTTACTTAAAACTTACGGCTAAATAAGTTTCTGACAGAAATGACATTTTCGGTACAAGCGTACATGAAACGGGTTTATCTTGTGTATACATTTTGGAGTTGCTATGGCTTCTTTCTGGCTCCAGCATTAGATCAGACCAGTGGTACCATAATATTGCATTGTTACCGAACTTACATAAGTACCTATGCTAAATTTCAGCCCAATCTGTTACAGGTATCTTGCTTCTAAATTAACTTGCAAGATTTCACCCGGACATACACACTTACAGTCATATTTACATACTTACGGGTATATTGCAAGTTAAATACAAGCTTGTAATTATAATAAAAAGATGCAAAGTTGCAAATACGCTAGTTATTGAATCATTTTGTATATCGAATATCTTTGTGCCTACCTAAGCTCTTCTACCTAAATCAGCAAACTGGTTCTTATCTTATATTTTCCTTGATATCGTCTTAGATATATTTTTTGAGGACTCACACTGCAGTCATAACTCTTCTTATTATATTAACCTTATCTATAAATCTGCAAAGTAATAAAACAATAAAGAAGGAGTAAATATAATCGTAGACGTTAATTATTATTTACATCACGTATTATTAGGATGAACGTATTGTTTAGTTAACAGGAACTTGAATAAAAGTAGATTTAGGTAAATCATTAGGTATTATATAATAAACGAGACTTAACCGCGTAGTTATATTAACATCAAAAAAAGAGTTAATATAAGCGGTAATATCCCGATTATTTGTAATAAGTTCTAATAAAAACCGTTAACATTTAAATCAGTTGGTATCTCTGCATTCTCTTAGGGCAGGATCAGACTGGATTTTGGATTTCCTTTATTATTGATTCTTTATAATTGGGTGGAGTGTTTTTATTGGAAACTTGCAAAACTGCTTAGCTTTCCGAAATTTAGGAAAGCTGAATCGACTAAATTATAGATGCACCTGGTGCTCAACTAAAAAAGTATAGTGACACTTAGGTATTCAATTTTTAGTTGTTGTATGTACTTAACTAGTTTTGTTTGTCACAAAATTATTAGGCATCGTAATGTACAGTCAGCGTCAGAGATATGTGACCCCCCCTACATAGATTGGTTGTATGCAGGGGGGGTCACATATCTCTGACGCTGACTGTACAAAACAACAGTTTCTTCATGAGCACAAGGAAAACTGAACTGCGGGAAAGTTAGATATTTAAGCCGGCGGGAAAAAACATGATGGACGCGCCGCGGCTGGTAACCCGTTACGTCAACCAGATGATTCGCGATTTCTGAAAAAAATAGACCTAGCGTTTATACACCAAATGGTACAAAATTTGAAAACTTCGACTCTTTTTGCCGCTGCGCCTGCTTACATTTATTCAAAGATTCAGATCATTACATTCGTCACAGCTGCAAAAGCTTTGTCTAGTCATAGCAAGTTTTACCATAGACCAGGGCCTGTTACATAATTATTTGTAAGGAACAGTTATATTTATTTATTTATTTATTTAATTAAACAATTAGCACTTACAGTTTAACCTTACGTGCTAATCGATACTATATAATATTTAATCTTAACTATCTAACATGCAGTTCTTTACAGTATTTTTCCTTAAAGTATAATACAGTACAATCACAAAAAATAATTTGCTTGCTTAAAAAAGTTACATTCGTTCGTTGGAGATGAAACGGCGCTAGAAACACTAAACGCTAAAAACACCACGTCAGGCCTCTTGCCATCATCTTTGACAATGCCGGTCGGCACAGAAGAGCAGGCACATTGATGGTGGCAAAAGCCCGACGGATTATGTTATTATTTATAGATTTGATATATATTGTTATAATGTTCTTAGCATTACATTTCGCATACGTTACCTTGCCTACGTCACTACCAAATGTCGTGAACTGCACGGTTATTGCTATTTACATCCAGTAAGGAGAGTAATTAATTAAATAGCCTATTGTTAGTGTCATCGTTAATACAAGTAGATTGTAAGTGTGCTTGATCTATGTTTGACAATATAATAATACAGCGGCGCTACCGGCAAAAACGATATTCGTAAATTTCGGACGATTGTCTCTGTCACTCTCATGACGCCTTAATTGGAATAAAAGAAAAAAATCGATTAATCGGGCGATTGACTGACTGAGTCGACAATGCAGAGCGAACATTACCAAAGCTAGAATTTATAAAGGATAGAAGAAACAATAATAAGAGAAGCGCTGGTAGCCTAGCGGTAAGAGCGTGTGACGTACAATCCGGAGGCCGCGGATTCAAATCCCGGCTCGAACCTACAATGATTTTTCGGAAATGATGTAGGAAATAACATCATTTGATATTTACCAGACGCTTTTCGATGAATGAAAAAACACCGTGAAGTTCAGATGGGTCAGTTGGGATTGGCAGTGGTTTACGTAAGAACTGGTGCATACACCATTCCTGAGATTAGTTGCCAAAAATAGACCACAAGCTCCCATAGGCCGTGGCAGAATTCCGGGACAACGCGAGGAAGATGATGATGATGAGAAGAAATAATAATAAGAAAATGAATATTGGGAAGATGTACAGAAAAAAATATCGACTACAAGGGATTAAAAGTTTGCATGGTGTTCAATTTAATATTATGGCTCCTCTGCATGATGACCCAGCGCTGGGTAAGCAAGATGGCCATGCGATGGTTGAAACGCCACTTCCCCTGTTGGGCTCCGCTCCAGATCACGCTCAAATTCACATTTATCAAGATAAACTTTGCAGTTCCCATACCTCTTTAAGGACAACCGGGTCCAAACGTAGTTTAAGAACATAACCAATTACCAATTACCTATACATTACCAATAAATCTCAGGTCAATACTTAAAACAATTGCTAAAATTAAATTCAATGGATATTATTAGGTTTTATTGCCAAATAATCCGCAAATTTATAAATCACACTTTCAGCATGTTGTCATTTTATAACGGAGATTTAAGTCCGTCGTAACTCGTAACTCATAGTTTTGTTATTCGCAAATTATAATGTAATTAAATGAAATTTCCTATGTCGCTGTATTTTGTTTTTTTCTTGTTCTGTATGAAAATAACATGGTACGAATTCGAAACAATCTGTGTATGCGATACACACTTGTTTAAACATTCAAATGTTATGTACTCTTCATTTCTTATACGAGTATATACGAGTAGACTTAAACAAAGTACCCGGACACCCGGACCCGGGTATGTCCTTAAACTACGTCCAACAATGAGAGGTAGGGTACAGCATGACCCTCACGCTTGAATCTGGAGCAGCCCAACTGGGGAAGTACCTTCTCCTTACAGAAGACCACAGCCATAATGGCACTGTTACCTTTCACGTATGTAGTGTTGTGTTCCTGATTGTGAGTAAGGTTCCCAGAGCTCCAACCCCCCTTAAAGGCCGGCAACGCGCTTGTGACTCCCCTGGTGTTGCGGGTGCCCATGGGCGACGGTAATTGCCTACCACCAGGCAATCCGTCTACTCGTTAGCCGCCTATGTCATAAAAAAAAAAGTAATAAAAGTCGCAAAATCTCGACGAATGGAGAAGAGAGGCCATTGCCCAGCAGTGGGACACAATAGGATCGTAATAATAACAATCATACCTACGTACCATTTTGTAAGACGTAAGTATCAACTAAGCGCTTGGCCCATGAGGACTGACTTGACCACCAATATTCGACCTCCTTGGATACACTTTTATAGTTAATTTGCATAAAATTATAATAACAACTTCGTGCACTCGTGTCTTATATTTGCAGCATTAATAGATTTTTTTATAGCTGGTGTCAATACTTATCTCGTATATCTCATTTAAAATTTAATATTAATTTGTTTATGAAATAAAAAGGCTCTATATATTTCTCAATAATGTCGCTTTTAATGTCAAGGACACGTTGCTATTTAAACCCGCGTAGTTTCATGACTTACTTTATCTTAGTGGGACAAACTGGATAATTAAGTCTTTTGTTAGTTATTTTTGACGCTAAGAGTCCATATCAATAAGGCATTTAGTTATTGCGTATCTCCCGTGACCCAAACGAGCCGCCATTTGATTAATTGTTGCAAATTCTCTGGTTTGTAGGCAGAGGTCGAAGTCAAATGTAGAGCAAGCCCGAGTTAGGCGATCGGCATCTGATAATAAACTTGACCTGACCTCGAACCTTACGTCAAGTTAAAACATATAGTCACTTATGGGATACAACATGGCCCATAACAATTTTAATTATATCACTTATGGGAGTTATGGAGTATTTGAGTTTTTTTTCTACAGTGGAAAGTTGATAAGAAAAACGGTTCCCCTTGTTAACGTATAATTTGTTTTGTCATAATTTTAAACCGCATGACCAGTCTTGTCATAATTGTAGTTATATAAGCAGAAACCTATGTCCTTGGTAAGGAATAGACGAATGTTTTAGAATCCACAAACGAAAACGGAAAGTAACTTTGAAATAATATGAAATTCAAACTACTACTATCTATTTTTTATTTGAATCTTGTATTATTTAAGTGTAGATACAACAAACAACAGTATACTTATATGCTACACTTAGTTAATAGGTATTTTTTATCGTTATAAAATAGCAGTATAATTTCTTAAATTATATACACAAGGATAAAGTTTCGTTGTTTTGCGAATAAGGTAAAGTTAATCTTTATATATCTGTCTTGATAACGATAACAATTGTTTAAATCGTCTACAAGTAGGTAGACATGTAAGATTATTATTGACAATTGCCACGGCTGAAGTGCATCTTTTAAAAAGGATTTTATCTGCTTCTTTTAGAACTTTATGATAAGCTATCGTTGATTTAATAAAAATAAACCTACTTTATCGCTACTTCTCTAAATGTTATTTTTGATTATAATTTATTGTACGACAGCGACGTAACTTTAGAAAAATGTAAGCCCAAATAAATTATTATAGTATTCATTATTTCAACAAATAATAAAATTATCATCGCAAATTAGTAATTTAGCTTAGAAGCAAACTTTGCTGACAACAGATTAAACAAATAAAAAGTATCAGTCTAATTTATTAATCACCTTGACCGATTAAATTAGTTAAATCACGCGACTTGGTTTCAATTATGTTAAAAATGGGGTTAATTTTACGTAATTCCACAGAGTTATGCGTCTATTAGTCATTAACATTAATGTCATGATTGACTCTGAGATAATTGCAATAAGTACAGTTAGCAGCAAAAGTGGCTACGCGCTTGAAGTGTTCAAAATGACCTACACGCGCTCTTATTCTCTTGACAATAGAGATGTGTTGACCTCATTTTGAACACCTCAAACGCTTAGCCACTTCTGCTGCTGACTGTACGATCCTAAGAAGCCTTAAAGTCCCGTGAACCTTAGCACGTTGTTTTGCTTGAAATTGTTTCATAAAATATAGCACAATAACAATGCTTAAAACTTTCGAAATTCCTATTTAAAAATAGAATCGAAAAAATACATACAAAAGGTTGCAATGGGATCCTTTTGACACGAGTGCAGCCTCCGTCCGGCTAGTATAGTCAAATCGTCGGCTATAGCGCAATACCGCGTAAACAACAAATGCAATAATTGAGTTTCTTTATCTACGTACATGTCATAAGTGCTCTAAAATGCGTCCAGAAACCGTAGGCAATGACCAGCATTACCAACCATCAGAAAGATTTCAGTAGGTAATGTTAACATTACCTACTGAAATCAGTAGGTTATGAATTTAAATTTGGAACAACTCTCAAATTCAAGTGGGGTTTCAATCTAGTATCTATAGATATTAAAACAGCCATTGATACGAAACGCCAATTCGTTATGTTTTTTTTATATAAATCGAACGACATTTGAACTCGAGTGACAGTAGAATAGGGAGTTCATTCGCTTGTCTATGGTTTAAAAAAAATTTTACTGAGATACGAAATACGCAACGCCGCCGTTCCAAGCTGTCATTTGTTTTGTTCGTTGACTTTTTAATGTTTACAAGTAACCCTAGTAATAAGTCATTTCCCTACGGTTTCTGAACCCATCTTAAAACACTTAATGATATGTGTGTAGATAAAGTAGTGTATGTAACTATACATAATTAGGCATTACAACAATCGTGTGATATTATTATGAAACTCGCCTTCGGCTCGTTTCATAAACCCACACTCTTGTTGTAATGCCCTTCATTATGCACAGATACATAAACTACTATTGTACATTGTTTGAATTTCGAACTCACATATACTGAAAATAAAAAGTTACAAATTAAAGGGTTTCACACATAAAACTTATTTTTTCCATGTGTTTGATCTAAAAATTGAACAAAACAGTCATACAACACAGCAAAAAAATTGATAAAAATAGGTTCGTATTACAGATGATCTAAATACTAAGAACGAAAATTAGCTGCTTTATTTACGTGACAAAATAATGGCTTTTTTGTGTTTATTAACTTATGTGCAGTTGGTAACTTATCCGCGACCTATATCAATGTATGAAGATAACAGTTTTACAACGGCAAATTTAAATGTGTCTCTCAGTACGGTTTATCTTTTCGTTAGAGGAATGTTCAGTAATTTCATTAGGTACCTTTTCTTTACATAGGTGAGGTTACTGAACCCTTGGGCGCGAGTTGGACTCGCACTTGACCAGTTTTATTGTCCTTGAGTGTAATCAACATGCTATAGCTTTTTAAACGTAACTGCGATTTAGAAATATTACTTAGAGGTCAAGTGTACCGGTTAATTAATATGATCAATCAATGTGGAATGTTTACGTATCTAGCTGTCACTTTGGTTAGTAAACAAGCGAATTACGTTAGGTACTATATTTTATTTTTAAGCAGGGACAAGGGTCTATCGTGATTGCAAATTAAAATTTCGTTATCTTCCTCCCTAACACAAAAATAAGCAATAGTGACAGAGAGACTGATACGTCAATTATGGAATTTCGATGCTTACAGTAGACCTTCTTTAAGCTCGATTCACACATAGCGCGGGCGCGGGTCGGGCGCGTGTCAACGGCGGGCCCGCGGCGCGATTGTTCCGCTAGTTTTAAATGAACATCTTCACACATCCGGCGCTGACACGCGCCCGACCCGCGCCTGCGCTATGTGTGAATCGAGCTTTATGCACCGCGAACAGTGCGTGATTTTATAACACTGATTCCCGTAGATAAGGCTGAAATATATAAATATAATGCGTATCTCTGTATGCATATATTACTTATAGGTTGTAAAAGGCATTGTAATAACGATAACAACAAAAAAAAAAAACTATAAAAAATAGATGTATAAAAGTAATAGTAGTTTATGCATCTGTGCATATTGAAGGGCATAACAACAATTGTGTGGGTTTATGAAACGAGTCGAAGGCGAGTTTCATAATAACATTACACGAGTATTGTAATGCCTAATTATGTATAGTTGCATACACTACTTTATCTACACACATAACATATCATAAGTGTTTTATGATGGGTTCAGGAACCGTAGGGAAATGACCTGTATTATTACTAGTGCTACTTGTAAACATTAAAAAGTCAACGAACAAAACAAATGACAGCTTGGAATAGCGGCGTTTCGTATTTCGTATCCCTGTCAAATATTTTAAACCATAGACAAGCGAATGAACACCCTATTCTATTGTCACTCGAGTTCAAATGTCGTTCGATTTATATTAAAAAATCACAATAAATTGGCGTTTCGTATCAATGACTGTTCTAATATCTATAGATACTAGAATAGACACCCCACTAAAATTTGACAGCTGTTCCAAATTTAAACTCATAACCTACTGTTTTCAGGAGGTAGTATTAACTTTACATTTCCATTAATTTCTGATGGTTGGTAATGTGGTCATTGCCTACGCTTACGGTTTCTGGACGCATTTTAGAGCAATAATGATATGTACGTAGATAAAATTATATAACGTCATGTTGGTATTCATTTACAAAGAGCTTCAAAGAAATGTAAATAAATGGATTACCTAATGGATTCTGAATAAGAGGATTAAGGGATTTTCATTGTGGTTTTAGAACAGTGTCTACGTCGTTATAAATGCTGTATACTCGTAAGTCATTATAAGATTAGTTTCTCGCTTCTCATTGGTGGGCCGCATAAGCTTGAGAAGTTGTTAATTAATTTAAATAAATGTAGTAAAAACACAGACTAAACGTTTAATAAAACGTGTTTGTTAGTCTGGCGCATTTTAATTTTTGCTTTTTCTTTTATCTTTTAAAATCGCTTGCGCACCTACGATTGATTACCGCCTTAAATAATGCAGTTATTTTATTTCCTTGCTGTCGAAGGTAAAATGCAAGACAGCGAAGGTTTTCCTAAAGGACCTGAATTATTATTCAATACAAGTAGTGCCATTGACACACTTTTATAAGAATCTATATTTCTCCATTATAGTACATTATTATACAATAGGTTGGTTATTACATACGGGGTGGAATTGTTTGCGCACAAGAGAGCCAAATGTTTATTGACCAAGCACGCGTGTTTTACGTATATGACGATACGATATTATAATTATAACACATTTGCGAAGGATAAAACAGATATATGTTCATATAGTTAAACCTGTGGTTAGACACACAGATACACGTGGGTATTTTTTTCCTCATTTTTATGGCAACTGTGGCATATCAATCACAGTCTAAAAGATACTATAATTATATACTTCTTACTTATTTGAAATTATATTGTTCATAATAACAAAACGCACAAATGATAAATCGTAACATAACTTGTAAAAGTTGTATGTAAATATGACTGACGCGCAGGCTTAATGACAACATATTGAAACTGTGTTTATAAAAATTATAAATAAATATTTCGGGACAATCTTACACAAATCGACCTAGTCCTACGGTAAGCTCAGTAAAGCTCGTTTAATAGATATACGATATATTATATAATAGATAGATACATATCAATACTAAAATATATAGAAAACACCCATGACTCAGGAACAAATGTCTGTGCTCATCAGACAAATAAATGCCCTGACTGGGATTTGAACCAGGACCATCGGCTTCATAGGCAGGGTCACTAGTGTCACTACCCACTAGGCCAGACCGGTCGTCAAAATTTAATTATCTGTCGTTTATATTCTCTGTCATCAACTAACACATACACGATACATTATTCTACCCCTTCCTGTTGTGTCTGTATCACTAGATCGGTTGCTAATATTTTTTTTTATGGCCTGGAAACTAGTTGTTTAAGCCAAGTACTAATAAATGTCGACTGAAACTAACGATTTTGCCCTTACAAAATTGTCAAAAAATCAATATTGTATAATACTCCGTTTATATAGTTTTTGAATAATTAATAATATAATGTGCTCTGCAAATAATTTGCTATTGTTGATTATCACTTTTTTTCACAATCAACACCATATATATATTTGTATTTAAACTTACATGAGATATATTTAATAATTAACGATTAATACGGTACTACTCACGTTTATTTAGTCTCTCGCGCGACATGTTTCGGAGAACATAGGCCTCCATTTTCAGTTTTTATGTTCTCCGAAACATGTCGCGCGAGAGATACTAGACTAAATAAACGTGAGTAGTACCGTATTAATCTTTAATTATCGCATATATATTTTTATTATTATATATCTAAGTGTATATACTGATTTTAGCCACACAAAATCTCTTCATTGGTAGAAAAAAAAATGTATTATACGACTTTAGGTAAAATACTTCGTGTACATATACAAACCACTGTACATGCATACGCAATCGGTTGTCTCTTACTACGGCACCAGTTCCACTTCCACAATATAACAAAAAGCCCGCGTGTTTAATATATTAGTAAATAAGCTAAAAATCGGTTTAGTAAGAGCCATGATATAAACCTCTAAAAAATAAGCTTCACGTAACACGTTGCAAATACTTAACCGACGGTCATAAGTTTTTTAATAATAACATAAATACTTATTTTCTATAACGTATACGTCTTACATGTGAAAACCTTTTTTTTTTTAAATAATACGAATGTGTTGAAAATAATATTACACCGTCTGACTCCGACTTGGGGCTTTAAAAGTAGGTAAGGATCCATTTTGCTCTTAAAACTGAGCTACTTTTAGTGTACCATTTACCATATTAAATTGGCAATTAAGTAGGCACCTTCTATGTAATGTAGCATGAAATTAACTTCTATTATTAACACCAGTAATACTTTCTATTGATTTATGTAATAGTCGTATGATTGGCAAGTTAATTATTTTTGCAAACATGATCGCTGTAGAATGACTGCAATCAAAAGTTGTATGCTCCTAGACGAACTACTTTCTCTTGCACCAGATAAATCGATAAAAAAAGTTTGCACGTAATTTTTTGGGAATGAATGCTGTTCGCTATTACTTCCTATTAATACTTGACAAGTAAATATAGTAGAGTAAATTTTTGAATAGTTATGGTTGTACATATTTGGAAACACTTAGAAAAACTGTTACTATTCCATAATATTAGAATCAGAAAGCAAAAATAGATAAATATACATTTCTCGCCACTAATATTATGGCCAGTGTTGTGATCATAAAAGTGCTAAAAAGAAGATTCATAAAATACTTTATTTATAATTTACAAATATACAGGTTATAGGTATAAGCAAAAACTTGTTCTAGACTCTAAATGTGCGTCGCATTTCCATTTTAGCATTCTGTAGGTAAGTAAATTAACTCAGTAGAAATGGTTGTGCTAATTAGATAAAGTTTCAATATTCAAATCTGAATTTATTTTAGTACTGTGTAACTACTTTCTAAGTTTAATAATCCTAGATTTACGATTTGTACTTTGTGCAAATTCTGCAACCAACAGCGTCATCTATCATTTGATACCAATCTGAACCCTAAGTCTTACTCGCCACAAAAACAGAACAGAATTAACCAGTGTCTCCACTGTCCGCGCTTCTCAATTTTAAGCTTTCCAACTCGGATGGCTTCAAATCCTTCATAAATTAGACGTATTTAATACTTACTTTCTAACGAAATTTTATCAAATATCTTCGAAAAATACATCGCCTGACAAACATGTTAAAAATAAAATAACTGACTGCATCCATATACATACATATGAATAAAGTAAGATGTATGCATCATTTAATAAAAACCATTCAAATATAAAAAAAGATAAAATCATGATAAAAACGCAACTGTTGTATGTTCCCTTTTGTCTCTGTTAAACAAAAGACTATTTGAATGAAGAATACATTTTTGACAAAGTCATCTAACACGCTTGACTAAGTACGACTTGGCTACACTCGCATGAGAGTCCCAAGATTTTATGTCGGTATAATGGTATAATATACAGCTCGCTTTAAATTGAAAAGTATTATATTGGGATTTCATGATCGTAGGAAAGCGAATATGTCCGCCCCTGCGCCGCCGAAATGCATTCAGCGATGAAGAGGCACAAGATATTTTCATTATATAAATATTCACAATGTTAGTGAAACAGACACGAAAGTAGCAATGCATAAAGGATAAGTTTTTTTTTATGACATAGACGGCAAACGAGCAGACGGATTGCCTGGTGTTAAGCAATTACCGTCGCCCATGGGCACCCGCAACACCAGGAGAGTCACAAGCGCGTTGCCGGCCTTTAAGGGGGGTTGGAGCTCTGGGAACCTTACTCACCATCAGGAACACAACACTACATACCTGAAAGGTGGCAGTGCTATTATGGCTGTGGTCTTCTGTAAGGAGGAGGTACTTCCCCAGTTGGGCTGCCCCAGATTCAAGCGTGATGGTCAACGCTGTGCCCTACCTCTCATTGTTGGACGTAGTTTAAGGACATACCCGGCTCCAAAAGTTGCGAAATTTTATAATTGGAAAGTTTTTGTAATTTAAATTTAACAAATTATAGAAACACGTAGAGAGTGTGAGTGTTATAAAAATCTACTACGAAATTTACAGTAATAGTTCTCACAGGAAACTTCTGTATGGAAACATAATTATATTCTCGTGAAAGTTCTCAGAAACTTAAATTAAATATTTAAATCCATTTGGCTAGATTCGTCCAATGCTTAACCAAGACGGAACCGTGCAATATTTGCATAATATATTTGCATTTATCATGCATAGATAAAAACTAGCCACTCGTCCAATAGCAAAAAAAGAGACGAGGCTATTTTAGCAACAACAAATTGGTTACTAGTTATGTCTAGTGTGTTAGCGTTAGGTTTTTTGTCTCATCACGTTAAAAAAGACACTTAAGTATTGGTTCAGGTAATATCTTTAATAGAAGCGAATCCTAGGTTTTGTTGCAATTGGTCCAGCTCCAGCACGACGTTATTGGCAATGTTTATTTTTTTTGATTTCATAGACAATATCTAATGGTTTTTGAGTTTGACACATTTATTGACATGCATTTATGCAGATCGTTCGGTGTACATATTGAACAAAATAGTAGTAATTCTACCATGGTATTGGTAGTAGGTAACCCTACCATGGTATCAAGATATTCACAAAAATCAAATAAGGGTAAGGGTAGAGGCACCAATGATGGATGGTTTAAGTTGACATGTACCAGTGATGGACACTTCATTCTTAAGTCAAAGATTGTATGGTTGACAGTTGATGGACGGAACATTTATGTATGGACCTTATTACTTTATAATAAGAGTGAACATCCATAATGGGTCCATGTCCATTATAGGTGCCGTTACTTATTAGCCTTATTAAAAGATATTTTTAACGAAGAGATTGCAATCGTCTGTAAGCACCAATTATTTGGCTAGTGTATACCAACGATATTATTATAACTAAATCGACTTGAAATCCGATACACTACCTAGCAGCCGAACAATCGTAGGTAAGTAGGCGCCTAGCTGCAGCGGCGTCTCCATACAAGGAGGCCTGCGGCGCTACCGCGAAGAACGATATTCGTAAATTTCGGACGATTGTCTCTGTTACTCTCATGGCGCCTTAATGGGAGTAAAAGAGAAAAATGCCCGAAATATACGAACTTCGTTGTTCGCGGTACCGGGCCTGGTACCGCCAACATCGAAGTTCGTAAATTACGAGCATCTCTTTCTTTTACTCCAATTAAGGCGTTATGATAGTGACAGAGAGCTGGCTCAAGTAACTCATAAAATAAAATCTTTAAACATTAGTGTAACGGATTTTTTTCTAAAATAAAATTGCTAAATACCTAATGTCTTCTTGAAAGTATTTTCGGATATAAATAAAGATTACGTATACGACATTCTTACTTTACTAAACCTTCCCTTCTAGGTAATGTGAACAATAAAATCAAAGCTAATAATTTATAAACAAAAAACAAGTCACTTAGTCTGTCGGCCTATTACCTTGTATGATCTTACGTAAGTTGAGTAATTTTTGTCTTCAGGGTCATTTATTATGATTCTGTTTTTGAAAGAGTTCCTTGAACTCGAATTAAATAGCTTTTGCTTGTGAGTTAGATGTAGTCGAAACCTAGAATACCTTTTTAATAAAACGGAGGTATAACTTCGTAAATAGGTCATACCCTCATTTTATTTAACGAATGATAAGTGTGGATATTTATTATCTTAGTCTTCAATGTAGATGTTCGCGGACGACCTGACTTTGATATAGTTTACGCCCATTTATGTCATCAGTATGAATTATAAATGTTTGCGTTACTGTTTAAATCACTTGGTATCAGTATTGAACGTAATCTATAAAACTTTTATAGGTGTGGTAGATACTATATCCAATTGTATAAAAAAGTAACCGTGGTACTTTAAAGAACAAGCTTTTTAAAGTGCCTCGCATCCCTAATTTACTCATGTAAAAAGATAACCAACCTCTCGAATAACCCAAAATTTAATAATGTATCAATAATAAAAGAGAGTGGGACTTCATTTCTGAAAAAAATAATTCGCATACGAGATAAGTCTCGTATTTAGCATATCAAAATTCAAAATGTTCACTCAACTGTCTGAAAAGCAATCACGCGCGATAATTATTTTATACTTGTGGTTTAATTTCTCGGCGTTATTTGCAATTGTGTTCTCGAACTAGCTCAAAGTTTGTATAATTGAATGCTTTGTATGTTGTAAATGATTTCAAGACAGCGTTCAGTTATATCTACAGTAGGTAAGCAAAAAAATTATAAATTGTGCGTTTTTGTTACAGATACGCCGAAATCCTAAATTTCTCCGGCGGGTCTAGGTCAAATCACACATTTCCGAAAGATTTCATTTTCGGTGTTTCTACTGCTGCCATACAAATTGAAGGAGCCTGGAACACAGATGGTAAAAATCAAATTAGCCATTAAATATTATTTTAAAAATAACATAATTAAAAAAAAAAATAAATTAGTTCGAATTGATAACCTCCTCCTTTTTTTGAAGTCGGTTAAAAAAAACAAGTACTGTCTAATTACATGAATTGAAATCAGGCGTGTCAAAGATGCCAACACTGTTTAACGTATATAAACAAGTATGTGATATAACATGAATTTATACTTTTTAGGCAAAACCCCGAGTATATGGGATACACTAGTTCACAATAATAGAAGTTTCGTGAGAGACCGCTCGACGCCTGACGTCGCGGCAGACTCGTACCACCTTTACAAAAGGGATGCGGAAATGATCCACGAACTCGGAGTTGATGTTTACCGTTTCTCCATTTCGTGGCCTAGAATCCTACCCACAGGGCTAACCAATGAAATAAACTCTCTTGGTATACAATATTACAAAAACCTGATCGATGAGCTTATAAAATACAATGTGACACCCATGGTGACGATTTACCACTGGGATCTCCCACAGAAACTACAGGATATCGGAGGGTGGAGTAATGCTCACATAGTGGATAGCTACACAGACTACGCAAAGGTTCTGTTCGACAATTTTGCCGATAAAGTGAAGTATTGGATTACTTTCAATGAGCCGATGCAGACATGTTTGGAGGGCTACGGCGGCACCATGCGAGCGCCGTCCCTCAACCGCCATGGCGTCGCAGAGTACCTTTGTACACACAATCTCCTTAAAGCTCACGCGAATGTATATCATTTATACAGCCAAAACTACCGCTCATTGTACGGAGGTAATGTGACACAAAACACCTGAGTAACCTTGAAACAGAATGCTGAATAAGACGCCATTAAAATAATAGACTCCTTTATTTTTCAGGTAAAATAGGATTGTCCTTGGATTCCAATTGGGCGGAGCCAAAGACAAATTCTGCGAAAGATAAAGAAGCGGCTGAGTTGTACTTGAAAACACATGTAGGTATTTCTGGGTAGTCTTTAAAGCCTTTAAGTCATTATTTAACCATTATAGTTGAATAATGCGCTAATAAATAAATCCCATCATAAAATGTTCTTCATACAAAATGATCGTTATTAACCTAGTAACAACTTTGTGTTGGAAGCAAGTAAATATCAAAAAGACACACTAATCTTACCGTCGAGATAATAATTCATAGATATCCATCTGCCATTATGTTCTTACATTTTCTTGATCAGACTACACATATAAAACCTGTAAAAAGTATTCTATGATCGCAGGTTGGATGGTACGCACACCCTGTGTATTCCGCTGAGGGAAATTATCCTCCTGAACTAATAAAACTGGTCGACGAGAAAAGCAAGCAACAGAACTACAGCCGGTCTCGATTGCCCAAATTCACCCCCGAAGAAGTAGAATACATCAAAGGCACCGCGGATTTCTTCGGCTTAAACCACTACACAACATACCTGCTCACTATGGCAGACCGGGAAGTAGGAGCTATACCGTCACATGAAAATGATGTTGGCATCATCAGAGTTCAAGATCCTAAGTGGCCGTCTCGGTCGTCATCCTCGTGGCTCAAGGTAAAGCAATCATTTTGAATAGCTCGCCGTATAGACGGACCACCGTTACAGCTTACAATTAGGCACTATTGTGGTTAATAGCCATGGCAGCAGCTAACTCACCGACAATGAATACAAAGGAGGCTCTAATCTGTAGATCTTTTTTCTATGTGTTTTTGTTATTTATTGCGAAAATTATTTGTATTATCTCAATAGGTACATTAAAAATAGAAAAGCTTGCTGGACTTATATCTAGCCTACCTAACTTAAGCCTCTTTGAAAGCAAAAAAAACTATTGTACAAGAAAAGAAACGAAGTTGGATACTTATATTTTAAAATTATATGCAGACAATGGTTTAGGAGAAACCTTGATATAAAAGGCCCACTAACATATCAACATAGTACCTATGCATACTTAAAACATGAAGTCCTTTTTTTCCACCCCGTTACACCTATGGCACATTTACGTGGTCAGGTAAAATGCAAGAAGAAATGTTAGTTAATCTCTTTAAAACAATGTAAGTTATAACTTATAAATAATAGACAAGTATTTGATTTGTATCGTCCCGTCTCTTAATGTGGTCTCTGTCAAATCAAATAATAATCTGTGACTTATTTTTTACTAATTGTCTTTAAGTCCTATCGTTCTATTTTCCAGGTGGTGCCCTTCGGCTTCCGTCGACTCCTGCGGTGGATATCCACAACGTACAACAACGTCCCCATCATCGTTACCGAGAATGGTTACGCCGACTACGACGGAGTTGACGACTACTCGCGTGTGTCATACTACAGCCACTACTTAAATGCGTTGCTTCACGCGATACACGAAGATAAGAGCAACGTCCAAGGATATTTCGCGTGGAGCTTGATGGATAACTGGGAATGGGACGATGGATTTGTGTAAGTACTTATCTACATACCTACTACTAGCAAATGGGAAGAAATAGAATCAAAACTTTGATCATTTAGCTAGGTCCGATGTATAAAATGCATGAAACTCCTACCTAAACCCAATGTATTGGTTACTGCCCAGGCACATTTTAAATAATAACCCATTAGTAAGATTTCAAGGTGCAGGTATTTAACATTTACATGAATAACTTTCACATTTGGGTCGTTGAGTCGTTATGGTTTTGGTTTACTTTCATTTCGATATCTTTTCCTAATATCGAAACATATGATATGACCTATGCGTCTGGATTTTAAACTGAAATTCCAAAACATAGGAGCGTAAACTAAAATATAGTTCCTGTAACATAACCTATTTATTTCCAATTAAATCAGCGTCTTCGTTTCTGACAATGAATCGAAATACTATTTGTGATGTGGATATTGAATTTTACATTGTAGACATGTAGACGCATGATCACGTGGAATAGGTAGAAGAGCGCTGGTAGCCTAGCGGTAAGAGCGTGCGACTTGCAATCCGGAGGTCGCAAGTTCAAACCCCGGCTCGTACCAATGAGTTTTTCGGAACTTATGTGCGAAATATCATTTGATATTTACCAGTCGCTTTTCGGTGAAAGAAAACAGCGTGAGGAAAACGAACTGGTTCCAATAAGGCCTAGTTTCCCCTTTGGGTTGGAAGGTCAGATGGCAGCCGCTTTCGTAAAACTTGTGCCTACGCCAGTTCCTGGGATTAGTTGCCAAGCGGACCCCAGGCTCCCTTGAGCCGTGGCAAATGCCGGTATAACGCGAAGAAGATTGGAATAGGTATACTTAGTATATTGGAATAGGAATAGGTATAGGTATATGAGAAATATGGGACAGACAAACTTTTTCAAGCTCTGTAAGGAAAAAAGTATAATACGAGTATATTGAAATAACCAAGAAATAACTACATATCGATGCTCAATCGGTGTTAATTGATTTGACGTCAATGTGTATGCATATATAATATGCAACAAGTAATGAAAACATATAGCAATTAAAAAAAGGTTTCGTTGCTCTTGTCGTATGCCATCTGCCGTGGTCAGGTCTTTGTACCTACTGTAGTTACTTTTATTCAAGTTACAATTAGGTACATACATGTCATACAAAAAGCGGAATTAAATTTACACCTACTAGAAAAATAACCGCGCTGCTTTACATAGGTATAAGGTCTGTAACTGCTGAATTAATCATATTGTAAGCGTTAGATGAACAGGTACAATAAGTTTTTTCCGAGAAAAACGTCTTTGCTGTATTGCACTTGTGCTAAACAATTATTAAAATAGCGACTAAATGAAATAATTTTCGTGGAAGCTTTAATATTATGTTTAACGTGGCTACTCCAGGGCTAATGTAAGTAATGAGTATCGACTCACCCCCGACGTGCATTACCGCAATAAACGCGCGTTAACGCGGGTAATGACCCACGGCGCTTCGACATAACCACACTTAAGCTTTTTCTATTACGCAACAATGTCAATTTATATGGCTGCAATTTTTATATGACATATGACCATAGATACACTTTCGAAATACGGTGCTCGGATTAATGACAACTTTTTCTAATAAGTAGAGTATGATAGCTTAGTAGCTGTGTCCCGCGGTGTTACAGACGGTTTATTAGAGAAAAACGTAGCCTACGTGTATGTGTTAATCCGGGGTGTCAGATAACTCCACGCCAAATTTTATTAATATCGCTCCAGCCGTTTAGACGTGAAGAAGTAACAAACATACACACTTACAAACTTTCGCCTTTATAATATTAGTTTAGGTGTGAGGAATGTCGAGGTGAAAATATACGAGTTCCTTCGAGAATATTGGAGAACTTTGAAGGTGTACAGTCAAGTGAAAAAATACGTACCGAAAGAATATTTTCATAAATACGTCCTTCAACCTTATTTACTGTACAATAGAGTTGCTCGGTATATATTTTTGAAACTTTGGCAGTGAACGAATTTTTACACTTGACTGTAACGTCGATAAATTTATCTAATTTATATAGGTTATACCTATGAATGAGTATGTATTCTGACATTAGTCATGTTAATCATCGTCCACTCTCGAACATGTCCAATATCACAACATTTGTGCGAGCACTCAATATATATTTTTTATTTATTAACATATTAACATCACCAGATTTTAAAGTGATTATTGATTGATGGCATCTAGAAAAAAGTGCGTCTTTCACGTCTAGATTTTAATATCTTCCTGTTTGAGTCTAGAATTAGGTACTTAAGAAGTCCTAAGTAGGTACCTAATTCTATACTTAAACAGGAAGATATTAAGATCTAGACACTCACTCAATATAATTAAGTACTTACTCAATGATATTGAGTTAAGTCAGTAATCAGTGTATATTATATTAACGTTTCTTAATTCGCCCTTTTTAATAAGGACGCAGTTCTACTCACGCCCTAATTCCTCGCAGATTTAATTGTAATGAGCTCGAACACACCTTGTCCATTAATAGAGACATATCTCAGAGCCATTATCTCAATACGGGCTGTGATAGAGGGATTTACTTACCTAATGTAATAATAGCTTCGCTGTCGATAAATGCAATTGTATATATGATACCTATACCATTTACACAGATATGATACAGACAGATATGATAAACAGGATTTTTATAGACAATAAAGATTAATCTGTCAGAATTGGAACTTGATAATTGTATATATAAAGATAGAAAGTAAGTAAAATCTTAGTTTTTTAACTCGTCGAGAACTATTTGGTGACATTACCGTGTAGTTGACAGTATTTATCAAAACACCGGAAAGTGTGCTGCATTAGTGCTCGAGTAACGTTATGCTGCCCAATACTACCCCTAGACTTAACTTTTAGATAGAACCGATATAAAAATGAACGACCCATAGACAAGAACGAACACATAAGTGCACTCTTTTAGCCCTAATGGATAACGTGTCCCGTGTAAAGTGTCGAGTGAATACTCGCCGTCAGGAACAAAAGACAAGGGCTACTGAGGTATTCAATATCTAAAAGCATACCCTTCCCTTTATAATAGACGGTTATAATGCTCTTGGTTGAAGTGATATCAAATTGACTCCTTCTATAATCAAATTTTTAATTGAATGGAGAAAACTGACAGCAGTTTTCATACATTTGACAGGTCGTTTGACAACTTTAGTATATAAACTGTGTCAGTTTACTCTATTTAATTAAAAATTTGATTTTAGTGTTCTCATATTATTAGTATTAATCGTTGTAAGTACCTACGTGACATTTATGTGCATAGCACTGTATTGTCTATAAAAATTTGAGGTGTGGTTATGGTTCCAATTGTCTTTTGTTTTGGACCCCTGTTATGTGTAGGTACAGTGTTTTTATGTATATTTTTTTTAACGATCGCTGAACCATTTGCGTGTTTGCCTTTGATCATGCATAGTAATAAATAAAACAAAATATCAGTCAAACGTTCTGTGTTATAATTTCACTCGTCACATTTGTAAATGCATTTGCAGGTCCCGCTTCGGTCTGTACTTGGTCGACTTCAAGAGCCCAAAGAAGACGCGCACGGCCAAGCGCTCGGCGCGGCTGTACACAGACGTGGTGGCCACGCGGCGGCTGCCCGCAGACTATGACCCTGAGGACTTCTCCGCGTTCTCCGGAGCCGCCACGCTGGCTCCCACTCTACTTCCATTCCTAGTCCTCTACAGGCCCTAGTTACAGCCTTACATACTTTTTGTTTTGTAAAAAAAAACTTTATATTAAATTACAATTAAATATTCTTAAGATTCATTATCAACTTGATCCCTATATTAAGCTTAAGCTATTAGCACTGAAGAACCCTAGAGCGGCCTAGCCGCTTTAATACTCGACGGTCATAAGCTTGCTGGCGTTGTCGCGGGCGACGTCGCGCTTCAGCTGGGCTTGGATGGAGGCGAAGGACTTGCCCTTGGTCTCGGGCAGCACGACCAGCATGAACACGAGTCCAAGGAGCGAGAATGTTGAGAAGCCCCAGAATACTGTGTAAATGCCACACGAGTCTCTGACCACCTGGAATATAAACAACAAATATTACTATTTTGGCACTTAGGTACCATTTATCAATTCCCTAAACAAAAGGAAAGCCAACTTGATACGAACTAGAAAGCATTATTACGAGGCTGCTCGTGCTTAGTTTATTGATTAGGTACTTAAAGATATGTAAAGATTTAATTTCACTAAGACAGACATGTCTGAATGATTATTTTTGATTCGAAAAGCTCCGATTTTCAGCTCTTAGTGAATATTATATGTATTAAACTGTTGTGTAATCGGACAATACAAATTTTGAGTTTGAAGAAAAAATTATATGCATCGTTGTATTTACCTGGAAGAGTTTCTGCACCGCGAACATGAAAATGCCCGTGTAAATATGCGCCACACAGGACGCATACAATTTGACGTTGGTAGGGAACATTTCTCCGATGATGACGTAGGGCACTGTTGACAGCCCTATAGCGTAGCACACGATGTATACCAGGATAGAGGCTACCGGCAACCAGTGCAGGAACGCAACCGATTCTTTGTTCGCTTCGTAGAACCAGTAGAATGTTCCAAGTGTTCCATTCATGAGCCCCACTCCAAGCGCAGAAAGTAGCAGCAGTGGTTTCCTTCCCACTCGGTCCACGAGGCAAACTGACAGCACGCATGTTGCGACCTGCACGCAGCCCACCAGGATAGACTCTACGTAGGGTTCTAAGTGTCCAGCGGCATCAGGGTCGGAACTGTTAGACGCCGTCGAGTTGAATATCACCTGGGCGTAAGCTACTACAGCTGCACTACCACAAAGTTGTTGGATAGTAAAAACTCCTAGACTTATCCACATAGCTTTTCTATTCGTGGCTTCTGTGAGCAGATCGAGCCAGGATCCTTTGTTCTTCATGTCTTCCTGGACATTGATCTCGATGTTTTTGAGCTCGGTCCTAATATCTCCGCTGCGTAACATTCTTAGAGATCGTTCTGCTCTTTCGCTGCGATCAAATTTCAGGTAGTAGTATGGCGACTCCGGCAAGAATATGAAGCTTAAAACGAATGATATTGGTAGGATCAAGTTGATGCCCGCTAGGGTTTGCATAGAGACGAAGGGGCCAATGCAGTACTGGGCAAGAATACCGACCTGAAAAAAAAACAATATTATTAAATAGATAGATCCTTTGAATTGAGGTGTTTCTATGGGAGTTCGTGAGAGGTGAGTACATAAGGTTTTAGTAACGAAAAGGGTTTATTTATCACCCGCGCGAACCGCACTTCAACCTCATCTGCGGTGTACCGACGCAATCACACATACTAGCACCCAGCGTCTTAATTTTTCCCATGTGGCGCGGTGTGATATTTAATATCTTCATCAGTATCTTTTTGATAAGTTTGACAAGTGTACAAGCTGTGTGTTGTTGTGTGTGTTCTATATCTTGTGTATCATTAAAGGATAGTTTATTTATATTTAACTTGAATTATATATTTGCGTCGTTCGTAGACATCGATTTAATTTAAAACTTGAGCAAAACAAATTAGATTATTACGAAACGAATTACTAGACTACCAAATTGCAGAATATAGAATATATATATACTTCGCTATACTACTAAATTAGTAATAATTTCTAGTCCAACTAAAAGCAACTTATTTACATAGTAATTGAAATTGTTGAAATCTCAGCAACGCGTAGTTGTCGCGACTTCATAAATCTTCTCACACTGTTTGAAACTTAAGCTTTATTCAGCAGCGGGCACAGTTGTTTTCCAAAAGCTATATTAATATAAGAGGTTTTTGTAGTAAGGATACGAAATGTAATCAAGACTAGCTGAAGATTAGGGCGCACTCTTTGTGTCTGATATCGGGTGTGAGTAGCAACTCATTCGCAATATGTAATTAAAGCAATGAGTCACGTTTCGCGCGCGTGTTCGTCAGCGCGATTACACATATACAAATACTAATGAGAACGTTTGAAATTGTTTCTTAAACATAATATACATACATTATGTGACAAATGAATAATTAGTTTAATCTAAAATTTTCTTGCAATGTCAAGTGAGAACTAGGAACAAGCTTTCCAGTTAATTGCAATTTTTACCGTCATTTGAACCTAGGACCGTAACCTTCGTTTTTTTTTCTAATCATCGTTCATATTAATCCGCCATGCCATTCAATATTGGAAACAAACCAAGTATATTATGTGCTTATCTACCGTAGTCTACTAATTATCCGAACCGAACCCTTGCAAGTGCTGAATTTCAGAGCTATGTTGTGCATAGGATATTCCAAGCAATTGACCTCAATGACGCCGAATATCTAACTCTAGATAGGCACTAGCAGGGTGCCCGAGTTTATCGTCAGTGCCTAGGTGCTCTAAGTATGTGCCTTTTAACATTTATGCCTATCTTTGTATGACTCAAGTGTAGTACAATTATATTATAAGATTCTAAATTAAGAACGCCGTTAATGGTTAAAGATTTAAATTGTACCTATAGTACAAAGCGAAGCAAAAAAAATTACGATAGTTTGCATATACTGTAACCTACCTTCTTTTCATTTACACGATATTATATTGGGAGATATTCGAATCTTATTTCATATACAGTCAGTACATTTTTTATAAGGTTTCTTTATATACCTACCAGTATCCTACCTTAAAGACGCAAAATGGTTCTGGCAGAGTAAAATGTATTGTTTTGTAGAGAACAATGCATAATTTTATGGCCGTTCGTCGTATTTAAGTTGATTATGTATTCAGGTGGTTATCCTCCAAAACGTTAGCAAACACGTGTTCTCTTATGCTTACGACCGAATCCTATCAACTGTTAACTGTCTGGGATAATATGATCATTTGTTTTACAAGGTTGTAGGGCTATTTTAAGTTTATATCACAGAAATGCGTCATGTAAGTGATTATTCACGCATTCTAGCGCAAATATAGTTATGAACAAATATAGAATACTTGTACTAAACACTAGTTGGACTGTCGCCTTCAGCTATCGACAGCGCTATGCACTTAATGCCTCTTACTTTGTGTAAGTATGGAATGGGCGCTCCGGACTTCATTGGAAACCAGAGTACAGTACAGATACATACATGTATAATCCCGTAGTCCTGCCCCGAAGAACATTTTGTCACGTACAAACATTGTCAAAATCATGGTAGTTATTAACATGATCAAAACAGAGCCCTGAGTGTAAGTTTTTAACGTAACTTTACGTCACGAACGCGTTTGCGTTTCCCATATAAATAACATCATCACTTACGTGTTCGTAAACGTTTTTTTACGTCAAAAGAAACTTACACTAGAGCCTCTGGATGTATATCGATTTACAACGTGCTACACCTTCGATCTCGTCGTCACTTACCATCAGGTGCGACTGAGGTATAAAAAAACAATACGTACTTTATTCATGAGAGTGATGAGAGTGGAGAGGGCGCCCCGGACCTCGTTGGTGGCAATTTCGCCGGTGTACATGGGGGCCACGGTGTAGACGATGCCGTAGCCCAGCCCGGAGAACATCCGCGCCACATACAGCACCGTCACCGACTTGGCTACGATCACCAGGATCCAGCCTAGGATGAACGGCACGGCTCCTGAAAATATTAATTCCAGACTTATTTATAATAAACTACAATTTGGTGAAAATGTTTTATTTGTATATCTGAATAAAAAAGGGTTTTTTACAACCTCTAATAATTAACTTAAAAAAAAAACGGCCAAAAGCATGTCGGGACAAGCTCATTGTAGGGCTCCGTAGTCGTCCCTCTACTCCTATGTCGACTTAAAAGGTCGTATTTTAGAGTATCTTGAATGTGACTTATGTCTGTATTCCGATATCGCTTACGCCATTTTTTAAATAGAACATTTCATACGATAACTTATTAAGCCTCACATCCACGAATTTTTCCAATCCAATTATCTACTAATAGGACCATGGGGTCAAAACGTGTCGGGAGGACAATAAAAATAGAGTGAGAATCAATCTGCGCTGGCGAGTTTGTTTTACCTCTACGTTTAAAATTTATTTTTCACTTCTCATGCTCTAAAAGTGCTTCATATTAGACTTAAAGAGCGGGGCAAAAATAGTATTTTAGAATCTAGGGCAATTATGTATACATATTTTTGATAAAAAAACTTCACAACAGCCAATTACAGCACTCATCGCCAGTTAATCGGAACTATAAGTTTTTTATTATTACGTATGCTGTGGTTATTATTTGAGTATATAAGAGAAACTTCCTATTTCTTATCAACCATTAAGATTTCAGATATATTAAAATTCACCAATCAGAAAACGTAATTCATGTCTCAAGACATGTGTTTTATAGTTCCTAGGTACTTTTAAAAATATTATTTAGTCAATGTCATCATAGCAGAAACCAAAAGCATATTTAAAACTAAATTGCTAAACATTTGCTTATTCTGTAACGTGAAACTCAAAAGGAAGGGATATAAAAGATGTGCCAGTGCGCTATCGCTAGAGGTAAAACATCTTTTTTAAATCGGGTATTTTATGCCAAGCATTCGACTGTCTTAGTATGTAACTTAGGTATTTTAATTCTGCTCGAATTATTTATCTAAGTAAAATATATTCAAAGTGAAAATTAGAGTGTATAACAGAGTATCGGTAATAGAACCCATTTTAACCTCGCTGTGGCGATCCATTTTAGGCACACCTCGCCTAAAATGGATCGTTTTATTCCCTAGTCATACAATCTACTATTGATAGCTCTTACCAAGTAATAAAGTAGTTTTTCGGCCAAATCTGTCTGCGAAGTAGGCGGAGGGTACAGGCGTGAGCGCGGAGCACAAGATCATGATGGAGGTGATCCACGAGCCCTGGTCCGAGGTGGTGGGGATGGAGCTCTGGTCGGACTGCAGGTAGGCCAGCGTGGGCGACGGCCAGCCGTAGCATGTGCCTGCTGTTGCGGTGACGAGGGTTGCTGGAATATCACAAAGAAACTCAATAAGTCGTTGAAGCGCTGAAGTTTTCATAATCTTAACTTTGAATACGTAGATGTATTTACACGTCACCCATGATGACGTATACGACGAGGGATAGATAGAAAAATTTGACAAGTGTAAGCGGTACTCGTATAGCACAATTTAGTGCCCTGGGCTAGTGATCCAGTGGTTGTGGGTTCGAGTCACGCTGGGAGTCAAATTTTTCTATTGTTCTTTCGATTTAAATATCGAAGATATTCGTTAGCAGACGTTTCTCCATAAAAAAAAATATTCTTAACTTGTTATGAACAAAAAAGTACCTATATCATAGTTTAAGCAAATAAATTAATATCACCCGATTTGGGAGTGATGGTATTTTCGATAATATTCTTTATGGTAGGTTATTTATGGGAGCTCACATTGTAAATATAAAATGGTTGTGGCGAATGGAAACTGAATTGATCTTCCTTGTTGCAAGTTTTTAACGGAACAGAGGCTCTAGTGTAAGTTTCTTTTGACGTAAAAAAACGTTTACGAACGCGTAAGTGATAATGTTATTTATATAAATAAATATATCGGGACAATCTGACACAAATCAACCTAGTCCTACGGTAAGCTCAGTAAGGCTTGTGTTGTAGGTACTAGACGACGATATATATAATAGATAGATACATATAAATACTTAAATACATAGAAAACACCCATGACTCAGGAACAAATATCTGTGCTCATTACACAAATATATGCTGGAATTTGAATCCAGGACCATCGGTTTCATAGTCACTACCCACTAGGCCAGACCGGTCGTCAATATGGGAAACGCAAACGCGTTCGTGACGTAAAGTTACGTTAAAAACTTACACTCAGGGCTCAGAGCCCTGTTGTTAAACCGTTAAAAGGATGCTACTTTTCGCAATGAGCGCTTGTCATGACTAGGAATGTTATATGGAAATAAAAACAAGAAATACCTACATTAGATGATGACGGTACTACTTTGTCTATATAATAATTAGTGGTATTTATTAATAGGTGCTACATTCATTGGTGCTAAAGGTTATTTGTGTAGGTATACAATGTGGTGTCAAAAGCATGCCAAATCTTTAATGACTGAATTGAATTGGATCCAACAGTATGTTTCCATCGGATTTATGGCATGCCTAATTAGCAACTTATCGACGGTGGGGACTTTTAAAACTCGATTCCCGCCAGCTTATTGTAATTTTTTTATAGATTTGACTTTTTGATTTTTTTTTAATACATAAGTACTGATTTTATTCATAAACACATCGTACAAAAAACCCCCCTTTTTGAACCCCCTCTCCCATGTCACTTTATTGATATGATATTGATGAATGTTTGTTTAAAAACGTAAATAAAGCTAATTACTGAACAAGAAGGAGGTTTCACTCGAAAATGTTGGTGTTAATAGAATACTCAGCGTTGTGCAAACTAGGTGCATTGCCCTCTAGGCGCGCGAGGGTTGCCAACTTTTCTAAATTTACATAAAAGTAGGATTATGAAAAAAAATAGCAAAAAAAATATGCAGGGAAACTACAGGTAAGTTTACACAGTTTATTTTTATATCGGGTGTTTCCTGTAATATGAGCAATAACTTCAGGCATCGTTTCTACCCCACAATCGTAGCAACATTTGTTCTAGTACTTTTGAGAATAACTTATAATTAACTAAATATGAATGAAGAAAGATTTTCCAAGCAAGCAATGTTTGTGAAAACTATGGTGTTTGTAGGCTGACAGTAAACGTCAACTAGACTATTATAGGGATGCTGTTCATTGAAAATACTATTTAGTTTGTTCGCAAAAATCAAGTTATACATTACATAATGTTTTAAAAGTTGAAGAACAGTTGCTACTTTCGTGGTATAGAAGCGATCCCTAAATTTATTGCTTCTATTACAGGCCTCACCTGTTATACCTAATAACACATAGTTAAATTACTAGTAAGGTATTATTTTGGAATACTTCATATTATTGAGTTTGTAGGTATTGTTTAAAAACATGAGTACTTATTTAGTAGGTATATGTCTTGATTAATATTTATATATTGTACGAGCAATGTGCAACCCTTATTCCAGTGTGTGTTCTAAAATGTTTGATTTATTTATCAACTTACGTGTACACGATGGACTGTTTACATAGATAAGGAGTTAACTAAGCAAATGATAATGGATCATAAGTTTAAGATAACATAAGTGCGCTAATGCAATATAATAATACTCGTAGCGATTAAAATGATAACTATTTTACTACTACGGAAAAAGGATATAAAATACTATCAATATTACTGCAATTGATGATTGATCCTTAGTGGCTTTTTAATATTTTTATCGTATTATTTATTGTTTGTTAGCATGTTGTATATACATATATATTAATAATGATATCCTACTAATATTTATAATGTACTTTCTGATTAAACTGAGATAATTTGTTCGGACACGGCAATGTCAAGTTAGTTTTATACTTTGATTTCTACAGATATCGCGACGACATAATAGGGAATACTGTTCATATTTCTTTTTATAAACTATAGCTCTATAACATGGTACAAGATCAATTTTGGTTTACGAGAAAAAGAGTCAATAAATATATACTTAACGTAAATTTATCGTTTCGACGTTGTGAGCACTAATGCCCGTAGGTGAATTATGTTGGTCCCTTCTCAATTTTTGCATAAGTACGTGGCCGCTATTTTCAGTACATCTTCCAAAACTAATGTATAACAGTGTCATTGTTAAGTAAAATGGTTATTTTTTAAATAATTTGAAAACATTTTATTGCCTTGTAACAATAACAGAGGAAGTGTTTCTGGAAATATTCCTGAATTATTATTAAGATAATTATAACTACTATATCTTTTCAAGTACATGTCAAATGCAGGAAAATACTGGTACATCCGAGAAGAAAGCCAAAACTGTATAAGACGTCTAAACTATGCATTGGGCCGGACTAGCAAAAAAGTTTCTTCATAATAGAATTACGTCTGATATTTTTGCACACTTCGTTATGTATAATATTATTGCAGGTAATTGTAAACCGTTACAAGCCTCCAAGCCTTAGTACATTTGAAAAAGAAAGAAGATCTGGAGTTAGCAGACGTTATATCTCTCAATAATGAGTATAGGGTACGGTATAACTTAGAGAAAAACTAAATAAATTAATGGCAAATAAAATATGTGTATTATGTAGGCACGTAAACACTTATGGTGCGTAAAGCTAACAAGTAAACTATTTACCTAGGATACGCTTTCATGTACGTAATGAAGACAGGCTGACGTTAGTATGTCTTGGCTGGTATTTAATGTACCGCCATATTTTATCTTCCTGTCATTAAGCCACTTAAGGCCTCTTCGACTATTATAGTTAAGAAACTAGCCTTAGCTCGCGACCTTTTCTGCGCAGAATGGTTAAAATGATTTGAATTTTAAAAACACTTTTTTTTCAGTGAATTTCACAACCAACAGTTAAATGTTTTGATTCGAAGCTTACGTTACCAATGGCTTAGACATGGCATTGTTTGTCACGTGTTCAAATAAAATGTAGATCTTTATGGTTTAAAGCTGACACGATGTACCTATAATATGGTCTTCGGTTGCCGCCATAATTAAATACTGCTGAACAGTCCAAAAACTTCTTTAAGTCGGGATGAATTTTAAATTTACAAGAAATAATCCATTTGTAGTTGTTTTAATTTATGATGATGTATTTTTAAAATTACAATATAATGTATGTTACTAGCTATACAGGAAGCAATGAAGGTGCTTATATATGCTATTCTTAATATCCGTTTTCCTTAACGCAGAACTGTTTTGCCATATTTACCCTATTTAAAGCAATGTAGGTTAATTTGATTTATAATGTAAACATCATTCATATACTCATAAGGTCTATAACTCATTACTTCGCGGTTCCAATAATAAGGGTTAAGTTCGAGTCGAGTACCGTGTCGTTTGCAGAAAGTACATAATTATTCAGGTACTGAAATAGTATTCCGTAACGTGCGTCACAAAGACCTAACCTTTTGCCAAATTACAGATTATTACGTCACGCGTTTTCGTGAAGACCGTATGTGACAGACAAAAATTTACTACATGAGCATTATTATTATTATCATACCAGTATCTGTTGATGAAAAATTATATTGTTCGCATACAATACTGTTTTATAACATTTGCTTCAGATTAAGCTTATCATAGAAATGAATTTTAAATAATTATTTAGGAGGTAATAATACTGTATATAATCGTATTTAGAAAATGTTCGATATGCCTAATATTTCCTTAATAATAAGCTATGAAATTGTTTAACAGTGTAAAATTACGAGTATATATTATATTTGACAATTATTATAATTAACAGTTAATAATGGAAGTATACATTTGACGAACTTGTTTGCGAATCATAGTAATTACAAAAAATGCTGAGAGACTAATTTTTACAATTATTTACATATGTAATTAACACTTTTCGTTAGATAATGATAGTTTAAATAGAGATTTTAAAATTATTAAAAAAATATACAAATTGGATAACTAACGATATACAATACAATTCAGTATTAAGTAGTCGTAGTGTCAGGGAGGACGTATATGCCACGAACAAATGTTAGTTTAGGGAGTGGTCGCGCTCCCTTGTTATCGAGGTCACTGTTATCGCTGTTCTTATGGAAACTTCTGACCACTGCGACATGTGTTCCCAGCCACTACAAGCACACATGTAAGGCGATAATAAATCGGATGCGTCAGTTGTTATCTGCCTTAATGAAATATACAAAGTATCAACATTGCTCAGTGTTAGATTACATGCAAGAACTTTAAGGCTGGAGGAATGCGGTATATTTGTATTGAGGCTAATGAGCAAACGGAAACTGTTTTAAATTTATGAGTATATCAACTGTTACAGACGGATTGGCAGATATGTTACGGTTTAGGTGGGTTGCGTAGGTTAACTGGTAATTCTGAAACTTATGCTTGTATGTGTATTAACATCAATTTTCCTTGTTGGCTAACGATAATATCCATCAGGCACATTTTAATAATATTGGTAGGTATGTAACTTAATGCTTGATATAGTTTTGACTTTGGAAACGTGACTAAATCCGTGTAAATTGAATAAGGCAACAGACGGACGAGGGTTTTGGAGTATAATTCAGTATGCCATGCCGCCTGCCAGTTGGCACAATCAGCGTTTGGTCGATGTACCTACTTGAGTGCGATTACATTTTCTCGGTCAACGTGTACCTATATAAATATGGTCTTGAATAGCTTTGCTATTTCATGTGATCCCAGTAATCTATGTCGATAAATTGGCCGACGATGCATTTTCTAAATATGGACACCCTTTAGAAATAGCATTACTCAATACTACCCTGCTATAATGTGTAAGTTTATGCGCTTATACCCCAACTTATAGGGCTATTACAGATCTGTTAGAACTGATTGAAAAAATCACAGACACCATTGTTTAAGTATTATAAATATGTTAGGATCATATTCATAAATACCACTTTAATATTGTGGTTTTAATTATATCGATATGGTTAAAGATCGGTACCAATGTTGTCAGGTCAGTACGTCATCATAGAATCCAGAGTAGTCGAGGAAGCTCCCTAAATATTATAGGCACACCTGTACCGATTTTAGTATTTTTTATAGTGCTGAACATTGTTCGTCCGTCTCATTGGATGCAGCAGGGCTAAGAACTGGTATTTTTTTTGCATATAAAACAGACCGGTATTATTTCGTTCCTTTTTGTTCTTTTAATAAACAGGAAAATCTATTTCATGTTTAATTGGATAATGTAACTTTGCGGCGCAATAACATAAATCCATTACTGAGGCCTTAGACTGAGGCCTACATAAAAAGTAGGAACGAATTGTTACTTTCCATTAATTTTAGAACACCACCGGTTAAGTGCTCTGAGACGACGAGACGGTGGGCATGTTGCTCTCATTAGGAAGGTGGCGGTGGGCATGTCTTTCAATGTTTTTACATTACAAGACGATTTCATGACCTATATATAAAGTCGCATTTGCGAAAGTCTCATTTCATACAATTCAGAACTTTTTTTAAATTGTCATTGATCCAGTTTTCCTTCTCTAAAGACAGGCGCAGGCGTCTCTCATTTTCATCGATGATCTTATTTTTTAATCAATGAAGCTCGTGTATTTGATCTACTCGTAATCGTCTATTAAAAATCAGCGACGCAGTGTGAAACTTAAAACCTGTAAATAAAAAAATATAAACTTTTGACGCCACGTTTGCATGTGAATATACTCGCCTCGAGGCATAAACGTAGACACGTTCACACGTTGCTGGGGTTTATCCAAAGGAAGTTTCCTTTTCGTAAGATTTTCCGGTAAATACATAACACATAACATATGAAGATTTGATCGTTGAATATAAAGCGTTGATCGTTGCCACGAAGTCATTAAACAAACTAGCTAAGAAAACTGAGCTCTGAGTGTATGTTTTTAACGTAACAAAACGTCACTATCGCGTTAGAGTTTCCCATATAAATAGCATTATCACTTACGCGTTCGAGACATTTTTTTACGTCATTAGAAACTTACACTAGAGCCTCTGAAGTAATTTTTGATGTGAAGGTTAGTGTTGAAAAACTGGCGACTTGTAAAAAGAAAAAAAACTATTTTTTGTTAGTTTGTATGTATGTGGGACATGTTGCCGAGGAAAGCCACAGGCGGGCGCCAGGCCACATGACCTGGCGGCGAGGTCGAGCGACGCGGTAGCGGGGCGTGCGCGGGGCGTGAGCGGCGTGGCTGCGCGCCGGTGACGTAAGCCGTCACCTACAGCGCCACGGTACATGTATTGTGGAGTACATTCACTTTACACGTGCCATGTTGTTTTACGCTATCAACGGCAGACATGAAAGTATACCCGATAGAAAGCTTGATAGCGATAATCTCTTGTCCTTGCCGAAAAGGCGCGCAGAACCAAGTATTATTGTGACAAAGATAAGATCCTATTTAACTCGTATAACGTAAATGCTGTTTTCTCCTTGCATGAGAGGAGAGGGTTGTTTGGACATTTGGGTGAAGGTAAAACTACTGGTCACGATGATTATACTGTGACTGCGCTATAAAATACACACCACAAAACAATGCACGTTAATTACTAACGATTGTAGCGCCGAACAAACAAAGATACGCATATATAACATATAATATAAATGTCTATACATAGGTTATATACAGACGTTTTGTATGTGTTAAGATGGTGAAGTACCTCTAAGTTAAGTGGTTAAATTATAAATGACAGTTCATATTATGAATGATACGAACCCATTACGAACTGTCATAATATCCTGAAATATATGTTGCTACTAATTGAGGGATCGATATATTTGAACTTTGGTCTCTGCGAGAATAAATAGATCAATACGCCTACAGACTTTGCACAGACAGATTTTTATATAGGTATGGTAAGTTTAGTTTACATGGGTATTCACTAGGGACTCTTTTAGAATGATGATAACATTGATAACGCTATAGGTACGAAGATTTAAGATCTGTCATTACTAAGTAGTAAATTTGTATTTATTTATTAGTGTATGATACGTGGGAATAAAAAGCTAGAATTAAATTATAGAATACAAGTGAAAGAGTTTATTTAGTTATGTTAATGTCATTTGCATGTTATAATTGTGCACCTACTTTCGTTTGTAAGCATGAAATGTATTAATGACATTCAGAATTCGGAGATAAGTACTTAGTTATAATTTTTGCATTAGTCTGATAAACATGCCAATGATACCATAACTTTAGGATTTTATTTATCATGTACTTAACTAAAATTGCGTTAGTGGTAACTAATGGAAATACCCATTCATATTCTGCGTTAACTGGCTTTTTGCAATGTTTAGATGTATTTTAATATAATGTCTTTTATTTTATGTATATAAAATAAATATAAAATAAATATTTCAGGACATTCTTACACAAATCGACCTAGTCCCACGGTAAGCTCAATAAGGCTTGTGTTGCAGGGACTAGGCGACGATATATATAATAAATAGATACATATAAATACTTAAATACATAGAAAACACCCATGACTCAGGAACAAATATCTGTGTTTATCACACAAATAAATGCCCCGACTGGGAATCGAACCCAGGACCTTCGGCTTCATAGGCAGGGTCACTACCCACTAGGCCAGACCGGTCGTCAATGTGTGAAATATGTACTTATATATTTCGGTATATTACATAGGAGCTAGGCCATGCGCATTTATATTCATTTTTCAGGGCTTTTAACATGGATGTCAATAAAAACGGCGGGTTCACCCAAAATAACTGAGCATAAACTTAAATAGTTTTCTTAAAGCGTAAGCAATCAAGGAATTATATAGGAGTTGATTTTAATTTTTATGTTTTGGCATGTGTGCATTGAAAAAATGAATAATAATGTGTTCAACAAAGGATACCTGTTAAAATTACCGTGAAATCCATAGGCGTACCTAACGTATGTTTAACTATTGTATAAATGTCCTTGAGAGTTCCAGTTAAAGCTATTATTGTTGCCTCCTTCATTCGTATAATTAGGAATGGTTTTCATTTTATTCGGTTCTAGAAACAAGTTTCAAGTTGCACCGTTTGGCGGTTTTTCCATGTCTCTAGTAGCAAAGAAACAGGTTTATTTGGAAAGTAGTCGCGTCTTTGATCACGAGAGATAACTTAGATTTTGATAATTTACTTAATAGACGTACCTAAAGCCATTCTGAAGCCTAAGTAACTTAAGACTTTCGTAAACCTAGTAAGTTCAGGAATTTTTAATTTGCGGTTTAAAAGCTCGCCTGTCTGTCATTCCTTAAAAAGTTTAAGAAAAACTAAGAGCTTACGGCTTCGTCTAGCAGTCACGAGACAGCCGGCTATAAATAAGCCGCTGCACGCACGTGCTGCGCGGGTGCCGCTGTCTCACTCAGATCCTCCAGTTTCACTGGACATGTTATGCTACTTTTACCACTCAGTTAAGGTCGTTATAATGTGCAAAAGTCTAAACATATCTTGAACATCGATTTAATACTATGGAATATTATCGATTATTAGGTATTATGTATACATAAAACATTTCTTAACCTATCGATACTAATAAACAAAAAACTGTTATAGTGTATAAAAGCGGGTAACTTACGTTTATAAGTCGAATATTGCTCGACATGTTTCACTCCGTAACGACAATCCGTTTTTATACAATTAACATGTTTCAAACTCACGATTAACCTTTATCTCACGATTAGATTTACAATAAGTACTGTTTTAGATACAGGTACGCAAAATTAAATGTATATTAAGGTGTTGCGCCAACAAACAAATAGTTTGTATTTAAAACAAAAAACTGCTACAACTACGGCATTGAATGCTGTAATTATTTTAATATTTTATCCCGCTGATTCCAATGATACTTTATGTATAATTGTGTGTAATTAATTAATAACCTTCAACAATAGGAGAATTTAATTAATTTAATTTGTCGGCAACCATTACACTCTCCGTCATAGTATAATAGTTGTTCAGTCAACAGCAGAAGTGTTGTTTGACACCGTACACATAAAAACACATACAGGTTCAACATTCGTTAAAATGCAATGCAATATCTATTCTATTCGTTTCGCAGAATTAATTATCTATGATATTGTCTTCGGTTGCCGCGATAATTACTCATGAAATAAAACAACTAAAACGGATTAAATCGCGTATACTAATTTAAACCTCATCCCGACGTTTCGAACCCTTTAGCAGCGTTCGTGGTCATCGGGTCCACCCGTTTTATTTCATAATTATCTATGGTTTCTATTGATTTTTTTTTTTTTACATTGCATCATTCTACTTTCATGGTCTATGTTATATGTATTATGCCTCCGGTACACCTACAAAATAGGCTATTCTATTTTGTAGCTCTAAATTGTACTGACACCTAAACCATAACTTCATGGAACTGCACCTTTTTAAAAATGGACTCTCGTTATTTTTTTTTATTTTTTATTATCCAGTGGTTGTGGGTTCGAGTCCCGCTCCGAGTCAATTTTTTCTATTTTTCTTTCGATTTAAATATCGAGGACTATAAGAAATATCGTTAGTCAGAATTGGAAATTAAAAGAGCAAATAGGAAGTTTGTTTCGAGGATGTTTACACATAATTTGAAACAAGCCATCATGATATTCGCACGGTATGTGGCCGTCCGTGGATCCGGTTCATCCGCGAGCGCCGGTTGTTCTCATTGTCATTGACAAACCGAGCATGAGGCTCTGAGAACAATTGTTCTTGACTTCCACCCAATAGACTAGCTTGTTCAATGACATTTAGCAAATCATTAGCTTGGAATTCATAGTATTTACTGAACCGCAATTCGAAAGGGATTGAAATACCTGTCAATTCATATTGATTTTGATTTTGACGTAAGTGTACGGAAATAATGTAACTTCTAATCCCTCGCTGAACTCATGAGAGATGATTATACTAGTACATTACGGACCCAGGGCGGTACAACAAAGAATGGCTCAGATCGCGGGTATTTGTGGCCTAAACCGGAGGTGAGGGCTATAAACAAGCGATCTGAGGCCTTCTTTATTACCGCCCGTGGTGCATACATAGTTTTACGTCTTCATCTGGATGTAAAATGAGACTTTCCGTCGCGCCCTAGGGCGGTAAATCTCACTTACCGCCCAGTGTGACGTAAAAATACTTACATAATGTTTTTACCTCTTTGTTAAAAAGGAAGTTATTGTCTATAAGTGTTGCTATACGTATCTAGATTTAATTTGCACACACACATACCTCACACCAAACTTGATAGTTTTTTGATATGTAACGTTCTTTTGTTTTTAAAGTTCGTCTGGTTTATTTTTACGTTATTCACGAACACCTAAGAAGAACGTCAAGAAACTATATATAAGTAACTTACTTATATAAGTGGTTATAAGCAATTTAAAAATATTGAAATGTACTGTAACAAGTACCTATGTCGTTTTGCCTGGAAATAAATAAACCTGATAAAAACTTAATAATAGAAGTTTTTTAATAAACTCACACAATATTATTCTATTATGTTCCGACCCGTTTGAATTTACCTAATAGTATTAATACGAGTCACCACAGTTTTAATTTAACCTTAATAACATGTATGTAGAATTGATTGAAATGTATCTAAGTAATGTGATCTTATTTTCATTTAATTTTCCGCATGCCCTTTTAGCACACGGCGCGGCGATGCTCTATCCATTTAAATTCAAGACATGACCGTGTTCATCAATTTCGTATGTCTACGGTGTAACTGCGTCGTTGTTGTAAATGGCTTGTCAAATCGGCAATTGATCGAAGGTTATCTGACCGCGGGCGACATTAATCATAAATTACAGTTTTATTATCGTTTGATAAAATAATACGTTTATAAACGTAAAAATACACTGGATATCAATATCTCGCAGGTAAACAAAACCGTAGATATTAGTAGTTTATGTATCTGTGCATAATGAAGGGCATTACAATAAGAGTGTGGGTTTATGAAACGAGCCGAAGGCGAGTTTCATAATAATATCACACGATTGTTGTAATGCCTAATGAAATATATTTATTTATCCAAAGAACTAATTAAAAACACAAGGAAACTTAAATAAAATAAAATAATAACAATATATATAACTAAAAACTAAACCTAAAATACCTATCTAAAATAAAAGATCCCCCGTGGCATGGTGCCGTAAACGCTGGCAGCATTTCCTCGCTGTATCGCAATGCTTATGCGTTGAGCGAGGAAGCTGCCAGCTCTCCGGTCACCAGTAACGGAAATGACTTATTACTAGGGTTACTTGTAAACATTAAAAAGTCAATGAACAAAACAAATGACAGCTTGGAACGGCGGCGTTGCGTATTTGGTATCTCAGTAAATTTTTTTTTTAAACCAATAGACAAGCGAATGAACTCCCTATTCTACTGTCACTCGAGTTCAAATGTCGTTCGATTTATATTAAAAAAACATAACGAATTGGCGTTTCGTATCAATGGCTGTTTTAATATCTATAGATACTAGATTAGACACCCCACTTGAATTTGACAGCTGTTCCAAATTTAAATTCATAACCTACTTAGACTAAATATATACCTATAGACGCACAGTCCCGAACAAAGGAGTCGGAAAAAATGGCCTCAAATGACATTCTAGTTTTCAAATAAACCGTTTTCGTCCGATCACCGCGATACTGGCAACTACTGAAACGTCATTAGAAAAATAATAAATGTCAAACTCCAAGTCATCAGAATATCGGATGCATGGAGTCGCATAAATAATATTAGGCACGTTGAGTAATAAAAAATCTCTAATAACAAAATAAGTTTATTTACACTTTTTACATTTTATATTACAATATTTGACTTAAGACATCTATAATAAACAAATTCACTTGTTTGCCAAATTGGTATACTGCCAACAAGTGGTTTAGTTAGGTTTTCGTTGTAAATATAGTCTTTTTTAGGGTTTCGTACCCAACGGGTAAAAACGGGACCCTATTACTAAGACATCACTGTCCGTCTATCCGCCCGTTTGTCTGTCTGTCACCAGGCTTTATATCAAGAATCGTGATAGCTAGAGAGTTGATATTTTCACAGATTATGTATTTCTGTTACAGCTATAACGACAAATACTAAAAACAAAATAAAATGTGTTTTTAAGGGGGCTCCAATACAACAATTGTGAAAATCGATCGTCGATTGGGATCCCGTGGGAATCTTGAATTAAAATATAACGTTATTAAAGTACATACGAGACGAAGTGATTAAATCTGCCATTTCAAATTTGCTAGATGTAATTTAAAAATGTACAGTCAAATACATTGCAACGTACGAGTTACTTACTCAAAGATATCAGAAAACGTTCTCAATTGTCAAGGCGTTAGAGTGTATGTTCAGATATTTTTGAACATCTCGTTTGTTGCGATATATCTGATGGCTACTGTACACTCCCTACCTCCTTTTTCATCAATAGGTACATGTATAAGAAAACGCATGTAAGTAGATGTAAATAAAATATTAGCGACTCCGTACCTTTTTGTTCTATGAAAATCCTTTATTTTTGCAATTAATTAAATTCATTCTAAAACACGAAATTGCATCGAGTTAATACATAATTTGTCAATACATTTGAATTACTTACGTAATAAACTTATCCCACTGTCCTTCTTGTGTTTTTTTTTTTTTTGTGCTTGTTTTACATGTCTTAACAGAGCACGACGACATTGTTATTTGACGCCGGTCGGTGAAAGACTAAGTCACCAACTCCATCCTTTTTCGATATTACTAGAGTTTGAATGTAGCCATTTTTTTCGCCTGACTGTGTATCTGTATATATTTAGTCTAAGATAACCTACTGATTTCAGTAGGTAATGTTAACATTACCTACTGAAATCTTTCTGATGGTTGGTAATGCTGGTTATTGCCTACAGTTTCTGGACGCATTTTAGAGCACTTATGACATGTACGTAGATAAAGTATTTTAATGGGACTGATTGGTAAAGTAAAAGAGCAAGTATGAAACTGAACTATTATTGATTTAAAATGTTGTTAGGTGGGATATGCTATGGGATAACCAGCTCTCGGGTGTTATGTGAATTTTTCGGGTAGCAATCATTGTGTAACTAAAGTCTAGAAGCTAATTAGAGATTAGAATTGCTTGCGTCTGACCAATCTAAAAGTCATTTTGTAAGATGTGTCCCTACGGTCAGTGTACATAACACTAGATTGCTATTTTCATAAAATAATTAATATTTCAGGAATTATAAATACAAATCACTTTCATGTGCTCCACTGTGACGACGGTAAACTAATTAACAAACCGAAGACGAAACTTTTTTGGTCTAGGCGCCAGGTGACTTTGGGGAAAATTGGCAGCTAGTCTAAAGAGTCCTTGCATTGCTTCCCGACTACACCAAAATAAACCGACGGCCGCATTCACCCGATAAACGTCGGGAAAAATACTTCCAGCTCTTGTATATTTCCTATAGACCAATTCGATAAGCCGACCTTATCGGACGCATTAAGTACCCGTGTCGTATGGCATAACGCCAGCCAATGATTAAGTTGAATCCGTTTATCTCCTACTGCATCGCTGCCGCACTGCATTGCATTCGGCTTGAGGCTGCGCTAATAAAGAGAGTTTATCTCTACGATTTCTGGCTAACCTCAGCCAGAAAATTTATTTGAAAATGCCGGCAGATGCGGTCGGGACCTAGTTTCTGAATAAACTACAACATGAAAAGTAGATTCAAAGGCATTAAAGTTACATGGTTCAGCGCAGGACTTCAATACACTCTGATATTGTATTTTCTCGCTATTCACCCAGAGTTAACAAGTTTTATGACGTCAATTAGTTTATCAACAATTGCATGGGAGGCATGTGGCTAATGAGCTGCTGTAATTGGAAACTAGTGTTTCAATCCATTGTTCGAAAACAAAGTAATATATATTGTGTCATTTATTTCTTTATATTCGTGTAATAATGCGGTAAAATATGTCTTATAAGGAAAATAAGCAAAGTAATCTTCGTAAGGTACCTAGTGGTAATTATGTTTAGATTATAGACTACGGCCCAGGTATCTAAAAAAGAAAACAATATCCACTAGTGATTCTGCGAAGGAATTGTCGGAGTAGAACGAGTCTTTGCGACGGCATTGTATTGTTTATAAACAGCAGTCGTCAGCCCGCCGACGGGAGTGCTCTCTCTTGGCCACTCGAGCGAGCGAATCGCATGAAATCGCGACATTGACAACTGCTAGCTATCTGGTGTCATTGACATACGCTCTTACTGGCCTGATAGGTGTCCATTAAGCGGGAATCGAACGGCTCTAGCAAATGTAAAGTACTTAGAACAGCTAGGTACTCGATCGTTATTCCAAAGTTTCACGTGAAAATGATGTTATCGTAGAAAATATTGTTTGAACGTTGGTAAAACACTGGTTTGAGAATACTATCAACAGGTTATCATAACAAATGCTTTTAAAGTGCCTACTTCTAAACAATTATGCAGCGTTTTATAGGTTTGAAAAGAACATTCATAGTGTGTTTGTTGGTACTGCTAAAAAGAAAACTTTATTAAAGTAAAGTTACATTAGTAAGTACTTTCGTTAATTTTTGTTAGATTGAATACTAAAGCAAATTACTAGTATGTAATTAGGTACCTCAGTCCGAACCATCACATTCTTAAAATATTCCATTGACCGGTTGTCCAAAGCATAAAGGGCTTATTGATTTTTGGTTCTAAGAGCGGAGCCTTTGTATAGTTTATACCTGGCCCTAAAACTGTTCCTGGAATCGCTGCTCCAATCGGATTTGCTGAGAGGAAGATCAACAGTTGAATACAAGTATAACCCTCGACCTAAATGATAGCGCAAGATAACGGAACCAACGAGATTTTAATTAGTTACTTCAACGTTCACGCAACATTTTAAATCGATTAATCGATACATTAAATTATATATTTAAACTGATATACGAATGTATTCTTAATTGAGCAACGGCAAAATGTAACTAAATTAGTAAAAAATATATGTGTGTTATTTGGAAATATCTAAATATATCGATTTTTTTCAGATTTATTGTCTTAATAATCTGAAATGTGGGAATTGTCGTACCATTCGTCTGTACGATATAAATTATGATTTCTTTAAAGCACAAAGTAGGTATCTACTCTATAGATGAAATTTAGTATTATATTTATATACTTTTAACCGATGAATCCGATGATTTACACAGTTGCACATCATCCTTACAAATAATCAAACATATTAATCTCATAAAACTATAAAATAAATTATTCATTTCATCGTAAAATATTGTATTGATTATTTTAATATAGGGATAAATTATATTTCTGCTTCCATTGCTCATTCGTTATCTCTATGGTTAACTACCTATAGAGGAATGGAGTTAACCCAAATGAAATATCATATTAGGCAGTTAGGTACTCCGGGTACATTTAATTAAAGCAATAATTGCTTTAATTAACAATTCTTGTTACCTTTTCGGATTTTCCACTAGTTTCAATAAATTACGCTCTAATATATAAAATAAGGTTATCTAGGAGTATTACTGATTGCAGAATTAAAAAAAATAACCGATTATTATAACCGATTGTAATATTATTCGTTGGGACTTAGTAGGTAAATCTTCAATGGTAGTCAAAGAGTCAGAATACCGCTGGATACATATATTGCTTAACCATGATCTGATACGATGTTTTATTAAATTATTATTTCATGAATGATGTTTGTTTAAACGTAGGTATATTGTGACAGTGAGTCAAGTTTCTGATAATCTAGATACCTAAGGCAATTAAGATTGTTTGTACAATGTACCTCGCACATATAGCTACATGTGTATTTAGGAATTATAGGTAATTTACTTAGCTTTCGTTTGTGTCCCACATTATAATCGAATGTAAAGTTTTATTAGGTTAGGTTTTATCACCCATCACTATTTCACAATAAATGCATTATTATCTATAGTTGATTATGATTATACGATTGTATTGAACGTTTCAGGTAATCACAGCCTACAGAGATTGCATTGAATTTTCTGAAAAATATGTTACTGGAAAGTAGAGCACGGTTTATGATGATGAGTGTCTGTTAGAATTGAGTTTGCGAATCGCTAGGGTTTAGAAGTCAGAATACAATCGGTGGCATGGACAATTGGACATACACATTTCATAAGAAAGTAACAGTGTGTCAACAGTCAATTATTTATAATAACATTACAAGTCCTTGCTAAAAGTAATAAGCATATTTTCCATTGTAGCGAATCGTCTGATAACCTCCAATAACCTCGTTTTACGTAAAATGCGATTAATATGCTATATTCAGTTCATTTGATGGGAGTGAGTATATGAGTTACATATATAAAGAAAAGATGTGGTGAAATAGGTATTATAATTTTATTAGATTATAGCATTATTCATCGGTATGCTAGTCTTGTCGTAGTCCCGTTGTCATAAAATCTATAAGGTTATGGTTCAATAATGTAATAAATGAAAGTTTACCATAAGCAAGCAATGCATTAATGATACACAATAATAAGTTCTGGGTATATGAGAATTTAAACGGACGAGGTGCGCAACATGGCTCACATGCGTAGCGTGGCGAAAACAAGATAGGTTATGTTAAACAATTAACTTACCACATAGTGCTGTTGCATATTCCTTCCAATGTGAACGAGTTTTGGCTGTCATTGTAAATGTGTTTCTAATATTTTGTTGACTATAAATTTCTTACTGGACGTTTTGGAATGAGATTATCTTGAGCACTGAATTTTTATATACATGTAAACTAATAATTCGCATCCATTTTAGAATATTAAATATATAATAATATTAACGGAAACTAGCTAAATATCACAATGTTAAATATTTCGAACTAAAAATTAAATTGGGTTTGAAAGAAAAACGTTATAACTTATTAGGCTTCATTTTGGATGTTTTATGTGTTGGCTTGCTGGCTCATAGTGCGGCGAGAGGACGTGTCGTGGTAACGCGACGGCGGCGAGTGAGCGACTGGACGAGCCGAACGAACGTATCGCGGCGCGGCAAGTACGACGGAATGAGATAAATCGGCGCGGGCGCCCGTTTTTGCTCTCTGTTTATCGCACGACGCGCGGTGCCGCTTCCCGGTGACTCTTGTGAACATAAATACAAGGGCGATATTGGCTTGCGGCCGGCGCCGTGCAGCTCGCGCACACGTTGCTCGCTAGTGTAACGACCGAATGTTTGTGGAGACACTAGTATTTTTAGACTTCAGTCCAAAAATAATACTTACAATAGTTTGAACTGTAATGCACGAGACGTTTCATTGGCACACGCATGCAATAATTAAGCAACGGGAATGCCCTAATAACGGGGACGTGCCGCAAAGAGGTTGCATTTTGCGTGGAGTCTGTTGCGTAAGACAGTGAATCATATATTTGATTAAAAAACAGCAAGGTAGTAGATTCACCTGTTTGATTCGCAGCCTGGGTGTATATAGAGCATTAAAATTCTCAGAATTTTATGAACCGACATAAAAAATAAGCAACTGGAATAAGAAATATCTTATTATGTAAAATTAAAGCAAGAGAACATAGACATCATATTCGATGAGAAGCTTTAGTTCATTATGGGGATATTTAGAAATTGGTCTTATGAGTAGGTATATTACAATCCATCTCATGGTGACATTTACATGTAACCGTAAGGGTGTCTTTCCACCAGAGATATGCTGTGCTACGTTTACATAAAACCGGCCAAGCTATGCTATGCTATGAAGCTATGAGTCATTTGTATATAAACATAGCGCAGCATAGCTTTAGTGGAAAGGCACACTAACGATGTAGTAAATACCTAGTAGAGATGGTCCTGCTATTTGGTAACGTGTAAACTTTGAACCTTGCCAGTATTTCCGATTCCGAATTATCTTAAAATTTTACCAAAAGAGATATAAGTAGGTACCACATACCGTATTTCTGCATCTATAACGTAATAATAGGTACCAGTACTTACGCGGAACTAGTTACACTAACCGTTGACTTGACATTTGTAACTAGATATCAAAATCAACTTTACCAGTTCAGAATACTGATCTGGCTAATTATAATGAATATCTGTATTTATGGATGCACTAACACATACATAAAAAATAAACACAAATAAAATTGCGTCTTTAATTACTTTCCAAGGAATAACAGTCCCACGCCAATCACGACATGGTTCTGTGAAAAACTCCATAAATGGTTTAATGCAGTAAGGAATCATACGTAACTTCTATAATTATTAACATGGTTTTAAGTACTAAGAAACAATCTGTAACATTATTAGTGAAAATAGCTAAGTGTTGTAGTTAGTGTTGTCATAACCTTTAAAATTGTTCAGAAAATATCCGAGCGATTGGTTTCCACGTACATTATCGTAGGTACATATGCAACAATATGTAGTGTTTTAAGTCAAAGGTAATAAAAATCCATTTTCTCTGTTGCAGTCAAGGTTAAATGTTGAGAACTTAAATATTAACTATGTGGGTTACTCGCCTCCTTAGTCGGTCCTAATATTTTTGTAATTACATTGGCATCGCATTTGACTGTCCTGAATACGCCTCCAGAATAATAATATTAATATGTTAGTCTACTTAGCTTTCATTCCTTAAAGGAAGTGACAGATTAGAGTTATAAGCCGAACTGTTGCCAAGAGCGTCGGGGATGTGTGTGGGATACAAGATCATGATCATTGAGATCTTTCTCATCTTACTGACACTTAGAAGGTTACTTAAGCAGCTGTACATGCAGATTGGACGTGTAAGGACCATTAGAGTTATATTTCAGTAGGTACATGTTACGAGTTGTGTTCAGCTTTCATATACCAAAATTAAATAGAACCTTATTGTACTGGTGTCGTCATCGTCGTGTGTGGTGTCGGCAAAGGGTAAAACCGTAGGATGGGCAGCAACGTCCGTCGAAGCAGAAAAGCTACTGCGGTCGCTAAGCCGTCTGCCAAGCAACTCCCTCCTAAGATATACAAGATGAGATGAGATGAGATGATACAACAAACAGTTTTATTAGTTTAATTATCAATTTTTCCAAAGTTTGTCTGGAAGAGATCGCTCTTCAGCGAAAAGACCGTTCGATGTCTGCCACAATTTTTTTATTTTAAGGTTTATTTTTCTCTTTCTGCTGTAAAATTATATTTTGGTGAACATTAAAGAATATTGTATTGTATTAGCCAAAATTCTGCTGCGGTACTGGCACGCTGCGGAAGGTAGAACACAGTTGACATAACTATCATACAGTGGTAGTCCACATGGAACCTTATGGCGCTTGGCGCTTACGTTACAAAGTGTCATATTAGTATTGAAGCGTCATTAACAATAGCGTAAGCGCCATAAGGTATCTTTCTACGTGGACTACCACAATTATTAAATATTAACACGTGTCTACTTACGTGCAGAGTGTAAGTACATAGGACTAAAGAGGAAAAAACTAAAGGTCATGCACATGCACGTTCTCCACTGCTTCCTCTATAATCACATCCTACAGCAATTATTAAAAAAAAAAACATTTTGATCATTAATATCTGTGTGATAAAATCAATTTTGGTACGAAGCAACGTCTTTTAGAACAGATAACGGAAAACTTTTTTTTATATACTTTTACTTATATACCTACAGGTTTGTACGGAACCCTTGGTTCGTGACTCGCACTTGGCCGGGTTGTGTTCTTACCATCTTTCAAATCTGATTACAAAAGGCAAAATAGTCAGAGACAGCACCATTCAGTATGTCAGGCCTTGCTAGTGTAGGGTTCCATAGTTTCCTATTGAGTGCCACCTCACGTAGACGGAGCGGTTATATCAAAAAGCATACTATAGCAGAGTTATATAAAACAAATTATCATTATTCTATTTGAAACAAGATACTTTTCTATAGATAGGTTGATCTCATACTCATAGGTACTTCAAGAAAAATAATGCACTCAATAATGGTCTTTGAAACTTAGTTGAAGAAATGTCTTATAATTATAACAATAAGTTATTTTAAAAACTGTTCATATGATTAAGTTAAAAATAATATTCATCATCATTCAGTGTTTTTTTAATGCGCTGTTAATAAGGTATATTCATGTCGAATTACAACTTTTATCTACACAACAGTCTCTGAGATTAACTGCGGACGGACAGACAAATGGACCTAGAGAAAGTTTTAAAGGGTTCCTAGTTGACTATGGTATACCTACTATCCAAATAGGTACTTAGGTACAAGGCAATACCAAAAATACTTAAAATTTGTAAATAAATTATGTTCCTAAACATTTCCAAGAATTTTTTCAAGCACTACACCTAAAAGAAAAAGACGAAGGCGAGATTTTAAATTTAAATTGCACTGGGAAATTGTTCTTTGAGAAAAACAGATGCTTGTAAAACAACATTTATTTATTAAGGTTACTTGCATTCAGTTTAGGTATAAATTGCATAACTTTTTACTGCGTAAATAATGAGTCAGTTGCGTATTTTCTTTATGTACAAAGGTGTTTTCATATGTCACTGTGCGTGATAATGATAATCAGCTAAAGGGACATGACGGGGACAGTTACTTTAGAAATAGTAATGATTTCAAATTCTATCTTTTTATTGCGGTCAAATTTGAAACATTATGTTTTGTTTATTAATTAGACATGTTGTTTACTAAATATTATTTGTTATCAATAAGGCTTTTCCCCAGGAGCAGAGGGGTAGGCTTAAAATAAATAGAGTGTCCCGTTATCTTGAAATATTAAATTACGTAGTAAACGATTTACCGTCTAGTCATAGGAGTTTTTAGACTACTGGCGTCAGTAGCTGTTATGTAGTAAATATACACAATAAATCTCAAAGATAATAATGGAAAAACCCGATTTGCTAGTGGAGAACCACAATCCCCCAATCTACTTGTTTATGGATTTTATCCATAATTTACACTGCAAATACCTACTGTATTTTCCACATTACATTGCTTTTCATAATAAATCGAATCCTAGTATCTAGAAGTGGTAAGAGGTTGTAATATGTATTTGTTAAGATTATTATATATATATTTGTATGTCTCTTCCGTACACGGAACAATGGTGTTCCGGACATTTGGGAGGCGTACGCGGAGCCAGATCGAGCCAACGCGCAGAGGCCCTTTCGACAATTTAATGAAATGTAAGGGGTACACTAAGCGGATGTTGCCCCTGTCCGTATCATGGGACGCGCACAGAGACAGCACCCGCCATGGTGTAAAGACTATTGAGTTATAATGGAATCTAGAATGTACTAGGCTATTGGGTGGAAAGGATGGACTAGCTACTGGACTATTGGATAAAAAACCGGACGTCTGCCTAATAAAATGGTATTCAATTTTATTTCCGGCAGACGGTGACTCGCCCTATGCGAGATGGGCCCCCACAAAAAGCGACATCAAAGATGGCTCAAGGGCAACACCGATGCATAGGGCTAAGGGTAGAGAGGTGTCACTGGACTTTAAACATATTATATATATATTATTATTATTATTATTTGTATGTATCTTCCGTACACGGAACAATGGTGTTCCGGGCATTTGGGAGGCGTACGCGGAGCCAGATCGAGCCAACGCGCAGAGGCCCTTTCGACAATTTAATGAAATGTAAAGGGTACACTAAGTGGATGTTGCCCCTGTCCGTATCATGGGACGCGCCCAGAGACAGCACCCGCCATGGTGTAAGGACTATTGAGTTATAATGAAATCTGAAATGTACTAGGCTATTGGGTGGAAAGGATGGACTAGCTACTGGGCTATTGGATAAAAAAACGGACGTCTGCCTAATAAAATGGTATTCAATTTTATTTCCGGCAGACAGTGACTCGCCCTATGCGAGATGGGCCCCCACAAAAAGCGACATCAAAGATGGCTCAAGGGCAACACCGGTGCATAGGGCTAAGGGTAGAGAGGTGTCACTGGACTTTAAACATATAGCCAACTCGCCACTTAGGTTTCCACATCTACCCTCGAGAACGCAGCTCTCGCGACCCCACTCTGGACGGCCGGTGAAGGCAAGCCAGAGGCAGGGGACCTGTCCCACCTGTCCGACAGGCACCCCAGGGGCACTCAGGTACGTGGAGCCGCTACTCTCCAACAGCTCGCCACAAGCTGCCCTGCGTTGACTGATTGCACTGGAGAAAACCAGTGGGCGATGGGGTCGTCACATCCCTACGCCATTTTATCATTATTATTATATTCATATATACCGTTATAAAGAAAAAAAAACAGCGCCTTCTCTATAATTTACTCTCAAGTAACTTTGGGGTATTCGATAGAAATTAGAGAGAAACAGAACTGAAAAACTGTAAAAGCCGACCACTGTGTAAACGAACTGAAAATAAAAGCATAAAAATAATAAATAACTCATATCCTGATACTCGATAATACTGTATTTTCTAGATCCTTTGTAATGATTTAAGTACCTAGAATTGAGATTTAGCCTGATAGAATATGTTCATTATTACGCTGCACAGTGTGTAATTTTGGCCCGGCTGCGGCCACGTGTAGTTTATGTGTTTATTCGAAAGAGCTTGATATGACAAACAATGATAAAAATTCCCATCTTAAATTTCTGCATACTTTTGGAGAAAAACATTTTTTTTTGTGAAAGGTCAATGACCGTATAATATCATATAATATCTGAAGATTTACTGTTGCGATTAATATAGTGTGTTTTATTATTTATTCCGTTAAAAAGCATAGCTATTATAGTTAGTTAATTCGAAGGATATATTCATATTACAATTTCTAGGGTATTATTCAAATTTGCACGTGTATGAATATCCATATAAAACTATATTATTCAAGTTCTCTAATTGAATAATAATTTCCGGCACGGCAATCAATCTCAATTACTTATCTTCTATCTATTTCGTATCAGGATAGGATGTGTTTACATAGGTAATAGTTATGTACACACTTTCTTACAGATTGGTTGGTAAACATATGATCGTTTCTTATTTTAGATATATTCATACGCATTTTCTGTGACGAAGAAGAAAATAACTACCTAAGTAAGAATTTGCTGTAAAGTGAAACTTCTGTATGTTGTTATGACTATATTGTTGCTTTAAAAAATTGCAAATGGCTAAGCCGAAGGTGGCCCAGGGAACTGTGGGATAAAACAACGTACTTACATCGTTGGCAATAAAAACATTTAAAAATTAAGTAGTTGTTAGGTAGGCAACGCTCGTGTAAATCATCTCGAGTTACAGGCGTCTATAGGCTACGGTCGGTGTTTACCATCAGGCGTGCCGGATGCTAGTTTGCCACCGTCATAGTATAAAAAAATCCCTAGCTCAGTGTAGTCAGGGCGGCATTGTTTTGTATAACATAGAATGTACAATAGGTACGTAGGTACCACTTTCCTTCCACACCATCAGGCACATGATCGCAGGAACTCTTGAACAAGATCTATCTAATTTATCTGTTTATCAATAAACTTGTATCTGATAGCTGTATGAGTACACAAAGTAAGTGGGTATACATCCTTTTAAGAAATGTTTTGAATGAATAACGCAACTAGAAACTTGTATATGACAATTAATGAGTTTACCTTTTTACAAACCTACTATTGCATTTCACACCTAAACAACACCGTTCTCGTTTTTTTCGTTAATGCCTAGAAAAACAAATAATAAATAAATATATGTTTTTGTTCGTTAATAAATGTCTGCCTCTGAAATTATCGCCAGTATAGCAACTAAATCTAATGTGGTGGTAATAATTTATATCCCAGCAAATCAAATAAGAAATACAATATTGAAGGATGACCTGTAAAGGTTGTTCTTTGTATCTCGATATCAGCATTAACCTAAACATCAAATGGAGTCTTATAATAAGTAATTTATACTAAAATAAATTACTTTGTATTTACAAATTACGTATATAGTTTCATTTCAGACAAAAAAAAAAAAACATGAAACAGTGTAATGACAAGTACGTAAATGACATAAGTTATGCTTAATTTCATTGGACCATACACTGTAAATCGTGGAAGCTACGCCTAGAGTGGCTGAAAAATGTAATTTGGGACGTAATAAACTGTCAACAGTAACGACTAAATAAAAGGAAAATTATCTTCCATGTCTTTACTGAGATTAAAGAAATAAAAGCATTTTTTTTTCCGAAGAATATCAATATTTATAAGAATGAGTATTAATTACTTTGTAACGTATAAATGTGAAATTTGGTGCCTAGTAGGCGGGTAGAAAAGAAATTTTTATTTTATACAGTTGTAAGACTTAGCACGAAACGAAGGTCAGTTTATTTTGGTTAACCAAAAAATGTCTTTTGGATCAAAGAGGCTGCGAAATTTGTAGTTTCTTTATATAACAGTGTTTGACAAACAGTTCTGTTATGTCAAATATACATAGACGGTGCACTTTCTTTATTCTCTCTATTTCACAATCAAATATTATAAAAAAAATAGTTCAACTTGATGCAATAGTTCATGTGTTTTGTAATACCATGAAAAATACGGAGAAAGTTATGATTTTATGACTTAGTAGTGCATCAGCTCTACCTGACGCCCGCTAGCGCAGCAGAAGACTCTAACTGCTGCGCTAGCGGACAAAGGCGTAACCCGTTTCACCACTTTAATAATTAAATGTGTATAATTGTTTGGTCGAGGAGTTCTATGGAGAATACTTGTTCCAAATTTAAACGCTATATGCCAGTGGATGTTGCCTGTCAGTCTCTGGGTAACGCTACTCTTAATATGTGACATATGTAATAAACATGCATACATTTTCCCTATGGATACTCGAATGCAAAAAAGTAATTATATATTTTTTACGCTTTAACCTTCGACTCGAGTTCAACTCCGCTTGTCGTTAGATTCATTTGCAGTGCATTTATCAAACAAAAAACATCACTTTTTAGAGTTCAAACGCGTTACCATTATAATGCTATAAACTTTTTAGTACAATCTATAATAATGACAATCTATAGGAAGAATACCTAGTTTAAAAAATTCAATAGTGCACAAAAAGTAAACCCCTAAAACCCAGTCATTACAAACATTGTTGCCAAATAGAACAATTTACCTAACACTTACTATGGATACTTACCGTATACATGAATCGGAATGATAACATCTTTAATGCGGGTGTGACATTAATATAAATGGAATTATTCTCAAGGAGAAAAGCCTGCCTCAAATGAAAAAATGCAATATGGCGTTCTTTTGAATGGCAGTTTCGAGCACGTTGGAATGCCGACATGTGATCAGCAGGGCATCGCGTGGAGCACACAAGCACAGTGCATGTGAGAGAGCCGCGTGTACACACGTTGGCAGTTCTACAAGTGTGATATGTATATCATAGTCCGCACCCACAATATACCATACCTTAAAAACTAAAAGGTAACAAGTAAAACACGTAATTAGTTACAATTCAAATCTTTCATAACTGTTTTAAAGTCTGATACGTATACTCGGGTTATGATTCCATGCTGTTTTGTTTTATAACCGCCAGTTGTCCGGAAAAGTTTCACCACTTATATTAAGGATATTTTATTTTGTCGTCGTAACGTGACTTACCTACTCGTAAATCATTGTAAAAAGGCTTGAGAGGATTGTCTGGACTTTATTATCACTGGCACCTAGAGTCTTACGCTGGGTAGAATGTTGTTAGTATCTGCATATTTATATTGCCAAAGAAAACTTAAATGTGTTTGTTGTTGTTTATGTTTTAAAGCAATTACTATTTATATATATACAATTACGCAGTATTACGGCACCAAAATATTACAGAAAGTCCTTGTTTATGTTCAGGTTTAATTAACTAGACGGAAGGAAACAGATGGTTATAAGTTTTACTCTTAATATAGTAATCGCAATATGTGGTAAAGTTAACAAGCTCAAAGATTGCTCCAGGAAATTAGCGCGTGTAATTTAGGAACTAACTTTAAGAAAATTCAACAGAATACAAACAGGGGCTCAATTCTTGAGTAAAACTGGGAGAAATTTAAAAAAAATTCGGGCGCTCAGAAACGAAGAAATGGTGTGAGAGAAATATAAGATGTGGACGACATAAAGTGGGTATGTAAATTATAAAGTTCGAAACAACGTTCGAAAGTAAAAAAAAATAATTAAGTATATTTGATTTAAATCCATTTGCGGGCTTCGGTTTACAAGTTTTAATGTTATATTATAAGATTAAATAGCCATACTGATGGAAGTAGTCTCGTATCTGATAAATATATAATTTTTATGCAGCCGATGAAACAGAATTCTCTGAAAAGCCGATCGATAAAATAAGAATATAGTCCCAGTGAATTCTTGGTACAGAATACGTTCCTCATTGAACACATCGACGCAAATAAAATATGGTTGTGTGCGTGATTTCGCCTGTGTGCTGTGTTGATAAACGTTTACGCTTATCTGTACTAATGCAAAAGTTAAACAATCATGACGTTCACGTACACACCCACTACCTACTGAAACTTACTTTGACCATGCTAGGTAACATTCATGTGTGGTCGTGTTAATCATTTATAATTCTCGAGATACCGTTAATTATGTAGATTATAATCCAATTATAATTAAAATCGCGTGTTTTGTATACTTTATATCTTTATAAATATGTATATACCTACAAGAATTTGATTTCTATTTTATAATAATAACTATCTATTAGTCGGAACACTGAAGTGATTTTCTTGATAAGATTATTTTATTCAAGATTACTATATTCAAGGTAATGCTAAATTCGTCCTTATACTCTCGACATCGGCAAAAACATTGTAATCTGTAGACACACTATAGCCACAAGGTCGATTTGGGAATTCGGCCCATAATCGCCTCATAAATCTCATAATCCTTGATTGGGAAGTGTCAAAACAAACATGCGATGTCCTAGAGCGGGCTTGCGGCAAGCCGACAGAGGCTCAGACCTTTATACCTCCCTAAATATTTTGTGCGTAGCTTAATTTGGAAATTTTGCGGCAAGCCATCAATGCCTAGCGGCCTAGCCAATAAAAAATAAAATAATTATTGTGATTTTTCTATCGGTTTAAAAACTTGATTTTAATTTGTTAATAAATTACTATATCTATTTACTTTTATTTAATAACAACATATTACCAACTAAAACAACTATTTAATTAGAAAAACAAATAATAATTAAAACTAATAATCAAATACAACTAAAACTAACATACTAGTAAATCTAAGAAAGGCCCCTGAAGGCTGGCAGCATTTCCTCGCTGAATAGTCAGGCTAATACGGTTTCGATTTGTGTTGTTGATAAACGTTTGTTATATTGAATATCATGAAGTATCTTAAAAATCATGTGGTTTCTTTTGTTTTTGATCAAAAATGCAGATGTATCATTATAATGCCACTTTTTTGTTTATTTCATAGATAACAAACAGATAACCGTATCTTGATTCAGAATATTCGGATTTCTGATAATAAAGTGACACCAAAATGACGATTTTTGTAACTGAATATTAACGGCTCCTAGCTTATTCGGTAGTGATTCTGCTTATGAATGGAGGAGGTCCAGGATTCGGATCCCGTAGCGCTACCGCAAATATTGGAATTCGTAAATTTCGAACCGTTGTCTCTGTCACTCTCATATCGCCTTAATTAGTAAAACAAAGATTCGCGATAGGTCTACTGGTATTTATTTGTGTGTTTATCTAGAATATTTATTTTTGGTTCCTGGGTTATGGGCGTATTTCTGTATTGATGTATAATTATGTATCTCTAGCTAGTATCGGTATTTCGTCTAGCACCTTCAGCACCAACATTTTGATCTTCCTCTTGTATTTTGTCTTAGACTACGTCCGGTCCGTTTAGCCTAAGCTTTGACTGTTGCAGCAGGCGGTATTCGCGGCTTATTTTGAATAAGATAAATTTCATTTATTCAAATCTATTTGTAAACATATCAGTTTTGAATTAAGAACTAAGTGTACGTGATTGGTGCCTGTCAGCTTAAATTGACCAAAAAAGTTGAAAGAATTCAACTTCTAATACTTATCGTTTTCCTTCCAATATATCAAGTTTAAAGCTTTGTCGGTCTCACTATTAGAGTCCTTCTTCTTATAAATAAATATTTCGGGACAATCTTACACAAACCGACCGAAGCTCGGTAAGGCTTATGTTGTAGGTACTAGAAGACGATATATATAATAGATAGATAAAACACCCATGACTTAGGAACAAATATCTGCGCTCATCACACAAATAAATGCCCTGACTGGGATTTCAACCCAGGACCATCGGCTTCATAGGCAGGGTCCCTACCCACTAGGCCAGACCGGTCGTCATGAATCATCATCTTATATAAGAAGATATTTGCTCAATAGGCATGACTACACATGTTACAAATTCTAACAAAATTAAGTTATATAGATATTTCATGAGCAATTTATCTGAATAACGACGATATTGAATAAAATTACTGTAATGTTTCAAAGATAATTGACCCTAAAATTATAAACTTTAAGGTCTAAAAAAGTTACGAAATTAAGAAAAATAATGATTTTCAGTCGGCTGCTTACATTTTTCAGAAAAATAATATGTATGATAACTATATACATAAATACCTTTTTTTTGATCAAAATAAAAATTGAATTATTTTTCCATATTTTAGACTGGGTGAAGTTCTAGGTGTGACGTCATAGTTAAGCATTATTTTCTTAGGAGCGTTTTGAGCGGACAGTGCGAGATTCAAACTCTAATTTCTGACTTTTGTTTACCTTTTACGCAATTGATCCCATAGCGACATTTGATCCCCAAAACGAAATAAATCGATTCATAACATAAACAAAAAATATTCGTCTCGTCTATCCAACGCAGATATAAATTATATGAGGCGTATTGTCATAGAAACATTCTTTGAGTGAGCTTATTCGTACCCTTTCTAGTTTGTCATGTGTTTATTGTCTTAAATCAGTTTTTTTCTATACTTATTTTTTATTTTGTCTAAAGCACCTACATATTTACTTGCTTAGTCTACGCAAAATGATATACCATACTACTTACTTAGTGACTTTGTACTCGTATGCCATACTTACTATTTACTTAGTGAAGAAACCTTGAAAACATTGTTGGCTGGCTGGCTGGACAAAAGTTTAAAGCTAGGTAGGACCTACCAGTTGCAAATTAGATCAAAATAATGTTTCTGATGTGTATGTAACAAATAATTTAAATTCTTTTTTTTTTACAGTGATACAAAATGAAATACATTTATTTACAGAAATTACAATCGTATTATGATAACTACAAGTACTTAACTATTTACAGTATAGAATCTATAAAAGGCCCTTGGGGCATTGTACCACGGATGCTGGCGGCATTTCCTCGTTGTATCGCAATGCTGATACGTTGTGCGAGGAAGCCGCCAGCTCTTCGGTCACTAGTTACATCAACCAGACGCTTCGCGATTTCTGCAAGAAGTTTGTGCGCGCTGGGACCCCATGGACTTAGCGTCTCTACGCCAAATGTTACAAAATGGTACTCTCTGCCCAGGCTTTTATATTTGTTATGTTTAAAAATTTCGGCGCTTTCAGCCGCTGCACTCGCTTTTACATTAGGTCGTTGGAGATGGTTTTATATCCTTACATTTATATTCTTATGTTATTGCAGTAATGTTTCGCGACATCTCCACTTCTTTCGTCTTATTTACTAAAGAAATATATTCAAATTGCTTAACAGGCATTTTGAATAGAGAAAATTGAGATCACGCGGCGATAGCTCTCAATTGGTTTTATGACAGCCATTTGCAAATTTAATCCAACTAAATAGAGATTTACTGTGTACCTACTCGGAAAGCAGTATATACCGGATTATTTTTATATTACGACGTTGTTACAACTGTTGAAAAAAAGTGCACTAATATTGAGTTTCAAAAAATATTCCGAAAGGTACTGAGTAGGTACCTAATGTATACAAATTAAAAAATACGTATCTAGGTTGTAAGGGAATATGAAAAAAATCCTTACATTTAAAATATTAAAAATACAACCTTAATCTCACTCGTAGGCACCATTTAAACATTCATTGTACATAAGTTTCCGTTCATTTAGAAGTACATTCACATTAAATGCCTTCACAATCTTGTGCCCGCAACTTTTACCATGTAAAATTATTTGAAAACGTTCAGCACATTCTAATATGAATTTAGAATTATCCTTTTTTAGTAGCTCCATTGCGTTTAAAATTGGGTTAGTTCTAAATTCAATCGTTTTCAGACTGTACGTTTTTTTGTGTCTCTTATTATATTACTATCTATTTTTTATGTCGGAACATGATAAACAAACAGTTCACACATAAAAGTTTTAACTGACATCGACATTCAGTAAAAATGTTCTGTTAAATCTTGTGTCTCCGAGAGGATTGACTAAAGGACTAACTAAACTTAACTGTAACTACGAGTAACTTGCCTAACTTATGCATTGCTCTAGCAATTAATCAATGAATGGACAAGTCTGAAGTCCCCTTCATTTATATTAACGAGTCCCCACTCGTTAATATAACTGATGGACACTGATATTTCTCCCTGAATGATGGCTATTTTCTAAGTATTTGAGTATTTGCAATACGAGGTCTCTTCATCTTACTGTGGGGCTCAGTTAATTTGTGTAAGGGTGTCCTGTGCAATATTTATTATTTAATTACTTAAATCTACTATTTACGAATATATTACTAGTATTAAAACTGTTTGCAAAGACTTTCATGATTCTACATACTTTTTTATTCTTGCCCTACTATCAACATTACCATAAGTATAAATAAGTAAAAATAAATATTACAGGACATTCTTATACAAATTGAATTTGGATTGACAGAAACAAATATCTATCGCTTGTCACACAAATAAATGTTCTTACTGGGTTTTATTTATTTATTTATTTTATTTAACAAGGTACAATAACATGACACAAGCAGAATACATTGTAGAAGTATAGGGAATTAAAAATCATTACTGCCTATATCACAATAACAATTGTACACAACATTTTTAAACTGGTAATTCTGTAAACAATCTGTCTTCTATGCAAGTAGTCTTATATTTACGTGGGTTCACTCACGAAGTCAAATGCTCGTTACCTCGTGAGTGAACAGATCACTATAATAATAATAGTTGATATGTATATAAGAATATTAGTATTTCAAAAAAAAAAAATAGTAAATTTACATTTAGTGTTGAAGAGCCTTAATTTTAACAATATGGCTAAGGAAAGTTGACAAAGACATGCTCAAAATGTCCGGCTCGCCGCCTAGGTCAGCATATAAGTTACACGTTCTGAAGATAGGAGCGTTACGAGTGACATTGTTGTTGGGCACTACCGGTAAAGCAAATAATTTTTGGTTTCTGCTTACCCTACCACTAGCTCTAAAGTGTATGTATTCCATAAGGCCAGCATCAAGACCACCCCGCAACCCAGACCATCGATTTCATATAGGCAGGGTCACTACACACTAGGTCAAAACTGTAGTCAAGTATATATTTGGAGATCAAATATTTAGGCAATGTGGGTTCTCACTTAGGGCAGGTTGCAACATGCACCGGGGGGGTGTCGTGGTGAATGCTAAGTTACCCCATTGCAGCCCCCCCTAAACGGCAAAGACGGAAACGCCGCAGGGTTTTTAGTGGGTATTCCCCTCCCACATGGAGGGGCGAGTCCCACATACCCCCTGTAAGACCCTTCCCCAGGGCTGGGGGGATGCATAAATGCATTTTCCCTGCATCAAAAAAAAAAGGTTGCAATATGCAGGTTACAAGAGTAGCTTGGTATCCTTTATTTGACAGTAAAGATTTGGCAGTTTTACGGCACATTTTAACGAAGACAGCGACGTTATTTAGATGCAAAAGCACCTAATACATACTTTAGATATAAATTATATAAGATTTAAAAAATACTAATCTGATATCATCTTCACTCTTGTTAAACGCGGATTAACTTGGCATTTAGTTGAATGCGCGTAGGATTGTTCACTGGTAATTTTGAAATTAATCTTTTCCTTATAATGCAACCAAGTTGAACGCTTAACTTATTACTAATTTTGATAATCTTTATGTGTTACTACTAAACTCGTTATGGTATTGAGCTTGTTACTTATGACCAATTTTATGGGTGTGTGAGTGTGTGCGTTAAGTGTATATAGATGTTAAGGTTAATTTTCAATAAAACCTGTGTGTTGGTTCCTCATTGCAAGGGATTCTTTGACTACTAATCCTTCTAACAGTTTTTGGACCCGCTAATATCTACCATCTGATCTATTACGCATTGAAAATCCTAAAAACCTTTTGGTCACGGCACAGTCCAGTAGTGGACGTCCTTCAGCTAATAGCAGACATTCATCCGACATTCAGTTTTGAACTCAATACAAAATCATTCTCATCTATGTACCTATAGACATTTAGATCATTGCTACAGTATGTTTGGTACTCCTAAAGAGGAAACCAAGATCAACATCATATTGCGTGTTCACATGAGCTGTCAGCGTACTTTTGGTATCTTGATAATTGTTTTTAATCAGATATTTGGGTCATTCAGTTATCGTTCGGTCCGACCTCGTTGACGGCTCTAGAAGTTTATAGCTCATTCCTAAACAAATACTTACTAAGGCGCATTTGTCAACAAAAATAATTATTGCGATAAGCGGCATATCATATCCTGAGAATTTTCCATCGACGGAAATGTTTACATGTAAGTGGATCTACCTGGATATTTAATGTTAATGTGACTAGAAACAGCCGTGCGGTGCCGACTGATCAGAACAGCACCAACCCATCTCCTTCTGCGGGTTTCGTAAGAAGCTACAAAGGGAATAAACTTGGGTTCTTATATAGGGTGAAGCGGTACTTCACGCCGGAATAGCTTCTAACACTTTACCAACCTCTCGTTCGATCATGTAAGGAGTACCGTTGCCACCTTTGCGATGGGTCTGCCAAGTATCAACTGGCCGTTTTAGATTGCATAGAGTACCTAGCTCGTAGACGAAGGTTTGTTAGTTTGTCTGCGTTTTACATGATACATGTTGGAGAGTGTGAAGAGGAAATGAATGATTTTATTCCGCCATCCCCGTTCCACCACCGGACGCCCAGGCGAGGGGAGCAGTTTCATCCTTACGTTGTGAATATTCCATTCATTCGCACGAAGCGATTTGCCTCTACCTTTCTAATGCGGACTGCTAAGGAATGGAATTCGCTCCCTTCGTCGGTATTCCCGGAAAGATATAATTTTGGGTCTTTTCAAAGCAAGGACTGAGGTCAAAGCTGATCAGTCTTCCTTAAAAAATAAAACCGACGGATGGGCAGCAGTGCCCGCCGAAACCCAATCTACAACTACTGCGGTCGCCAACTTACCAAGCGATGTGACTATGACAACTACCCCCCAAGATGATACAAATCATATTTGGGGGAGGCCTTAGTCCAGCAGTGTACGATTTACGGCGGCTGCATAATATGTATTGTGAAAATAGAAACATTTTATTTTCAAATAATATATACACACAACCTTAAGCTAAACATTATAATAACTACTCTAGATGAAATATAAAAAAAAACCCTTAATCAAGGATGCCGGTGGCGTTTTCTCGTTGTGCGAGGAAGCGGCCAGCTTGTCGGTTACCAGTTACGTCACTACCAGTAACCAAACGCTTCGCAATTTCAACAACAACAAAAGGTACAAAATGGTACTCTCCACAGAGACTCTTATATTTATCCTGTTTCAAAATTTCGGCGCTTTCCTCCGCTCCGCCCACTTTTACATGAGCCTGTTGGAGATGGGACAGCGGTAGTGTCAACTGAGCTACACTTTTGAATTTTGATCTATACACAGTTAGAAATATATCGGAAATTGATTCGTCAAATAAATAACAATATAATATAAGAGAATACTTGTCTATTAATATGATAGGGAAACAGATCATGGAGTTTGGGTTTTAAATCCGTCGAGATACGAGTACAAGAAGTTTTTGAATAAAAAGTTCACATTTGTTGAAAGTTAATTCTAAACCAATATTTTTAAAACTACTCTTGGAATACGCGTCATCCGCTAGGGTTCCATCATCTAAGCCACCGGTAGCTATTGAATTATGATTTTAAATTATAAATTATTTCTTGGATTTATAACCAAAACAAAAATTGCTGGGCTGAAAGGTGTGATTTGTACATTAATATAGATAGGTCTGAATAACAAAGGAGAAGGTAATTGTACAGTTCAGGAATTTTGGCCTTTAATTTCTGTCAACAAAGCGTCTCCGTTTGTATCTAAGTAGTATAATCAAAATAATTTTTGACGTGAATTTTGACTACTCGTCACTCATCGTGTGGAAGGTAGGGCTTCTTATAGGCATGGATGGCAAAATTAAATATCGAAATAAATTTTAAATAAAAAAATCAAAATATGGTTTAATTTTTTAATAAGGCACTTTGTAAATACTATGTTAAAATAATTTACTTGTGTGGACATAATTATTGTATAATATTAGTTAGTTAACACACATTTCACGTTAAGCACAAAGCCATTATTATATATAAATACTGGAATGTTTCTCTTAACATCACAATATTAAATGCTCCTTACATTCAACAGCAATACATTAAACAATTGATCATTGAAAACATCTGCGACCCAATAAATGACCTTGTAAGTTTTAACTGCGACCTACAACACAAATTTGCATTCAGTATTCCAATTCACGTAAATGTGCATACACATGCAGATTTCTGGATTACAGTTGTATTAGAGATTTTTTCTTGTATGCCATGTATGCATTAACAAGATTTAAAATAGGTGTACCTGTATTATATGTAATTTTAATATATTTTAGCATCATCCATTTCATTAAAAATAATGTAACTTGAGTGTGGAACTATGAAACCACGGCTATTCTAAACTACATAAATTATAATTCAGTGAACTGTTCATTAAAATTAGATAAATTGTAACATATGCCGATTCGAATCTCATTCTCAATTGCACTAGATGCGAATTGTGCACCACGGTGGAAAATAGGAAATAATAATTATTAATAAATAATTAAAAAAAATCTACAATGTTTACAATAATAAGTAGATCTAGAGTATTTATTCTTTTAGCAAACTGTCCGATTGAAACATATAACTTATCTTTATAATTTCAATTCATAATCATAGACTAAACCATTAATTACTGAATTGAACAAAATAAATCGTAGTGCAGGCGTCGTTTGGAAATAAAATATTTACAACGGTAGACCGTCATTATCATTTTATTCGGGGTCAATAGAAAACAAAAATAATAAAACCAACCCATTTACCTTCATAGCTTCGCAACTATACAATTAAAAAACAAGCATGGTTACATTATCATTGTAATAGAACATAATTTTGGCGGGATCCCTTTGTTTCCCATAATTTTATTATTCCGATTTTCGAAAGTCAGAAATTGTTATCCATATTGTTTTAAGTCATAACTATCATTAGTCATAATAGTTATCAGACATACAACTAAATAAATATAATAATTAAATGCAATAATGATACACATCATATAAGACAAAAGTCATAAAACTAATCAGCATAATATCAAAATTCATAATCCTACAGAAACGAACTGTCACCAGAAAAATGGGTTAGGTTAGGTTAGAACTGTGACCCCTCAGAAACGAACTGTTACCAGAAAAATGGGTTAGGTTAGGTTAGAACTGCGACCCCGACAGAAACGAACTGTTACCAGAAAAGTGGGTTAGGGTTAACTGCGACCCCTACAGATACAAACTGTTACCAGAAAAGTGGGTTAGGTTAGGTTAGAACTGCGACCCCCACAGATCCAACCTGTTACCAGAAAAATGGGTTAGGTTAGGTTAGAACTGCGACCCCCACAGATACGTACTGTTACCAGAAAAGTCCAAATAGTATGCCTTTTGACTTTCTACCTTTCAATACAATTACTATATTGAACGTTATGACCAATAACGGTATGAAATTCATTAGTTATGACTAATGATAACTGGTAAAAGAAAATTCTAACTTTTGAAGTTATGACTAATGACAATATGGCTACCAACGAGTATGACAAACATCGGTATGGATAAAAAAAACGAAAGTTTAACATTATGGGAGTCAATATAGACCCAATTTTGGCACTTACAATCTTGTTCAGTTCAAATATGAGTTAAACGAACTTTTATAATAATATTTTGTCATGTGTCAAAGGCTTTTTTTCCTTAGAAATTCAATTGTCAGTCAGCCATATTTGTTTACATTATTTTCGTTTTCAATTGACCCCGAATATACTTACTACAGATATTTCAAGCCAACGATTTGAAGAGCTTAGGACTCCCATCTTTAAGCACAAAGTATGTTGCATGAGTAATATGTTACTTTCATCGTTTTTACTATAACACGAGATTTCTGTAATACAATTGTTTTACAGCAAATACCAATATCTGTATTCTCTAAGCGAATTTTCAATTTTATAATTGCAAACATAATAAACTATGCAAACATGATAAGCTACGTCCCGAGGCTCTAGTGTAAGTTTCTTTTGACGTAAAAAAACGTTTACGAACGCGTAAGTGATAATGTTATTTATATGGGAAACGCAAACGCGTTCGTTATGTAAAGTTATGTTAAAAACTTATACTCGGGGCTCTGATATTTTACAGCTTCACTCCGAATAATGAGTTAGCGACCAAATAAAAATAAATGGATTTGTCATTGACGTTACCACACCGTGCCTGTAAAAAGACAACTTATGATTACATAATAATTTGGCTGCTGTCGGATCTAAGTACGAGTACCTAACATAACGTAGTAAGTAAATATTTGTTTATATTTACAAACGTTGCCAACTGAACTAGACTGTGTTATAAAAAATATACGAAACGGAGATCGGTGTAATATATCTACCTACCTTCATATACACAAAAGCAGAATTATCATAAGGAATGGCTGGTAATTATTCATTTAATGATCTTTGAACTTTCAATCGCTTATCAGGAAGGCAAAAACTTTTGATGACTCGATATGTATGATAGTACCTAACTAACCACCCGTGTTGTGCTATTTAAGGAATGCCTTTTTAATTGGTTTGTATAGATAGTGTATTTTTTAAAAACAACAATCGTGTTTCTATAGCAACTATTACACGCGAAACTGTAATGGAATAAACAATTACTTCTCTTACTCATTATTTATTTATTCGTGCTGTGTAGATTAAAAGTATGATAGTAAATAACAAATTAAAGTAGGCGAATGAAAAAACTTCCACAGTTGCTTGCTCTTTATTCGCGACAGGTCGACGCACTTTAGCAAAAACGGATCACGAGTTCGGTGCGTGGGTACAGGTCTAAGAAAAATGAGTGGATATCAAATGAAAATAAACTCTATAGCGGGGTAACAAAGTCTTCAATATAGGCCAATTGTTTTCGTGATGCTTAAATAGACTATTAAAAGACTAAAGATTTTTTGATAGGTAATATGGACATGCTATTTTATAAGGTACTTCCTTTATGTTCTTATATAATAGAAATTTCATATCGTAATCGCAAATGGTGACGTGCTAAGATACAATAAATATTAAACTGATTTTAATCTTACATGCCCGATAATCTTGTACTGTAAAGATCCGATCTCAGACTGCACTTCAAAAGTTCCGCTTCTTTTTTAATCTACTCATAACTAAACAGATTTTTCACGTTCAATCTGTCCTTATTCATTATATGTAAGTACAAAATAGTTTGGTAAGTACGATCTTAAGTGCGGAAATTTAACTATTTATTGAATAATAAGAGATTCAAGTTGAATTCGGAATAATTACAAATATAATATGTTTACGTATTGATGTTACTAGCTGTGAGGGATTGAGGGAGGACTGGTGTAATTAGAAGCACGTTGTACCAGCAATTCAAAGGATATGTCATCGACTTCTATATGAGTTCTATATACAGTCTCTCACTTGAAATGGCATCTGTTTCTGATTTATGTTTCCGCATTGTTAAACTGCAAATACTAATCTTAACCTATTGAACGCTTTTCCTCTTGCGTCAAAATGTCACGTGTACTCCAACGTAGAGCAAATATAAACCTTTTCTCAGCAGGACAATTGCTTTGACAGCGTCTGCTATAGCCACTTTCGTGGGCGAAGGCATGGCAGGCACGAAATTGCGCGACCACTTTAGTTGTGCTCGGCGTTCAAAGGGTTATATGAATTTATCGTTACCAGTTGAATGACACTGATGAAATTTTCTTATTAAATTTTGGTTCAGTCATAGTATAGTCCGCAAATCCATATCGTTTGTATCAATATTGAATCCCTTGGAAAAATAATAATAAAATAAGTGTAACCTGTTAAAAATATACCTAATGGTTAATATTTTTATAGGTAAGTATTTCCTTATTTATATTTGTGCGCTATTAATCATAGAAAAATATAAAATTCTTTTCCGCCCCCTTCATATTTCTTATATTATATTGTACGTAAATTGTGTTTTTATCAATTAAACCGTGTTTATGTTAAATATCACACTGGAAATGAGAGCACCTTTACTCAAAAAACAACGATTTGAATATTGGAGGAATACTGAAAAATAAACTTAAGTGTACCTTAGTAATACTATCCTATCTATGGTGCATTTATTAAACTTTCATTACATTGTAAGTCAAACATATAAAGATTTTCGATATATATACAACCTCGAACTGTCACGAGTTTTTTAGATGACAATTTGCGTAAATTACTTATTTATTTCGATCAGCAACATAACTCGTAAGAACATTACCTTTAGTTAAATATTAAGTCGAACTCTATCAAACTGATCAGCTCGTTTCTCGTAAACAACTTTTTCACTCGAATAAAGTCTCTCCTGAATGGCTGCAAAAGACTGCCCTTTAGTTTCGGGAAGGAGCACCAGAATAAATACAACCCCGGCCACCGATAATGCACCGAAACCCCAAAATGCCACATAGGTGCCATAGTTATCTGCAATCACTTGATACAACTTAGTGACAGCAAACGTCATCAACGCAACAAACATCTGTATAGCACACGTAGCCTTTGATTTAATATTCGTAGGAAATATCTCCGACGTAATAGCGAAAGGCACTGTAGCTAATCCTATGGTGTATGAAAATATAAATATAGGTATCACAATAATAGGAATGAATCTTAAATTAACAACATAGTCGCTGTTTTCATGCTTAATGAAGAAATATGCCCCTACAATAATGTTAGTTAGGCCGACACCGCACGACGAAATCAGCAGGAGTGGCTTTCTTCCTAATCTATCGACTAGCTGCGAAGAAATTGCGGATGTCAACAACTGCACTGTTCCAAATATAATACATGACTCTTTCTCTCCCAAGCCACCGTCTGCGGCACCGAAAATTTGCTGGGCATAGGAAATAATTGCGGTACTTCCACAAAATTGTTGTGTAAAGTATATACCGTATAGTATAATAAGCCCTTTTCTGTTCCCGCCAACTAACAATAAGTCCCTCCACCGACCTTTTTCTTTCATGTTCTCATTCACCAGATGAGTCATACTCTCCAGTTCTCCCCTCATGTAACATCGTCCACGTAGCTTCTTGAGTGATCTCTCTGCCTGGTCTGGCTGGCCTTGCTTCAGGAAGTAGTACGGAGATTCTGGCATGGCGCTGAACGTGACCACGAATAGGATTGGTATTGCAATGTTGAAGCTTGCCAGTCCCAGCATCGATACATATGGCCCGATGGCGTACTGTGACAGGATTCCGAACTGAAACACACAATTTTATAATTATGAGTACAGAGTGATAACAATACATGCTTTTGTTAGTGACTTTAATTAACACTATTACGAGTATCTGTCCACTATGGGTATAGTAGATAGAGGCTGTCTACTTTTATTGTTTCGTTATGTCATGTTAACTAAAACACAATAGAGTAATCGTAAGATCATTTACGAAAGTCAAGGCTATTACTTTTAATGTATGACCGTACTTAATATACGATTTGTTCTCGTCAACACAACTTCGTAGCAGAAGTAGTTATTTAAAGCGGCTGTGGTCTTCAAAAACATGTTGGCACGGCTATATCGTGAAAAAGCACGTGTAAAGATATTTTGTACACTTGGCTCGATTAACTACTTATGTTCCAGTCATTGTTACGCATGTTATACGCGGTGAATTTGCTAACTGTAATTCTCCCACATACCTTCGACATAACAGTGATTAGCGTTGCCATGGCGCCTCGCACTTCATCGGAGGCTATTTCTCCTAAGTACATAGGAGCGGCGGTATATGCGATACCATAGCCCAGGCCGGAGACGAGGCGCGAGGCATATATCGTTGGGATATTGCCCGCGAACATCACCAGCACCCAGCCGATGATGTATGGGACCGCCGCCAGCAGCAGGGTTTTCTTCGTGCCTATTCTGTCGGCCAGGTATGACGCGGGTATCGGACTGGCGGCTGAAAATAGATGCGTAAATATAGGTCACCTTTTCTGTGCTCTGTTTATAAATATTACTAATAATAAGGAAGAAGTCGTTAATGCAATTTTGTTTAGATATCGCTTCTTAGCAGTTTTATTCAAGACAAATTATGTATGGCTTTTCATTTTTAAATCTACTAGAAGTAATTTTTTTTCGTCAGGCATAAATTGTTTGTTAGTTACAATTTCATAATAGAGAAGACCTTCCAATAGATCCTTGGGACAAAATATCACGGTGTAATTATATTCAGAATTATGAAAAGAAAACAAAAGACTTGTATGTCTTAAAACGTAACAGTAACTCGACTATGTTAAGTAACTATAGGTAGACCTCTTCTTACCTCAATAAGGTTTAGAATTGGTCGTGCATCGAACATGTTTACCATGGTACCTATTTGTGTGTGGATATTTGATACTTCTTTAATTTTTTACGGCTTATTCAGGGAATACGCGTTTGAGTTGTGTGTGACATTTATAAATAGTAAACTGTTTTTCATGATACTCTTGTGCAAGCAATAGGCAACCCGGATGTTTGCGAGTTTTATGTACGCTTACAAATTATCAATTAACACTTAAATTTCCTAATTAGGATCCATAGGAGACAAGGTTATGGCTACGCTAAACACTACGTAATACCGTAATAAAAGTATGTACAATTAAAAATATGTATCTACTTATTAACAAAGATGTAGCAGTGAATGTATTATGTACTGATTTTTATGATATTTTACTGCTTTCGATTTGAACCAGTAACAATTACCAACGAAGCGTGGGTAAATAGCGTACAAATTATTTGATTTGTATACCAAATATAGTAATACTGTTAAACGTATACCATCTCAGGCATGGCATGACAAGGCTTACGACAATAATTGAAATATCGTGAAATGTAATCGTTAAAATTAGTTCTTATTAAACCACTTCTAATAAAAAGTAGGTAACCTTAAAATTAACAAAAATAACACGACGTGCTTACTTTCCTTTTATTTCACGAAACTTACATGTCGACAGTGGAAATTTCAAATGTCGTAAGTCGCATATAAAAGTATGTCCCTTACGACATTTGAAATTTCCACCGTCGATGTTATATTACGTGTAGTTACACTAATTAAGTAAGAAACAAGTTATCGGCATTATAATTCTCTATTAAAAGCACCATTTATAGAATATCTACCTATCTTGAAGTAATAACCATTTTTTTATATAGCACATAGTTTCGTAATATACTGATAAAGTCTCCATCTCCTTAACGATTATCTGATACCAATAGTTACATGATTTGAAATATCATGCGCGGACCGTCATTCTGTCTTTATGTGCCAAGATATGTGCCAATAGATTAGCATCAGATGTTTTAAAAACTTACAATACTCTTGTCTCATCCTCAGGAATTAAATTCTCAGAATCCGTGTTAGTATGTTTCAATGTTTTGGACCCGGGTATGTCCTTAAACTACGTCCAACAATGAGAGGTAGGGCACAGCGATGACCATCACGCTTGAATCTGGGGCAGCCCAACTGGGGAAGTACCTCCTCCTTACAGAAGACCACAGCCATAATAGCACTGCTACCTTTCAGGTATGCAGTGTTGTGTTCCTGATGGTGAGTAAGGTTCCCAGAACTCCATCCCCCCTTAAAGGCCGGCAACGCGCTTGTGACTCCCCTGGTGTTACGGGTGCCCATGGGCGACGGTAATTGCTTACCACCAGGCAATCCGTCTGCTCGTTTGCCGCCTATGTCATAAAAAAAAAAAAAAAATCCATAGTTTTCCTTCAACACCTAGCTGGCTGCGTTTGGCTGATATCTAGATATCAAATTTGTTTTATATACTGTGAGAACGATATTTTAACTGAGAAATTCTAAGGCCATAAATAAGAAGGCAAAAACATTCAAACATTCAACAAACATTTTGTGTACATTATGAGTATTTTAATGTTATCGCTTAAAATTAATTAACACATCTAGGCCCCATAGTGGTGACATCGTCATCAAAAAGGCGTTAGGCTGACTCAGCATAGTAAAAAAATGGGTATTACCTCTGAAGCTAAGCGAGGTCTAGAAAAATTATATATAAATTATATATAGTCTCTAAGTATCTATAACAAGGAATACAAATATTAGTCGATTTACTTGTTCTCATCGTAGAATATCTATATATATTTAGATGGTGTCCGAGAGATAATGTAGATAATAACTAATATATGACGTAGAAATTCGATAGTACAGATAACTGAATCAAGTCGATCCCTAGTCTGATAGGATTAATCAGATTAGGATGACGGCGGTGACCATTCATGGCTGTTTGAAATAATATAAATCCTTTGACGAACCGAAAACCCCCACCGAGAGAAAAAATATTTTATTGAATAGTAACGCTAGTATATATTAATATATATATATATAAGTGTATATGTAAGGTTAGCATTTAATACAAACAATCAGGGCAGGTTCTGTCTTATAGCATATAGCAGTTGAGTCAATTTCAAATTTTTCCAAATTTCTAATAGCTGCAGTTTTACCCTTATTCTTAAAAATAAATAAATATCATTATTTAAAATCATCAATCATTGTTCAACAGTAACAGTCCCTAAGTTGAAAACAAGTCTTGATACATTAATAACAGTATTAATGAAATTACTTGAAATTAATTACTTATTCTGCCCCATCCGAATGAGAGTAAATACTGAATGTGTATTTAAATCGAAAGAAAAATAGAAAAAATTGATTTGCAGCGGGACTCGAACCCACAAGCCACTAGCCCACTGCACTATAAATTTTTCTTTCGATTTAAATATCGATGATATTTGCTAGCAGACGTTTCTGCTTAATAAAAAACAACTGATTGTGCAGATGAGAACATTTATATTTAGAAAATATTTATTTGTTTTTTAGGTGCTGATGTCATACACGTGCTATATAATTTTGATAGGGCTCTGTCTGACAGCCACTTAAAAAGTAGGATAAACATTTATGACGTGTACAGTGTGTAAATCCATTGCGGGCTAATCTCTTAACGGTGGTTAGCACAGGGCGTAAAAGCAGGCAGTAGCATAGGGCAAAAGTATATTTTATTCATACAAAATAATTATGTAACGTAACAAGTTAAACACGTATGTTTAAGTGCATTACTGCTCGGAAATTTTACAATTTATTTATGGCTATACTTTTTTTTATAAGTGTGATTAAAAAACCTTTTACGCTGGTAAATCCTATGTCTGGTATAATTCTTCTTCGCCTATATTGGATTTATACACTGTACGTACTGTATTAAATCTTTATACAAAAAATATATATTTAGTTCCATGAATGTTATATAATTATAAGTTATGGCCATTCAACGTCTAGCTTTTCATGTTGTGTCAACCTATTGTTAGCTACCAGCTAGTTAATTATTTGTAATTAGCGTCAAAGATACTAATAAGTAGGCTAATAAATAACTGCTCACTCATTTCAGCTACACACAAAATGAGAGTTTTTTACACAGTTATTTTTTATCAGAGTTTCAGTGATTGGTACGTTCATATGTATATATGTCCTTGTCAACTGAGGCAGTATATTAGGAAATTAAAACATTTATAATTATCATATCCATGCTCCATGTCGTAAAATTTGGAATTAGTTACCTATTTTAAGAAGAGATGTTTAAACAACAGACTGATAATGGAGTAAACTCACAGTGCAAAATAGGCGCCCAGTCGACGAGTTGCGGAAACCCGCCCGTATTACAATACAATACAAACTCACAGTGGTAAAGAATATACTTTCATATGCGTAATATCCTTTTTGGCACGAAATCACTAAGTACTAAAGAGGCAGTAGCCAAGATGACAATGGTTTATAGAAAACTTAATTGAAACGCAAATGACGAACTAACTTCCCGTGATCTATAAAACACAAAAGTTTTGGTCCGGCAATTTCTTGACGATCCCAGACAAATTCGATCGTAAATCAAAATCGCAACCACGCAGTTCGATTGTGTATAGAATCGCAGATAAATTGCAAAAAAAAAAATGCCTGTATGAAAGGGCCCTAAATATTATTTATAAAGTTATATTTAGGGCCCTTTCATAGGTAGATGATAATTAGCTATCACAGAGACTTATCGGATTGATAGTGATAGGGGGGCTAATTCAATTAATTATATAAGGTTATAACATAACATAACATAACAATACTCTTTATTGCATAACCCAAACAAAATATAAACAAAACAGGTTACAAACTTAAAGTATTTATAGGTATCGGCGGTCTTATCGCTGAAGAGCGATTTCTTCCAGACAACCTTTGAGTTAGTGAATAAATTGCGACAGTGAGTCAGAATTGAGTAGGTGATGCAAGGAAGCAAGACATAAATTCAAAATAAATTAAGCCAACAAACTAAAGCATAGACTTACAGATATACATCTAAGGGGAATGTAAAATAGACATACATACAGAAACATAACATGAATAGAAGACAAGTGAACACATACAGGGAATAATATGCACGGTACCAGCCACAGGTAAAACAAAACAAAAAGGAAATTATGTTTGGGAGTATACCTGAACACAGTATCATGAGCGAGACGATCCACGAGCTTTGGTCGGCGGAGGTTTGAATGGGGGAGTCGTGCCCCATCAGGATGGGCAGCGTGGGCGACGTCCACCCCACCGTCGTGCCGGCCGCCGCCGTGATCAAAGTAGCTGGAATTCAATCATTACATTTTACGTTCCTTTTCCTTATTTATCCTATTTTTTTTTGTATTCAACTTTTGTGAATGCCTCTAGCAATTTATGAATAACATGCCGTTATTTTGTCACTCTGGCGACATGTTTCGGAGTGAGTCTCCATTTTCAAGCACAAAGAGTGCTGAACCCCCGTTAGATATGCCAGCACCTAGCGGGCTCAGGGTCAGGCCACATGGCCTGGCGTGGCAAAATGCTATGTTAACGCTAGGAAAATGAATAACATTATTCATTTTCCTTCTGTTGTCCCGGCATTTTGCCACGGCCCATGGGAGCCTGGGGTCCACTTGATCTGACGTAGGCACTAGGCGTCTTACATTCTAGCCCAGAGGGTAAACTAGCCGTGTTATTCATAAATGTAGTAAATTTTCTATGTAATTGTCAGTATGACATGTTGGGTTGCAGTATAACCATATGTTGTGTGACGTCCGATGTTCACCACATGGCCATGTTACGAACATACATACCTAAAGTATATTAACAGTACGAATGCAATTATTTATTTTAATCTATTAAAGAAATGCAATTTTGGTAAATGTAAACCTAGGGCAGTAGAACATATTATGAAATTTTTGGATTATAGAAAACAACCAGTTAAATATATTTTATAAGCCCGTAACTTCGTAGGTAGGTAACTTTTATACGTGGTATTTTAACTTATTGCCTCATTTATCGGGTTTGTTAGTTTGTATGTTAGAAAAATAATTAATTAATTAAAAACTATTTGTAAATGTCATTCGCAATCCCGAATTATGTCCATCTTCAGTAGATAGTAAGTTGCTACACGCAATACGCGATAAGACACAGAATGTTATAACTAACGAATAATGCAAAGCTAAATTTTAAATTTGCAAATTTAACATAACCGTGGGAAGGTTTACATTCTTTTTAGTCATAAAACCCACTCGCATCGCCATTTCCATAACAAATCGATACTATAACTATGTAACCTTTTGCGTTGAAAGTTTATTTGCGTTGCCACTCCCATACTACTGCGAAATCGTTATAATTTGTATGTTAATAAATTAAAGGCAATCAAAAATTAGGGCAGATATAATAAGGGGCATCATCTGAGTTTAATTTAGTACCTAAT